>CM029649.1:19644088-20296588 GCA_017311315.1 Dendrocalamus latiflorus | reverse complement strand
CAGTTTTGAACGAATTTAGATCACATACTTTGTTGTAGTCAGCATATACCTAGAATCAAACTATCATACAAAAAGGCAACTACAATTCGAAATTTAGTTCAAACTTGTTTGAACTAGTTAGTAAACTGGTTGAACTTGACATCTAAGAAATTTTAAAATTTTTTGCACATGATACATACATATTTTAGTCTATGTGTCCGGGTACCAAAGAGCACTCATTATTTTACTATATATATGTGTGTGTATATATATACGTATATATATATATACGTATATATATAAATATGTGTGTGTACTGGTCCAACACGTATAATCCTTTTTGAAACCCCTCCGAATCAAGTGCGCTTCAATTTGCCCTCGGTTCTTAAACATCTTCAAATTCTCGCAGTCAGTACATGGACAGCACATATATTCCACCCCTTATTGGACATATCCTCCTCGGCGGCTCTTATAAAAGCAGACACGCCATTAATGTACTCTTCACTCACACGGCTCGCGGCATACATCCAGCTTCGGTCCTACGTTACGTACATATATAACAACTTAGTATTAAAATTTAGATTAACTAATTATTACTCCATATATACCGGCTACATTTATTATATTGAGACTTAATTTGCTAGCTCAATTCATATTATAAACACAACAGCTATTATATAACCAACAATTTTGCAAATTAACCATCCTCAATAACACTCATGGATTACTTAGACCTAAATTGTAATGCAATTAAAGAAAAAATAAATTTCATTACTAACCATATCTAGAGCAACCAGGAAAGTACGAATCTTCAAAGCTCAATCTCTGCCTCTTCCCACCAAATTAACTGGCCTGAAATCGCCTAGCTTCCTCCCGAGTGAAAAAGTGCGCAGCAGTGGCTAGATCTGGATCGAAATGAAGACAGATGCGGTCTGAGCAGCGTAATAAATGCCTTAGTGCCATTATCACAGACGGTTTTTAATAAAAACCGTCTGTGATAATCTGGGATTATCACTGATAATCTGGGATTATCACAGACGGTTCTTAATATAGACCGACCGTCTGTGATACTCCTTTTTCCCGCCACAAATACCACAGACGGCCTCCAAATTACAACCGTCTGTAATAGTGTTTATCACAGACGGTTTCACAAAACCGTCTGTGATGAGGCGCCTACTATGAGGCTTTCTGTAGTAGTGAAGATTAGCCTTCAGCTGTAGCCCAAAAAACCATCAAACCATCCCATAGTATGTTCCAGTAATTAAGAGTGTGTGTGTATCTGGGCCGGCGATTCTGACGACGGAGGACATAGGGGGCTTGGAATTGAGTGTGACAAGGTGGTTCTACTGTGGCTGGCCGTGGGCGAAGTAGTGGCCGAGCGTCCATTCACGCCACCATCACCCTCTTCCCGCCAGCGCTGGGGATAAGGCTGAATATGAATGGGATAGTCTTGGATGGTCTTGGATGGAATCGTGCAAGTAGCCGGCTTGGTTAGCTGTATCAAATGGTACGGGATTACATTTGGTTGCTTGGATGGTTTGATCTTGGATGTTCACGATACATTGTTCTATTTTACGTGTTGTTGTGCTCCAAATTTATGTTAGCATGAAGGATTGCAATGTTTTGCTTTGTATTCCGGAAGAGGCTCCCTTAATTCACAGAAACATTATAAACTTTGGCTATCAATATTCTGAAATATGAAGGTTAGAATATAAAAATGATATATGTAGATTTATCTAAATAATACTTTTATAATATTAAATTTTATTAAGTCTTACAAATATATTTCAATAGAAATAAACTGCCAAAGTTACATTTTAATGACCATGTTAATGTCTAAAATAACTTTCTTTTGTGACTAGGGAGTATTGTTGAATGCTCCCCCTTGTTGAATGCGCAGCAGTGGCTAGATCTGGATCGAAATGAAGACAGATGCGGTCTGAGCAGCGCAATAAATGGCTTAGTGCCATTATCACAGATGATTTTTTATTAAAAACCGTCTGTGATAATCTGGGATTATCACAGACGGTTCTTAATATAGACCGACCGTCTGTGATACTTCTTTTTCCCGCTATAAATACCATAGACGGCCTCCAAATTACAACCGTCTGTAATAGTGTTCATCACAGTCGGTTTCACAAAACCGTCTGTGATGAGGTGTCTACTATGAGGCTTTCTGTAGTAGTGTTAGTCTTTCTCACCATATTAATTCATGCATCTGTACTGCTTAGTTTCATACCTTTCTTTTCTTCAATTTTTTTAATGATAGTTCCTTCTTTGGCTCCATCTTTTCGAGTGTCCCTGGTAACTATTAGTGATATGTCTTAAAGGCAATTATGAAGATAATTATATCACTTCTATGTTTATGATCGTTTGAATAAAATATTATTTTGTCTCTTGAATAAATATCTTTCATATTGATTAACAAGTATGTGACTTGTTCGTGAAACTCTTTAATCATATTTTTGATGTTATTCTAAATTATCCCTGATCTTATATCATTATGTGGGACCATTATGATTTACAGATCAGTACATATATTGATTGATGATCATGTTTCATAGATCATGGATATGAGATATCAAATCAATAATGTGAACACATGCTAGAGAACATGATGTTGGATTGACCCATCATGAGACACTGCGGGAATTGCTATATTCTTAAGTGTCATCAGTTGGTCTCATATATAATGTATGTATGATCCTTAGATCTGAGATCACCATTATTTCCAACATGTGCAATAGTTTACTTAGGGGTTACCAAACACTGCTCTGTGACTGGGTGGTAATAAAGGTAGCTTTCAGGTTTGCTATGAAACATGCGAAAGAATATGAGCGATCAAGATAGAATTTGCCCCTTCTATATAACAGGAGAGATATCTCTGGGCTCATCGATGGAGTTGGATTAAGAAAGTGCATGGCTTTGCCTAATGTGGTTGAAGAGTCAATCACAACTGAGTAATCCACTATAGCTTTGAGTGAATAATCGAGCTATCATAGGATGACACGCTTCTCACCTTGATTTCAATCTGATATTATCAGGTAAAGGGATCGATATATAAGCACTATATAGGTTCGTCTGATATGATCTTTATGTATGTTTGGGTGTCGTTATGTCCTGCTAGAGACCGCTACCGACTTATGGGCTGAAAAGGAGTATTTCGGCCTATGGCCAAATACACATAAACCTATAGGGTCGCACTCTTTTCTTTACTCGGGGAACCCCACTCTAGGGCGTAAAGTTTTTAACGAGACAGTAACATTATATTTTTAAAATATCAAAAAAATTCCACTTTTTCTTAAAATATTTACATCATTGTGTGCCTATATTTTTATGCAACTAATTCAATTTCAACTAGTTTTTAATGAGGTGGGTACGAGAGAAAGGAAGATGACGACCGCCGCCGCCATCGTCACTACCGCCTTCATTGTGTATAGTTACTTCGAGATGGGATTGGGCTAGCATGGCACGAACGTTGGCATAGTGGACTTTGGACCGTGCTTGGGCTTGGTCGGAGGTGAGGCAGGCTAGCACAGAATGACACAGTGAGATGACTGGGCCGAGCTGGCACGGCACGAAGCGGCATGAAGCACGGTGGGCTCGGGCCGTGCTGGCACGGCACGGCCCAACTCCCAGCTCTAGTTGTGGTTGTGGGGAATCGAGGGATGTCAATGAGAGGGGCGAGGCGAGGTGCAGGCCAAGGCGGCCTGGCTGCTGGCTCCGACGTGCCTGCCATGCCCACCATGCTCCCCATGTCGTGCCGGCCTGAGCATAGCACGATTCGCCGTGCCGTGCTGCCTAGTGGGTCATGTTTCTAAGCCCGGCCCGGCCCACCGTTTGTGCCATGCTAGCACGGCCCACCACATGTCGGGCTGGGCCGTGCTTGGGCTATGCCAGGCTGGCCGTGCTTCGAGCTGGCCCAGAAAAACACATTCCAACTCCCAGCTCTAATGTCAGCTATGCAAAACAGGATCACCCCACCCCACATATGCATATACGATGTTGATAATAATCCAACATTAACTGTATTTTTCTCAAAAGTTGACACAGATTACCTTTGGCATCACATCGGTCAGGGCTTTCTTTAGTTTTTTGAGAACATCATCATCATTGTATTGTACACAAATCCTCCAGCTTTTCTCCTGCCATTGTTCTGACGGAGCCGTGCTTCTTGTCATCAACAAAGATGTCGATCATGATCTTGTTGAAATCCTCTCTGCTTTCACTGGAAGATGTACCCACAGATAGATCTATGAACATCTCCATGGCTTATTTCTGCAAGTCTGCATTGTGTTGGGCTTTGTTCCTCCACATGGAGGTGAAGGGGAGTCCAACTGTAGCCTGCAAACTCAACACTTGTAGTCTGTTGATTTGCTTTTTGATTGATGGTTGAGATGTCTGCGTGAGAAAGGAGAGAATACATAAAAACCCTAGCTACACCTTGCCTCCTTGAGAGAGTGAGCTCCAACTGACACTACTGCTGTGGGAGTGTGAGAAAGAGTAGCGCCACAACACTTAACAAGAGAGAAGCAAAGAGAAGGGAAGTGAAGCTCTGTCCAGTTGGTGGCTCTTTTCGATCTTATTCATGCTTATGGTCGGAGGCTCAAACATGGTTGGATTGACTCCAATCTTGGTGAGTTTGTTCTACACTTAGAGTAATTTGATTTGATCAGTTGGTTTGAGGTTGATTGATTAGAGCACCGGATTTGAGAAAGGTTTAGTCAGTTCGATTTACAGTGGACTTAGAGGTGTGCAATCTTGGTAGTTGATCAGTTTGAGGGTCAAATGGTGTTGTATTGGGCTAAAATTTTTATAGAATGTTAAGGACTCATTGTCATATATTCCTGTCAAGTTTAATTCAATTTGGATCAGTGGTTTTCAAGATATGAACTTAAGACCAAAGTGGACAGAAACAAAACTGCTCCATTTTAGCAGAATTTAGCTATCTCTTGTTAACTCTTGTCAAGTGTGATTTTTGTTGATAACGATGCCAAGTTTGTAACTTGATGATTGTGTTGTTGTTATTGTAATCTCTAGAGGTTCTACAAAAAAACTCTATTATATCCATTGTTGTTAATAGTGGAAGTTTGGAGTGAACCGATTGGTCCCATGGTTTTTTACTCCTCACCTTGAGGAAGTTTTTCCACATAAATCACCATGTCAATTGTGCATGTTGATTTGTTATTTCCACTGCTTACTTGTTAGTTGAAACTATCCTCAAAGTTTACTACAAGATAAGGGGTTGACTTGTGCATTGTTATTGCGTTGGTGATTTGTCCATTGTTGTTGTATCGGTGATTTGTCCATTGTTGTTGTCTAGCCCATCAAAGTGGTATCAAAGCATGTGTTGAGCCTAATTACTTGCTGATTTCCTTGTGGTGAAAAAATAGAGGTGAATGCTAGCAGGATGATCTCATTGAATGGTACAAACTTTCATGCTTGGAAGAGTGTAACAACCCAAAAAGCTTGATGCCGAAATCTTTGAGAATTTAGATTTTTTGCATGCCAAGCTTTGCCTTGTGGTTTACCTTGGCTCTTTGAATTAAGTTTCAATTGGAAATAATAAATGGATATGAAATAGCGACAGAAACATAGGATTAACGTGACCGAATTGAATTATAAATCAAAGATAAATTATTATTGGAGATATTCATGAGCTAAAAGCAAAAGGTTAAAATCAAATTCAAATAAATAAATTCCTTAATAGTAGCTAACTACAAAAAAATGAAACTCAGATAAATTAAAAATGGAAAACCAATTTAGGGATGAGAAATTCTGTCGCATTGCCATCCAGAGACTCCGACTAGCACTATAGGAAATTAGAGTTTGAGGCAAATCCAAATTCAAATTAAATTTGAATGTAATATGGCCCTAATTTGAACTAGCAAATTAAATCCAAATTTCAAATTGGAAAAATTCAAAAAATTCAGAATTTGGTAGAGGAATAGCTAGGCCTAGCCCATTGGGCCCCAGCCCATTTTTCCTGGCCAACTGGGCCTTTGGCTCGGCCCAAGCCAGCATAGCCAAGCCCCTTCACGCCAGAGCGCGCCCTGACGCCCCTGCTCCCGCGTCGTACGTGAACAGCACGCCATGCACACGCCCATGCTGACGACTGTGCCACTGTAGTGTCATGTATGCCCACCTGCACCCACCTATACCTCGGCTCACGAGCTTGACCACCTCCTTCCCCTGGCCCCCTCCCCTCCTTCCTCCTTGCCATGCTCCCACCATGTGTCGTGCCGCCTGCACATCACGCATGCCCCGCATGGTCGAGCCACGCATCGATGTACCCTATGCACCACGCCATGCTGTGCAACATTGCCCTTGCCCCATGCCCTGTGCCACGCTGCACAATGGCATCATCGCCTTTAGCCCCCGAGCCCCTTTCCTGTCGCCGCCATGCCACCTCCACATGGTCCGGCCTCCTCACCTACTATAAAAACCTGCTCAAGCCCCCAGAGAATTTCGCCTAACCTCCAATTGCTCCCACTTGGCCTTAATCACCTCCAAGAGCCACTGAGCTATCATTTTCCTCCCCTCTTATCGAAGCAACGTCGCCAAGCCATTTTGGGCATCACACTGCCTCAGCCCAAGTCCTCATGCTTGGGGCACCTCACGGACGTCCGAAGACCTCCCGTACCACACTGATCCTCTTCTTCCTCTCCAGTGTGCCACCCGTGATGACCGCCTTGCTGCTGACAGGGTCTACACCGCCAACTCACTCTACGCTACCCCAAGGTCCTCCCTTGCTTTGGGTGAGCCTCTCTTAGCCTCTATTTGCTCCCCCTAGCAAGCAATTGTATCCTAGAGCCGTGATCCATCATGGTGCCATGGTTGGCCTTCCGTGGCTGCTAGAGCTTATCGTCGGCTGCCCTAAAACCCAAATTTGGTTGGGCCGCCTTGCCCTGAGGTTTGTGCAAGGCCATGGAATCCATTTCGCACATCGCCATCAACCGCCACCCTCCTTCTGGCCGTCAGTGAGCCTCACCTCCCTTCGGCGGGGAAGGAGAACTGTAGCACCATCATTAGCATTAATGCATGCAATCAAATGCTTAATGATCTTGCTTAGTGTTCGCTACTTAGTTGCTAACCAGTAGGGCCTCCCTGTTTAATTAGAACCTTGTCCGAAAGACATGTGGGCCTGACCAATTAAAAACTCTATTCAAACCAATTAAAAGTATATAAGCTACTGACATGTTGGTCCAGATCACTATTTGCACAGCAACTGGCCCCACCTGTCAGTCATAGTAACATTTTTAGTTAAAAGATATTCAAAAGGAAATTAAAATTAGTAGGCCCCACCTATCATACACCGTAGCATTTTCAATAAGAAAATAAATAAGAAAGAAATTAAAAAGCCCAGTGGGTCCTACTTGTTAGTGAGAGAATTCTAGAATTTATTTAAAACCCAAACTTTAAATGGCTCGTTCTCCTTCATCTTATGTCCAAATTTAGTGAAAATTATTTCTAAATTTGTCTAAAATCAGGATCCATCCAGTGGAACTAAAATCATGAATTTTGGAGTTCATTTAAATTTAGTTCTAGTTTGCTGATTTTTATTCAAATTTTTGCGCACACGTACGAATAGCGTATAAAGCACAAGCGGAAGAATACGAGGCAAGCCAAGATCTACAAGACCAATCAACTAGAGAATAAGACGAGTTAGTAGTTTGATCATGTTGAATCTATATTTTATGCATATTATTTCGGTTCAAATTATCAAATTGCATGCTGCTATTTATTACATGAAATATATTTGTCCTAATAGTTAAATATCTGCCATGGTACATTGTGGTTCTATTACATCCTATTCCTTGAAATAATTGAGTACTAAATCCTTGTCACCCTAGAAACTACAATGGTAGCATTATTATCTATAAAATGTCATGTTTATTCTTGCTTGGACACCCGAGGGTAATAATTTGCCCTAACATCATTTCAAACATGAAAATTCAGTTTGAGTGATCACTGGTGGAAAGTGACTAGTATGTTGTAACTAATTATTTTGACACCCACAAAAGCCTCAATTTTCTTAACTATCTGGGCGTATGGTATGGGGCCTAGTGCAATGGATGCATGACAGTGTTAAATTATGGTAGAACCACCCAGATAAATTTGAAGGACTACTCTTATAGCATCTCCCCATGCAAAATAGTGCAACCACAAGTCTACAATTGGTACAACCTGGCTAACTAATTTGCAATAACCCAGTGTAGGTTGTGCTATAGGTGTGGACCACATGCAAGGGGATGGCCATATCCCTTTGATGTGATGGCACAACAGGGGGCTTCTAGAGGGATGGTCATATCCCATAGTAGTGGAAACCTTAAAGGGTGTAGCCTCATTGGAAAGATACCTTGTAAAGGTTTCGTGGTGACCTTCTTGATCTACTTGTCTAAGGAAACAGATGGAACATTACAAGTTGGTTGTCTCTTGTGGGTAAAGTGTGCGACTTTTGCAGAGTGAAAACTGTTCGAACAGTTGTGCCTACGATCATGAGCGGGCATAGGGACCTCCTAAAGTTAGTTTTGTTTTATAAGACAAACTTTTTGGTCGGGATGAAAACTAGTTTGTGGCCCTATGCGATCAGTCCCACTAATGATAATAAGCAGGTGCAATGCTGAGAAACTAGCATTGGATGAAAGAGGCCATGTAACAGTTGATGGATCCTGTATTATTACTAATATTGCAATCTTATATGCATTCTCAAAAAAATTGATTTCAGTTAAAACTGCTAAGTCACAGGAATTTCTATTATTGGTAATTGTCAACTAAGGCATTTAACAAAAGAACCCTAGCCAACCTTGCTCAGCTATGTATCTATAATAATGCATTTTGTGTGTTGGCTCGCGGAGCATGGTTGATAGTGCTCACCCTTGCTTACTCAATTAACTAAGAAGTGGATGAGCAAGACTTATACACACACCACAATGCACCAGGTCTAGATGGCGAAGAAGACAAAGGGAACTAAGGGAACCGTTAGCATGATAGTTTTATCCCTAGTCGCTTGCCTATGGGGAGGTTATGGTCTCGCTTTTGTTAATCATCTTGTTTCTGCTTTTGCATTGTAAGTATTTGAATTTTTTGTACGGATAATCCATTTTTTATTCGAAATTACATAAATATACCCGTGGGAAAAAATTTTACAAAAATAGGCTCCAGTCGCCTAATGGTTGGGCGACTGGAGCCTTTCGCCCAACCGGATCGCGACATATGGAGAGTCTACCAACCGTTGGGCGATTAACGGCAGTCGCCCAACGGTTCGGCGACTGAAAGGGAGTCGCCCAACGGTTGGGCGACTGAAATGCAGTCGCCGAACCGTTGGGCGAATGAGGGTGGATATAAAACGCGCTCGGCCGCCGACCGACGGCCACTGTTCCCTCGGCCGCATTCCAGCGCGAGCGCAGAGGAGAGACGGCGCGCAGAGAAGAGAAGGGGAAAGAAGGAGAGGAGGAGAAGAGGAGGGGGAGAGAAAGAGAGGGAGAGGAGGAGAAGAGGAGGGGGAGAGAAAGAGAGGGAGAGGAGAAGAGGAGAGGGAGTGCGCGATTTCCAGGTAATTTTTTTGTGTTATATTTTTTGTTAGTGTAGATAATTAGTGTAGAAAATTAGTTTAGAAATATAGTTTAGAAAATTAGTTTAGAAAATGTAGTTTAGAAATTTAGTTTAGAAAATTAGTTTACAAATATAGTTTAGAAAATTAGTTTAGAAAATGTAGTTCAGAAATTTAGTTTAGAAAATTAGTTTAGAAAATGTAGTGTAGAAAATTAGTTTAGAAATATAGTTTAGAAAAATAGTTTAGAAAATGTAGTTTAGAAATTTAGTTTAGAAAATTAGTTTAGAAAATGTAGTGTAGAAAATTAGACTAGCTATATAGTTTAGAAAAATAGTTTAGAAAATGTAGTTTAGAAATTTAGTTTAGAAAATTAGTTTAGAAAATGTAGTGTAGAAAATTAGTTTAGAAATATAGTTTAGAAAAATAGTTTAGAAAATGTAGTTTAGAAATTTAGTTTAGAAAATTAGTTTAGAAAATGTAGTGTAGAAAATTAGACTAGCTATATAGTTTAGAAAAATAGTTTAGAAAATGTAGTTTAGAAATTTAGTTTAGAAAATGTAGTGTACAAAATTAGTTTAGAAATATAGTTTAGAAAATGTAGTTTAGAAATTTAGTTTAGAAAATAAATTTAGAAATTTAATTTAGAAATTTAAATTTCAGAATTTGTTTAGTAAATATAGTTTAGGAATTTAGTTTAGAAACTTTAGTTTATAAATTTTGTATACCATTTATAATGCATTATTGTACAAAATATAATATTTAAATGTACATGTACAAAATTTAATGTTGAAATTATTGTACAAATTTAGATGTAGAAAATTTATTGTTGAAATTTAGATGTAGAAAATGTAATGTTGAAATTATTGTACAAATTGACATGTAGAAAATTTAATGTAGAAATTATTGTACAAATTTTGCAGGTATGACTCGTGCTGGACGTGACTCCGAGTGGCAGTACGCGCTGTTGGACGAGCACGTGGACCGCTCTCATCGCGCTTCCCATCTAGTGCCGCCACCGGGGAGCACGGACGAGCCGCCTCAGCTGGGAGTGGTCCGGACACGCACACCTCGCGTGGCCTGGGGACTCGACCCTCGTTGGACTGCCAGGTTTGCACTACTCCAGCGTTTAGTGCGACCGTAAGTTCGTTCCGTGCTGACCTTCACTTTGTTTGCAGGCTGCGGGATGCTGGGCTACTCCCTTTTGCCCGGATGGTGCAGGCCACGGACGAGGATGCAGCCGCTGGCGGGGACGAGGCGGGCGGGGAGCGATCACGACGCTTCCCGTTCGACCGTTCCCTGCTGACGGCTTTGGTGGACCGTTGGCGGCCCGAGACGCACACTTTCCACCTCCCATTCGAGGAGATGACGCCGACCCTGCAGGATGTGTCCCTGCTCCTTGGCCTTCCGATCGCGGGAGACGCTGCCTTCCTACCGGAGGCCCCAGACGACTAGCGCGCTGACCTGCTTGGCAGATTCGAGGGTGTCGTTCCACCGGGCCCTCAGCACCACGTGTTCAGAGAGGCGCAGACCCATGGGCCGACGCTGAGGTGGCTCACACAGTACCGGGTACGTGGTTTTTACATTCGATCGTGTCGTCGAAGATCTTATTTGTGGTATTAGGTACTAATAACAACTTGTTTGAATTCAGGTGGAGCGCATGGTTCCACAGGCAGACGATCACCAGGTGTCACGCCACCTGGAGGCGTACGTGCTGTGGCTGTTTGGTTGGGTGCTTTTCACCACCAGCCACGGCAACTCGGTGGATGCGCGCCTTATCGCTTATGCGAGGGCGATCGCTGACGGCGAGCCCCACCAGGTCAGCTGGGGATTGGCCGTACTTGCCGCGACGTACCGCGCCCTATGCGATGCGTGCACGAGGATCAGGGCGAACTCGATCCTCATGGGCTGTCCCCTGCTACTGCAGTTGTGGTCGTTCGAGCGCTTAAGCCTCGGGCGACCTGTGCTAGACGACATGGGTCCGTACGGGCCTGAGATGTATCCAGGGGGAGACGTTGACCGGCCGACGATGGGTTCTATCTGGTGCCGTCGTCGAGTAAGTATTATCACAGTCAACTATTTCTTTCTTATTAACGATCGTCATTCTAAACAACTTATATTTCTTGCAGGTACAGTTCGCGCACGTGCAGGTCACGCGGGCGTACCGGGTCTTTGTGGAGCAGCTCGACCGCATCACAGCCGACGACGTGCGCTGGAAGCCGTACGCAGATACGGCAGTTCAGGCCCGTGCTCCTGGCGGGCTGTCCTCACTTTGCTGGCGGGACCGGGCTTTCTGGCTCACCCGCCGGAAGCTCGTGTACCTCATCTACGTGGAGGACTACGCACCCCAGCGGGTGATGCGGCAGTTCAGGCTACGACAGCCAGTTCCTGTACCAGTCGGACCATCGATTCCGCGCCACGTGCACGGGTGAGTGATCGTTTGTGTTAAATATTTACATACTTACTACTGCGTTCGCAAGTATCTCACATTACGTAATGGTTCTATACGCAGTCACAGTGCGAAGGGAGTGAAAAGAGGCACGGACTGGTCGTTGAGGATGCAGCCGTGGGTCGAGCAGTGGCAGGGTGCGCTCGACGACCGCGTGGAGGAGGACCGCCCGTACGACAGTAGGGAGTACGCGGAGTACCTGCGCTGGTACCAGCCGCAGACCCGTACCAGGCTCGTATATGTGGTAGACCCGCCTGCCACACACGTCGCCGCTCCGACAGACACGTACCCCGCGCACTTCGCGCGCGACGCTCACCTCGCGGTACGTTACATGTCATTTCAAAGATTCCCAAATGGTAATGTCGTTTCGATAATCGACCATTTCATGTCTTTGTGTCCAGGCTGACGTCGGTTCTGCCCTATGCGCCGACTCCGGGACAGTACTGGAGAGGCTCTCCAGTGGTGCGCACCTGACCCATGAGGAGGGCATCAGCTTTGCGCGTCGGATGCACGACGGGTGTAGACGTATCGTTAGCCTACTGTCCTGCACGAGGCTACCGGCGGTCTCCACGCCCACCGCTTCGACTGCTCGTCCACCCCGACCAGCGTGGCACTACTCTGGTGCACCTACGTGGATACGTCCTCCACCACCTCACCCGGAGCAGCCAGGGGGTTCAGCCTGGGCAGGGCCTCCTACACCGGTTCACTTCACGCCTCCTACGCACACCCCTGTCTTCCCCACGCCCACGCAGGGGGTGTACGCCCCTCCTCCTACGTCGATGGCGCCAGCTACGGGTACGCAGAGGTTCTTATATCGTGTTTATCCGAAGACGACATGCAACGAACTAACGATATTAATATTGCAGGTACGTACCAGCAGCACGGTGTCTCCCCAGGCCCGGACGATGTGGACTAGTTTTTCGCGTCTACACCGGAGTGGCCCAGACACTTCTCCGACGCAGCACCGGAGGTTCTCTCTGGCAGTGCCCTCCCCGGTGCACCGGAGAGCACACAGCCAGAGGTGCAGCTGACTCCACCAGCGCAAGGGCGGGATAGACACCCTCCTGCTCGTTTTACTTTTTCGGATCGTCCTAACCTGTTGCACCGGAGGAGGGCCAAGCGAGGCCGTATGGGAGGACGCGGGCGCGGTGACGGGGCACACCAGGGTGACTAGTGAGGCGACGCTGCAGATGCTATATATGTTATGCATGTAATGAAAAAACATGCGGCATGTTACTCACAGTTATATTATGAAGTTTATTTAAATTTACAGAAGTCTATTATCTCTCTCCGCACATAAACTATCTCACTTAACAGTGTATGTATCGATCGTTCTGTACTCAATCTTTCATGAAAAAAAAATTTAAAACTTTTTACACACCTACAATATACAATGAACGTAAACTTTTATTACAACTTCACCGTATTTTTTACCCGTTCAACGTTACAAAATTCACAAAATCTAAAACAATCACGGGGGCTACATGAAGTCGCCCTACGGGATGGCGACTGCATGCTAGTCGCCTAACGGGATGGCGACTGCATGCTAGTCGCCTAACGGCAGAGCGACTGGATGTAGTCGCTCTACTGTGCAGCGAGACATACTGTGTCGCGGTCTGGTTGGGCGAAAGGCTCCAGTCGTCCAACCATTAGGCGACTGGAGCCTATTTTTGTAAAAAAATTTCCCACGGGTATATTTATGTAATTTCGAATAAAAAATGGATTATCCGTACGAAAAATTCGTAAGTATTTAGCCTGAGTGGCCCTTTATGTAAAAACTACCCAACATGGTATATGTAAACTCTTATGTGTAATATTATGGAATGGTATAGTCTAAGTGATGCATGAAATGATTCAGCAATGTATATGTAAGCACTATCTACTGATCTAAAGAATAGTGTGATGAAATTACAAAAGATTCTGGACTGTGAAATCCGGGTCCGACAAAGGGTAAGATGGTGGATTTGCTCTATGTGAAAGAGTATTGCAAACCTATGTTTGGTACTAAAAGGCCAAAAGTATTCCAAGGATAATTGGAAGGTACTTCATTGCCAAGCTTGTGAGTTCATTCGACAGTACGTTGATGACAATATGTTGAACCATATCGGTGAGGAGAAACATGCAACCATATCACTAAAGAGAAACATGAACAAACCTTGTGGCAAAAATTGGAGAAGTTTTATGCCCGAAAGGAAGATACAAACAAGATGTTCTTGATCAAGTAATTCATCCATTTGAGGTACATAGCAGGCACTCCTATTGCAAACCATGTGAATGCATTCCAAGGTATTAGAAATCAGCTTTCTTCCATGGGTAACACATTTGAAGATAAGGTTAGGGCTTTACTACTACTTGGCTCATTGCCGGACAATTGGGAGACCTTAAAAGTCACTGTGTGAAATTCAACCCTAATGGTGTTGTTACTTGGAACCTTGTCAAGGCCAAGGTGCAAAATGAAAAGACCACATTGATGGCTAAAATGGATAGCTCTTCCTCACATTCAGAGATGTTGATCACTAAGTCACAAAGGAGAAGCAAGAGCTGAGGTCTGAAGAAAGGTGTAGCTAAAAGTAGAAGCAAGTCAAGAGACAAATATGATAATTATGAGTGTCATCATTGCCATGAGGAGGGCCACATCAAGTGGCAATGCTACAAGTGGAAGCATGAGAAAAGAAGAAGAAGAAGCAAGCTCAGAAACATGGCAGTGATGTTGGACGGATTACTTCTCCAGTTGAGGAAGTAATGCTTGTCATGGATGAAGGCAATGGAGGTAATATGGGTGGGTCTAGTTCTATTATTGAGAAGATCGCTATAGTTTCTGATGATGCAGTCGTCAATCTTGTGAATGGTGATGAGATGATTTGGATACCAGGCAGCGGTGCTACCATACATGCTACATCTTATAGAGAGCTCTTCACAAACTACACAGCAGGTGATTTTGGTGTTGTGAAGATGGGCAACAATGACAGGCAGCCATCGTTGGGAGAGAAGACGTGCATTTGGAGATTGCAAATGGTACAAGGTTAGTCCTCAAGTCTATGAGGCATATTGAAGCACTTCAGCTCAACATAATTTCAGTTGGATTGCTTGATGAAGAAAAGTACTTGAGCATATTTGGAGACGGCCAGTACAAGCTTACCAAAGGTAACATGGTGGTTGTAAGAGGTAATAAGGTTTTCACTTTTGTATCATGTTCATGTCAAACTCTCTACTGTTTGTGTAAATGCATTAGAGAAAGGAGACCCTATGTTCTATGGCACAAGAGACTTGGGCACATGAGTGAGAAGGGAATGACCATGCTAGTGAAGAAGAATCTTCTAAAAAGGATGAAAGGTGCTCACTTGAAGAAGTGTTTAGATTGTCTAGCTAGGAAGTAGCATAGGGTTGCTTTCAAAAGTCTACCTCCTCATAAGAATCCAAAGTTGCTAGACTTGGTGCACTCCGATGTGTGCAAAATATCAGCAAGATCAATTGGTGGTGTCAAGTACTTTGTCACTTTCATTGATGATTTCTTTAGAAAAGTTTGGGCCTATCTCTTGAAGTCCAATGATCAAGTGTTGGATGTGTTAAAGCAATTCCAAGCCTCAGTTGTGAGAGAAACTGGGAAGAATATCAAGTGCATTCACACTAACAATAAAGGAGAGTACATTGGGCCATTTGATGCCTATTGCAAGGAGCAAGGGATTAGGCACCAATTCACTCCTCCAAAGACACCACAACTGAATGGTATTATTGAGAGGATGAACAGAACAATTGTGGAGAAAGTTAGATGCTTGATGTCACATGCAAGGTTACCTAAGCACTATTGGGGTGAGGCTTTGATGACTGCAGTTTATCTTATTAATCTTTCATCAAGTTATTCTTTGCAGTTAGATACTCCTAACAGGGTTTGGTACAATAAGGAAATCTCATATGACCACCTGAAGATTTTTGGGTGTAAGGCATTTGTTCATATTCCTCAAGATGAAAGGTCAAATCTTGATGCAAATACATAACAATGTACCGGAACTATAAGAAAGTTAGGGGCAGTGTTTTAGGCTCTTGCTCAGATAGTAGGTTGTACAGCTTAGGGTTTTAACATTGTAGGTTTTATTTCAAGGCTTATATCTCTTTGATCTTGAGAAGGTTTCATTCCTAACCTACCCCAACTTGTTTGGGACAAAAGGCTTTGTTGTTGTTGTTGTTGTATCTTTCTTGGCTATGGTCTGGATGAGTTTAGCTACAACCTGTATGATCCTATAGCAAAGAAGGTACTGAGAAGTCATGATGTTATGTTTGTTGAAGACCAAACAACTGAGGATAGTGTGAAGACAAAAGTGTAAGTTCCTCAGCAATAAGATATGGTTGATTTAGACCCAATTCCTGTTACTCCAACTCCACAATAATCTGAAAATGATGTTGCAGATGATGTACATGAAGATGTGCAAGGTACAAGTGATTAAAATTTTCCTCAACATCATGAGTTTGATGCTGAAATTGATGATTCAAATCATCAACAACCAATACCAAAAGTTCCACATAGAAGATCTAGTAGAGATCAAGTTTCTTTCACCAAGTATCCCTCAGATGAGTATGTGGTGTTATTATCTAACGGTTTAGAACCTATGTGCTTTGTAGATGCAATGGAAGATGAGCACAAGGAGTGGAACAAGGCCATGCAAGAAGAGATGGATTTCTTGTATAAGAATCACACATATGAGTTGGTTAAGTTACCAAAGGGTAAGAAAGCTTTGAAAAATAAGTGGGTCTACAGAGTTAAGCAAGAAGAGCACACACTACATCTAAGGTACAAGGCTAGGCTAGTTGTGAAAGGATTTGTTTAGAGAAAATGTATTGACTTTGATGAGATCTTTTCTCTGGTGGTGAAGATGATATCTATTAGAGTGATCCTTAGCTTGGCAGCTAGTTTCAACTTAGAGGTTGAGCAAATGGATGTGGAGATAGCCTTCCTTCATGGTGGGAGGAAGAATTCTACATGGAGCAGCTTGTGGGGTTTCTTGTGAAAGGTAAAGAAGACTATGTGTGCAAGCTGAAGAAAAGTCTTTATAGTCTAAAACAAGCACCAAGGCAATGGTACATGAAATTTGACTTAGTTATAGAGGAGCAAGGCTACAAGAGGTGTAGCTCAGACTATTGCGTGTTCATCCAAAGGTTCTCAGGTGATGATTTTGTCATCTTGTTACTCTATGTTGATGATATATTGATTGTTGGCAAGAATGTCTCTAGGATTGCAAAGCTCAAGCAGAGTTTAGCAAATGTTTTGCTATGAAAGACTTAGGACCAGCAAAGTAGATTCTTGGAATGAAAATTGAGAGAGATAGAAGTTTCAACAAGTTGTACTTGTCTCAAGAGAAGTATGTTGAGAAGGTACTTCGCAAGTTCAAGATGGACACTACCAAAGCTGTGAGTTGTCCACTAGCAACTCATTTTAAGTTGAGCACTAAGTAATGCCCATCTACTGATGAGATGAAAAAGAAAATGGAACATGTTCCTTATGCCTTAGCAGTTGGACGTTTGATATATGCTATGATGTGCACAAGGCCTGATATTACTCATGCCTTGAAGTTGCCCGATTTTACTTGGATTTGACCGTCTTAGGAGACTTCTTGATCCAAGAGTTTTTACCTCTATTTTCTGTGATTTCTCGCTTGCTATGACATGTGGAAATATATCTAAAACTATCTTGGTCATTCTCCCCCCACGAGCAAGTCATATTTTAAGGTTTCAATTTTTGCCTAGTTTTGGTGCAATCTAAATTTTGGCATGAATTATTGCGATTCTTAGATAAAATAGGTTCTTGAGATCTTAAACAAGATATGTGCAAATTTTCATATCATTTAGACTTGGATTTTTGGAGTTACACTAAAAGTTACATCGGCATAGACTGATTTTTAGTTCTAGAACAGGAAAACGGTCAGACTACCCCCCCCCCCCCTCCTGTCAAACCGCCAGAGGTTGATCAAACTGGTGTATAGCCGGCGATTAGACTGCTAGGCATAGATCAGACCGCCCCCTAGTAGACGATCTGACCACCAGAGTTCTGAGTTCTTTGGCCTTTGGTTTCTTGAATTGCTTTTTTGATGTTAGCTTACAATTTTGATATTCATAGCTCAACAGCTATTAAAATAAAGGATCGACAAATACTTAAGGAAAAAAAATTGAAGGCATCATTCACTCCTCTCTATTACCATACCGGTTCTATAACATCTGATCTAGGGCTGAAAACGAAAACGGTAATTCTCGGTTACCGAAAATCGTTTTCGAAAAATTACCGATTTTTTCCCCTAAACGGAAACGGTGACGGTAACCGATCAAACGGAAACGAGAACGGTAAAAATATCCGATAATGAAAACGAAAACGATTTAGCTCTCTTCCGATCGTTTTCGAAAAATACCGTATTTAGTCGGTAATTACCGACGGTAATTACCGATCTCGAGCGTACGTACACAGTTGCATGCCTGTTGGCTCTAGTGCATTTCTGGATGTGAGCGATTGGTTCGGGATTTAGTTCAGATTTCCGTTTCTAAGTTAGCATGTGTTCGTATGCGAGGGATTTGGTTGAGATTTAGCTGGAAGTTCTCCATTCCTGAGCTTGCAATCTTGCATTCTTGATAAATTTTAATGGAAACGCAATTTTCCGTAGATATGCCAGATCGTGTTCCCTGCCGCTCACGAGTGGAAATTCAAGGGGCAATGACTTGAGGATTTGCCACCATCGCAAGGTTCAACTTTGACATCGTTCTGGCGTCGTGCTAGTTGCCGCCGGTCGCCGGCCGTTGGCAATTCGAACCACGATGTACCTTCGGTAGCGTCAGCTGTTGAGCATGCCGGTTGGTCTCTCCACTACTCCGCCCAGTATGTTCAAGGAAACTAGTACTCTAAGAGCATGTATAATGCAGGTGCTTAGAGAGATGCTTAGTAAGGAAAAACTGTTTTTTCTTGTCACATAGAATAGATAATGTGCTTATTTTGAAGCATCGATGCTTAAATAAACATCGGTACTTAGCAGGTGCTTATGTGTATAACTATATCTATTAATAGATAATATAACATCTAAGCACCCACGGAAGAGATGTTTGCATTGGAGAAAAAAACTTTTGCATGGGTGCTTGATGATGTGGCTATATTCTCTCTCTTTAAGTATTCATGGCTTAGAATTGATTATGGTTGCATGTTTTGGCTTCCTTAGATGTGGAGAATATCGTATTTTAGCTATCGCTTTCATGATTTTCGATCGTTATCGATGCACTTTTGATCGAATAGTTTCGTTTCCGAATTTACCGGAATATCGATGTCGTTCTCGTTTCCGACAATATCGTATCGATTTCGTTTTCGAAAAAATAATGTGAAACTGAAAGTGATTTGACCTCTTACCGATCGTTTCCGACCGTTTTCAGCCCTAATCTGATCAGCCAATGGGTGTAGCCGATCACCAAGAATGCATGAACTACATTCTTTACTTCAATCCAGCTACGGCCTGGTTCCTTTCTGACTCTGTCTTTCATCATCTTTCTGACCTGATCCCTACTGGCCCACTTCCCAGTAACAGCATATGCATTTGAAAGGAGAACATACGATGCTGAATCATAAGGCTCTAGCTCCAGGAGAAGCTTGGCTGCAAGCATCTTCAATTTCTATGTTCTTGTGTACTTTACAAGCACTGAGAAGAGTTCTCCAAAACATTGCATCTGCAGCCATTGGCATTTCCTCAGTAAATCTCCTTCCACGATCAAGTTACCCAGCTGGCCAGCTCGTCCAAGAATATCTACAGCACAAGCATAATGATGGGGCCTTGGATGAATTCTATGCTCAGTAGACATGGATTTGAACTAAGGCCTTCCTCTACCTAACCCACATGACAGCAAGCAGCAAAAATGCCTATGAAGGTAACATCGTTTGGTTTTTGGCATTCTTGCTTCATTTGATCAAATAGATCCAAAGCCTCTAGGCCATGTCCATGCTGTGAGCATTGAACAACATGTAATAATAGTTTTCCATGACACATCATTCCTCTCGGACATTTCAAAGAACTCTCATCTTGGCATCTTCAATGCTGCCACACTTTCCATAAAGTGAAATCAAAGCATTTGCAACTTCAGTTTCAGAGCTGTGACCTGTTTTAATAACTCTAGCATGTATTTGTTTTCCTTGTTTTATATCTGCAAGGTTAGCTGAAGCACTAATATAGGACACAAATGGCAACACATTATACTTGACACCAGCTTGATCCATATTCATAAATACCTTGAGGCTTCTTCATATAAACCACTATGTGCAAAACCAGATACCAGTCCATTTCATGTTATCTCGTCTTTATTTTCAATTACCTCAAACGAAGAGAAAGCTTATTTGCTTCTTCCAAACATCTGCTGAATAACCAGACACATAAACCCGAGCATGTATCTGCAAACCCTGACAAATTGCTTTGATTCCAGCACAAGCACAATTAGCACTTGCTAGGCCTATGTTATCTGACCAAATTCCACATTCCTGCATTTCTTTGAATGCTTCAAGGGCCTCCTTACACAACTCACGTTGCACATATCCAGCAATCATGGAAGCCCAGCAAACCACATCTTTTTCTTCAAGCATTTCTAGAATTTGTCTTGCCATGTCAAGCCACCCATATTTAGAATACATATCATCAATACACCGCTGACATACATAACAGACTCAAAGCCAGTTTTTATGCTTAATGAATGAATCTGCTCTCCAAGGTCAATTTCTCCTGTGCAAGTACAAGTCCTTAATATGCATGGGTATGTGAATTGGTTAGGGCGTATACCTGCAGCTTGCATTTGACAAAATAGGTCAAACGATTTTGCTAGATCACTAATCTGCTCATATGCCACAAGCATCAAATTCCATAGTACAACATTCGTCCTATCACCCAAATTGACTATCTCAAGGGCTGTTTCCATGTCACAACATTTCACATAGACGTCAAGGAGCGAGCCTTCCATTATGTAATCTGAAGACATACCTCCCTTCAACAAATACAAATGGAGCTGCTTCCCTTTCGAAGATCCCCAACAGAGGCAAAGGCTCCAAGGAGACTAGCAATGGTCACAAAGTCAGGCCTCAACCCTGCCAAACGCATCTCATCAAATATCTCCGAAGCACGATCGCCATGTCCGCGCTGAGCATGCCCCGAGATCAGCGTATTGAACGTTACTCTGTGACTGCACGGCATGTCACAAAATACCCTTTCTGCCAGCCTAAAGGATCTGCACCGCATGTAGAGCATGAGAAGCGCATTCCGCACAAAGGTTTCAGAGCAGAATGCTTGCTTGTAAACTTGGACATGGATCAACCGTCCTTGCGCAAAAAGCCCAGCTTTAGTGCAAGCGCTCAGCACACTAGACAGAACATACGGCGTAGGAACAATCCCGGACCGATGCATCTGGCGATACAGGCCAACAGCTTCACCAAGACCATTCTGTGTATACCCTGATAACATAGCAACCCACGAGACATTATTGTCCCTGGCAGAAAGTACCTCAAACACCCGCCTCGCCCGCCGCACAAGCCCGTTCTTCATGTACAAACCGATCAGCAGGTTGCCGACGATTCGGTCGCTCCCGAAACCACGCGTGATCGCCAACGCGTGGATCTCCGGGACGAGCAGCCAGCGCGTGCCGCTCCCCCTGCACACGTGCAGGGCGCACGCCAAGTCAATGGGGCCGAGGCCTCTGTACTTGCTGGCCTTGGCCGTGAAGAGAGACAGGAGCTTCTCCGGCTCGTCCTGCGCGAGGAACCCGACGAGCGACCTGCTGAGCGAGGCCGCTCCCCAGCGTGTCATTCCGTCGAGCACCATGGGCGCGACGCGGTGGAGGACATCGTCCACGGCCTTCCCTGGGAAGTTGGTGCTCCTACGTGCATGAAAGGATTAAAAATGGTTTGGTAGGGTCGGAGGCAGTGGCGGAGGCCTGGTCGGTGGCGTGCACCGGTGCCACGGCGGCGGGCGGCGGTTGGGTGGGCAGGTGTCAGGACTTACCAGGAGCTAGCTGAAACGGAAGTCTGCGGCTGCTGGGGCCAAGTAACAGCATTAGGATAGTAATGAAGATCCAAAGGCTGGGATTTCAAGATACCTCTTCAATTAGACCATCCAACGGCTGAGAAGAACTTACGTAAACTTGCACGTGAGATTGTTTGCATGGGAGAATGGACCCTACAATCGTCCGATTGTTCCAAGACGTATGCCCTGTTCTAAAGTGCCGTAGTTTTTGGTATTTAGTAGTGATTTTTCACTTTTAATTAAAATAACACTACAGCGGACGTTAGTTTTTTTCTAAAATATTCAATTAAAGAAAAACAAAAAAACTTTTATATCCCTATTGACAATTAAAAAAAGAAAAATAGAAAAGAAAAAAAGCCGAACCAACACGTTTCAATGGCTGAAACATGGGAATCTCTTAGATTCGAAATTCAAACAGGCCCATAGAGTATAGCCTATTCCATCACATGAAAATTGTACATATTCGTCACGGATTACCTCTCAAATCAGTGCAACATCCGTAGTTTAGTATCATCTTTGAAATATGGAATCAGATCAGCCCTTCAAAGCCAAAGAACCAATATTGTGCAAACAACCGTTAGGATCAACAAATGTAAATCTTGCGTTTGAAACTCTCAAGTCTCAACAAACAAACGTAAGCAGCACTACAAATGAGCTTGAAACGTGTGCTGGGTGCAGTAGTCGCTCACGCTCCCAAGGACAGCCCTGCAACCATTTGATTGTTAAGGGAAAGTCCATGCACAAAACGTATTATCTGTTTTTTAGGTTACGACGAATGACTTTTATCTATGTTTTTTAAGACGACGATGAATAATGAAAACATCAATGCGAATGTTACACACGGTTTCAGATTCAAAAAACCGTTTAAAAACATCACCCTGAAAGCAAAAAAAAAAAGGGGGCTAGTCATGAATGTTTCACAGAACCTACAATTTGTTAACTTTTTTATAGCCAGCAGGAACCAATAATAATCACAGATGATAGATAATGATGATTAGTAGTGACTGGAGAGGTTGTTTGGCTCCTTGCTGCACATTGCAACACCTGTGCATCGAACAAGTTTCACCTTTCATGGTTAATGGTTCACTCTGTGACCGTATGTATGATGTTCCAGACTTTCTTACCATAGATAATTTATGGGAGAGTTTCACTATATTTTAAAGTGTGGGGCACCAAAATTCACTGCAAGGTAATGCGGATACAAACTAAACATCCCTGTAATTAATATGGCGTATCTCTAATTTTTTTATAGAAAAGTGTGGCTTAAGCCTCAATTTTTCAAGCTACTAAATGAAGGAAGAAAAGCAAAAGAAACATATGAATGGCAAGTCCTTTTCAGTGCTGCATAACCATGGCTGCCCACAACCAGCATCTCTGCATGGTGCCTCTCAACCGCCTCGCAAAGAACACTCCTTGCGTCTTCCTCCCAACACTTCGTGACTGACATCAACCACCTGCGATGGTGGATGAACTCGGAGATTGTCATTTGCTAGGTCGATGCATGTGCTGATGGTCATGCACAACATCTTCATCACGAAAGTAATAATCCATCTAGTAACAAAAGAATGTTGTCTTGAATATCGTTGCAGTCTCTAAACTGCAATTTTGACTACTAATTTTTATTATAATAAATTTATAAAACCTAATAAAATTACACTTTATAAATTCTTTCGGGATAAATCTATGTATATTATTTTTATATGTTCAATCTAAAAAATTAAAAAGATATGAATAACTAAAATTTAGAAAGTTTGACTATATATACCAGAAACAATATTTTTTGTGATTGAAGGAAGTATTGTATTCTTTTTACATAGGATACCTGGGAGAAGAGCTGCTTGGCCTTCTTGATGACTTCAGTAGAGCCGCGTTTGAGGTCTAGCTCCACCGTCGGCAGCATCTCTGCCATACCTTGGTTTATTAATAACAAATCATCTTATTAGTACGGTCCTCTATGAACAATACACGATATGTTCCAATAATCAGGGATGGATCTACGTTTTTGTTACGTCCTAGGCTAAAGAGGATCAGAGTCCACTATTACCTGAGTTGAAAAGAAAAATTACATACTTAACTTTCTTAGACTTTGCACTGATAAATATTGCATACCCCGGGTTGGAGCCTAGGCTGACCAGGTGTGGATATATATAGAGCTTCTCGAATAAATAAACAGAATGGTTTTTTCATCATCGTTTTGAAGCAGCCTATCGGTTTTCGATTCATTCATATAAACACTTGTATTTAAGACAAAAAAACATGATTCGTAGTTGAAAAGAACACATTCAGAGAATAGACGGGCTTGGCATTGAGCACAACGTGGCGGTACTGCTGCGGCTGGCCAGGAGCAAAGAAGTGGCGGAGTGTCCATTCGAGCGGGTAGAAGCTAGGCTCCCTATCGTCGAACCCCACCATCACCCCCTTCCTGCTTAATCCTTCCGCCGCCATGTCGCTAGCTCTTTGCTACCTAGATCGATCGGTGTCCCAGGGAGCTGCCTGGAATTAATGCAACAAACCTAACTGCCTCCGGTGTGGGGCCATGGCTGGGAGGAGGCCCCAGAGCGCGCGAAGCGTGTCGATGTCCAAGTAGCCTCTACTTCTATGGCTATCAAAATTTGAATTTTTTTTCCTTTTTTGTTGACGAGGGGGAAAAAATCTGAATTTAAGGCAAACTGTCAACGCATTGCTCGAAGGACTTGATCATCGCCCACATGTACAGAGGCATGGAGCTTTCAATCTCGATTATATATATATATATATATATATATATATATATATATATATATATATATATATATATATATATATATATATATATATATATATATATATATATATATATATATATATATATATATATATATATATATATATATATATATATATATATATATATATATATATATATATATATATATATATGCTGCACTGCATGCATCACAATTCACAAAACACACTGTTTTGAGGTGTACCAGACACCACAATTATTGTTGACCTTCTCAATCCAGAATCGATCCAGATGTAGAAGGATATTACGGGCTACTTGCAGAAGTTGACCAGAGAGGTGATGTCGATGATCCATTTATTTACACACAGACACATCCATAATTTGGCAATACCTATATACGCAGAATACTGATCACTCAATGCTGAGTCATTGCTCAGTGCTTGTGCTTTGGCTTCTTCACTATCATCACGGTGCAGTGCGCGTGATGCGCACAGTAATCGCTCACACTTCCAAGAACAGTCCTGCAGGGAAGTTCAGGCAAGCCAATTATACAAATGCAAGGTGAGGACAGGGATAATTCAAGGTATGAAAGAAAGATTGTAGTGTTGAAGACTTTTATTAATTGTATCACTGTCTGAGGATAAAAGGCTGAAAATTTGGGCAATTGCATAAAAGAAAATTTAAAATGAGTTTCAATTCTAGCCAGGGGCGGAACTACACCCCGAGTAGGATAGGCTTCAGCATGGGGTGTGGAAATAATATCTAGTGTACAGCTCGAATAAATTCAGTCCAGTTTAGGTAACATTTTTATGGTCCAGCCCAGATAACCTAGATCATTCATCACTGAGGCTGGAGCGTAACCAAATCCTGGCTCCGCTACTGATTCTAGCAGCAGGTAGGTCTTTGTCAGCCACCACGGTTCCAGGTTAAATTACATTTTTAACCAGCAGGTTTGGTCATTTTGTAGGCCGACACAATCATACACCGACTAATTCTAGTCTAGTCCAGTCCATCGATAATCACCATGATGAATTTTGTTAATCTGAGACCAGCTTTGGAGTTCTGCCTTGACAGTAAGGCCTGATGTCAGTTTTGTGGTTTTGTTTAGCCAAATGGGTGCAAACCATGAAAGGCAAAGAGGATCGTCGCAGCAAGGATGACAAATGAACTTCATCAAGAAAGAAAGGCATGAACTCGAAGGTACCAATTCTCCGGATGAAAAAAATAACAGGGAACAACAGAGCAGACGTAGGAAAGTGTCAAGACCTTTTGATTGCTCCGTAGCCATGGCTGCCGACGACCAACATCTCGGCGTGATGCCTCTCGACCGCCTCGCAGAGGACGTTCCTCGCATCCCCTTCCGCCACCTCAAATACGGCGTCGCTCACCTGCGGCGAACTCACCATGGTTAAAGGATCACGCGGGGGGAGTAGTGCAGAAACCAATCGTGGAGAATATTCATGGCGGGAAGAGATCACCTCTACCTGGGCGCAGAGCTCCTTGGCCTTGTCGATGACGCGCTGGGATCTCCGCTTCAGGTCCGCCTCCACGAGCGGCGTCACATCCGGTGCACCTAAATCGATTATTAACTTGATTCCATTCCACTCCACGCCAATCCAATCCCACCTCTAAAACATGAGAGAGAGACAGAGAGAGATGTGTGTACCAAGTCCGGCGAAGCCGACGGAGGAGGAGGCGGCGGGCTTGGAGTTGACGACGGCGAGGCGGTACTGCTGCTGCTGGCCGGGGGAGAAGAAGTGGAGGAGCGTCCACTGCAGCGCGTAGTTGCTGTGCTCGCTCTCGTCCACCCCCACCACCATCGTCATCTTCCCCTCCCCCGCTGCCGCCGCCGCCGCCGCTCCAGCTTCCTCCGCCATGCCTCGACGACCGACCGGGCTGAGCTTAGCTTCCCCTCTCTCTCCGCAACACGCTACGCAACCCTCGCGCGCTCCCGACAAAGAACGAATGAAACCGCAGCGCAGCGTGCACTTCTCCTAAATCGCGACACGCGCCCGCCAGTTAGTCCGGGAACTACCGCCCTATGACAGGCGGGACCCGGGGCAGCCAGTGCGCGCGTGGGCCCCCCAACGACCTTTAATAATGCATGTAATCCTGGTCAGGCCCGTGCCACGTCACCCCGCGGCCCGTGCGGGATGACTCACGATGCTTTGGAGTTGTGGAGTTGAGAATATGTACGCACGGCACGATCGCTGCCTGCCACTGCCCCAGAAAGCTTACTCATGTTACTTTGCCTATCCGCCAACCATTTCTTGGCTACGTGAGACTTGTGACAGCGATGGTTTTTTATTGGACATGCCAATTTTGGAAGCACCGGCATTTATTTTGCACAAGCTAACTTCCTAGAAAGATCTCCTATTTCATATTATTAACTCGGAGAGAAAGTGCATCTGACTTTTATGTACATCAAAGATTATATATAAATAAAGTGTCGAACATATCTAAGCACAAATGCTCATTTTAGTGCTAAAATGCAAACAGCGCGTAGGACTGTCGGATCTGTCTCAGACGGTCGTGATCCACTCGAGTGGGATGCACTCAGTTGACTATGCCTTTTTCCAAAAAAAAAAAACCTTGCACCGATTTCCCTCTTTCCAGTTTGCTTCCTTCTCGGTGGCTCCTACGTGTTAGGGTTAGGCAACAAGCAATCCTCCCTGAGCAAAGCCTCCGTCCGCCTCCCTCCTAGCCTCCCCGAGTGTCACGGACTCCCATCCGGCCTCCTCCCAGCCTCCCCGAGCGCCTCCACACTCACCGACCTCCCCCGCCGCCTCCCTCCGCACCATCCCAGCAACGTTGTCCTCTGCTGCTCCCACCCCAAAAAGGTGGAACAAAATCCCAAAGATGCTCCTACATCCGGCCACTATCTTCACCCTAACTCATGGTCGCCCCCAAATCAAGTGCCACCCCTAGCTCATGGTCGCCCCCAATAAGGTGATCCTTTGCCCTCTTGTGCAATTTATCCCCTCCCCTCAAATCCTTAGTCAATCTTGTTTGATTAATCGTGCTCGCAGCCAACTGCCAACCTGGTGCTCCATTGCTCCATGGTAGAAATTGTGCTCAAGTTGCAGATGGTCATATATTGAAAGGAGGGCGACAAAACTTTGCGCCTATTGCAACAGCTGGGAACAATTTGAATAGTACACCACATCAAAAAGGTGGAATAAGATCCCAAAGCATGTAGGATGTAAGAGAATTGTGTGGTTATGTTTCTGAAACTTGTATTTCAGTGTATGAAATTCAGGGAATGTTTGGAAATCTC
Source organism: Dendrocalamus latiflorus (assembly GCA_017311315.1). NCBI lineage: Eukaryota > Viridiplantae > Streptophyta > Magnoliopsida > Poales > Poaceae > Dendrocalamus > Dendrocalamus latiflorus. The sequence goes on along the minus strand of CM029649.1, from coordinate 20,268,586 downwards.
AGTGATTTGTGTTGCATTTTTTATGCAGGCATACTCAAGCTGCATGGGACATAGGGAATCGAGAAGAAAACCACAACAGATGAGAGCAGATGCATGTGCTTGTGTTTGTGCTGTAAGGGAATATATGGATGTAGGTGTTAGTCGATTTTTGTTTCGGTTTGTGTTTGTGCACAAGTGCATGATGTTATGCCAGAAATAAGATGAGCCTTATTCATTTGAAGAACTGTTGTATGTGGAAATTGTTGCCATTGATCAATTGAAAAATTATTTAATGCAAATGTAAATGCATAATGTCAGATTGTTGAATGCAGATACAAGTTTGACTGATTGTTGAATGCGGATTTCAAGGTCAGATTTATTGAATGCAAATGCAAATTTCAATCATTGTTGTATGCTGATGCTACCTTTTGGAATACGACTATAGGAGCCTTCTGCACATTTGGAATTTGGGTGAGCCACTGGTAACTGACCCCACCTACTGACAGTAGGAGATATGAAATTGTCAGCATGCATGATGAGTGTGTTAAACAACAAAAGATTGTTCTTTGATTAGCTGAGTTCTATGTTGATTTTTTATTTTCTATGGTTCAGAAATAGGAAATGCATGGCCATTATTTACTAGGCAGTGGCATAGTTGCTTGTTCTCTTCTATGTTACTAATCTAGAAGGTGGGATCAACGAAGAGTCCCAAAAAAAACTATTTTCTCATTGCGCGGGTATTCTCAATAGTTTTTGTTAGATTCAGTTACCAAATATGTTCAACTCTCACTTTTGGACTTGGACTAGTTGCTCAAAGTAATTTGGACAAAAGCTTCTATTGGCGCCAGTGAGTCCAGTAGAAGATAGATAGATGCGATTCATTTCAGAAAATTTAAAGAACCACCAGATACCTGAAAATCTATGTATCTAAATTCTGAAAACAATTCATACTTTCAACTTTGCTCGGATTGCATTGCAGAATTCTTCCAAACCACACCATTGATGGCTGATATATATGCAGATTATCCCTTGTTTTTCAGCTTCGACTTTCACTCTCAATGGTAATCCTGATCAGGCCCACGCCACGCACCCCCGCGACTCGTGCGGGATGACTCACGACGCTTGGGGAAGACGGCACTGCAAGCACGATGGAGTTGTGGAGTTGAGAATATGTACGCACGGCACGGTCGCTGCCTGCCACTGCCCGGGAAAGTTGAGGCCTTTGTCTATCCGATCCGCCTACCATTTCTTGGCTACGTGAGACCTGTGACATCGATGGTTTTTTATTAGACATGCCAATGTTGGCTGCACCCGCTTTTATTTTGCACAAGCTAACTTCCTACAAAGATCTCCTAATTTATATTATTAACTCTTAGAGAAATTTCATAAGTATCTCACTTTTACGTACATCGAAGGTTATATATGAATAAAATATCAGTAATATATATATATATAAATGGGATACTGAAATAGGACACCATGGTGCCCGGGCACCAAGCCTCTCTGCCGTTAGATTGCTTTAAGATGCGTGCAGGTGTAATATATTAGGTAAACCTATTAAGATTCATTAATTCGAAAAGGCATCAATTTGGAAAGGAATCAATCATGGATGAAAAGTTTTAATTATGGAGCTTAGGTACCATGGTGCACCTGTTATTTTGCCTATATATATGTGTGTGTTGATTTAAAGTGCATAGGAATCTTGCAACACGTCATGATTGCTGGTGAGTGAAAAGTAGATTACTGATGATCCTATTGATATGTAACACCTATGTCTTGGTAGTGAGGTTTTCGTCCACAGAAAATTAGAAGATATTTAGGGCCTGTTTTTTCGACCGATGCTAGCAACTTTTAGTTTTTGTTATAGTACCTAACTTTTAAACGGGGTATTTTCTCAAGACGGGGTCTACAAGTTAATTGTAGTACATGTTAAAAGCCCAACATCTGTAGCAACCAAAATCGCAAACGAGTATCTCTCCCTCCATAATCTCTGTCACAAACAGCTAAAATTCAAAAATTTTCTGCCAAAGCTATAAGCCACAGCCGCGCCAAACAGACCCTTATTCGTTTGTATCAAATTGTCCCAGTATTGAGGCTAAGTCGTTTCGATAAGACTATCTAAAGAAAATCTGGCTAAACCTGCTAGAGGAGAAAAAAAAACTAAAACAACTTGATCGTGAAAAAAAAAACTAGAGATAAGTTTTGCAGATCAACGGGTTCAACACCGGCAAGAAGGCCAATTATGAGATATGCATTGATCAGCTTTCGAGAGAGATTTGTTGATCTCGAGAAGAGCCGGGCTCATCTCGTGCGCGCGCTCTCCTTGTTTTCGGATGCCCATCAACATCAAATTAAGTACCCATCAGGCCCATCACAAGTCTCGAGCCCATGAGCTCTCGCAAATGCGGTTTGCTCTTTTAATCGGCCCAACAACCCACGAACACAAAACCAGCCATCACATTAGCTAGAATCAATGGTTAACGAATCTGGGCCAAAATAGAGGACATATTTTTTTAGATCATAGATTATAGCTTAAATTTTTAAATTCTGGTGGTTCGTGAGAGACAGTATCTAGAGAAAAATAGCCCGTTGTCATTAGTGGCTTCCGGTGCTTTTGCTTTTCTTTTGTTTACCGTCTGTTTTATTTCCTTTCACGCGGGCATCTCAATATTATACGTGTGCAGAGCACTAGAGTAGTATATAAACTGGCCATGGATGCTGCATGTAAAGAAGCAACGTATCATTCCACATTCCTCGCCTTGCATAGGTTGAGCTAAAACAACAGTCGCTTTGTTCGTTTAGGTTAAAATAGCAGGGTGTTCTGTTCTCATTTGCTCGCTAAATTCTAAACTTATGTGGTTTAGACTATCTTTTATATAACTAGCAGATTGGCCCGTGTAATTTCGGGGCTAGTGTTATTCTTGAAACCACACTTGCTTGATGTATATTTTTAGATCCACTTGATTGCATCATACATTGTAAAATATGTATAGTTGAATTCAAAATATTAAGATTTCAATATAGATAAACATGCAAATTTTGACAGCCGTGAGCAGTACATTTTTCGCCAAATTGTGTGAATACCATAGTACGTATATATGTTCATGATTAGAAATAGAGTTGTTTGTTATAGAACCATAATACCTCTTATTTGTTGAAAAATATGGTTGTATTTGTTATACAACTAACGGCTGTAGATTAAAAAAACTCTTAAACGAATTGCACTACATATGACTAATCATTCTATACCATTGTAATTTGGACTGAACGATTTTAGTACATATGGCTAATCATTCTATACCGTTATAAGTTGAATTTACCATACAAATAAGTGATGTAAATGTTTTTCTCTCTTCTAGTTAACGAAGAAATTTCTAGCCTATTGGAATGAACATGGGCTAAGTTGACGTAGGATTGCATCAACTTGCCCTGGTCTTCTTAAAAGAGCAAAATTTTATACGATCTACCTAGCGGTTCTAGTTCCCTCCCCATGCATGCACGCACGAAGCTGTGTAGAGATGAGAGATCCGTCTCGTGCAAACTCATAGAGTTTCTTAGGCACTTTGATTCCTTGGTAGTATGCCAACAGCTTGACAATGTTCTTGTGGTTGAACATTCCTATGGTCTTTAGCCCTCTTCCATTGTATTCAACATTTCAACTTCTTGGTCTTCATGACAATCCTGTCCTTAACAACACCAATTTACAATAAAGCTGCTGGTGGACTTATCTTGAATGTGATGATCTATAATTAGGCCTGGCTCCAAGCCTGATTAGTGGTTCGCAAATACCTTTTTTCAGCTAGCTGGCACAATGGGTTGTCATGGCACTTGAGTATGGCGATTGAATTGGTTTCAAAATAGTATGGCGACTGAAGAAATGGAAATAATAGCTGAAGAAATCAAGAGTAGGCACCAAAGGTAACGCTTGAACGAGTTCAGTAAGTTACAAGTGAGTTGGAGATTGAAGCGGGCGAAGAGTAAGTGTGATCGCACGGCTGAGAATGGCGAATATTTTCGTGAATGAGAAGACAAGATTGACGCATATTCTAGTTCCTTAGTTGGTAGAGTAATTTAGATGCATCGCTTCTTTCTTCCTGTATCACTTTCCCTTGTGTTTTTTGCGTGTTCTTCCCCCAAATTCTTCATAATTTCAGTTGGGATTATCTCGGATTCGGATAAGTCCTGACAAGGGTCCTTTGATTTTTTTTTCCTTAATATTTCATCGTGGAGCTTTCTTCTCTCGGAAGTTAAATTGTATTTGCAATTGTTCCTGTCGCTGAGCTCTATCTTTTGGATGCCTGATGCTGTCGCAATTTATGTCTTGTCCTTGTCTAGTACTCTCCAGCTTCGAGTCTTGTACTCCGACTTGGGAGCGCTCATCTCGTTGCACCGGACAATGTCATGGCTGCTGAGGACAAGGGCTATACCTTTTGCATTCAAATTTCAGAGTCAATGGGAACGATGAATGATGTGCTTGTGCAGGAACCAAATTTTTTTAGCCTTTGATCTTGGAGTTTTTAGATAAAGGATATAAAATCCGGCCTCTATATCCACTTGAGATATATACAGCCAAAAATTACACGAGCTCTTAGGCTCAAAGCCTCAACACTGAGGATCACACAACATCAACAAGAAAGAGAGCTAAAGGACTATGAAAAAACTACAAAGACCAAGCTTCAGAACTTCTTCTCCGTCCTTACTTTCAATCAAGCCCCTAACCTCCTCCAACTGAGCTACTCAAACTCTGATCTACTTTGCGTGAAGATGAACCTCTGAGTCAATGTCTCCTTAGAGGCGACGAGGGTCGCCGACATATCTTGGAGTTAATATGCGTCTGTCCATCTTTAACAGAGGGAGTATAATTCAACAAGAAGATCCATGCATGCATATAACAAGGACATACACTTAATTTGCCATCGCAGAATAAAGCCGACGGAGATTGGTGGGTGTACTTTGGTCCAGACGAAAACAGCTTAACTGCAGCGGGCAGTTTGACAGACCATGCAAAAAAATCATGCACAATGGGGTGGCTGTACGCTTTCCTAGTAGGCAGCCCAAGCCCTGCAATGGGCAACGGCGTTTTTCCAGGGTTTCATGGTGTGCAGTGCGTCAGCGACATTGGCAGCTCTATACACTGCCAGTCGTTGATCCTTGGTCCATTCTTTCTGACTTATGGTTTCCTCCAAATAAACAAATGGAGTTTCTCTATCATCTTTTTAAAGCGACTTATCAGAACAGCCTTTTCAGAATAGCTTATCAACTTATCAGCATTCGATTTGTTCGCACAAACGTTCATTCTATAGGCAAAAACCATCTGCTACAGTCAAAAAGAATAGGACCCTTATGAGTCCCATCCGGGTTGCTATAAAATTGGTGACTTCTTGACTGATACGATCCTGTGTGGGGGCCCTGGCTCCTGCACTAATTAGTATTATGGTTTTTTTGTAAAGGAATTTGTCTGATGGAATAAATACTTTTTATATATTTATCTTGAATGTGCTCTGTTTGTTTCTACATGTTTATAAATGAATGGAAGTTGTATAATGCGTAGAACATCCCAGATGTAGTTGTGGCAATACATATCTAAACATTCTATTGTTTGTTCGAATACTTCCTATCATTACTACTTAAAAGAAGGAATTGGTAATAGTGATTTATCTGTCATCCCACCACTCTCTCTAGACATGGAGATGGTGATTTATCTACCATCCCACCACCCTCTCTAGACATATATATAGGTTGTTCCATCCCTCGTCCTATGCACACGGAAAACAAATCGTGCTGCCCTATCCTCGTGTGCACCAACGTGTGGGTCCAACCCCTTCCACACTCTCTCTTTTCTCTAGCTCCCTCCCTTCTCTCACTTTTGTTGCTCCTTTGCCCATTTTCCCCTTGTTTACTATGGCTACTACCGCTACAAGACACTGCATTGAAGAGTCCTCGATAATACTACGATGTCTTCCTCCTTCCACTGGCACCACTCATCTCATCAATAACTTAGCCCTGGTCGCCCTAAGTTCTTGTAGGACAAGATGCCATGTACCCTCCCTGGATTAGACCCAAATCTCTCACATGTCCGATGCAATAGCTCTAGGATCCTTGTTTCTTACTCTAATTAAGATTTTTTGATCTTCTTTTGTTGTGATAGTTTTCACACGGGGAGAGGAGGGATGGGGTGACCATGGTGGTCAGTGATGAGATGCTCAAACCTCTGTTCTTCTTGTCATCAATTCCTTGTTTTTGTCTCTCCCAATGGATTGGTTCTTCTCTGGTGGATTAATTAAGGACTATGATAGAAAGAGGTGCCTGAAATAGTTCTTTATGTAATGCATCGACGAATTGAAAGGAGTTACTTTTATATGCTTATTAATTTTAGTTTAGATCACTAGAAAATATATCTACTTTAGTTTACGTTACTATAATAATATCCCAACAATATTCTACTCCCTCACATTTCTTTGCATAGCTCTCTTCATTCTCCTCATCCTCAGAGTTTTTTCCCTATCGCCACGACCAAATAAGACTACAACAGACTCCACCACTGGTAGCTCATCCTCTTTGTCGCCGTCAAGTGAGGTTGCATCTACTAATCCTGGTTGGGCCCAATTTGGTTGTGAACGACCTAACGTGAGCATCGTGATGTAGAGTAGGCATGTAGCAGGGCCGAGGGTATGATGTAGGTTGAGCATGAGGTTGTAACAAGCATAGCCCAGCGTAGCAAGGCATGTCATTGGAGGCATACCGTGGGCCACGGTGGACTCGGCCAAGGACCATAGGACAAGCCGAGCACGGCAACGACAACTTGACATGCTTGCTAATATGATTTTTTTTAGCAGCACACGGACATGAACTAGTACAAGTAAAAAGGAAGATAGCTTCTCATTTGTCAGTTCGTACTCTTCATGCAGCTGCAGGCATGCAGTACAAATACGAAAAAAGATAGGAAAATATTCATACAACATAATGCAGAGCCATATGGTGGGTGTTGTGCTCAGTGGGCCTTCGTTGGTTGGATCAAGCCCAAGCCCTTAACGACCTACCAAGCGGCTCGCGTGTTGGCCATGATTCTCTTTCCTTTTCTCCCTCTTTCCTTTTCTTCCCTTTTTTTAAGAAGCTGGCTCGAGCGAGCCTCGAGCTTCAGGGCCTTCCCTAATTTAAGACCATATGGCTTGCAATCGCAGCAGCAGTTTCTATACAGGGTTCAGTGTCAATGGAAAAGATGGTCCCAGCAAATTGATCTTATGATATTTCAGTTGTTTGAACCCTAAAGATGGCTCTATGATAACAAGATGTGCTCCTTCCAAAAAAAGGGAGTGTGGACATCTTAACGAACACGCACATTGGCAAGTAGCCAAAGGGAATCCATTATTCTTCTCTCCTATCGGAAAAAAGATAGGAGAGATGTAGTGTCCACCGTTTTAAATCAAACCAGGCATCGAATCCATTATTCTTTTCTCAAAAGAAAAAAAAACAATCCATGGTTGTCCAATGTTCCTTTCTCCTATCAATGAACCAATCTTCTACCAAATTTCCAGAGCCCACTCGAGCCGTAGAATCAACCAACCCACCAAATTGCTTTGGAATAACGGGTCTCAATTTTGTTTTGCTTTGGAATAACGACTTTGCCGTAAAGATCTGCATTTTGTGTGGCTACGGGTATCACATGTCAATGTACATATGCAGTTCAATTCCTGGGTGTGAACTGCTGCTTCTTCTCATATCATCATATAACCCATCACAATTCACAGGTGTTGGGCTGAGGCTAGCTGATGATATGCTATGTATGCCATGTTGATGGGAACTTGTCTCACTCATCATCGCTTTTTATCATATATGCCGTGTGACCTTTCAGGGTTTGGATAGCCACCAGCACATAATAAGCAAAAGGGAAAAAAAATGAAGAAATTGGGTTTTATATGAAGTTTTTTTTTGACGAATAAGGGGAGAGCTTTATTGCTTAAGGAAGAGTAGCACAATCATTACATAAGGCATCCAATATGCATTCAGGTGGTTGCGCAAGGTTAATCAGTGCTTGCGTGAGGTTCCTCGTGCTTTGTTGTTTGAGTTTGATTTTTGTAAATTTGCATTTTAATCCGTGCTTTTCTGGTAGCGCTGGTCAAACTAGTCTTGGGTGCCAGTCAGACCGCGGTGCGTGTAACAGCACAGATTTTTTATGAAAATAAAAATAATTAAATAATAAAAATTGATTAAAATAAAATTTTAAATTAAAATAAGTATTTCTGTGCCTAAATTTTAAATTTGGATTTGCCCTGAATTTTTGTTTTTGAAAAAACTTGATTTGAAAAGTATTTTAAGTAAAACCTAAAAATATTATTAAATAAAGTAATATTTTAATTTTCTATAAAAATCCTAATTCAAATTAATTATTTGGAGTTATTTGGATTTTATTTGGTTTTCTGAGTTTTCTGGAGTTTTAAAATCTATTTTGAAAATAAAAAGTAATTTAAGTATGAAAATTAATTACCAACATTAGTTGGAAATATTTTTATTTAGTCCAAAATGTTACCAGGAGCTTCTATGAATTTGCATGGAATTTTGGGAAGTAATTTCATATTTTTCGGAGCTTTATTGAATTTATTAGGCTTTTCTGAAAAATCTGAAATCAGAAAATAAAATTAAAATCCCCCTCCTCCCTCTGGCCGCCACGTGGACGGCCAGATGCCGCCCACGTCCTCCCTCACCGGCCCATCCCCACCGCTCACCCCATCCCACCTTCACCCCGGCTGCCACGCGTCGGCCCATCCCACCGCCCGCCTTGGCCCCCTCTCGGTCGTTCGATCTCGCCCGGGCGTGCCCATCCCCGCCGTCCGCACCCCGCTCCCTCTCTCTCCTCTCTGCCCCGCGGACCCCACCCGACAGCCACCGCGCCTCCTCTCCCGCTGACCGCACGGGCCCACCGGTCAGCTTCTTCTTCCCCGCCGCCCCCTTCTTCCCCGACCGCAACCGTCGCCCGCAACCTCCGGCGCCGCTCCTCCCGGCCTCTCCCGTCCCCACTCCGCACGCGCCCACCCCCCGTCATCCGCGCGCCCGTTCCCCATCACCTCCCCTGCCTTTTCCGCGCCCCATCTCCCCCAATCCTCCCACAACCGCCGCCACGACCCCGTCTCTCCAGCGACCAATTCATGCCGCCCCTCCCCGGCCTCTATAAAAGGCACCCCCGGCCTCCCCTCCCTTCACTCATCCTCCCCCGCCACTCCTCCCTCTTTCCCGCCCTCTCCATCGCCGCCGCACCGAGCGCCGCCCGCCGCCGCCTCTGCCCGCTCGCCGCCGGCCCAATCTCGGCCCTTCCCGGTAAGCCCCGAGCCACCCCCGAGACCCCCTCGCACTCCCCTCCCTCCTCCGCTTGTCGCTGCCGGCCGTCGGCCACCGGAGTGTCGCCGTCGTCCCCGGTCCCGAGCGCCCCCTCACCGGCCAGCCACGTCAGCACGGCCGTGCTTGCGTGGTTGCTGACAAGGTGCCGCGTCAGCGCCACCTTGGCCTCCCCCTCTCCCCGTCAGCGCCACGCCAGCCAGGCCCCACCCCCGCACCACCTCACCACCACCCCCGGTCCATGGACCTAGTCTACATGGACTGGGCCCACTGTCAGCCTCTTTCCCCTATTTTCAATAGGAAAATAATTTGGCCCAAAAATAAAATTCCAGAGCTGACGCAATGCTGACGCCATAAATCCCTTTTCCAGTAGAAAAATAATTCCAGAAAATAATATTTTTCTTTTTCTCTGAATTTAATTTTCCCAGAGTCTGTTCTCCTTCGTCCTAACTCCGATTTAGCACATTCAAATTTCTAAATTCATCAAAAATTTCTCTCTATCCATTTATAGCCTCAATTCAAATATTTAATGTCAATTTGAATTTATTTTGAATTTGGTGGGTTATTTTCACGTGTAGACTTCGACGATTCGGGAAAATTCGACGACGAAGGTTTGAACCAAGTTGAAGAGCAAAGCAAGTCACACTCCTTGATCATGTTGATCCCAGATTTCAAAACAAAATTATGTTGATTTAAATTATTCTGCATGCATATTTTTATTCAATTATTTCAATTCAGTTTTGAATTTAGCTATTGCCTACTTGTTATTATCTCCATTGACCTTGAATCACCTTGATACCTTGTAACCCTAGATTAAAACTCTAGTTGATACATTAGTATGGCTAGAGACTTTATGATTAGAAAATGCTTAGCTTTGCTTAGACATAATTATGGGTTGGGATACCTTTTCACATGAAATGATGAACCTTTTCACATAAAATGATACGTTTTTCAAATGAACTCTTGACTTTGGTGAGTCAAGGATGTTTATGAAATATTTTGAAAACAAAATATAAACACTGGTTTAGACTTAGGCAATTGGTTAGATTGGTGGGTGCGGGCATGCCCTGTTGGTCGGAGCCGCAGGGTTGACTGTCGGGCACAGGGGTATGTAGTTGGGCCTAAGTCAGGTTAAGGACCGGTCTGTGAGCTACTGTTGCAAAGCCCTATCGTACCACCACATGGCTGGTATGGGACAGCCCTGCCTGAATAATTTACGAAGTCCCAACCTGAGTCAAGTCGTAGGTTGAAGGTGGGCGTGGTTGGTGCCATATGAAGTCCCACTTGGGTGAGCGTGGTTGTAGCCATGAGAAGTCTCACTCAGGCTCAAGAGGGGGTCCCGGTCTGGTGGATTCCTTACTGGGGTGAAACCTTAGAGTTGGCTCGACCAAGTTGAAGGCTTTGCATTATAAAGGCCTTGTCACAACTCCCCGCCGCACACCTAAGGAAGTATGTAACTCGCGTGGCAAAAAGGGATGATCGTGTCTTATGGGTAAAGCTATACAACCTCTGCAGAGTGTATAATCTATCCTGGATAGCCGTGCCCACGGTCATGGGCATGCTGAGTAAAAGTTTTTCATGGATTAGACTTTGCTTTTTGTCGTAGGGGTGGCCCCCACCTAAACCCAGCAGGCCCGGTAGAAGATTATAAGGCCCAGAATAGGCCTTGTGTAATGACATAACTGCCCCCAGAGGGGATGACCGGATGTAAGGGTATAACTATAAAAGCACTCCTCATGAGTATATATATATGCGAGTAAGCCATGGGGAGGACCCAGGCCATTACACTTATCTTCATTACTCTCCACTACCATCTCTCTCTTTGTTTGGTCTGTAGCCACAACAGTTGGCGCCGTCCGTGGGGAGGACGAAGACAAGCCTGAAGACCGAAGAAAAAGATGGCACCAAAAAAAGCTTCCTCAGCCGCGGCGAGGGGAAAGAAGGCGGCCGGGCCGGAGCGCCGTATGAGTACCAGGGCTTCGCCATCGACAGCGGCGGACGCGGGTGGCGATGCAGTCGCGGCGGCCGAAGACGTCGACGTTCGCGTGGCGGCGACCAACCTCGTCAACAGCACCGCGACGATCAACCCCACCGCTGGCGTTACGAGGACGGACCCCGCGGTCCAAGACGTCGACACGGGTGCGGCGACAACCGACCCCGCCGACGCAACGACAGCCGACCCCGCCGCCGCCACCGCACTGGGGATGGAAAGCGCCCTGCTGGCGGCCCTCAACGCGTTCCAGCGGGAGCTGGGGGACCTTCGCGGAGCCGTCAGAGATATACGAGAGGCTCGGAGTCAGCCAGCTGCGCCAGCAACCGCGTCCGAGCCCGCGCCGGAAAGGGCGGACAGTCGCGAAGCCTCCGCGTCCAGCCGCGTGCCGCTGCGACGCGTGGATCCGGAGTCCCCGCTCTCGGCGGGGCTGCAGCAGGCGGCATGGCCCGAAGACTTCAAGTTCCCTAGCGCCATCGACTCGTATAAAGGCGACACGGATCCTCGCGAGTTCGTGCGCGTGTACGAAACCGCGATCGAGGCCGCGGGCGGAGACGACACCACGAAGGCGAAGGGACTCCCCCTCGCACTGCACGGAGCGGCGCTCTCTTGGTTTTTTACCATAGAGCCCGGCTCCATCTATGCGTGGGAGCAGCTTCGCGACCGGCTTCGTTCCAACTTTCAAGGGTATCATCTCGAGCGAATCGATGCGGACCAACTCTTCGCTGTGAAGCAAGGACCCTCGGAGACGCTCCGGGACTACTTCAAGCGCTTCGCCAAAATTCGAAGCCAGGTACATGATGTTAATGAAATCACAGTCGTTAATGCAGCCATACAGGGCCTTCGCCCGGGCCCAATGGCCGAATACAACGCGCGGAGGCCAATTACGACAGTGGCCAAGCTCTTCGACAAAATGGATGAGTACGCGCGGGCGGAGGAGGATGCGCGAAGACGCAGCATCACCGCTCTCGGCCTCGCCCGTGAGGAGCGGCCCCCGCGCGAGGTCGGGGCGGGTGGCCTCTCCTCGAAGCCGGGCCGTAGCCGAAAGCCCCGAGGCAGCCCTCCCCGAGGCGGTGAGGACGGAGTACAGGAAGGCTCGTCACGGTGTAGGCCCAAACCTCGGCGCCGCCAGCGCCGGTCGCAGACGGCCCATCACGTCCTCGCCACCGAGAGCACCCGCCAAGGACCCGACCCCGCCTCGCGGAGGGGAGTCCGGGGATCGGAGGGTGGATTTGACTACACCAGCCAACCCCGCGCAGAGCAGGAGCTTCTGCGCTATGGTAAGTGGTGCGAGGTACACGGCTACGGCGATCATTACACAAGGGCATGCATCGCGGTGATGGAGCTGCGGAGGGTGACGGCCGGATCTCGGTCTCCGCCTTCTCGGCCCCCCGCCGAAGCCCATGTGGGGCACCCAAGGGATAGCCCCACACGGGCCACCGCAGCGGAGGGCGCACAGCATCACACCGTCAACGTCATCACCGGGGGCTCTTCCTCAAAAACCCCTGGGGAGCAGCCGCAGATGTGGATGCCGCCCCGCAACATCACCTTCGACTTGAACGACGCTAGGGGCGTGGAGTACCCTCACCAAGACCCTCTAGTCATCCAGGCCCACATAGCATGCTGCGAAGTCAAGCGCGTCCTTGTCGACGGGGGAAGCTCCGCGAACATCTTATTCGCAGACGCCCTCGACCGCATGGCAATCCCCCGAAGCCAGCTGGAGCAGCCGGGAGCTCCACTTCAAGGCTTCGGGGGTCAACCGCTGCAGGCCCTGGGGCACGTTTCTTTTCTTGTCACCTTCCGTCAGGAGGGCAACAAAGGTAACATCCGGACCGAGCATGTCACCTTTGATGTCGTAGATATCCAGCACCCCTACAACGCCATACTGGGGTGACCCGCCATCAACTCTTTCGAGGCAATCCCGCACCACGCCTTCTTGTGTGTAAAGCTCCCAAGCCCGGAGGGTGTCATCACCATCTTCGGCGACCAGGACCTGGCAAGACGTGCCGAAGGCGGCAGCCGCGTCTCGCATCGCCCGGTGCATGCCCTCTCCGGCACGCCCGGTGCTGGGCCCTCCGCCCTCGGGTGGACGCCCAAGCCTCGGCCCGAAGGCGGCGTCAAGAAGGTGCCGCTCCAGGCGGAGGGGCAGTTTGTCTCCATTGGCGAGGGGCTCCCACCGGGGGTCGAACGGGAGCTGCTCCGGGTGCTTCAGAACAACGTGGACGTCTTCGCATGGTCCCCGGAGGACATCAAGGGCGTGGATCGCGCGGTAATCCAGCATCGTTTGGCGGTCCGCCCCGACGCCAAGCCGGTCAAGCAAAGGCTCCGGCGTATGTCGATGGATCGGCAGCAGGCGGCCAAAGCGGAGGTGGCGAAGCTTCTTCGCGCCGGGGTCATCCGCGAGGTCCACCATCCAGAATGGCTCGCTAACCCGGTGCTAGTCAAAAAGGCCAGCGGGGCCTGGCGCATGTGCATCGACTTCACGGCACTCAACAAGGCGTGCCCGAAGGACAACTACCCCTTGCCGCGCATCGATCAGTTGGTTGACGCCACTGCTGGGTGCGAACTCATGAGTTTCCTGGACGCCTATTCTGGCTACCACCAGGTATACATGGCCGAAGACGACAAGGAGAAGACCAGTTTCATCACGCCACTTGGGACGTTCTGCTTTGTCAGAATGCCCTTTGGCTTGAAGAACGCAGGCGCTACCTTCACCCGCCTCGTCGCCATTGCCCTGGCCGCCCAGCTCGGGAGGAACGTCGAAGCATATGTCGATGACGTGGTGGTCAAAACTCGGCAACTTGCTCTACACGGTCGGGACCTCCAGGAGACCTTCGATAACCTCCGGAAGGTGGGCATCAAGCTTAACCTCGACAAATGTGTCTTCGGGGTACAGGCGGGCAAACTCCTCGGTTTCCTCGTGTCCGGGCGGGGCATCCAGGCGAACCCCGACAAAGTAGACGCTATTCTGGGTATGGAGCCGCCCAAGACAACGAGGGAGGTCCAGAGGCTGGCGGGCCGCATGGCAGCATTAAGCCGCTTCCTATCCAGGGCGGCGGAGCGGGGCCTGCCGTTTTTCAAGACACTCCGCGGGTGCGATGGGTTTCGTTGGGACGGAGACTGCGCGAAGGCCTTCAACGAGCTCAAGCAGCACCTGGCAAGCCTCCCCACTCTGGTCGCCCCAGCACCAGAGGCTCCCCTCCTGCTCTATCTGGCTGCGTCAGCCACCGCGGTCAGTGCCGTCCTCGTCTTAGAGGAAGGCGCCATGCAACGGCCTGTCTACTTTGTCTCCGAAGCCCTTCAAGGCGCCAAGACAAGATACACGGAGCTGGAGAAGCTCGCCTACGCGCTGGTCATGGCCTCCCGGAAGCTTCGGCATTATTTTCTGGCTCACCCGATCACAGTGCCTTCCTCATTCCCCCTGGCCGAGATGCTACACAACAAGGAGTCCACAGGGCGTATCGGTAAATGGGCCGCCGAGCTCGCTCCCTTCTCCTTGACGTATGCTTCGCGAACGGCAATTAAATCCCAAGTCCTGGCGGATTTCCTCGCCGAATGGACCCCGCCGGCCCAACCCGGTCGGGCGCACGATGTCCCCGTCTGGACGCTTACAATCGACGGAGCTTACAGCGTCGCCGGTGCGGGCGTAGGGGCGGTGATCGTCACGCCTGAGGGACAGCGTTTGCTGTACTCGGCGCGCCTTGCCTTCCCCGCCACCAACAACACGGCCGAATACGAGGCGCTGCTCTTTGGCCTGGCGAAGCTCAAGGCAGCCGGCGCGAGACGGGTGTTGGTTCGCACCGACTCGCGCTTGGTGGCCGGCCATGTGGACAAGTCATATCAAGCCAAGGACCCTGAGTTGGCCAAGTACCTCGCGGCGGTACGGGCGAGGGAAAGGCACTTTTTGGGTGTCACCGTCAAGGCCATCCCTCGGGCGGAGAATGAGCAAGCAGATGCCCTCGCCAAGGCGGCCAGCCAGCAACTGCCCCCCGGAGGGGGCATTCTACGAGGTGTTAGCAAAAGCGGCCATCGCGCAGGACAACCGGGACGCGGCACTTGTCCACCGCATTGATCGGCCAGGAGATTGGCGGGAGCCCATTTTCAAATTCTTGCAAGGCCTCGCCGAGCCGGAGGATCCTGCCGAGCTGCGACGATTGCAGCACCGCGCACGGTCCTTCCAGGTGTTTGAAGGGACGCTCTACAAGAAGGGGGTTTGCGCGCCGCTCCTGCGCTGCCTCTCGACTGAGGAAGGAAAGGAACTCTTGGCGGAAATCCATGCGGGCGTATGCGGATCCCACCTGGCGCCGAGATCATTAGTCGGCAAGGCGTTCAGGCAAGGCTTCTACTGGCCGACTGCCGTCACCGACGCCCAGGACCTCGTCCATCGGTGCCAAGGGTGCCAATGGATGGCGCGCATCATCCGCAGGCCCCCGACAAGCCTCAACCCAATCCCCCCGGTGTGGCCACTGGTGCGCTGGGGTCTCGACATAGTAGGACCACTTGCCCGAGCTCCAGGGGACCTCCGGTTCGTGGTGGTCGCGCTGGAGTATTTCTCCAGGTGGCCGGAAGCGATCGCTCTGGCCAAAGTAACTTCTGCGGCCATACAGCGCTTCCTATGGCAAAACATCATATGTCGCTTCGGGGTACCTCGGGAGCTCACGGTCGACAATGGCCTGCAGTTCGACGCCGCCCTCTTCAAAGATTATTGTGACAGCATGGGCATCACCCTCCGATTCGCCTCGGTAGGGCATCCCCAGTCCAACGGGGCGGTCGAACGGGCGAATGGCGCCATCTCTGCCGCCATCAAAAAGCGCCTGGTGGGATTGCCGAAGGGCAAGTGGCCAGACGAGCTTCACAGCGTTCTATGGTCGCTTCGCACAACGGTAACGCGCCCAACGGGATTCACGCCGTTCAAACTCCTCTTCGGCGACGAAGCAATGACGCCCGAGGAAATTAAGGCCGGCTCGCGAAGGGTCCTCGTCCAAGCACCCGAAGAGGAGCGCCGTGTGTCCTTGGACCTCCTCGACGGGATACGGGCAGACGCAGCCCACCACGTCGAGAACTACGCGCGGCAGACAATGCGTACTCGGGACCGCTCTATATGCCCGCGGGGGTTCAAGCCTGGGGACCTCGTCCTCAGAGTGGCGCTTCAGGCAGAAACCGTCGGCAAGCTGGAATCCAAGTGGGAAGGCCCGTACATCGTAACGGAGGCATTGCCAAAGGGGGCGTACCGCCTCGCCACGCTTGAAGGGCAAGCCTTCCGGCACACATGGAACGCGGACAGGTTGCGTTGATACTATGCCTAGAAGCAGCACAGTAGGCGTAGGGCCACCGGCCTGTTGATTAGGCGATGCTCGCCCGCGCAAACGGGAGTTCAATAAAGGTTGCTGTTCCAAGAGCATCCCCTGTCCGCGCTAAGCAGCACAGAGTCTCCGGACCCTAAATAAGACGTAGCGTCGAGCCTAGCTCCACACGCGAGAGTCTCCGGACTATAAAGAAGACGTAGCGTCGAGCCTAGCTCCGCACGCAATAGTCCACGGACTCTAAATAAGACGTAGCGTCGAGCCTAGCTCCGCACGCGAGAGTCTCCGGACTATAAAGAAGACGTAGCGTCGAGCCTAGCTCCGCACGCAATAGTCCACGGACTCTAAATAAGACGTAGCGTCGAGCCTAGCTCCGCACGCGAGAGTATCCGGACTATAAAGAAGACGTAGCGTCGAGCCTAGCTCCGCACGCAATAGTCCACGGACTCTAAATAAGACGTAGCGTCGAGCCTAGCTCCGCACGCGAGAGTCTCCGGACTATAAAGAAGACGTAGCGTCGAGCCTAGCTCCGCACGCAATAATCCACGGACTCTAAATAAGACGTAGCGTCGAGCCTAGCTCCGCACGCGCGAGTCTCCGGACTATAAAGAAGACGTAGCGTCGAGCCTAGCTCCGCACGCAATAGTCCACAGACTCTAAATAAGACGTAGCGTCGAGCCTAGCTCCGCACGCGCGAGTCTCCGGACTATAAAGAAGACGTAGCGTCGAGCCTAGCTCCGCACGCAATAGTCCACGGACTCTAAATAAGACGTAGCGTCGAGCCTAGCTCCGCACAGACTCTACGGAGTATAAATAAGACGCAGCGGGGGGACGCCTTCGCGCGCACTCTACGGAGTATAAAGAAGACGTAGCGTCGAGCCTAGCTCCGCACGCAATAGTCCACGGACTCTAAATAAGACGTAGCGTCGAGCCTAGCTCCGCACGCGCGAGTCTCCGGACTATAAAGAAGACGTAGCGTCGAGCCTAGCTCCGCACGCAATAGTCCACGGACTCTAAATAAGACGTAGCGTCGAGCCTAGCTCCGCACGCGCGAGTCTCCGGACTATAAAAAAGACGTAGCGTCGAGCCTAGCTTCGCACGCAATAGTCCACGGACTCTAAATAAGACGTAGCGTCGAGCCTAGCTCCGCACGCGCGAGTCTCCGGACTATAAAGAAGACGTAGCGTCGAGCCTAGCTCCGCACGCAATAGTCCACAGACTCTAAATAAGACGTAGCGTCGAGCCTAGCTTCGCACGCGCGAGTCTCCGGACTATAAAGAAGACGTAGCGTCGAGCCTAGCTCCGCACGCAATAGTCCACGGACTCTAAATAAGACGTAGCGTCGAGCCTAGCTCCGCACGCGCGAGTCTCCGGACTATAAAGGAAAGCGTAGCGTCGAGATTGGCATCCGCACGCGCCGCTCCACGGAACACACACCAGATGCATACACCTGTCCCCCGCGTCCGGCGGCAGGTAACACCAGGCATAAAGTACTACTTGGTTCCATTGCAAAAGCAGAGGGGTTACATGGGTAAGAACCAATACATCATCCCCCTGCACCACCCGACCAACCGCTCAGCCTTGGCGCGGTGCAGACGAGCCTGCGCCATCGTCGCCACGGCGATCAAGGACCCCTTCAAGCCACTGGAGGAGGTCCCCCTCCCCATGCAACGTCTGTTGCACGGCGACTCTCGCTGCACCTTCCCCGAAGCGGCCCCAGATCCGTTGGTGGAAGTTCTGCAGGCTAGCCCCAATGGAGCGGATGGCGTCCGACATAACCTCTGGTCGGTCGGGAAGATCCAGTTGAGGATTCGCTAGCTCATGGGTATGCCTACACCCACGAGTATGAAGCAGGGCGAGGGCGAAGCACGCACCAACATAGCTGCAGTGCTCGCCAAAGGTCCTAGCGCCACGAAGAGCAACGCCGGCCCCCTCCTCGATCAGCCCGAGCGTCTCCGACAGGGCCTCCGGCCTGTGCGTAGTATCCGGCACTCGGACGCACAGATCCCGAAGGGCCTGGTTCAGAGACTCCATGGCCCGCCACGCCGACACAGACGCATTTTCCAAGGCAAGGCGGTTCTCGGTAGCAGCCTCCGCCAGCTGGGCGTTCTCCCCTTCTAGGACGGAGATCTGCTGCACGAAGGCGGCGCGTTCCCCAGCCGCGGCGTCCCGCGCTTCAGTGGCTGCAACTTGTGCGGCCACCAGGGCGTCCTCCAGCGCGCGAAGTTCTTCATCCTTCGCGGCGATAGCAGTGTTTGCTTCGCGGAGGTTGGCTTCCAGAGCCCTCTGCTCCCGAACGCGGGCCTCGTCAAAAGACCGGCTGAGGGCAAGCGTCTGACAGGAACAACAAATCAGCAGGCGTCTAACAGTACCGTACAAGCTGAAGCGCATGTACTTACCCTCATCTCGGAGGCCTGCAACGCGAGCGCCAGGAGGTCCCCCGCGCATGACGACAGCAACTCTCGATTGAGGCCATTGTCGGCACGCTCGGCGGCAGCGGTGAGGTCGCAAAATATCTCCGGGCGAGGGAGGAAGTCCGAGCGAGCGAGCCCTGGCCCCGACACGTCAGGATTCATCGCGGCCACGGCCACATCAGCAGCAGTGGACACCTGCGGAGCATCCTGCACGAGGCTCCTGACCTCGCGCACACCTCCGCTGCTCGATCCTTCGCCACGTACGGGAGACGTCGTCTCGCCTGATGTCGGCAGAATGAGCGAGCAGATCGGAGAGAGTCTCGCGAAGTCAGGAGAGGAGAGGGACTCACACCTACCTCCTGCGCCCCTTGTCACGGTAGGAGGTGGCGCCGGGTCGACCGCCCAGGGGGAGGCAGGCGCTTCGGCGGTCGAGGAGAGGGTCTTCTCGGCCGCGCCAGTCGCCGTAATCCCGCGGCAAGACCCTGCAACAGCGTATCGACCCCTCGTCGGCGGCGGGGACTGCGTCCGAGGGCGTTTCACCGGCGGTGGCACAGGCGATTCTCCCGCGGCAGAACCAGCTCCGGCCACCGTCGCCCCCACGGTTTCCTCGGTAGGGGGCACGCCCTCGTCGACCGCGGCGGTCGACAACGCACCATCCCCAGCGGTCTGCTCGCCAGGAACGACGCCACCCCCCGGGTGGACGGGTTCCAGCTCAACGATGGCCGCGGGTCCAAGCACGGGCTCGTGGGCGTCGGCAGAAGGCGCCGGGGGATCAGCGGTGGTGCGCCCCCCCGAAGCAGTATGACCAGGCCCACTGCCGGTCACACGCCCCGTCTCAGCTGGGCTAGCCGCCGGGGGTGCTGACGGGTTGCAGACGGCAGCCGGGGAACGCGCCCGGCGTCGCGAAGACAGCCCCCCTGTAGGGCTATCGCCGTCCTGAGCGCCTGGAATCCCGACGGGAAGCTCTTCCGGCACCACGCGCTCGGGCACGGCAATGCCTACAGCCTCGCAGGTGCGGTTTATCCGCCCCTGTTTGGCCGCCTGGACCGCGGCCTCGCGAGCCCGGTGCTCCTTAAGCGTGTACGGGCCGAGGAGCGCCGCAGCTGCGCGCTCCGCATCTTCTAGCCGAGCCACTGCACAGGAAATCACGTCAGATAGGCGGAACCCAAGCAGATGCAATGGCGCGCTGGGCGACTTACAAGGTGCGGAGGGCGGAAGCAGCCGAGACACAGGTGGATCGAACCCGTCCCCGCGGGGGCCATTTGGCACAACATATTTCCCCCGGGAGGACAGTGGCGCCGCCCCATGCATCGTGAACTCCTCGACCAGGTCGCGCACGCTCATTCGACGGGCGACACCGACGAGGCTCTGTAGCTTTCGCGTGTCGTCAATCTCCGCCTTCAGACTCGGCGTGCTGTTGAACGAGATTGGCCCACCTCGGCACTGCAGCCCGCTCTTGTCGGTCACGGTGTAGTAGAACCACCACCGCGTCCAGCCGGACGCCCACTGCCCTGACGAGGCTAGCACAGGGAACAACGTCGCGCAGGACGCCCGGAGCACGAAGTCCACACCGCCGAAGTTGGACGCCGCCTCGCCAACCTTCCTGGGTCGACAGTGTGCATCGTGCAGGGTGGCAAATAGGCTCGCACTAGGGCGCCACCCCTCAGTCCGCATCGCCCACGTGAAGACAGCTAGGCGGAGTATCGCGTGGGGCGTCAGCTGGGCTAGCTCCAACTGGTAGGCCCGCAGGACTTCGCCCACAAACAACGTACAGGGCATCCGAAGGCCGGCATCGAAGAAAGCGACAAAAACAATTGCCTCTAGGGGCCCGGGCTTCGGCTCCGTCTCGTCCCGGCGGGGTAAGCGAGCCCCGTCGCGATACACGATCTTCCCCTCGTCTACGAGCCATTGCAGCGTCCCCTCCGTCATGCGGCTCTTCCCCAGCACACGGGAGCAGGAGCCTCCCGAATGCTCCATCGCTTTCCACAATTTGTTGGCGCGCGAGCTCCCCCGCGGCACCAGTTTGTACCCTGAGGAAGGATGGGTCCCCTCGCCCTGGCTAGGCAAGGAACCGCTGCGGGGGTGGTAGCTGCCATCGTCGTGGCTAGCCATTGCTCTTCACGACAAGGGGAAGGAGAAGAAGAAGGCAAGGGAGCAATGGGCGTGACAATTAGCACGGGCGCAAGCGAAGCGGCAGATCAAAAAGCAAAGCGAGGAAGGGCGCCTCCACCTCAACACTAGCACCTTATAAAGACCGCTCGCCTGCCCTGGGGCTCAATGCACAGACGGATCAAATTCCCGGCGATTCGGCTGTCCAGGATTTGGAAAGAAGAACCGCCCGGACCTAGAAGGCCGCGCCTGGTAGGTGGCCAGGCAGCGCACAACGCCCCTACCTCTTCAACACGCGTCCAACTTCTCGGGGGACGAGGCGAACGGCCGCGGTCACGCAACCGCTCACATCCCACGACGCACCAGTCGTGAGTCGCCATGTGCCCCACCCGCAGCATGGCAGACTGCACGACGCGACAGCCTGACTTCTGCCAGGCCAGGCGTCGGCGTAATTCCAGCCGCCATTAAAAGCGCACTACAAGGCTACGAGGTCACAACAGCCCCGGAGCGCGCGCGTCTACTTCGACCTGGGCGCCAGCTTCCCTGCCACCCGTTCGAGGGGTAGGGGACGGAGCGCGCGTCTCTACTTCGACGTGGGCGCCAGCTTCGCTGCCACCCGTTCGAGGGGTAGGGGACGAAGCGTGCGTCTCTACTTCGATGTGGGCACCAGCTTCGCTGCCACCCGTTCGAAGGGTAGGGGACGGAGCGCGCGCGTCTACTTCGACCTGGGCGCCAGCTTCGCGGCCACCCGTTCGAGGGGTAGGGGACGGAGCGCGCGCGTCTAGCTTCGCGGCCACCCGTTCGAGGGGTAGGGGACGGAGCGTGCGCGTCTACTTCGACTAGGCGCTGGCTTCGCCGCCACCCGTTCGAAGGGTAGGGGACGGAGCGCGCGCGTCTAGTTCGACTAGGCGCCGGCTTCGCCGCCACTCGTTCGAAGGGTAGGGGACGGAGCGCGCGCGTCTAGTTCGACTAGGCGTCGGCTTCGCCGCCACCCGTTCGAAGGGTAGGGGACGGAGCGCGCGCGTCTAGTTCGACTAGGCGCCGGCTTCGCCGCCACCCGTTCGAAGGGTAGGGGACGGAGCGCGCGCGTCTACTTCGACTAGGCGCCGGCTTCGCCGCCACCCGTTTGAAGGGTAGGGGACGGAGCGCGCGCGTCTACTTCGACTAGGCGCCGGCTTCGCCGCCACCCGTTCGAAGGGTAGGGGACGGAGCGCGCGCGTCTACTTCAGGACGCAAGCTTCAGGCTCCTCAACCACAAGCTTGGAGCAATTCACAGGCCGCAGGGGACGGAGGGGGCCAAAAGACTCGACGACATGGCTTCGGCCCTGTGAAGCCCTTCAGCATGAGAGGCTCCTGTCGTAGGGGTGGCCCCCACCTAAACCCAGCAGGCCCGGTAGAAGATTATAAGGCCCAGAATAGGCCTTGTGTAATGACATAACTGCCCCCAGAGGGGATGACCGGATGTAAGGGTATAACTGTAAAAGCACTCCTCATGAGTATATATATGCGAGTAAGCCATGGGGAGGACCCAGGCCATTACACTTATCTTCATTACTCTCCACTACCATCTCTCTCTCTGTTTGGTCTGTAGCCACAACACTTTTCAAAAATGATTTTCAAAAACCTTATGGATGGATGGAATCCATGAGAGAATGAAAACCTTGTGGGTGGATGAAACCCATGAGAGAGATTGGAATGTTGTGGATGGATGGAATCCACGAGTGTTTGGAAACATGTGGATGGATGGAATCCATACGTGAACTTTTGAAAAAGATGGTCTGGATGGGATGCCCGTGGATAGGTTGGTGTTTGGTCGAAGCCTGCACTGATGGTATTATTTTCTATCACCAGTATTGTTTTTCCTTAATGTATTAAATTCAGCAATTTCAAATCTATTTATTGTATTTCATTAAATGTTGTTTTTGCAAACTAACTCTATAAGCCTTCCATTGAAGCCTTTATCATTATGTTGCATTCTCCGTGTGATTTGCGGAGTACAAGTTTGTACTCACCTTGCACCCTCCCTACACAGAGGAAGATGTCGTCGACTACGGTGAAGATCAGGACGAGTAGGCCGCGTCTTACTGTCGTTTACCTGTGGGCAGGCTTGGGCTTTGCTTCTTTTCTGTTTGCTTTCGCAGTTATTTCCTTTATTTATTTTGTCCATGAGTGTTGATGTAAGACTTGGCCATAAGGCCGTACTCCTTTTATTTAATATAATTGGTCATTTTTGCTTGGTATTTATCTTTGTTGTACTGTGTGCACTAGCTGATCCTGGATTAGTGCGATTTACACAGAGGATCCAGGAGTCGTTACTCCGGGTTCCGACAGTGCGGTCGTGGTCAGACCGGCCAGAGGCAACGATCTGACTGGTGCAGTGTGATTGGGCGATGTTGACGGTCCAACTGGCATCAGGTGACTGTGGTCAGTCCGGCCCATGTTTCTAAGAGGATTTGGTTTTGAGTTATTTCTTGTGGTATTGGTCATGGGAGGAGTCTGTGTAGTGTTAGTCATGGTGTTTTCATACAAGGGTTTTAGTCATAGCGTAGGTATATGCATATATTTTACTAATTAAGGGTCAAGTATATGTCATTTATGCTCGAATCGATTGCTTTCTTTTTGATGTGCAGGTGCTTTAATGATGGATTGCGAGCAGCGGCAAGACCGAGACTTGATGGCCATATAGTGTTGTGTAAGTGTAGGTGAAGCATCATCTCAAGCCAAGAGCACGAGAGAAAGACAAGCATCGTGAAGAGGCAATGTGTGCATGTGGTGTTCCAATTGGCCTTGTGCGTTTAAAGTGGTGACAGTTCTCAGAGTAGACGTGCAATCTTGGTGACAAGCATTGGGTATCATAGACTATGGTGTGATGTTGATATATATGCCATAGGACTTGGGTGTTTCAAGTTGTAACATCCCATTTTTGGGTTGTTAATTTGCTTGGTAAGTTGTAGGTTCTTGACAGTGTGGTTTTCAAAAATTCAAAATTTTGAGTTCAAATATTCAGCCAAAAATCCCTTTTGTTTTGCCCAATCTTCTTCTTTTTCAGCCCAAGAGAAATTCATTTTCACCTCATTTTCCCGGGTGGGCCAAACTCCTTTCCTCTTTTCTTTTTCTTTTCTCCGGCTTGGCCTGCTCTCCTTATTCCTTTTTCCCCCGGCCCGTTTCTTTTCTCTCCTCCCCACTGCTTGGGCCTTCGGCCGGCCCAACCCGATGCCTTTCCTTGTCGTCCTCCTCGCGTCGCCTCTCTCTCAATTGCTTCGCTCGCTCTTCGTCTCCGATAGAAGCCGCGGCGCTGCCCCCGGTTTTCCCCTCTTCTACTGGCGCCGTAGCCCCGTGGTAGCTCCGCCGCATCCCCGGGTGCCTCCATCAGAACCAGGCCTCCGCCTCTATGCCATAGCTCTCCCGCGCGTCGCTCTTCTGTTCGCCGCCACGGCCAGCTACCGAAACCACTCTAGTTTTGTCGTGACTTCCAGGCCATTACTCACCGGTCACAGAGTGGACTCTATCACCTCCTGCCTAACCCTCTAATGCCTCCGTGCGTAAGCTCCGCCCCGTGGCTTCGCCACCGCGCCGTCGTACCAGGTTTTCAAATGACTGCACTGTGTCACCCCTTCCCCGTGCGCCATCACTCCTCTGAGGTGTTGTGAATGCGCCTGGTAGCCCCATCCCCTCCCTCCGCCCTAGCCGGTGCTAGCTCCGCCACATTCGCCCTGCTCGGTGTGCTACAGAGAGGGGGAGTAAATGTCGCACCATACCTGCCATTTCCCCTTGTCGCCCATCCACGGCTATAAAAGCCGACTGAGCGCCAAACTCACCTCACCCCTTCCCCACTCCACTCCCTAAAACTGAAAATCGCCTCCGCTGGCAGCTTTTTGGACCGCCACCGCCGCCAACATCTCCCGGTGAACCCCACTTAGCATTACCTCTTTCCCCAAGCTCCTCATGTTCTTGGGAATCTTCTAGCCTGTCTAATTGGGTCCTCTCCCCTTGCAGCTCGCCGGCGACCGATTCTTCCCCATTTTTTGCCACCTTCTGCTGCCGCCAATCCCGAGGGTCCCTGACCGATTCCCTGCGGCCGTAGCATCCTCAACACCTCAGGAAGTCAACCGTGCCAACTAATTGAAGTCTTGCTACCTCATCTTCCCCCGCACCGACCGATCCCACTTCAGTTAAAAAAACTATTAAAAACCGATTTATAAGCCTGAGTCACTGATGAGTGGGCCCCAATGCACTGTTTGCATAGTACCTCGGCCCCACCAGTCAGCCTCTGCCCTTTTTTCAAAAAAGAAAATGTTTTTCTTAAATAAAAATATTGTGGACCCCACCTGTCATACTCAGTGATTTCCGAAATTTAAAAATTATTTCGAAAATAGAAATAACCCGGGCGGGACCCACCTGTCAGAGAGAGGACTCTCTCTCCTCTTTTAATTTTGGGATTTTCCTGAAAATAAAACTTTGGAGAGCTCATTCTTCCTCGTCGTAACTCCGATTTGAATGAAACATGTTTCTAAATTCAAGCCCTTTCTGTTGGTTCTACTTTGGTTTAATTTCAAGCTCATTTTCTTATTATTTTATGCTTATTTTGTTCTCCATGTCTATTGTCTGTTGTTTCAGCTTTCTCCGTTCGAGTAGATTTTGAAGCCGCCCCAAGCCACAAGACAATCTACCTCAGGACCAGCAAGATCCTCCAACCTTAGATCAAGGTGAGTCGACATTTTGATCGTTCTGCTCCTATGTTTCTTGCAAAATTATCTTTATTTAAGTTACTCAAATTGCATGTGTTATTTCATGTACAAAGTATGTGAACTATAAGGTAGTTACCACCCACTTGAAAATCTAAAAATTCACATACCTATACCTCTCTTAGTAATCTGATAACCCATGTACCTTGTTGCCATAAGTATTATTGCTAATACTCTGAGTAGCTATAAGTCTAAATTTAATGCTATGCTAGTCCGGTCAAGTCCAGGGTGCTAGTTGCCCTTATCATCAATCTTTAAAACATAAGAACTTGTTTTGGGAACAGTCATGGGATGTATGTGATTGAGTATTTTGCTATAATTGTTTTATACTTCTCAAAACCCTAAAAACCTGCTATACTTTCTGGGCGGATGGTAAGAGTGGATGGTGCCGATGTTGCACGAGAACCTATGGTCTGTGGTATGAATCGTCTGGACAAAATAAGGACCAAATCTTCTGATGACCTCCTTGTGTAAAACAGTACAACCACAAGTCTATATGGGTACGACCTACCTGATTAACTTGCAAAGATTTAGCTCAGATATCACAATTGGTAAGTGGGTGCCAGGGTATATTAGTTTACTCATAGTGAGGCACAGAAATTTACTGTACTCATACGGCACAAGAGGGGGCTTCTGACTGTGGTGGATTTAACCCTTCAGCGATGAAACCTCAGCGGGTGGTGTCTAGCTATATCGGAGTAATGTAAAGGCTCTGTGATAAATTATCTGGGTCGTATGCCAAAGGAAGCATGTTGATTATTAAGATGACTTATCTCTTGTGGGTAAAGTGTACAATCTCTGCATAGTATAAACCTATTCGAATAGCCGTGTCGACGGTTAAGAGCGGATATGGGAACTCCCTCGAGTTAGTCCTATTTCAAAAACATATTTATGGGTGGGATAAAAACCTGTCAGAGGGATGTAATCTGACTTTGACTTTTCCTGGAGGGAAGTACTCCAGAGTTTTTATGGATTAACCAATCTAAGAATCTAGCCTAGGTGAATGGAGCCATGTAACTGGTGGATGGAGCCAACACCATAATACTCATATTGCAACATTTAAATGCTTTAAAAACATGTCTTGTTAAAATTCTAGATCATAGAAACTGTACTTATGATATTTGCAATTGTCGCTCTGCGCAAATAAAAGAACCCAAGCCATCCTTGTTCTGGCCATGCATTCAAGTAATTGCATTCTGTATGTTGGCTCGTGGAGCACGGTTGTGTGTGATCACCCTCTCTCTCTACCCCCTCTCTCCAGAATTCACAAAGCAAGATCAGTACGAGTTCTACCAGGACCCAGCTGGTGAAGGAGATGAAGATGGTGGCAGTTAGACTAGATTCTAGCGTCTCCTCATAGCCAGGCCGACCAAACTAATTGGTAGGTGCATTTAACGTTAGCTAGTCCTCTGGATAATATTAAATCACACCTAGGTTGTCCCGGTCGCTTGCCTGTGGGGTGATGAGTCCCTCCCTTTTGCTTCTGCTATTACCATATTTGTGTACTGAACCTATTTGGCCTGATGGCCCCTTTTATAACACTTGTCCCTATATGGGCCATGTACACTCTGGTATTGTATGGTATTGTAATAATATGGTCAGTACCGTGTATGAAATGATCCAGCATTATATCTGTAAGCCCTATCTACTGATCCAGAGAATAGTGCAGAGTTATCACAGAGGGTTCTGGGTTGGTTCGAACCCAGGGTCCGACACAAGTAGTGATAGTCTTGGTGCAGGTGTACGATCTTGGCTACAAGTCATGGGCATTGCATCGTCATGAAGACCGCTGGACGAAAATTATGAAAATTATCAAATACAGGGTGGAGCGATGGTTTGTAAAACCATGACCCTAGCCTAAGTGGTTTAGGTCATATCTTTGTGGATGGAATATCTTATCGAACTATTAGGGCCTTTGGGAAGCTGTGTTTTGAAAAGCATGAAAGTGTGTGTAATGCAAAACCCGTTTATGTGTGGGTTACCAGATTTTTCCATGTGTAAGTGGTGTGATCCACTAAGAATATATTGGTTATGGTTAAGTGAGAGGTTAGGAGCCTCCACTATATAGGCATTGTGTTGAGTTGTGAGAGGTATGCCTCTCCAAGAATTTTAGGGTTAGGGTTTCCAAGGGTAGAGTCTTTTATGTGTGTGCGCTTTGTTGGATCCGGACCCTGGCACCCTGCCAGGTCCAACTGGGTTTACCTCCTGGGCCACAGGTCTAAATGGGCTGAACACAACTAAGCCCACGGAGCAACAGAGCAACAACCTTATAAGTGGTATTGGGCCTTCTCCCCTAAAAGATTAGTCCGATGGGTGGAGGCTCCCACACACATATAAGTTGTGCTTTCTCCTTTCCCACAATCCATGTGGGACTATTCCTAACAATCTCCCCCTCACACATGGATTGTGCACACCGCACTCCTGGGAGATGTTAGGCATCTGGGCTCTGATACCACTTGTTGGATCTGGACCCTAGCACCCTGTTAGGTCCAACCGGGTTTACCTCCTGGGCCACAGGTCTAAATGGGCTGAACACAACTAAGCCCATGGAGCAACGGAGCAACAACCTTATAAGTGGTATTGGGCCTTCTCCCCCCAAAAGATTAGTCCAACGGGTGAAGGCTCCCTCACACTTATAAGTTGTGCTTTCTCCTTTCCCACAATCCATGTGGGACTATTCCTAACACGCTTTAGTCTTAGAGCTTTACTATCCTGAGGAATTTACTGTAAAACTTTCTTCTTCAAGTGAAATGAGCATATAAAGTTTGCTCAAGTGAGTTGTTCTATAAATTCCCAATTGTACTTTTGATTTGCTTGGTTTTCTTGTTTGGATTTATCTTCTCTTAATTTTTTCTGGTGCTAAAGATGTGTAAGAGGTAGAAATATCTCCTGACAATAAGATCTCATCCAACTACGTATAATCTAGAGGAAGTTGTTGAGTTTGCTCAGTTTTCCTCAAGAGAGATGATTTGGGGGGGGGTTCTCTTGTGAGTGTTTTGGGTTGAATTTGCAGATCATTTGAGATCATATATGAGAACTCATTTGAGAACACCTAGATCATTTAGGACTAACGAGCAAGAGTAGATCGATGTTTCCTTCTTTTGCTCAAGTTTGGTGCAACCTTCCTTCAAATAGAAAAAGGTTATAACTTTGGCAGCGATTCTCTCCATCGTAAATTGGAATATATTCATGACATCTTAGAAAAAATGAATGCCAAATTTCAAGTCATTTGGATCATCATATCATTAGATCAAAAGTTACAAAAATTATTGGTTTTGAAATCATGCTGAGTTTGCTACTCATCACCTAGAGGTCTGACCACTAGCTCATAGAGGTCTGACTGGTGGGACTTTGCTTTTCTAGAGTTTTGTCTTTTTTGGCTCAGCGTTTTAGTGAGTTTATGAATTTGTATTTCTATTGCGTGTTGTTGTCAATTTTTGGGGGAGATTTTGAACATCATTCACCCCATCTGACTCACCATACTAAATCCTAAAGGGTACCCACTACACAATAAGCAAAAGGAAAATGAAAAAAATGTTTTTTTATGAAATTAATTAATTGGTTATATTCTAGAACCATCCAAAAGATTTCGGTGTTATCTGCCTAATTAGTGCCTACGTGGATATTGCTCGTTCTTTGCTTGTGTTAGTAAGATGATCAAGGGCAAGCATAAGGAACCAATTCATTTGTTAATTAACTAATGGCATAGGAGGTGTTCTTCGCTGGCATTATTTTAGAAATCCCCTAGCTCTCAATAAAATATTTTCAGAATCACTCATGTCTTCGAATTATACAATCTAGCCGACTCTGCACGAGTGGGCTGACAAAAAAAAGTGTCAAAACAGTTGCGATTTTGTATTAACGGCTGCGATTTCACGAATAAATTTAAACCCTATTTCTGCGAGTAACTGAAACACAACATTTCCATGGTAGACTTTCCTTTCCAGAAACCAAGAGAATTGGGCAAGCAAGTACTGTACACAACTGAGGGCCATTCTTTTTCTCCGAAGTTGGCTGCTTTTGGCTTTTGCTACAGTACCTAACTTTCAAACAGAGTATTTTCTCAAGACGGGGTCTATAAGTTAAACGATGTACACGTTAAAAGCCCAACATCTGTACCAGCTAAAATCGCAAGTGAGTATCTATCTTCGTAATCTGTACCGTAAATAGCCAAAATTCAAAAATTTTAGTTAAAAACCATAAGTCACAACCGTTGCTAAACAGGCCCTGAGTCTAATTTGCAAGAAACAAGAGGATAAGATGGCATAGCATGATAGCAGCATGCGGACGAACACTGACAATAGAATTTAGAAATAAGTTATAGCCGGGCACAGATGCGCAAAACGTACGGCACGGGGAAGGTTGCCATCAACCTCCTCCAGATGCCGCCCGCGGCCGGTTTCTTGGTCCACTGTCTCAGCTGCTCGCCTCTCCCAAGTGCAACCGCGCCTGCGCAAAACCTTCCCAAAATGCACGGCTGTCCAATATTCCTCTCCCTTCTCAATCAACCAATCTTGTACCGAATTTCCAGAGCCACCCCCAGCCTTAGAATCAACCGACCCACCAGCAAATTGCTTTGGAATAACGACTTTCTCCTAAAGCTCTGCATTTTGTGTGGCTGCAGTTATCATATGTCGTTGTACACATGCAGCTCGATCAATTCCTGGATGTGAACTGCTTGTTCTAATATCGTCATGTAGCCAGCCCATCACAATTCACAGGTGTTGGGATGAGGCTAGCTGATGATATGCTATATATGCATCCTATGCTGATGGGAACCTGTCTCACTCATCATCGCTTTTTATCATATATGCCGTGTGACCTTTCAGGGTTTGGATAGCCACCAGCACATAGTAAGCAGAAGGAAAAATGAAGAAAAGGGTTTTTATATGAAGTTAATTTTTTTGCGACGAAAACGGGGAGAGATTTGTTGCTTAAGGAAGAGTAGCACAATGATTACATAAGGCATCCAAGATGCATTCAGGTGGTTGTGCAAGGCTAATCAGTGCTTGCGTGGAGATTCCTCGTGCTTAGCTAGCTTATGTTAGTAGGATGATCAAAGACAAGAATAAGAAAGCAATGCATTTGTTAATTAACTAATGGCAGATCGAGGAGGTTCTTCGTTGGCATTATTTTACGTACAAATCCCCTAGTTTTTAACGAAAAATGTTCAGAATCTATCTCTTCAAATTATATATACAGGCTAGCTATCTCGTGGAATTGACAAAAAAAAAAGCGTCAAAATAGTTCGGTTTTTTTGTCGACGGCTACAAATTCAAGAATAAACTTCAAACCTATTCCCGCGAGGAAAAAAATTATCTCGTGACTGAAGCACAACATTTCTATGGTAGATATTTTTTTCCTGCGAACCAGACCAAGATAATTAGACAAGGAAGTACCACAACAAAACATAATTTGCAAGAATGAAGAAACAGCTTGAGCTGATAATTAAGGCCAGGTCATCAGCAATAATGCTTGATAAGAATGGCAACAAGATCATCTGTGGCAGTCGATCAATGTAGAGAGAGAGAGGTCCAAAAGAAGAGAGAGAGGAAGATGGCATAGCAGCATCCAGACGAATACTGAAAGAATTTAGAAATAAGTTAAGCCGGGCACAGCTACGTACGAGATGCCGCCTGCGGCCGGTTTCTTCATCCGCTATCTAGCTCGCCTCCCCCAAGTGCAGCCGCGCCTAAGCAAAACCTTCCCAAGATGCCCCCAACTACATACCTGAAATCATCTTTGGATGAGAATTCTTTCGTTCAGGTGAAGATCTACTTTAACCTCAATTTGGACCGTGGTTAACACTGGGGCGATCGAGCTTACGTGGAGCTCTGTGAGCATGTTCGTCGCTAAAACAGCGTGTGCGTTGCCTGGTTTGTCGCCGCCGATTTCTGGTCAAGAATAGCTAGCGCATGCCCTATTTCGCTCATCATTTGCTGATTTCGGCCGGATTAAAATCAGCACACGTACGTGTGCTGTTTTATTTGCTTATTTAAATAGGATGTGGTTAACGCATGTAGATTGCATCAAGCAATATTCCTGAATCATTCTACCATGCTCGTGGAGGATGAATTCGGTATAATAACAAAATAAGAGTGTTTATGGTACATCTATTTGATTTTATGCATTTCAAATATTATTTTCACCGTCCATTACCATCCTACAAATAGGAGTGTGGTGTAAATAGAAAAATATCAGCCCTTTTAGCTCAGAATTTATGTTTTGATACATAGTAGACAACATTTTACAGGATTGACAAACCGGGAAAAAAATATGTATCAAAATTATGGTGATTTCATATCACACGAGCTACAATTTCCGTGATAAATTCTAAACCTACTCTAGGGTTCAACTTAGATATGTCCCGATCGAGCGGGATCACCAACAAAAAAAAAATCTCTTTCGACAAATAAACAACTTTTATATATGGTGATGGAATTTTTCTTCCAAAGGAACCACGCGAGTGAATTGGCCATGAAATAGCCACGAAATTTTCAAGTACGAAGAATAAACTTGAAGCGCAAAGCCACATCATCAACTATATGACAATATGGTATTCTGGAAAATTAAATCAATCAACAGTGTCTGAAAAGTAAAGGCAACATGATGTTTAGTGGAGCGTAGAGAGGTTCAAAAGAGGAAGAATACATATAGAACTTAGAAAGAAGAATTTAAGTCATGACTCATGAGGCACAGCCGTGAAGAACACATATAGAACTTTGAAAGTAATAAGTCATGACTCATGAGGCACAGCCGTGCGTCACCTACGGCGAAGGCTGATTTGGTTGCCTTTCACCGCTTCCAGATGACGCCTGCAGCGCAGCCGGCTTTCATGATTTCATCCACTATCTCGCCTCTCCCAAGTGCAACCGTGCCTGCACAAGAGCGTAACGAGATGCCCCCTTAAATACCTAAAATCAGCTTTTGGATGGGATTTCTTTACTTCAGGATGTGGTTTATATATTCAAAACACTGCAGAATTTAGATTATTTCTGCCACTGAGGCGAGCATGCAACAGTACTGTATGCATGTTTATCGTTTGTCTCACTTGTCGCAGTTGATCTCTGACTAAAAGCCACCATATGCATGCATTGTTTGGGTCGTTGCCACTGAATCTGATTAAAAATTAAAAAAATAGCACACACTGTCCTGCTTATCATTGCTGAATGCTGATTGAAAGTAGTGGGTGTGCTATTTTATTTGATCTTTTTATATAAGGTCGACGGCGTATGTAGACCACATCAACCCTTAAGTTTAAAATAATAATGAAGTAGGATTGACCATAATATCTGTGTTTGATTTTACTCATTTTACACGTATTATTCTCTTTGCCATCCGTCACACATTCGTACGGGTGGGAGTACGTACAATTGGAAGGGAGAAAAATGCAATCCTTCTTGCTCCGAATCTATGTTCGGTAGAGTCATCGAAAGGAAGAGCTAGAAGAATTTGCATTGCCGGGCAGGTCAGCACAACGCAGAAGGATACAAGAGCAGTTGGACAGATGTTAACTGAAACAACTGAGCAAGGCACAGCTGCGCTTCGGTTGCCTTCACCGCTTCCACCTGATCCATGGTCTCGACCTCTCCCAAATGCAGCCGTGCATGCACAAAACCTTCCCGAAATACCCCCCGAAATGACTGAGATGAGTTTTGCATGGGATTTCTTTAATTTAGAGTGGGGTTTAGGGCATCTGTAGTGTATATAGCTTGCTGACTTTTAAGGTGGGCCCCACATCATTCTTAAGACTGACGCTGCAACGTTTGAGCCCACCGTCGGCTCTTAAGGTACGTCCACTCGGCTGTAAAGAAGGGAATATGACAGTTGGTAGTTGGGGAGAGAGAACAATAGATGTATAGAAAATTGTATTTCAATACTTGTGGCCAGGTCTTTAGCTTGCGGACTAGCCTCAAGCCTTTTTTGCTTATGGCCTGCTTAAGATCACTCCTGTAATGTATAAGGTCGACCTTAAGGTGGCTTATGACTCTCTATTTTCATACACTACATATGCCCTTATAAAGGAGCCTGGAACGTAACATTTTTTCAGGAACTGTATGGTAATTGAATTGTTTCTTGTAAAATTCTTAGTTCCGAATGGATCTTAAAATGTAGACATTAAATAAGTATTTAAAACCATGTTAAGATGAGTTTAGAGCTCGGAGTGTGTCGTAACAGTGTAACGCTGGTAGAAGTCACGGCCTTAAGGACCTTTTGTGTGGAATAGGCTGGAGGCTAAATGTAATGACCCTATTTTTTGAACAAGGTCATCGTACTTTTTACAATAGCCTAAGAGTTTAGTTGTGAATAGAAAGAGTATTATACCTGCTCACAAACATTTAAAACTAATTTATTTGATTAAAATATGACCTAATAGTCAACTTTAGCAACTTTACGAGTATCCAAACCTAAAAATTAACTTATATTCAGAATAACCGAAGGAATTCCCACAGGAACACTTGCCTATAACCCAACGACAGGTGAAGCATCCTTTCTCCTTCCAGTGTCTGTTCTGATGAAAATAAGCGAGATTGAGTACACTAGGTACTTAGTAAGTTCCTATAGCAAAATGCATTTATAGGGCTATTATCTATATGCAAAACTTAACGAAAGGATAGTATTTGACAAATATCATATCATAGCTAGTTTTCAAATCTATAACTTAGCCATTTTAACTAAAATCAAAATGTCTAATTTCAATTGACTTTATGGGAGCAACTCTCCTCATAGTTACATACCAAATCCAATCCATGGACACCAATCCATATCCTTTTCCATACCACTATACCATATCCATAAATACCATTAACCAGTAACCATTTTGTGAAAACTACAAACTGTAATATTTCCACACTTTGCCCATAACAGAGGGCATGGCTATTCGAATAGATTATAACTCTTTGCAAAGGTGTACAACTTTACCCATAAGACATTATTATCTCATAATGTCGGCTATTACACGCTTCTGTACACGCGCGACTGAGAAATCATAATAAAGCCTTTACAATGCTTAGTTCCAATGCTTCCCCTGCTTTGGAGGTTTAACCCTCAGTGCTGAGGAAATCTCCAAGGGCATGGACTTTTCGGATCCCTCCCAGCCAGTGACCCATATAGGTTCACTCTCAATACTTTTACCTAGGTAATGACCCCGTTGGCCATCCCCAATTTTGTTATACTAGCATAGAAGTCCACACTGAAATCAAGCAAATTAGGACCTCTCATCGCTACATTGTTCCAAGCAATGATTTACGACGACGAGCAAGTTCAATGCCGGCGGTGGTCTCTAAGAGCAGGTGAGGGTTTGAACAGGTTTGAACAGGTTCATGTCGTACGACATGAGGGGAACTTATTTTGGGGTTTATAAAGAAGCTTAGCACCTCCTTTGGAGCGCGAGAGTTTTCTAGGAACCATATGAAAAATCGAATCGTTTCTTGTAAAATACCTACGTTCCAAAATAAACCCTAAAATGTAGACATCAAATAAGTATTTAAAACCATGTTAAGACGAGTTTAGAGCTCGATCGGAGTGTGTTGTAACTGTGTAACGCTGGTAGAAGATGGCTGGAGGACCTTTTGTGTGGAACAGGCTCGAGTCCAAAGAAGGCACAAAAACATGATTATGGTCGTACTGCAAAATAGTTAGCTCAATAATGCTTTGAACAATGGTGTGGCACTCTACTTTCAGGGTATTTGGCTCTATGCTTTACGTAATACCTCTCACATGTCAGTGGTATTGGGGGTATGAGGGCAATATCATGTATACAAGTCAACACAACCCTAAACAACTCAGAGAGAGCGTATAGGGTATACTTAGAGAGTGTGTATAGGGTATGTTCTTTTAGCTATAACTTATCGTTTTTAGCTATGATTTATTTATCTAATAAATAATGATTGTTGAAAAAAAAAATTAAAACTAAAAATCGACTAAAAAACTAAAAACAACGGATACACACTTTTGTTAAAATGATTGTCATACAATGGTTAATATAAACGCAATCCTCTAGCTAGGCCCCTTTGTGTCTGTTGTGGTTACAGACCAAACAGAGAGAGAGTGTGGTAGTGGAGAGTTAGGTAAATGAATGGCTTG
Source organism: Dendrocalamus latiflorus (assembly GCA_017311315.1). Lineage (NCBI taxonomy): Eukaryota > Viridiplantae > Streptophyta > Magnoliopsida > Poales > Poaceae > Dendrocalamus > Dendrocalamus latiflorus. The sequence continues at coordinate 20,232,630 of CM029649.1, read as the reverse complement.
GGCCTTCTCCCCATGGCTTGTGCTGCATATATACATCCATATGGGGAGTTCTTTTACAATAATGCCTTTACATCTGAGTACTCCCCTCAGGGGTATTCATGTCATTATACATGCACCGTTTTAGGCCTTACATTCCTCTGACAGGCCTGCTTGGCTTAGGTGGGGGCCATCCCTACAACAGTGTCCGTGTTGTATCTTGACCCTGTGGCCGTCACTCGATCCCTCAGTCTTCGAGAGTTTTCAACGCTAGTCAGAGCCCTTCTCAGCAGAGGTTCCCTTAGTGTTTAGCATGTTTTTTTTCTCCAAAAACCGACCAGTAACCGATATTTCTAGGTTTATCGGTAATCTCCGGTAGAAATCCAAACCAGCTTCGAAAAATTCGTTTTGCATAGATTTTATCAAATTTAGAAGGAATTTTTGCGAAAAATTATTTAAAAATTTTCGGCCGATATTTTCAACCGATTTTTGGTTGGTTATCGTCGATAACTGGTCGGTTGAATTTAAATTTCAAATTTTGTTTGAATTTTTTGTACCAAATTTTTCTAAAAAAACTAAAAACCAGCTAAACCAGATTTATTGGTTCCCTCAGATTAAAAATAAAAACCGGTAAAAAAGCCCTGGTCGTTAGGGGGTGCATGTCACCAAGAAACCCTTCGTGAGATGACCCGGTGCGCTTGTATTTTAGTCACCATTATCAGATGGTTGATTATTGATAACAACAAGCATGCTTGCGTTGTTTTATTTGCCTTATTTAAATGGAAGCTTAACATATCAAGCCACCTTTTAAGAAGCTCAAAAGGCCGGGGAGATGTTACCTTTACCACTCTACCCGTTGAAAGTCTTTCTAGCCAAAGCATTGTCACTCAATCTATCACTCAATTCTATGCTGCTTACCCAAGGACAGTGTTCCATGAACAATATCTTAACATATATGAATAGTGTCTTACCAAATCAGATCATTGTATCTGATTGGTTAGGTACCACTGTATAGTCGACAATTACAATTCTATACTAAATTGGCAAACATGTACTTGTGAAAAAGACTAGATAGTGCTAGCAATAATACAAGAATTGTAAGTTGTGCCCATTCAATCCACCTTATTTTCAGGGACTTTAGTTTGTAGTTGTTAGCTTTTGGTTGATATTACACTATAATGACTGGTAGATTTTTTAGAGTTATTTAATTAAAAAATAAAAAAAGAAACAATCGTTATATATTCATGAACAATACAACGGAAAAAGAGAAATCCAAAGAAAAAGCAAAAAAAGTTAGGAAAAAATAAAGAAAACTAAAATTAAAAAGTCAACGTATTCATTCCTATTTCTAGAAGCCGAAACCTGATTGAGCGGGCGACAGCCCTGCTCAAGTGAGCTATAATCTTTAGCTTTTTTCACTGTTCTGTACTATTCAGAGCTTATTTTTCTACTGTAGTTGCTGTGAGTTTTTTCAATGTAAACTAAATTTAAAAAATAAAAAAGGTAAAAATAAGGCTACACCATCATGGATAGTATAAAAATAAGAAATAAAACTAATATATATATATATAAATTAAAAATAAAATTAAAAAGTTAAAAGCTAAAAGCGTGAGACCGCGGCCACAAACTGTTGGTTTTATAAAAGAAAGCAACTATAAATAAAGGATTTATTCATCATATACCCTCCTCATAGATGGAAATTCAGGATTTACCCTCCTGACCCACGTGTCAGTGACTTATGATGACCCCACATGTCATTGAGGTGGGAGGGTAAATCCTGAAATCCCCAATTCAAAGGAGGGTATATGATGAAGATCCCCATAAATAAACCATGGGGCCAGGGGTATTTTGGTCATCTTCTCCCTATCACCAGGTCAGGTGCTACTACCTTCGCCTCACCTGAGGCCGGCGGTATTCCGACCGGCGCCACCTATCCACTTCTCCATCTCTCTCCTCCCCCCTCTCTCTCCTCCACACCTCTCTCTCTCCTCCTCCTCCTCCTCCTCCGTACGTTCCCCTGCCCTCCCCAGCCACCACCCGTCTCCTCCGCGGTTGGTTATCAAGCTCCACCGCCACCCGGATCAGGATCGCACTGTGCGCCGCCCCTGCCCTGCCGATCCTACCATGCTGTGGCGCTACGCCCTCGCCCGACCCCGCAGGCCCTCCGCACCCCGCCTCCCTCTCCCCGACGACCACCCCCTCGTCGCCGTCTTCTCCTTCCTCTTCACCCCCACCTAAATTGTACATAGCCGGCGCGTTCTTGGCGTTTCTTGGTGCTGAGCTGGTAGGATCATCAGGTGTTCGACGGGATCCCGGAATGAGCCGGGAGGGGCAGCCACAGAGGTATGGCGGCGGCGGCGGCGATGGCATCGGGGTGCTGTCTCTGGACCTGCTGGGGCAGGTGCTCGACCGGCTGCGGGAGCCGCGGGACCGCAAGGCGTGCCGCCTCGTTAGCCGCGCCTTCGCGCGCGCCGAGGCCGCGCACCGCCGCGCGCTGCGGGTGCTCCGGCGAGAACCGCTCCCGCGCCTGCTCCGCGTGTTCCCGGCGCTCGAGCAGCTCAACCTCTCCGCGTGCGCGTCGCTCGACGACGCGTCCCTCGCCGCCGCGGTGGCCGCCGCGGACCTCGGCGGCGTCCGGCGGGTCTGCCTGGCACGGGCCAGCGGGGTGGGGTGGCGCGGGCTGGGCGCCCTGGTGGCTGCCTGCCCCAGGCTGGAGGCGGTCGACCTGTCGCACTGCGTCGGCGCAGGGGACCGCGAGGCCGCCGCGCTGGCCGCGGCGGCCGGACTGAGGGAGCTGAGGTTGGACAAGTGCCTCGGCGTCACGGACATGGGGCTGGCAAAGGTAGCCGTCGGCTGCCCCAAGCTGGAGAAGCTGAGCGTCAAGTGGTGCCGCGAGATCTCCGACATCGGCGTCGATCTGCTCGCCAAGAAGTGCCGCGAACTCCGCTGCCTCGACATCTCCTACCTAAAGGTCACTCCCATATGAGCTATTGAACTGTTCTTTGCTTCAGGTGGTAGAAAGTTGCTACTTGTGGCTTGATTCAGTCTAGGACTAGGAAAGATATGCCCTTTAGAGGAAGTTGAAAAAACTTTATGCCACATGGCGACGAATACAGCGGTGAAGTGGGACATTGATGTGTATTGATTTATAACCCGGAAAATGTCAGAAAGTCTTGGGAGCTTGGACTTATTTGGGCGGTTATTCCAGTTTAGAAACTGAATAACTGATAAATTGGAATGAAAAGTTGCTGCTCAGGACAGTATGGGTCAAATTATTGGAGACAGTTTCAGAGGAGTGCAATTGGAATAGGAAATGTTACATCTTTGTTCATTTGGCAGTATGTAGTTTTCTTGGAAAAACTTGTGACATCTTGGGGCATGCCTTGAATTAGATCTTCCGTTTGTAAAAAAGTTAAATTTTGGTGACACATGGCAAAAAGTAGATTTGGAAAAAAATGGCTTGCTGTGATAGGCATTGGTTTTTATTGTAGCAGTTAGAGGTAGGAGAAATACTACAAGATTTTAACCTCGAAATGGTGAAAGTTCTGCGAGCTGGGACTAGTTTATCTCTGGAGCTGGGATATGCTGATTCTGTTTCTGTAGAGACTAATTCATTTTACAGAGTGTAGAAGTAGGAATAGTATAGGCTTTAGAGTGTAGAAGTTTTTGCTTTTCTTGTCGGAAATTATCTCGTCAGTGGATTGTACCATGCACATGAGGAAATTGCAGATTAATTGCGTTATTTGTTTGGTTGTCTTGAAGAGCTAAAAGTTTGAAAAAGTTGGTTTCTGCTGAGTTGACTATATATTGCTGCAAAAGTTGCATCTTTGATTATTAGTAGACTTTTCTGGTTTTCTCTGTTCCTTGCTGCCACTTGGTTTGCATCTACTTGGGAAATTGGGATCTTTAAAATTCTTTTCTGTTGTAGGTGAGCAATGAATCCCTTAGATCAATATCCACTCTTGAGAAGCTAGAGGACTTGGCAATGGTTGGTTGCTCATGTATAGATAATGAAGGCCTGAAATTGCTAAGCAGAGGGAGCAATTCACTGCAGGTAATCACTTTTGGAGATAATAATTTTTGATAGTCTCTTCATGCATATTATCATGTCTTCAATCATCTGAAATCTGAATATTTCAAGTTTCTAGCTTCCTATCAATTGGATGTTGCTTACTTTCCTGTGAAACTTGAAATTTGGATACTTATTTGAAATTTGGATACTTATAGAGTGTGCAACTTCACCAGCAATTGAATGTTTGATTATTGTCTTTTAATCTTATCGAAGCATTGATTCATTCTAGATACTGTCTTCATTGCAGAGTGTTGATGTGTCAAGATGTGATCATGTGACTTCCCAGGGCTTGGCTTCACTTATAGATGGTCACAATTTTCTGCAGAAGCTAAATGCTGCAGATAGTCTGCATGTGAGTTGGTATTCCTAATGTTACTTGCTTGTTGCACAAATTAGCTATATTTTTAGATAAAAAGATGGCCTATTTTATGATGAAAGAAGTAAAATGGTTTTCTAACTAACTTGTCCAGAGGGACTCAACTCTCATGAAGAATAAATAAATATAAGAGGACGAATACCTTATTTCTGGTTATTGCTGACCTTCTAATTGAACCTTGTAGGAGATTGGACAGTGTTTTCTATCCAAATTGGCAACACTGAAGGAAACCTTGACTGTGTTGAGACTTGACGGCCTTGAAGTCTCGTCCTCTGTTCTTTCAGTGATCACTGAAGGTTGTAACAGCTTGGTTGAGATTGGACTTAGCAAATGCAACGGTGTTACAGATGAAGGCATCTCTTCGCTTGTAGCTCAATGTAGCTACCTAAGGACAATTGATCTCACATGCTGTAATCTCCTCACGAACAATGCCCTTGATTCAATAGCTGACAACTGTAAGATGCTTGAATGCCTCCGATTGGAATCCTGCTCTTCAATAAGCGAGAAAGGACTAGAGAGAATCGCAACCTGTTGCCCTCATCTTAAGGAGATAGATCTCACTGACTGTGGAGTGAATGATGCAGGTTTGTGATACCGCTTATTGCATCTTTGCTCATTTTTCATTCAAGCCTGTCTTTTGATTTGAGCGTTGTCATTTAAAAATCAACTGTTTTGCAGCATTGCAGCACTTGGCTAAGTGCTCTGAACTGCTGATATTGAAATTAGGCCTGTGTTCTCGTATTTCCGACGGAGGCCTTGCTTCTATTAGTTCAAACTGTGGAAAGCTCATGGAACTTGACCTCTATCGGTAATTTGATGATCTTGTTTGTTCTTTTATCATGACTCCCAGTCATTTTTCATGTAAGAAATTAACCTGTCTCCTATCCTTCTTTCCACAGTTGCAGCTCTATTACCGATGATGGGTTGGCAGCTTTAGCCAATGGCTGCAAGAAGATTAAGATGCTAAACCTTTGCTACTGCAGCAAGATTACTGATGGTGGTCTGAGCCACCTAGGCTTTCTAGAGGAGCTCACAAACCTTGAACTGAGGTGCCTGGGCCGTATTACAGGTATTGGAGTTTCCTCTGTTGCCATTGGTTGCAAGAGTCTAATAGAACTGGACTTGAAGCGCTGCTACTCTGTCGATGATGCTGGTCTGTGGGCTCTTGCCCGATATGCTCTAAACCTTAGGCAGGTAAATGTTCTGCTAAATTTAGCATCTTTGTTGCTTGCTTTGAAGGAGCAGGAACCTTACAAGCTAGTCCCTATTATGCAGCTTACTATATCATACTGCCAAGTTACCGGCTTGGGCCTGTGCCACCTGCTGAGCTCCCTGAGGTGCCTCCAAGACGTGAAGATGGTGCACCTCTCATGGGTCTCTGTAGAAGGGTTCGAGATGGCGCTCAGAGCGGCTTGCGGGAGGCTGAAGAAGCTCAAGATGCTCAGTGGGCTGAAGTCTGTGCTGTCCCCCGAGCTGCTCCAGATGCTGCAGGCATATGGCTGCCGCATCCGTTGGGTCGACAAGCCTCTCGTCTACAAGAACTGAACTCGCGTTCATTTCATCATTCGCGCATGGGTAATATTCGCAGGTTGTGAAACCTGATCCTTCCAATTTTGGCCTGCTTGTACAAGCCATGTTAGCTAGATAATTGTGGCGACCCGTGTTATTACCGAGGGGTAATAACACTAATCAACGGATTATTATTTGTTTGTTCGGTAGAACACCGTTCCAACAAATAATAAGCCTATCAGAGTAGTTGTAGTAAAACAATAATTAGAGACTATGTATTTTATTATTATTACAACTCCATTATTATTACAATTCCAAGCCGTGTAGGGCTTAAGGCCTTGGGCATACAATAGCCCAATAATATTATAATATTAACTGTTCTCCACCATTAATTATACATGGTAATCTAAATAAAAGAAAAGTATATAATAAAGTATCCGTCTGACCCAGGGCGATGAAATACATGTCTATCCTCCTAGATATCGTGTAAGGTCTTCGCCTCGTTGAACTCCTAGTTAGTCTTAACCTCGTACCGTGAGTATCTTCATTATCCATTTTACTCTCGTCAAATCCCAAATATAACTCGATTGAATATGGCTCTGAAAAGAGAAAACTTAATAGCAAGAGTGAATATAAAGTACTTAACAAGTTTCTAAATAATGATATACGTTTGTTCTTATATTTCTCAAGTTCTTACCTACTCTTTCTTTTGAAATCCATTTTATCATTTTGAATAGTTCACAAGTATTTTTTATCTGAAATTATTCTAACAATTATTCTAGAGAAGAGAAATGCCCTAGTTGGTTCCCATAAACTTATCCAAGAGACTGGTATGAATCCGTGTTTTATTAAAAGGAGTAAAAATGTGCACTATTTATAATGGTGTAGGTTTTATCCATCTGTTACATGGTTTTGTTCATCATATACTTGTTTTGATTAATAGGGTTGCATCCACATATATTCATCACTGGGTTACGTCCAATCAGGAAAACCAAATTCAAGGCTACATCTATCCAATAAGTTTTCATCTCATTTACAAAGGTTTTTGAAACAGATATTAACTCGAGTAAGTTCCTATGCCCGCCCTTGATTATGGGCACGACTGTTTGAGCAGTTTATACTTTGCAGAGACTGTACACTTTATTCATAAAAGATAATCAACTTGTTATGTTTCACACATTTTCTTAGACATATGAATCAAGAATATCACCACAAGGTCTTTATAATGCATCCAATGTAAATTAGACCCAATAAGGTTTCATCTGAACGAGGCTACATCCATTACATCCAAATCCCCCTCTTGCGCCACACGCTGCCTTACACCAACGACACAACTCTCTCTCTCGTAACCTTTCACCCCCTCTTGACTTGCACCACACCGCCTGCCTGGTTTTCTTTGCCTCCTTCCTCTCTCTCAGTTCCTCCGTCGATCTAGGTATCGCTAGCGCCAACGCCGCGCACCGCCCCCGTACTCTGCCTTGCCTCCCCTCGATTTCCCCCCTCTTTTTGGGCGTTGTTGGTGCTTCAGTCCTACCTGTTCTTCTCGCCTCTCGACCGATCTCGAATCCGGTTGTCCCTGTGGTGGTTTGGGGCTTAGCTTCACTGAATTCGGTCTTGAGGTGAGTTATTTCGGTGTCTCCCCACAAGATCTGTTATCGGCTTCTCATGTCTCTCCGATCTTCCTCGGTGCGCTATGCCTAGGTTCTACCCTACCGACGCCACGCGCTCAGTTGTTGTTCACCGATGCCTCTATCCCCTGTCACCTTGCGCCTCGCCGGAACTAAAGCTCCACCGGTGCCTTTTTGCTCTGTCGGTTCTTCACCTCCGTCAAAGTTACGCTTCATGACGGTGATGCATGACGCCCTAGCAACTACACGCCGCTGGCGTTGTGCTTCGGTCCGTCAATGGCCTAGCACCGTCCTAATGGCTACCCTACCTTTAGCGCCTTGTGTCCCGATGGCTATATGCTACGGATGTTGGGTTTAGTCCCAAATGGATTATGGGAAAGGAAAATGCATAACTTATAAGTGTGAGGTAGTCTCCACCCATTGGACTAGTCTTTTAGAGGAGAATGTCCAATATCACTTATAAGGTTGTTGTTTGAGGGGCTTACATGCGGGTAGCCCATGGGCTTAGATGCATGGGGTGTGTAGCCCATTTAAGACATGGGGACTAGGGAGTAAACCCGGCTGGACCTGGCGGGGTGCCAGGTTCTGGATCTAACAGCCGACACCATGGCTCTAGTTCTTCGATTCCTGGTTTTATCTTCCCCTCTGCTCCTACATTACCATATTCCCTTCTAATTTCATATTGTTGTTGTTAATTTTATCTTTAGCTAGTTGTGGAATACGATGCATGGTTCAATGATTACCTATAGGGGTGTTTATGGGTTTTAGGGTTTGCGGTGAGCAACCATGTGGGGGTTGGGTTCTTTGCATTGCGCTGGGAGCAATGGCAAGAATTCCAAGAGCTCATGGATGGCCACCCATGCCTTTTCTCTAAGGTTGTGAGCCAGAGGCGGTGCTCCGCCCTAGGTCTCTTGGCCAGGTTCTTGGACTTCTAAAGTTAGCAAAAATGGAATGGTACAGGCTATAGTGTTACCTTGCTAGCGTTGTTGGGCTTGATTTAGGCGGGTTTGGTGATATACTTGTTCTCACATGGTTGTGTTTTCCTGATATGGCTAGTGCTTCTGTGGAGGCTTGTGGCTGTCGTCCTCTAGTCATATGGTACTCTCCTCTGGTGGCATTCGGTCTTGGCTTCTTCCCTTGACTCTCCCTCTCAGCTGGGGCTTATGGTTCTTGTGTGGGGCTTAATGGGTGGGCTTTACCTCTCTTTGGTTGTCGGCTTGCCGGTGGTGGCTCGTGAATGCTTCTGTGCTGTGGTATGGTAGTGCAGTGCTTTAGTGTGGCAATGACTGCCTGTGGTGGTTCTGTGGAGGTGACGAGTGATGGCAGCTTCCTATCTACTTGCTATGGCAGTGACCTTGCCTCACTGGTGGCTATGGGAGGTGGTGTTGTTGCTTTCTACTTTCTTCTTTGGCCCTGTTCTTTTCGGCTTCTGAAAGCGGCTTTTGGCTTTTGCTACAGTACCTAACTTTTAAATAGTGTATTCTCAAGATGAGGTTTACAAGTTAATTGTAGTACACGTTAAAAGCCTAACATCTGTATCAATTAAAATCGCAAGCGAGTATCTCTCTCTCCGTAATCTCTGTCGCAAACAGCTAAAATTCAAAATTCTAGCCAAAAGCCATAAGCTGCAGCCATATCAAACATGCCTTCTTGTTGGCTCTACTTCATATCACTGGGTGTGTTCGGCTATGACCCGTGGCTTGCAACGTGTCTTGTGCATGCAGAATGAAATGGTGACTCACCAGAGAAAGATAAAATGGTAAATGTAAGAATGGGAGTCACCGCCAGATGATGAAAACCCATTTACGTGAGGTGCCAATTGGCCCTGCACAATCTGATATCTCGATGAGCGATTACCCTTGTGCGATTTTATTTAGAACCAGATTTTGATGGTAATTTATTTATTATTTTACTTTAGCTTTTCTAGTTGTGGTTTGAGTGAATTGTAGGTGTCTTCAATTTGTGTCGGCCGGGAAGAATTTGACATATTAGCTATATTTTTGTGTAATATACTTGTGGAATCTTTTTCTTGTAACATTTGAAATTTGTAACTTTGTAATATTTACTTGTAGGATTTTAGTCTCTTGTAAATCTTGGAATTGTAATTTTTTTTAGCATTAGACTTGTAGCATTATAATGTGTAAGGTTCATTCATGTAATTAAGTTTATGTAATTCGGACTTTTTTATAAAGACACTTTATTCATTTTAATTCCTGAATGGTATGATTAAATTTTAATTCTCATGTTATTGTATCATTTACTTCGTAATTGTGTGATTTTGATTAGATAGTTTTTGAGGGTTATTACAATAATCCACAATAATTTATTGGGGTCTCAATTCTCATCCCGAAGATGTTTGCATTTCGGCGGTGCTCTGCGATTCATAATGACCAAACGTGTCTTCTGCTGTGCAATATTTACACACTGAAGCATCGATTGATTTTTTTTAATTTATGTAATGATTTTACTTGTTCAGGATTGCAGTGGAATGCTCTACTTTCTGTACGATTTGAGATGGAGGAATCAGAAGAGATATGATATCTGTGTTACTGGTTCTTTCTTACCTTGATTTCCATCGGTTCAGTCAGAGGTGGTAAACCAGGTGTGGTATCAGACTTGCATGGTCATATGTGTTAGCAAGTTCACTAGAGTGATAGAAAGATATGGGAGATCAGGTGCAGCAGCATTAATGGGAGCCAATTCATCTTTGCTAATTTGACCGATTTGTTCATATCATCGGTCATTACGAAAGTTTTGCGTGTTTTCTGATGAAGTGAGACTGTTGTGGGGGTGGCCCAACCCCGCGACTGGGCCGTGCAACTAGTTCAATATGTAATAGATCCAATAGTGTAGAGGAATATACCAGTGTAAATATACCAATGTACCCTCATCCTTCGTAAGTACTAAGGGGTAGAATGGAGATTTCCCATTCTACCCCACTTATATATATAAACCTCTCATTCTCACCAACTCTCCCACAGATCTAGCTCTCCTCTTCTCCGTCTACTAGTCCCCCTTCTCTCTGTTTGGCCTGTAGCCACAACAGATGGCACCGCCCGTGGGGACTAGACGAAAGGTCACTTGAGGAGCTGGAAGTAGTTCTTGGGGGCGCCATCAGCGACAGATAAGTAGTTTGCTCGCTAAAAATTTAGCCATCTTGACTGTAGAAGTGTATAGATTTTGCCTGCGTCCTCTGCCATGTTTTTTAGATGGTGTATCGAGTAAATCTGGTTGCATGGGCTTTGCTTATATACTGAGTAGATCTAGTCGAATCGCTCATCCCTATACCTCTGCTCTGCTAGGGATGTTTCTGCAGGGAAGTGGTGTCTTGGATACCTTGGGGGGGCACGGTCCTTCTCGCCTCTCGCCAGGGTGGACGGTACACCATTGAGACTGGCCAGCACGCACGCCGCTACCGGCCTTCGGCCTCAGGAGATTCAATGTTTTACTACTCTTAAGATTGACCAATTCATTCTGTCACTTACATATGGGGTCACCTGAGTCACTGACAATAGGTCAGGGTGGCAAATCTGTTGCCACTGGACTCATAAGAGTGACAAATAATTAAATTTTCCTTCGGCCTCCGTGCAGTCAACTTGCGCGCCCTCGGCTTGTTCACGCTGGACCCCGCGCGAGGTACACCTCGCCAGGCATGTCTCCGCGTCGCATCAGCTTGTCTCCGCTACGAGCCATGTCGCGCAACACGGGCTCTCCGCGTCGAAGTAGAGATATGCTGACCCGCCTCGCGAAAGTCAGGCCCCGCACAGCGGGGGACGTCCATGCACGCGTTCATACCAATCCACCTGTATCCATCCGCATGCAAATAACCATTCACGCATACATCCATACATGCGAGTACTATTCACCTGCATCTATACGTGAATGCATGAGACATCCATCTACGTGCATGCATGCACTTATTTATCCATCCGTTCACTTATGCATGCATGAGTCTCTTCCTTTTTCCTAGCGGCGTCCTCGTCCAACATGTTAGAGTTCTCCAGTCGTGGTCGAACTCCTTACGACCACCTTTAACGTGGTCGTAGTCTTCAACGTGGTCGTAGCTTCCAACGTGGTCGTAGCTTCCAACGTGGTCGTAGACGTGGTCGCAGATGTGGCCGCGGACGTAGTCGTAGACGTGGTCGCAGGCGTGGCCGCGGACGTAGTCGAAGACGTGGTCGTAGGAACTTACGACCACAACCTTACGACCACGGTGAACGTGGTCGTAAGTTGGCTTCGTATGACTACTTGGCTCCGCGAGTACAAGGGAAAAGAAATTACAGCACGAAGGGCTTTTGGGCAGCAATGGAACGGCTGCTTTTCAGATCATCTATTGCTCCTTATATACTGAATACAAAGTGCAGGAACTCCCGGTGGTTAGCCGCACATCGCGCCACGGACGCGTGCATCCCCACGTCCACGATGTTGCCAACGACCGATCGTTCCAGGGTCGTGCGCGAGCTATTCTCGCCACGATCTCCTACGCGCACGGCGACCACAACGAAATGGTGCTTGTGCGCATGCAGTAGCTAAAAATAGAACCTACGTGCAAGTCTACCATGCATAACTAACACACATCCAAGGATTACTAACAAGTTCTCCTCCTAATCCTTGCGTGTGCGCTGTACATCATCGACCCCGATCTTTGAACGAAGTTCACAGAACCGTTCTTGTCCCAGGGCCTTTGTCAAGATATCAGCCAACTGCTCGGCAGTCCCAATGGACTCAACCCTGACCCTGTCCTCCTCGATGCATTCATGAATATAGTGGTATCTAACATCAATGTGTTTGCTGCGATCATGGAAGACGGGGTTCTTACTGAGCTGGATGGCCGACTGGTTATCGATTTTCAAATTGATGGCGCCCGGCTTCTTGCCTTTGAGCTCCGCAAGGAGCCATGCCAACCAAACCCCCTGGCAAGCTGCTGTCGTTGCGGCGATGTACTCTGCTTCACACGAGGATAAAGCCACAACTTTTTGCTTCTGAGATTGCCAGGTGATGATGTTGGTGCCGAGGAAGAAGAGGACACCGGAGGTGCTCTTCCTTGTGTCAATGTCACCTGCAAGGTCACTGTCGCTGTAGCCGACCAGCTGAGCCTCCTTCTTCCTCTTATACTGACAGCCATAGTGCAGAGTCCCAGCAATGTATCGGAGCACTCTCTTCACGGCTGCCATGTGCTCGATGGTCGGGTTCTCCATGAACCGGCTGATGTAGCCCACCGAGAATGCCAGGTCTGGCCTTGAATTCACCAAGTAACGAAGAGAACCCACTATGCTTCTGTATTGAGTGACATCGACAGCAGGTGCAGAGCTCAACTTACTTAGCTTCAATCGGGGCTCCATGGGAATGTTGCTCGTGTTGCAACCAACCAGACCGGCGCTCTCAAGGATCTTCGCCGCATAAGCTCTCTGGCTCACGGTGATCCCGTCCTCTGACTGCACCACCTCCAGCCCGAGGTAGTACTTCAGCAACCCCAGATCGCTCATCTGGAACGTCGACTTCATCTCCTGCTTGAACTTGTTAATGTCGGAGTGGTTGCCGCCGGTGATCACCAAGTCGTCGACGTAGACCCCTACAACGAGGCGTCGTGCGTCCTGGCCGCGCAGGTACACGGCGTGTTCGGAGGCACTCCGCACGAACCCAAGCTTGAGTAGCGAGGCGTCCATCTTGGAGTACCAGGCGCGTAGGGCTTGGCGAAGTCCATAGAGAGCCTTGATCAGGTGAAGTACCTTGTGCTCATGCCCTTTGAGCACGAACCCGGGGGGCTACTCGACGTAGACGTCCTCCCGCAGCTCGCCATTGAGAAACGCGGACTTGACGTCCATGTGATGCACCGCCCAGCCCTCGCTTGCGGCGTAGGCCAGCAGCAATCGCACAGACTCAAGTCGTGCCACCGGAGCGAAGACCTCGTCGTAGTCGATCCCCTGGCGTTGCACGTACCCCTTCGCGACGAGCCGAGCCTTGTACTTGGCGATGAGCCCGGCCTCGTCTCTCTTGGTCTTGTAGACCCACTTGAGGTCGATCGGGCGTAGTCGAGGTGGTGGCTCGATGAGTTTCCAGGTGCCGTTGGCCTCGATCGAGGTGAACTCGTCGAGCATCGCATGGCGCCAATTCTCATGCTCTTATGCCTCCGCAAACGACGTCGGTTCGGCGTCACTTGCCAGCAGCAGCTGCTCCTCCAGCTCCCGTGCGGCGTAGCCGGCCCCAGCACGTTGTCGATGTCACAGAATCGGAGCGGGGCTTCGTCGTCGTGATCCGCGTCCAGCATCTCGTATGCACCGACTCCAGGTGGTGAGACGTACTCGATCGGTGCGTCACCCTGGTGTGCCTGCGGACTCGGCGGCGTGCTCCCAGTGTCGTGCACTGGTGAGACTTGGGATGAAGCTGGCGAGGACAAAGGTGAGACTGCAGTCCCAGCCGATGTACGCGCGGTGGTCGAAGTGGTGGTGATCACTCCGGGCGGCGCCATGATGGAATCCTGGATGACGAAGTCCTCTGCCTCGCCGCCGTGGCCCTCGGTCCAGGTCCACTGCGCCGCCTCGTCGAACACCACATCGCGGCTGATGTGGACACGCCGGGTCGCCGGGTCGTAGACCCGGTATGCCTTGGATCCCGGCTCGTAGCTGACGAAGATCATCTGGCGGCTGCGATCGTCGAGTTTCTTCAAGTTCGGCGTGGTCACCTTGACGTGAGCGACACACCCGAACGTCCGGAGGTGATGTACCCCCGGTGGGCTCCCAGTCCAGAGCTCGTACGGCGTCTTGCCGCCGGTGCTTTTTGACGACAAGGGGTTGAGGAGGTAGACCGCCGTTGTGACGGCCTCCCCCCAGAACACGCCTGGGAGCCCCTTCGCCTTGAGCATGCTGCGCGCCGTGCCCACGACAGACTGGTTGCGGCGCTCTACCACGCCGTTCTGTTGTGGCGAGTACGGCGCCGTGAGCTCTTGCCGAAAACCAAGCTCGGCACAGTACTTGATGAAGTCTGTCACGGCGAACTCTCCTCCGTGATCCGTCCGCAAGGCCAACAGCTTCTTCCCGCTCTTGCGCTCTGCCGCCGCCTGAATGCGCTTGATCGCCGTTACGGTGGTGTCCTTGGTGGGCAGCAGCGATAGCCACATGTAACGAGAATAGTCATCGACGAGCAGGAGAAAGTACCGGTTCCCGCTCGGTGTTGGTGGCGAAATGGGGCCGCAGAGGTCCCCGTGGAGCAGTTGGAGTGCTTCTGCCGACCGCCTCAGTGCTTGCTGGGGAAATGGGGTCCGCCGGTGCTTCCCGGCGAGGCAGGCTTCGCACACCTGCTCCACCTGAGTGAGCAGAGGTAGCCCTCGGACCAGCCCCTCTCTTCCCATCTTGCGTAGTGCGGAAAAATGGAGGTGCCCGAACCGGGCGTGCTAGATCCAGGCATCCTCACCGGCGCGCGTCGCCAGGTAAACCGGTCGTGCGATGTTGATGTCGAGCACGTACAGACGGCCTGGATTGCGGTGTATCTTGGCGAGCAGGCGGCGCTCTTCGTCGCGGATCCGCATCACGCCGTCTTCCACCAGCACCTGGTACCCGATCTCGTCGAGTTGGCCAACAGAGATGATGTTGGCGGTGAGGCGCGGCAGGTAGTAAACGTTAGCAAGGGCGCGGTGCTCCCTGGTCTTGCACGAGAACAGCACGGTGCCGCTCCCTTCGATGCGGGCGACGGAGCCGTCGCCAAACCGCACTGTCCCGGTGACACCGGCGTCGAGGTTGGAGAACGCCGCGCGGGATCCCGACATGTGGTTGGACGCGCCGGTGTCCAGGACCCATCGCTTTGAGTCCTGGTCACCCGATGCGTCGAAGGCAGCGAAGACCTTGTCCTCGACGAGGTGGAGTTGCCCATCGTCGTGGATCGGCGACGTGGTCGACTGGTCGTGAGACCTTACGACCACGTTTACCGTGGTCGTAGATCTTCTCTGGTCGTAAAACCTTACGACCACATTAGCCGTGGTCGACTGGGTTGGGCTGCCGAGGGCGAGAAGAAGAGTGGGTTCGTCATCCTGGGCCACATGGGCCTACTCCTCCTTCTTCCCGCGGCAATCCTTGGCCCAGTGGCCTTTCTTGCCGCAGTTTCTGCACAGGTCGTCAGGCCTGGCGCGGCCCGCGCTCGAGCTGGCCCGCGAGTCACCGTTGCCGCCTGCGCCACGACCGTGGCCTCTTCCGCGACGCTTGCCGCGGCCACCAGAGCCCGACCCGCCGCAGCTGGACTCTTGGTCCCGCTTCTTGTAGCGCTCGATCCACTGCTCCTCTGTGAGCAGCAGTTTGCCGCTGATAGTCTGTGCTGGCGCAGGTCCATCGTCGTCCGCCGCCTTGAGTCTCCCCGTCACCTCTTCGAGCGAGAGTGTGGAGATGTCCAGAAGGGTTTCAATAGAAACGACGAGTTGCTTGTACCCCGGTCGGGCGACGCGCAGATACTTGGCCACCACCTTGTGGTCCGGCTCTGGGTCGCCGAGCGTCGCCAGCTGCTGTACGATGTTCGTCAAACGCAGGGCGAAATCCTCGACTGACTCCCCATCGCGGAAAGCGATCTGCTCGTACTCGGCCCGGAGGTTTTGCGCGGTCGCCTTCCGCACCCGATCGTCGCCGATGCGCATCGTCTTGATGGCCTCCCATGCCTCCTTGGCCAACGGCTTGGTCGCCAAGGTGGAGACGAGCTCGGAGGGGACACCGCTGCAGATGGCCTCCAGCGCAGTGCGGTCGTCGTGCAAGTCAGCGTCGCTGTGCTCGACGACGTCCCACAGGTAACGCGCTTGGAGCTTGAGCATCATGACCAATGACCACTCATTGTAGTTGGCCTTCGTCAGTTGCGGCCAATGACCCGAGCCGCCCGAGTCTCGGATGACGCGCTCGACGATGACCTCGCGCGGCCCACGGGTGCGGCCACGGCGTGGCAGCGATCGAGTCGCACGCCGAGATTGCGAACGGCGCGGTGGAGTTTTGCTCCCACTGTCGCCGGAGTCGTCACCCTTGCTTGTTCGGCCTCGCGAAGACATGATCTGCTTGAAGGCTTACGACCTCCCAGGCACACGCAAGGCTCTGATACCAATTGTTAGAGTTCTCCAGTCGTGGTCGAACTCCTTACGACCACCTTTAACGTGATCGTAGCCTTCAACGTGGTCGTAGCTTCCAACATGGTCGTAGACGTGGTCGCAGATGTGGCCGCGGACGTAGTCGTAGACGTGGTCGCAGGCGTGGCTGCGAACGTAGTCGTAGACGTGGCCGCGGACGTAGTCGAAGACGTGGTCGTAGGAACTTACGACCACAACCTTACGACCACGGTGAACGTGGTCGTAAGTCGGCTTCGTCTGACTACTTGGCTCCGCGAGTACAAGGGAAAAGAAACTACAGCACGAAGGGCTTTTGGGCAGCAATGGAACGGCTGCTTTTCAGATCATCTATTGCTCCTTATATGCTGAATACAAAGTGCAGGAACTCCCGGTGGTTAGCCGCACATCGCGCCACGGACGCGTGCATCCCCACGTCCACGATGTTTCCCACGACCGATCGTTCCAGGGTCGTGCGCGAGCTATTCTCGCCACGATCTCCTACGCGCACGGCGACCACAACGAAACGGTGCTCGTGCGCATGCAGTAGCTAAAAATAGAACCTACGTGCAAGTCTACCTTGCATAACTAACACACGTCCAAGGATTACTAACACAACACAGCATGGAAGCTGGCCTCCGCCTGCAGGCGCGCGATGTGAGCAGGCGACGTCTCCGCATCGGCGGAGTCAGCGTCTCCGCCCCAGCAATGAAGCGAAGCTGGTTCATGCTGCGTCTCCTCTCCGCCTGGTCTCGCGTCGCCCGTCTTCTCTCTTGCCGCCGCATCCGCCATTGCACTCCGGTGCGCACACGAGATGCACGAGGCGGCTGCGCGGCTCGAGCTGGTGAACACCCGTCCGGTAACGTCACGCACCACCCGCCGCCGGCTCAACGTGCGCGTACAGGGCCTCGTCGAGCCCCCGGCTTCGCCATGCGTCCGAAGCCGCAGCGTCGTCGAGTCCACGAGCGCTTCGCCTGACGCCCAGCTCCGATCGGATTACGCGAAGCCAGCACCGTCTCGAGACCTCGTCCGATGGCCTCGATTCCGCGCATCCTTGGACTCCGCGCCGTGCCAGCGAGCCTCCGCACGATTGACTGGGCTGTGATCCACGAAGACGGGGCTCGGCCTCCGCTCACCTTTGCGGCGCCTCGTCCATGCGGCGCCTCCGCATCTACCCAGGCGGTGGCGGCGACCACGTACGGCGGCGCTCGTACACATGCGTACACGCCTGCGCACGCACACTGTCATGGCGTGGCAGCGGCGGCCGCAGACCAGTGTGCTTGCATGCGTTGCGTCGGGAGCTCTCCGCACGCGCACCGGCTCTGCGCCAGCGGCTGCCGAGCTGGAGTCCGAGTCGGCAAGCCCTCACACGCGGCGAAGTTTGCTCCGCCTGCGCACGCACACTATCATGGCGAGGCAGCGGCGGCCGCAAACCAGTGTGCTCGCATGCGTTGCGTCGGGAGCGCTCCGCACGCGCACCGGCTCTACGCCAGCGGCCCCCGAGCTGGAGTCCGAGTCGGCAAGCCTTCACACGCGGCGAAGTTTGCTGCTCCTCCGCCGCCTCCTCCCCCCACCCCTCCGCTCCGCCGCCGCCGCCTCCTCCTCCTCCCGCCCACCCCTCCGCTCCGCCGTCGCCTCGTCCTCCCCCCACCCCTTCGCTCCACCCTTGCCTCGTCCTCCCCACCCCGCGCCGCCGCCACTTCCTCCTCCCCCCACTCCTCTGCTCCGCCGCCGCCTCCTCCCCCGCTCCGTCGCCTCCTCCTCCTCCGCCGACCCCCTCCGCATGCTCTGGACCTCTGGTTCGTCGTTCTTGTCATCCTCCTCGCCGCCAGCATCACCGCGCCGCGCTTCAGCCGCCAGCCCGCCACAGCCTGGCGCGCCCGTGCAGCTGCCGACGCCCATCGATGGCACCCCCCACTGGAGAAGGTGGATCTGGTCCTGCTCCTGCAGCAATGAGGAAGGGCAAGACTAATACCAAATCCGTGCGCCACCTTCTAGCGCCGCCGGAAGCATCGGCAGCGGCAGCAACGGCTTCTCCAGGACCAGCAGCAGGTAACTAACAGCTAAAGAAAGGATTCACAGCACTCATTCCCCTAGAGAGGTAGTATTTTGTTCATCAGCATGTAGCACTGCATGGTGTTTTGATCTGGAGGTATGCACGTTCAATCATTGATTGTGATATGCATTCTGTGATCCAGTGATTTGTGATCTGGTCTGCTTCCTTTGGTCTGCTACGTACTTGCTATACTGTATCTATGGGCATCAGACCAACAAAGGGATATAGCAAAGTTCATATTGTAGTCTTCCTCTTAGTAGCAGTGATAGAATTTGTTAAGGATTCAGGGATGATATGATACTCTAAACACTGTAATTGCATAGCAGTGATAGAATTTGTTTTTTAAGGCTTCAGGGATTTCGAAGTATCATGAACATTGTATTTGGAAAGTAGTCATAGTATACTATTGTTTGTCATTTGTCAACTTGTGCTGGCGCATGCATTAGTTAATAATTCTAGTTATATTAGTAAGTTGTAAAAAATAAAAATTTCCATTTTTCACATACGTGATTGACGACATTTGCACGGGCATGATTCCAAGATTAAAGAAAATCCAACGAGGGTAGGATGTAAGGCTATGCTTAGGATTAATCATTCGTCTGAGCATCAAGAATGGATGGTGACTGTGATTGTAAGCGACCATGACCATGCCATGAAACATGACTTGAGCCATACTAAGCACTATAGGTCCTATAGGTCGGTATTCCGTATTGAATTTTTGTATACCGACCGTGTTCGACATAATTCCGCTCGAATTGGTTCGTTTTCGAAATTCTCGATATTCCGTAAGTTCGCGTTCGTTTTCGTGTCCGGCTTTACCGCTTTCGCTTTCGTTTTCGTATTCAAATGTAGAAGTAGAAAACGGTTGAGGAGTTTTCCGACCGTTTCCGACCGTTTTCATCCCTACTCCGCGGCTCAGGACTTCGCCCCGACGTATCCAGTCGTCATGCAGGCTCCGCGCCGACGTCATCGATCCTGGCTCCGCGCAGGCTAACTCCGCAGGAAACAGCCTCGCCTCCGCGTGGCTCTGCACAGGCTTCGCCACCGACATCCTCGACCTCCGCTCCACGTCATCGACCCCAGCACGCCACCCAGTGCACCCTCATTTGCCCCGAGAGCGGCCGTTGCTTCCCCATCACCAAGGGCGTCCTCATTATGCTCCTCCACCAACACAAGCTAATTTGATGGCCAATGAAACATCACGGCTGGTGAATGCATGAGTCTACTGTGGCAACCAATGAAACACGACGTGCATGGCACATGCACGTCGTACATGGCATGGCAAGCATGGCGCTTCGAACCATCGCACGTCCTCGAGACGACTTCGCCGGCCTCCGCTCAGCGTCACGACGATGTTGCCGGCATTCGGCTAGGCTCCGAGCCGATTTCGTCGGCCTCCGCTCGCCCCGCGGCGACTTCGTCGACCTTCCACTCGGTTCCAGCGGTAGCCAAGTTACGCCGCATGCAAGAGAAAATCAGGCATACATCTGTAAAGCGTATGCATTTGGCACATGAGCGCACCCAGGCTATGTTGCAAGCATTGCAGGCATGCATGGCCATGTCGTGCGTCGCCGGAAACCAGGACGAAGGCACAGCGGTGTCCACCTCGCCGGTGTTGGTCGTGAGCGCCATCGTCCCGCCTGGTACGTACTACATATGGGTACTTGCAAGGCTCTACTAAATTACCGCTGCATTCCTTGCGTGCACGGCTCTAAGGAAGTGGTTATGCAGCATGTTGTTTATTGCATTTGTAGTTCCAGTATAAGAGCATTTGATTTGGCCATATTTGCTTCTCCGGTTTTGACCTGTTCCAGGCTACCGTAGTATCAAACGCTTTTCCAGTGTTGCATTTTTAAGCGTTTTGTTGTCGCAGCTCTTCGGCCATTTCTTTGATGCCTCTGTTTTGGTCCTCGTTTTTGATTTAAATCGCATGACGGCCTTGCGCCTCGGCGTACTCTACGAAGTATAAACAAAGACACGCGTTCGCGCATGCACTCTCCGTGAAAAACACGGGCATGAGTATAAACAAAGACGCGTGGGGGGACGCCTCCGCGTGCACTCTACGGAGTATAAATAAGACGTAGCGCGAGGTCCGCCTCCGCACACACCTTCACCGCTCACAACGCGCGGAGGCTTGCCTCCGCGCGCAGTCTACGGACTCTAAATAAAACGTAGCGTCGAGGTCCGCCTCCGCACGCACTCTACGGAGTATAAATAAGACGTAGCGCGAGGTCCGCCTCCGCACGCACCTTCACCGCCCGCAACGCGCGGAGGCTTGCCTCCGCACGCACCTTCACCGCCCGCAACGCGCGGAGGCTTGCCTCCGCACGCAGTCTACGGACTCTAAATAAGACGTAGCATCGAGGTCCGCCTCCGCACGCACTCTACGGAGTATAAATAAGACGTAGCGCGAGGTCCGCCTCCTCACGCACCTTCACCGCCCACAACGCGCGGAGGCTTGCCTCCGCACGCAGTCTACGGACTCTAAATAAGACGTAGCGTCGAGGTTCGCCTCCGCACGCACTCTACGGAGTATAAATAAGACGTAGCGCGAGGTCTGCCTCTGCACGCACCTTCACCGCCCGCAACGCGCGGAGGCTTGCCTTCGTGCGCAGTCTACGGACTCTAAATAAGACGTAGCGCGAGATCCGCCTCCGCACGCACTCTACGTAGTATAAATAAGACGCAACGGGGGGACGCCCCCCCCCCCCCCCCCCCCGCGCACTCTACGGAGTATAAACAAAGACGCGGATGTTGTCCCTGCGCACTCTACGGAGTATAAACAAGACGCGGATGTCCCGCGCACGTGTGGGCGTCGTTCCTGCACGTACTCTCCGGAGTATAAATAGACGTGGTTGAAGTTCCCACGCACTCTACGGAGTATAAACAAGACGCGGATGCTGCGTACGCATGGACATTGTCCCTATGCGTACTCTCCGGAGTATAAATAAGACGTGGATGTTGATCCCACGCACTCTACGGAGTATAAACAAGACGCGGATGTTGTCCCTGCGCACTCTACGAAGTATAAACAAGACACGGATGCCGCGCACGCATGGACATTGTCCTTATGCGTACTCTCCGGAGTATAAATAAAACGTGGATGTTGATCCCACGCACTCTACGGAGTATAAAAACTGCACGATGGCCGACACACCAAGGAGTGCATCGCCTTAGCAACGCACCACCAGGATATCGTGCCTTCGTGCGTGCTGCACCAGGGAGTGCACACTCGTTTTGAAGGTAGGGGAACGGCGGAGTCGCCTCCCTGCCTCTGTGTGCGTAGCGCCCTCGGGCTAAGCCGCAAGCGCCCGCTCCCCGCGGGCACTCCTTTTGAAGGTAGGGGAACGGCGGTGTCGCCTCCCTGCCTCTATGTGCGTAGCGCCCTCGGGCTACGCCGCAGACACCCGCGCTCCGCGGGCACTATTTTTGAAGGTAAGGGAACGGCGGCTCCGCCTCCTTACCTCGGCGCGCGTAGTGCCCTCAGCCTACGCTGCAAGCGCTCGCGCTCCGCGGGCACTATTTTTGAAGACAGGGGAACGGCGGCTCCGCCTCCTGGCCTCCACGCTTGCCGTTTGCCGTCCGCCTCGTAGGCATCGCCTCAGCGGGACGACACATCTTCAGCGCTCGACTGCGCCGTCCGTCTTGTAGGCATCGCCTCGGCGGGACGGCACGACCTCGGCTCTCGACTCCGCCGTCCGCCTTGTAGGCATCGCCTCGGCGGGACGGCGCGACCTCGGCGCTCGACTCCGTCGTCCGCCTCGTAGGCATCGCCTCCGCGGGACGGCCCGACCTCGGCGCTCGACTGCGCCGTCCACCTCGTAGGCATCGCCTCGGTGGGACAGCACGTCGTCAGCGCTCGACTGCGCCGTCCGCCTCATAGGCATCGCCTCGGCGGGACGGCGCGACCTCGGCGCTCGACTCCGCTGTCCGCCTCGTAGGCATCGCCTCGTCGGGACAGCGCGTCCTCGACGCTCGACTCCGCCGTCCGCCTCATAGGCATGGCCTCGGCGGGACGGCGCGTCTGTCCGCCTTGTAGGCATCTCCTCGGCGGGACGGCACGGCGCCGGCGCTCCACTGCGCCCTCCGCCTCATAAGCATGGCCTCGGCGGGACGGCGCGTCTTCGGTGCCCGACTGCGCCGCCCGCCTCGTAGGCATGGCCTCGGCGGGATGGCACGTCCTCGGCGCTCGACTCTGCCGTCCACCTCGTAGGCATCACCTCGGCGGGACGGCACAGCTCTGGCACAGGACTTCGCCGTCCGCCTTCGTAGGCACTGCCTCGGCGGGACGGCACGGCGCCGGCGCTCCACTGCGCCTTCCGCCTCGTAGGCATCGCCTCAGCGGGACGGCGCGTCCTCGGCGCTGTAACATCCCAAAAATCCTCTTTCTGAAAAATTTAAATTCAAATTAATTATTTTAAGGTAATTGGATTTTACTTGGCTTTTATTTGCCTTTCTGGATTTTCTGGAATTTAAAAACCTATCTTTAGAATTTAAAAAGTAATTCAAAATATGAAAATTAAATATCAACAGTAGTTGGAAATAATTTTATTAAATCCAAAATATCTCCAGGAGCTTCTGTGAATATTTCTGGAATTTTTGGAGGTATTTTCATATTTTTCTGAGGCCTAAATAATTTTCTAGCCTTTTCTGAAAATCTAAATCAAATTCTAAAAATAAAACTCCTTCCCCTCCCTCCAGCCGACGCGTGGACGGCCCAGATCCATCCACGTCGCCGCTCGGCCCATCCAGGCCGCCTCTCCCCTCTCCCTCGCTGCCTCCCGGGCCCGGCCCGTCAGCCACCCCGCCTTCCTCATCCCTCGGGCCGACATCTGGCCGGTCCGATGCGCGCCGCGTCGCCCGTGCGGGCCATCCAGCCGTCCGCGCCCCGCTCCTCTCTTCTCTCTGACCCGCGGGCCCCGCCCGTCAGCCGCTCGCATCCCCGCTCCCGCTGCCGCCCGGCCCCGTCTGTCAGATTCATCGTCTCCCCGCGGAGACGCCTTCCTTTTCTTCCTCCCCTCTTTCCTTTCTTCGCCGGCCGACCGAATCCTCGGTGGACCCGGTCTTGCCTTCCCCGTCCCTCCGATTTTGGAAACCCTGGACGCCGCCGCGACCAAATCCCCTCTTCCCCGCGTCCTTCCTTCCTTCTCTGCCCCCTATTTCCTTCTTTGCTCGCCCCCTTCCTTTTCTCGGCCGCCATCTCCGGCGAGCAATCCCGCGCCCGTGTCCCCTCCTGCGCCCTATAAAAACCCCCCCTCGGCTTCGCCTCCCTCCGCCCAACACCTCGACGCACTCCACCTCCTCTCCCGAGCCCCGCAGAGCCCTGTCGCCGTGCCACCTTCCCCTCCGAGTGTCGCCGCCTCGGTGATCCCCGGAGCCCGCTGTCGCCACCCAGAGCCTCCTCTCGCTCGGGCGAACTTCACCGACGCCTCGGCCGCCCCTCTCCGTCGCCGGAGCACCGTCGCGCCGGAGAACCCAATCTACGTCGTCGTCTTCCTCGTCGCCGGCCTACTCCGCTCATCGCCGCACCCCGTTGACCCCTCCAGCAGCACCGCCTTCGCTCCAGGGACGCGTTTTGGAACTCCACTGAACCTCCCCGACCACCTCTCGCCGCCGGCAACCCCGCCTCCGTTCACTGCAGTCCGGGCCTACCCGAAGGTACCCCTCAAGAGGGTTACCTACCCATATTGGGTAGGCAACGCCTCCCCGCTCACTTGGCTATCACCGCTCGCTCTCCCTTCCCCCGACTCCCTCGGCGCGCGTTCGAGCCCTCGGCTCCGCACGCTGAGGTTGAGTTTTCTCAATTTATTCGCACTGACAAGTGGGCCCCACCCGTCAGCGGCAACTGTCTTCGCGGGCCACTGTCAACTGGGCCCCACCCCTTTGCGCTGGTCACTGACAAGTGGGCCCGGAGTCCAGTGGGTCCCACGTGTCAGAGGCTGAGCCAGTGGGCTCACTGTCCAGTGGGTCCCACATGTCAGAGGCCAATTCCTGTGGACTCACTGTTCAGTAGGCCCCACCTGTCAGTCTCTCAGAATAAAAATAGACATTAAAATCTAATATTCCAGTGGGCCCCACCTGTCAGAAATTTGGGAATTTCTAGATTTATTCAAATATGAGATTTTCAAATGAACATAACTTTCTCATTTTAACTCCAAATCCAGCCATTCAAATTTTTAAATTCGTCTAAAATCATAATCTATCCAACTATGGCCTCTGTTGAATTTTTGGATTTTATTTGAATTTTTGTTTGTATTTATTTGCTTTGTTTGCTTCGTCTTTTCTCGCGTAGATTCCAACGTTGTCGACGATCCCTCTTCACAGCAACAAGAAGACCCAGAAACCCTGCAAGAAGGCAAGTCTCCTTTGATCATCTTGAACCTATGCTTTTAAAATGTTTTAAATATTTTAAACTATGTGCATTGCTATTTACATAAAATATTAGTTCAAATCTTTAGGAATTAGTTATTCCAACTTTGTTATGCCCTCATTTGACATTGATTGCCATGTACATTGTCACCCTAGAACTCCCTTGTCTCAATAATGAGATTAATATTAAACTTTGTGAATATTAGAATGGTAGGATAATGCTTAGTCTTGCTATCTAATAACTTTGGAAAATCTTGAAAATGGGAAATTATGATTTATTATTAAACCCTTGTGTTTGTAAATGAAGTGGCAATTGGAGTTGTCACTGTGATTTTAAAATAAACTAAAATGTGAAAGTTGGTTTAGATTAGGGTGGATGGTTGGTTTGGTTTGGTGCAGGAAGCACGAGATCTTGTAAAGTGTATGTTCCACCCTAGTCAATTAAGGACCGACGCTTGTGTTTGTCCAGACTGAGCATTAACCATACAACCACAAGTCTATATGGGTACGACCTAGCTGACTAACTTATGATAGTCTAGTTTAGGTGCCACCAGTGGAAAGTGGGTGCCAGGGATGGACTGGTTATTCACAGTGAGGGACAGGGATTTACTGTACTCATATGGCGCAAGAGGGGGCTTCAGATTGGGCGGATTTAACCCTTCTGCGGTGAAACCTCAGCGGGTGGTATCTAGCTAGATTAGAGTAAGGTAAAGGCTTTGTGATATTTTATCTGGGTCTCATGCCAAAGGAAGCGTGTTGACTTTTAGGATAATTTATCTCTTGTGGGTAAAGTTGTACAACCTCTGCAGAGTGTAAAACTATTTGAATAGCCGTGCCCACGGTCAAGGGCGGGCAAGGAATGCATTCACATGGTAGATTTCTGGTTTTGGTTTTAAAATGAAAATTTTGTATTCCGAGAGTGGAGGGAACTCTCGGAAGGGAATCCTGGCGGATGGAGCCAGAGAGGGTGGATGGAACCCGCAGTTTAAAACTTGACCAATGGTAATTGGTTAGCTAGTGTTGGTAGTTGGAACCTTCACTAGAAAGTTAATTCTGTTAAAACATTTACTTTATTAAATTGATGCCTTCGAAAATAATTAGTAGTAATTTAGATTTCAAATATTGCTTTGTGCAAAAGAACCATATGGCCTTCCTTTGTTATGCCTTGCATCTATGCATTTTTCCCAAGACTTGCAGAGTACTTTATGTACTCACATGCTGCACTTAAAAATAAATCTCAGAGGAAGTTGAAGCTCAAGAAGGTGACTACGACTACTGCTTCGCTTGTGGCTGTGATGGATTCTTCCCGGAGGACTAGGTCGCGCTTCCCCAGTCAATTGCCTGTGGCGTATTGATGGGTCTTCATCGAGTTTATCTTTTGCTTCCGCTGTGTTTCGTGTGTGCGAGGTCTTGAAACCTCATTGTAATAATGAGACCGTTCGGTCAGTACTCTCTATTATTGTAATAAATCGTGATTGGTGATGTAATCATTCCTGTTTAACTGTGTGCACTAGCTTTGATCTGGGACTAGTGCAGTTATACACAGAGGGTCCGGGTTTGGAAATCCGGGGTCCCGACAGGCGCTGGACTGCGCCGTCCGCCTCGTAGGCATCGCCTCGGCGGGACGGCGCGTCCTCGGCGCCCGACTCCGCCGTCCGCCTCGTAGGCATCGCCTCGGCGGGACGGCGAGACCTCGGCGGTCGACTCCGTCGTCCGCCTCGTAGGCATCGCCTCGGCGGGACGGCCCGTCCTCGGCGCTCGGCTGCGCCGTCCGCCTCGTAGGCATCGCCTCGGCGGGACGGCCCGTCCTCGGCGCTCGGCTGCGCCGTCTGCCTCGTAGGCATCGCCTCGGCGGGACGGCACGTCCTCGGCGCTCGGCTGCGCCGTCTGCCTCGTAGACATCGCCTCGGCGGGACGGCGCAGGATTCAGTGCAGGAGTTCACTGATTTCTTCGTAGGCATTGCCTCTGGGGTCTACAAACTACCAGTTGCATCGGCTCACTAGTCGGCACCCTTGCGCTTACTGTCGGGGAACGGGGGCTGGGATAGTTGATCGCGTCAGCTCGCCCATCGGGACCTCAGCGCTTGCTGTCGAGGGAGTACCTGTTGTGGGGGTGGCCCAACCCCCCGCGACTGGGCCGTGCAACTAGTTCAACATGTAATAGGCCCAATAGTGTAGAGGAATATACCAGTGTAAATATACCAATGTACCCTCATCCTTCGTAAGTACTAAGGGGTAGAATAGGGATTTCCCATTCTACCCCACTCATATATATAAACCCCCAGGAGGGGCAAAGGAGGGACATCCTCTCATTCTCACCAACTCTCCCACAGATCTAGCTCTCCTCTTCTCCTTCTACTAGCCCCCTTCTCTCTGTTTGGCCTGTAGCCACAACAGAGACAATACCACTTTTCAGCTTGCCTTGTGCTTAAGTTTGCCATGCCACGGCTTGCAACCATCCACTGCTCCACTACAAATCATGTTGCTTTAGCTTGCCCTGTGCTTAAGTTTCTCACACCTCGGGTTCGTCGGCACGCTGTGGGACCTAGATTTGACAATTCGAATCTTTTGTATATTCTGAGCTAATCTCTGGATAAGTAGATAACTTATATAATATAACATTGACAGATATCATATCCATACTGTTGTAGGGGTGGCCCAACCCCCCGTGACTAGGCCGTGCAACTAGTCCAACATGTAATAGGCCCAATAGTGTAGAGGAATATACCAGTGTAAATATACCAGTGTACCCCCATCCTTTGTAAATGCTAAGGGGTAGAATGGGGATTTCCCATTCTACCCCACTCATATATATATATATAAGCCCCCAGGAGGGGCAAAGGGGGACATCTCCCTCATTCTTACTCAACTCCCTCACACAGACCTGGCTCCTCTCCTCCTCTCCTTCCACTAGTCCCCTCTTTCTCTGTTTGGCCCGTAGCCACAACAGATGGCGCCGTCCGTGGGGACGACTAGAAGTTACGTATGGAAGGGATTTCTCCGGTGTTCAACAAAAGCAGCGGCTATGTGGACCTTTTTGCTCCTGAGACAGATAAGTAGCCTACTCACCAAAAATTTAAGTATATTTTGCCATTATGTATGGAATAGATCTGAGATCCAGTCGAATCGCTCAGATGCTGGATCGAGTAGATCTAATCGAATCGCCTACTTTTATGTTGTTGTCATCTCCGTGCTGGGGGCATTCGTGCAGGAAAATGATTCCTAGGAAGACTCTGGTATGCTCACATCTGTGCACATGACTCCACGCCGTAGCCTCCGGGCGCGACCCCTCGCCTCTGAGCATTCGAGCCTCCGCGATGAGCCTCCGCGCCGAGTCTCCGCGCGACGTGGAGTTTCCGCGTCGAGTCTCCGCGCGACATCAAGCCGCCGCAAAGCTTCACCAGGCTCCGCCATCGCCACCCGCGTGCATGCATGGAGCATTTATCCATCCATTCTTGAATCCATCCGTGCTTGCACTTTTCATGTATGCATGCACAGGCCTTACGCGGCGAGCGCCCGAAGTATCCATCCGCGAGCGCATGCATTTGAGCTAACGTGGCTGCAGTAGGCAACGACGCGCCTCCGCGACGCGGAGGTGCTGTTTGAGGACGTGGCATCCGCGACGTCGAAGGTTGCCTCGGAGCCTCCGTGGGACTTCGTGCGATGCTTCGCGGCCTCCACTCTCGTGGCGTACGCCTTCAAGGGCCTACGCGAAGCTTCACATGTGAACGCATGAAATAACCATCCAGGCATGCGTTCGAGCCGAAGGCAGGCTTCCGCCTCTGCTCACCTTTGTGACACCCCGAAGACCAGCTTGCGTGGAGAGGAGCGCTGTCCTGACGGAACCATGCATGCATGTGGCGAGCGTGGGTACCCTGCAGCATGGGATCGTGATGGCTCGTCCCCGAACGCGTGGTTAGCGGTCGAGACGGTGCTGCACGTGCCCTCCGAACACCTCAGGAGCCGCTGCGGCCGCGACCTCTCCGCGTCCAACGAACCCTTTCTGCTCAGCATGACGGGCCGCACGGTGCTGTGGGCCGCCGCGCCAACCGGCGGCGACTGCCCCGAATCGTCGGTTGAGGGGTACGGCTTCCAAGCGCGCCTCGAGACGCACTACAGCAAAGACCTCCGCGCCAGCGAGCGGCTCCCACCTTGGCGGAACTCAGTGGTGTCCTGGACTCCAGCTTGGGCCTTCGCTCGCCTCCGCGCCCCCGGCACTCCGCTCGGCATCTGCGTCTCAGGACTTCGCCTGCATGCGCTCGGCGTCCATGCCAGATCTCCGCTGGCCTCCACTTCGGCGGGCTTGGCGGTGATGACTCCGGGCAAGCGCTCGTGACCATCCTCGGTGGCAACGGCGGCTGACGACGACGCCACTGGATTCCGCTGGCTCCGCGCCCGTCTCCGCATGCAGTCGTGCAGCATCGCCTCACCTCTCGACTGGCGTGCATCCTTAGCATTCAGACGGCGCACGCTTCGGCTCCGCTCCATTGAGGGCCTCGGCCACGGGCCTGTGTAGACGAAGTCCCGTGCCAGTGGAGTCCGTCCAGGCGAAGGCCACCGCGCCGTCAGAGTCTGCGTTGCAGCTTCGGCCTCCGCGCCCTCGGTGTCTGCGCGCAGGACTCCATGCACGCGCGAAGCCCCTGCCTGAAGTCTCCGACTCGAAGACTCCGGCGCGCGTACGCGAAGCCTCCAGCGCGCGTTTGCGAAGTCTCCTGCAACTCCATGCACGCGCGAAGCCCCGGCCTGAAGTCTCCGACTCGAAGACTCCGGCGCGCATACGCGAAATCTCCGACGCGCGTTTGCGAAGTCTCCTGCAACTCCATGCATGTGCGAAGCCCCTGCCCGAAGTCTCCGACTCGAAGACTCTGGCGCGCGTACGCGATGTCTCCGGCGTGCGTTTGCGAAGTCTCCCGCACGAGGTCTCCGGCTCGAGGCAGGAGATATCCACACGTGCACCTCCGCGCGAGATTTTGCCTGGCCTTCGTCGTCGCGTGCAGCCGCCTGGATTCCGGAAGGTTCGGCGGGATGTGAGCACTACGCACAGGTGCATGCAGCTCTCGGTCTTCACGCGTGCACCTCAGCCCAGGAGCACTTTACAAAGTGGGGGCGTGTATGAAGATATGATTCTACATGGAAATCCTTGCGTACGTGCCACCGCCGCACGCAGGATGACGAGGAGCAAGCCGCGGGAGGACGTGTAGGCCCGTGCCGATCTCTACGTCACAGCCTCCTGCGTCAGAGCCGCCTCCGTGACGACGCCTCCGGACTCCGCCCTCGCCTCGCCGAGGTCGCAGTTGTCGCCGTGGTGACACCTCCGGCCTCCGCCTCCACTTCTGGCCGCGTTCTCTGCATTGCTGCAGCGCCGAAATGGGTACATCGCAGCTGGCCGATGGCAGGCACGACGACGCAGACCAAGTCCGTCTAGGTGAGCAGGAGAGGTATTGTGCCGTAAAATCATTTCATATTGGCACAGGCCCTGTCAAGATTCGCTTTTGCAATTTTTACTTGACTAGCTTGTCCCCTGCTTTCGTTGCCATCGTTGCGTGTTTACTGGCCCGGCCTCGAACGCTTTTGTTGCTGTTGCGTCCTCTTTCGTGCAGCGGTGTTTGGTCGGCTTTTGGTTTAAACCGCGCGACGGCTTCGTGCCTCGGCGTACTCTACGGAGTATAAACCAAAGACGAACGTTCGCGTGTGCACTCTCCGTAGCCAGGGGTACGGGTATGAGTATAAACCAAAGACGCACGTTCGCGTGTGCACTCTCCGTAACCAGGGGTACGGGTATGAGTATAAACCAAAGACGCACATTCGCGTGTGCACTCTCCGTCAAAGACACGGGTATGAGTATAAACAAAGACGTGTGGGGGGACGCCTCCGCGCGCACTCTACGGAGTATAAATAAGACGTAGCGTTGAGTCTAGCTCCGCACGCGCCAGTCTACGGACTCTAAAAAAGACGTGACCGTCGAGGCATTCCTCCGCACGCGAGAGTCTACGGACTATAAATGAAGTCGTAGCGTCGAGGTCCGCCTCCGCACGCGCCAGTCTACGGACTCTAAAAAAGACGTGACCGTCGAGGCATTCCTCCGCACGCGAGAGTCTACGGACTATAAATGAAGTCGTAGCGTCGAGGTCCGCCTCCGCACGCGCCAGTCTACGGACTCTAAAAAAGACGTGACCGTCGAGGCATTCCTCCGCACGCGAGAGTCTACGGACTATAAATGAAGTCGTAGCGTCGAGGTCCGCCTCCGCACGCGTCAGTCTACGGACTCTAAAAAAGACGTGACCGTCGAGGCATTCCTCCGCACGCGACAGTCTACGGACTATAAATGAAGTCGTAGCGTCGAGGTCCGCCTCCGCGCGCGCCAGTCTACGGACTCTAAATAAGACGTAGCGTCGAGGTCCGCCTCCGCACGCGACAGTCTACGGACTATAAATAAGACGTGGACGTTGTTCCCACGCACTCTACGGAGTATAAAAATTGCGACCGGCCGAGACACAAGGGAGTGCCTCGCTTTAAGCGGCGCACCACTTGGATATCGCGCACTCGCGCGCGATGCACCAGGGAGTGCACCGCAACTTTTTTTTAAGGTAGGGGAACGGCGGCGACGCCTCCCTACCTCAGCGTGCGTAGCACCCTCGGCCTACGCCGCAAGCGCCCACTCTCCGCAGGCACCCCTTTTTCAAGGTAGGGGAACGGCGGCGACGCCTCCCTACCTAAGCGTGCGTAGTGCCTTCGGCCTACGCCGCGAGCG
This sequence comes from Dendrocalamus latiflorus, assembly GCA_017311315.1. Classification (NCBI taxonomy): domain Eukaryota; kingdom Viridiplantae; phylum Streptophyta; class Magnoliopsida; order Poales; family Poaceae; genus Dendrocalamus; species Dendrocalamus latiflorus. Next base: position 20,200,826 of record CM029649.1, on the reverse strand, counting down.
CCCGCTCCTCGCGGGCACTATTTTCGAAGGTAGGGGAACGGCGGCCTCGCCTCCCTACCTCGGCGTGCATAGTGCCTTCGGCCTACACCGCGAGCGCCCGCTCTTCGCGGGCACTATTTTTGAAGGTAGGGGAACGGCACCTTCGCCTCCCTACCTCAGCGTGCGTAGCGCCCTCGGCCTACGCCGCAAGCGCCCGCTCTCCGCGGGCACCCCTTTTTCAAGGTAGGGGAAAGGCGGTGACGCCTCCCTACCTCAGCGTGCGTAGCGCCCTCGGCCTACGCCGCAACGCCCGCTCTTCGCGGGCACCCCTTTTTCAAGGTAGGGGAACGGCGGCAACGCCTCCCTACCTCAGCATGCGTAGCGCCCTCGGCCTACGCCGCAAGCGCCCGCTCGGCGCGGGCACCCCTTTTTCATGGTAGCGGAACGGCGGTGATGCCTCCCTACCTCAGCGTGCGTAGCGCCCTCGGCCTACGCCGCAAGCGCCCGCTCTTCGCGGGCACCCCTATTTTCGAAGGTAGGGGAACGGCGGCCTCGCCTCCCTACCTCGGCGTGCGTAGTGCCTTCGGCCTACGCCGCGAGCGTCCGCTCTTCGCGGGCACTATTTTTGAAGGTAGGGGAACGGCGCCTTCGCCTCCCTACCTCAGCGTGCGTAGCGCCCTCGGCCTACGCCGCAAGCGCCCGCGCTCCGCGGGCACCCCTTTTTTCAAGGTAGGGGAACGGCGGCGACGCCTCCCTACATCAGCATGCGTAGCGCCCTCGGCCTACGCCGTAAGCGCCCGCTCTCCGTGGGCACCCCTTTTTCAAGGTGGGGGAACGGCGGCGACGCCGCCCTACCTAAGCGTGCGTAGTGCCTTCGGCCTATGCCGCGAGCGCCCGCTCCTCGCGGGCATTATTTTTGAAGGTAGGGGAACGGCGGCCTCGCCTCCCTACCTCGGCGTGCGTAGTGCCTTCGGCCTACGCCGCGAGCGCCCGCTCTTCGCGGGCACTATTTTTGAAGGTAGGGGAACGGCGCCTTCGCCTCTCTACCTCTGTGTGCGTAGTGCCTTCGGCCTACGCCGCAAGCGCCCGCTCTTCGCGGACACTGTATTTAAAGGTAGGGGAACGGCGCCTTCGCCTCTCTATCTCCACGTGCGTAGCGCCCTCGGCCTACGCCGCAAGCGCCCGCTCGGCGCGGGCACCCCTTTTTCATTGTAGGGGAACGGCGGCGACGCCTCCCTACCTCAGCGTGCGTAGCGCCCTCGGCCTACGCCGCAAGCGCCCGCTCTTCACGGGCACCCCTATTTTCGAAGGTAGGGGAACGGCGGCCTCGCCTCCCTACCTCGGTGTGCGTAGTGCCTTTGACCTACGCCGCGAGCGCCCGCTCTTCCCGGGCACTATTTTTGAAGGTAGGGGAACGGCGCCTTCGCCTCCCTACCTCAGCGTGCGTAGCACCCTCGGCCTACGCCGCAAGCGCCCGCTCTCCGCGGGCTCGCCTTTTTTCAAGGTAGGGGAACGGCGGCGACGCCTCCCTACCTCATCGTGCGTTGCGCCCTCGGCCTACGCCGCAAGCGCCCGCTCTCCGCGGGCACCCCTTTTTCAAGGTAGGGGAACGGCGGCGACGCCTCCCTACCTAAGCATGCGTAGTGCCTTCGGCCTACGCCGCGAGCGCCCGCTCCTCGCGGGCATTATTTTCGAAGGTAGGGGAACGGCGGCCTCGCCTCCCTACCTCGGCGTGCGTAGTGCCTTCGGCCTACGCCGCGAGCGCCCGCTCTTCGCGGGCACTATTTTTGAAGGTAGGGGAACGGCGCCTTCGCCTCTCTACCTCCGCGTGCGTAGTGCCTTCAGCCTACGCCGCAAGCGCCCGCTCTTTGCGGACACTGTATTTGAAGGTAGGGGAACGGCGCCTTCGCCTCTCTACCTCCGCGTGCGTAGTGCCCTCGGCCCACGCCGCAAGCGCCCGCTCTTCGCGGGCACACTTTGGCACTCGACTCCGCCGACCGCCTCGTAGGCATCGCCTCGGCGGGACAGCACGTCCTCGGCGCTCGACGACACGTCTTCGGCGCTCGCCTCCGCCGTCCGCCTCGTAGGCACCGCCTCGGCGAGACGGCACGTCCTCGACGCTCGACGACACGTCTTCGGCACTCGACTCCACCGACCGCCTCGTAGGCATCGCCTCGGCGGGACGGCACGTCCTCGGCGCTCGACGACACGTCTTCGGCGCTCGACTCCGCCGTCCGCCTCGTAGGCATCGCCTCGGCGGGACGGCACGTCCTCGGCGCTCGACGACACGTCTTCGGCGCTCGACTCCGCCGTCCGCCTCGTAGGCATCGCCTCGGCGGGACGGCACGTCCTCGGCGCTCGACGACACGTCTTCGGCGCTCGATTCCGCCGTCCGCCTCGTAGGCATCGCCTCGGCGGGACGGCACGTCCTCGGCGCTCGACGACGTCTGCGGCGCTTCGCTGATTTCTTCATAGGCATTACCTCTAGGGTCTGCGAGCTACCAGTTGCATCGGCACCCTCGCGCTTGCTGTCAGGGAACGGGTGGCTGGGGTAGTTGATCACGTCAGCTCGCCCATCGGGACATCAGCGCTTGCTGTCGAGGGAGTACTGTTGTAGGGGTGGCCCAACCCCCCGTGACTGGGCCGTGTAACTTGTCCAACATGTAATAGGCCCAATAGTGTAGAGGAATATACCAGTGTAAATATACCAGTGTACCCCCATCCTTTGTAAATGCTAAGGGGTAGATGGGGATTTCCCATTCTACCCCACTCATATATATATAAGCCCCTAGGAGGGGCAAAGGGGGACATCTCCCTCATTCTTACTCAACTCCCTCACACAGACCTGGCTCCTCTCCTCCTCTCCTTCCACTAGTCCCCTCTTTCTCTGTTTGGCCCGTAGCCACAACACATACAAACGTATAAAAAAAGGAGTACTAAATATTACATAAGCATTTATAATAGATCTTATGATTAAGTTTTACATAACGGGCTGATATGCCAAATGAGATTGTTCATAACAAAGCAGCGAAAAAATAAGTAAACCAAAATGGTCTCCGTGATCTATCATAAGCAATCAACTCAGGCTAAATCTAGTCCTGGTCTTCGTCTTTTGTGTCATAGCCGGAAGCATGGATAAATCCAAACATCGACTCATCAATTCTGTCATCTAAAACACATATTAAGCAATAATGAGTACAAAAATACTTAGTAAGTCCCTATAGCATGATACAATTGTATATATAACTACATGTAGGGCTTGCCCAAGTAAAGGTCTTTGTCTCCTTTTGTATAAAGCTAATTTGTCAAATATACTAATTTAGTTAATTTCCAAACCTATGACTTAGCAAATTTACATTAAAACCAATATCTATTTTGAGTCAAGTTTATCATGAGAGTGAAAATCCCTTCGCTTTTATTTCCATTGAGTTATTGTATCAATCCATTCACCATTATTTTAAATAAATGAAAAGTACGCAAGTATAACGTTTCTATACTTTTGCCTATGCTTGGGGCACGACTATTCGAATAAATTTTTGACACTCTGTAGAGATTGTATAGTTTTACTCATAAGATATAATTAATTGATAATATCGACCACTACATGCTTCCGTAGGCGTGCGACTGAGAAAATCATAAAAAAGTTTTTACAATGCTTAGCTACAATATTTACTTCCACTCCAAGGTGAATCATCAACACTAGTGATAGTGATCGCTCCCATTCTGAATTACGCCCCACCCTCAGAACATTCCCTTTTCGGGCTATGTTTTTAATGATGGACAATCCTTCACATATACGAAATCCATAGGGCAGTGACCGTTATGGGTCACTCTCACCAATCACATCAGAAATCTAAAAATCCACATACCAATTTAAAAGCGTAGGATTCACACCGGAGCTAAGCAAATTAGTGGGCCATGTCTATCCTATAACTAGAATTGTGGTAGCACGATTTGTGTGTAGAAAAGAGAAACACAAGAATTTGGTTCTTAAACAACTCAAGCAATACTAATCACAAACCCATAGCTCGTGTAATCCCTATACGGCCCATCCAAATATGACATGTGCAATCCCTACATGGCCAATCTCAAAATAACACGTGCAATAGCTGCACGGCCAATCCAATATGTGCAATATCTACACTAGTCTCTAACCAACCACTCGTTCAAATCTCCACAATTTTAGAAAGTATTTTTCTGTTTTCAGTGGTAATCCATGTTACCATTCTCATTATCATGTTTTCAAGTTTAGTTGGTAATGTTTGTGTTGTATTTTATTTCACCGTTAAGGCATTTCTAACCACAATCATAGCCTACTAAAGTTTAACCAATAGTGGAGTTATTATCATTGTAAGTATCCTAAGGTGATATGGCAAGAAAATATCAACAATCAAAAAGGGAATATTAGACATCAAGTGCATGGTATAACTAGGGAATCAACATTTAACATAACATTTTAACAATTATTCATAATAAGCATGCATGTATATTTGAAAGCAAAATAGTGTCATTTGAAAACTAGGGTCAGCATGATCAATTATAAGGACTTACCATCATCAAACGTGGCTAGTGTGGATCTTGTTCGTCAGCGATGGGGACGCCTGAAGCGTCAAAGTCTAAACACTTGAAATTAACCATATTCAACACAATATCCAAATAAAATTTAAATAAACTCTAAAAATTATGATTTTGGTTCTAATAGAAAGGTTTTGAATTTAGATAAATTTAGAAACAAACATCATTGGATTTGGATTTGAAATGGAGAAGTTATAGCCATTCAAAGTTTGAATCTGAATAAAATTTTAGAAATTCGGAAATTTCTGACAGGTTAGGTAAGTTGCAATTTATTTTTCTTTTTGAATTATTTTTCTTAAGAAAACATTGAGGGGCTCACAAGTGGGGTCCAATAGGTTTTAATTTATTTCTTAATTATTTTCATTTGAGAAACTCGGAATGGCTGACAAGTGGGGTCATGGTTCACGTGGGCTTATTCCACGCATCTGTCTATAGAGAGTGGGACCCACATGTCAATGACAGTGATCCATAGACTTGATTTATGTGATGATTTAAATGGTATAGGGCCCACATGTTAGTGAGTTATGGGCTTTAAACCGGAGTTAATTAGGATTCCTAATCAATAGAGCCCACATGTCATACTGATATTAATCACCTACTTAATAGTTAATTTAATTACTGGCTTAACTAATTTTCTGATGAGTTGGGCCCACTGGTTAGTGAGACTACACAAGGCAACAAAGAGGCTCACAATGGAGCTCCTTAGCGAGCTCGCTGGCGGAGAGGGAAGGGTCAGCATACTCGGCTAAGGGTCAAAACATAATACATGGGTCAAGAGCTTGCTATGGGTGGTGACGGAGTTCGGTGAGGGGTATCGCAGTGGAGGATAACCGGCTGTGAGTGACAACGCTAGGCAGCAATGTGACGGCAAGGACACAAAGCTATGCTTAGGTCAAGGTTAAGGACGTAATATATTTGGTGGGTTGCCTCAGTGTTTTGGGCACGACTCAGAGACCTAGGGTCGTTGGATTGAGGTTAACAGCGAGCAAGGCGGCGACGACATGGCAGTTTCATCAACAATCAAACTGCCACGAACTTAGGATTTTCTATCTAACTTCATTAAATTGGTGACAGTTTCATGATCTACGAGCTACGGCAAAGCTAACAGAGAAATGCTCATGGCATTTTCGCGCAGTGTGTCATGCTCTCCACGGTGGTTAGCGGTGGTGAGAAAGGGTGATCTTGGCTGGAGCATTATGGTTGGTTCTAGGATCCAATGTCTAGCCTATAAGGTTGGCTTTCAGCTGAATTGCAAAGGGGCGGAAGGGCTAACAGTGAAATGAAGCAGAGAGGGAAATCGATGGCAGTGACGGGTCCGATCGGCGTTGAAGAAGGTGAACACGTCCTAATAGCTTTGGGGCACGACAAGGCAATTCAAAGGACCATCAGTATGAGGAGGTCAAGGTGAACCAAAAGGGCATGATGACAATGGCCGAAACAAACCCAAATGAAGAGAATGGGCGAGGTCAGTGACGGTGTAGGGCACAGCAGCGAGGACATCGACTTCGGGCTTCCTGAGTGCAAAGGGCAAGGAAAGTTGAGGACTGGGTAGAGGGGGATGAGACAAACTGAGAGTGCATGATGGCATCTTTGGAGACTCACTGGATGACAAGTAATCGAGCGGCGGAGCTCGCCGCTAGACTTAGGGAAGAATTGGAAATCCTTCCTCTTCAAAGGCAATGGGGGCGTGTGAGCTTGAGGAAGATACTTAGTAGGTGAATGCGAACATTTTGACGCGCGTGGGTCAGCTTAAATGGGGGCGAGGAGGAGAGAGGTCGCAGGCACCATGAGTGACTTGGGCACTGCGTGGGAGAGCGAGAGCGAGCCGGCGATGGGACAAGGTTGTGGAGACGACATGAGGTCGTGGCGAACAAGGCTCGAGGCGCAAAGGGCTTCAATGCGATATTTGCACACGAACACATGCGAGCGGATGAACTCGGGCGTGTGCGAGAGAGAAGAAGAGGAGGAAGAAGCACAATACTAGCTAATAGGTGGGGCTGTGGTGCCCACATGGCAGTGATGGCAAGAGCGAGCGGCCGATTGCGCTATGGGCATGAGTGAGCGGGCGAACGGGCTGGCGAGTGTGTGGGAGTGGGCCGGTTTGGCTGGGTCACAGCAGGGGAAAGAAAGAGGAGTGGGCTAGGTTGGCAAGTGGATTTTGGCCCGAAGGGGAAAGAGGGAAAAAAATTAAAGATTTAAACTTTAATCCTGTTTGAATTTCTAATTTGAATTTTAGGACGTATTTGTACACAAAATTTTTAGAAAAAAATCCTTAGTATCCAGTTGACTTTTAAATATTTTGAATTCACATTTTTGGGACAAGAAAATTGTTTTAAAAATCTTAAACTTCAACAAGGATTTGGAAAAATTTTAAAATGCACCAGAAATTTTAAAATTTTGTGAAAATCATATATGTTTATTTTTAAGCAAATTTGTGCTGTTCCACTCGCCTAGGTAGTGACCATGCATGGTCGTCGAACTTATATAGGTGGTGACCATGATTTTGCTTGTAACATTTACGGGACAATCTTACATAGCAAAAATTGCAGACTTGCTAAAGGACAGCAATAAATCGATCTGTTCAGCAGACAACCGAACACTTACCTAATAATTATGGCTCGGCTTAGCTTAGCTTAGCTTAGCCAATCGATATGCACGTCAAACTTAGGCATCGAACCAGGACAGCCCAAGCTGTCCAACTTGGCCAATGTGGTCTCGACATGAAAGCTGTTGCGCTACGCATACTTTTATCCTTTTGCTTGCTACATTAGAGCAAGTCCAATAATAGAACCAAGTGTTTGGCTATAAACCAAGTTATAAGAGCCAAGTTATATAATAATCTGTCTTCTATTTATCTACAAAAGATTTTTTTATTATTATGTGGTACCATGTCTCACATTCTCTTTCCTACTCCTCCTCACATACATTTATTATCTGGACCCACCAATGCATAGGCTCCCGTGTACAGCTTGTTGCTTGCATGAGAGCCAAGCTCTCCTCTCTCTCCTCTCTTCTCTCCTCCACATCAGCAAAAATACTGACTAGCTTGGCTATAAGACCATTGTTGTACTTGCTCTTATTCTCTTATTCCCATCGCAGAGGTCCTAATTATTACTGTTATAAAAGAATGAGTTAGTGGTCGTCTATTCTTCTCTAACCGTTCTATTTCTTCAACTTCTCATCACTCTCCACTTTCTAACTGATCAGAGCAATCCCTTTTTATAGCATAATTTTTTATATATCCAATAAATTTCGTTGTAACATACGGACATGTAACTAGTGAACGTAAACAATTTCTGATAACCAAGCGCGTCAGCAACCACAGGACCATCTTGTCTTCACCCAGCTCGTGATGAACACGTGTGGCACGGGTGTCAAAGCAGATAGCAACAGCAAAAAGATTAAAAAAAAGAGTATATTTGACCGACCTGCCTCCATAGAAGTTTCGTGTGGTTATGACGATTCAGCTCGGCAAAGTGCCAGTAGTACTAAATTGGCAGCGGTTTACTTGGAGCATTTTGGGTTAGGGTTCTTAATGTTGTGCTTCACTAGACCATTAGTTTGATTCAGATTTACCACCTCTAGTTTAGAAAGGATGCCTTTCTTTTTTTTCTCCGGGCCATGGTCTTCAATATAAGTGCACAAATTTACATGTTTGTCTTTATTGCATTATATTATAAAAAAATTGTAAAAGCGGAATACCACGAGTTGCTAAAGAGTATATAGCCATGTTCTTTTTTAGTTTTTAGCTTCTGCTTTTAACTTTTTTTTACAGTAACTAGCTTTTAAACAGAGTGTTCTTTTAAAATATGGTATATTAGTTAATTGTAGTACATACTGTACCAACTTCATTTATATCGACAAAAACTACACATGAGTTTCTGTTACTATATTATCTCTCGCACGAACAATCCAAAAAATACAAGTTACAGCTAAAAGCCATAAATCTCAGTAAAAAACATGCTCTGATCAATATCTTTTTTCTGGTCGTGATTAGAGATGGCAACGGGTAAATACCCATCGGGTATTGCCATTCCATACCCGTCCCCGCTAGGTGTAAATTTACCCGTCGGGTTACCCGTATCCGCACGCGGGTAGGAAAATTTACCCATACCCGTACCCGCGCGGGTATTACTACCCGACGGGTAACCCGTACCCGCAAGCATACCCGGTTCAACACATAAGAATATCATCAATTTAGACATTCATTAATTATACATGCCAAGCACAAAAGCGTCTAATGATCAAAATTAGTACATTACATAAACATACTTGACATGACCATATCAACATATGACAAACAAATAAACAATCAACAACAAGTAGATAATAAAATTAACATTTGAGTGGGATGTCTAGTTGTCTAATGCGGGTATTCATTACCCGCGGGTAGGCGGGTATGGGTAGTACATACCCACACCCGCACCCGCCTACCCGGCGGGTAGAGGATTTCGCCCAATAACGTACCTATGGGTACATAAAATTTTCTATTCTCGTCTCTTTATCGGGTAAAACCCGTCAGGTATTCAGGTATCGGATACCCATTGCCATCTCTAGTCGTGATGATCGATATCAACGATCGAGGTTAATATTTTTTAGGAACCAAGCGCTGCTTGGTTGGTGGAGGGGGTCGTCGAACACCCCACCAATCTGGGCTCAAACTTGTACACCTACCTTGTTTTTTTAAGTGAATGCTAGAGTTCTTGACTAAGGTGGTGATCAGTTGGGCTTAAAAGCTCATGGCTTGTGGCTGAAAACACTGTAGTTGGCTGAAAAAACACTGTAGCTGACAGAGGCTTATTTACCATAATTAAATTTAAAAAATTTAAAAATATAAAAAATATGTTAGCCCAATATGTATAATACAAACGAATACGGGAAAAAAGAACCGGCAAAAAAGCTTAATAAAAAGTTAAAAGTTTAGAAAAAGACGAAATTTATGAATAGTGAAAAATAAGTCAGAAGTCAGAAGCTCAAGCCGAACCGATCAAGATCTAAATTTCAGAAAGAAAAATGTTAACATGTGTTTACCCGCAAGCATGCGATTCTCCTAACACCACAATTGAATCTTGACATCGACAAATGGCCATGCGACCTTGAAAGTAGTGCAAAAACACAAAGAATGTGTCCATAAAATATTGTCATCATCCACAAATATGCGCTTTTTTTAATTATTCATTCAGTCCAAAGAAACCTTTTATTTTAGTCGACGATCCGAGAGTTTTGGGTCGCACAGCAATATTGGAATCCTCGAGCAGCGGCCATGCGATCCGACCGGCACTTCCATCGTGCCAAATCCACTTCTCTCTCTGCTTCTCTCTCCTGTCCTCTCTCTCTCTCTAAAACGCGCGCAAGAACACGAGGATTGACTAGTCCGTCCCAACTCCCAGCTTAGTAGCGAGTTAATTATCCTAGTGCTCTTTAATTGTCACCGTTGTCATCATGGAAGGTGGTAGCTCAGCAGCAGGCAGCAGGGGCGGAGGCAGCGGTGATCTTTGCACCGAACGAGAACCGCGAGGGGAGGAGGCGGCAGCCGGAGCCGCCAGGGGCGGCGCCAGCATGAGGAGGGCCCGCGTGTGCGCGCGCGTCAACATGCCGCAGGGCGTCGGGGCCTTGCTCCTCATCGGTGGCGCGATCGTCGGCGGCGCCGTCGTCGTCGCGTGGCGCCGCCGCCTCTCGTGGCGCCACGACGACGGCAAGGGCGCCAAGAACCACCACCGCGAGCAGCCAGCGTGCGTAAATTTCTCTCCATATTCAGAATCGCCTTGAAATTCACGAGAATTAGTTAGGAGTAGACGATCAGTATTGATTCGTGGGCACGGGAGCTGAAAAGATTTTCTTTGGGTGAATTTTGCAGCAAAGAGGAGCTTTTGGTTGGTGGAGTTGTGGAGGATGAGCAGGTGAGCAGACTGGGGGGCGGTCTTCATTAAATAAGCCGTGTTCTTGTTTTTTCCCCCCTCCAGTTTTCTTGTAAAAAATGAAATTTCGTTGGTTTTTACGTTCGTTTTGATTGGAATTTGTGGGTTCAGGGCGGCGCTTCGGCACGGAAGGTTGAACAAATCGATGAGAATTTGAGCAGGGGCAACACCGAGGTTGAAGCCAATGGATCGGTTAGTCTTTCTAATCTGGATGCAAAATTTTTCAAGATTCTGTTGATCAGGGTTAGTCTTTCTAATCTGGATGCAAAATTTTTCAAGATTCTGTTGATCGGGGTTGGCATGTGTTTATGTGTTGTTCTAGTGACCTTATTTGTGTGCAAATTCCTGTGAATTATATGGTTTCAGTATGGCGAAGCTACAGAGGAGCTTGGCCAGATTCCGAAGGATGACGAGATTGTTGAGGATGAATTGGTCTGTTTCTCTATGCAATCTCGTGGACAAAATGCGTCATGCATTGTTCTAGGAGCCTTACTTTTGTGCAATTTTTTTCTGAATTTGTGTTTCAGGATAGCATACCTGCAGAGACTGAGAAAGTTGATCAGAATTCAAGCAGGAACCCTGCCGATATCAGCATGTGTGATATGGTCAGTTTTGTTTCTTATGCACAATTGTGAAAATCGTTTTTAAACCCTTTTTGCTATAATGCCTATCTATATACATGCATTTTCTGTGGGCTTTATTTTTACCTTTTCTTCTGGCAAATTCATCCAAATTTTGGCTTCAGGACAGTGGAATTGTGGACAAGGTTGACAAGAATGTAAGCAAGAACGATATCAATAATGAGATCACTCCAAATGTATTAGTTTCTTCTTGCTTTTAGTCAATTTTTTGCAAAGCTGCTTTGTGTCATCATCCATGGATTATTGAGAGTAGGAGCCTTATTTCTTATTACTGTTTCGTCTGGATGTGATAGGATGCTGAAAGTGTGGAGAATTCTGATCAAAGCACACCTAGCTTCAGCAGCCCGGAAATTGCCCACGACGAACGTGCTCGAGAGACTGAATCAACAGAGACCACACAAACAACACAGATGATGACGCATCAAGAACAGCTCTCAGAGGAAGTGGAGCCGGATACTGAAACAGAGACAGCAGAAGCAAAATTGGCAGAAGGAATAATCATGGAGAAAAATGTGTTTGAACAGGAGGAGGAGAAAGCTCTGGCAGAGCTGGTTGACCTCGTCGGCTCACCGGCCTATTCTTCACTGTCATCTCTGCTTAAGCCAACAGAGAAGAAAGGACCGGTGAATCCGGGATGGAATGAGACGGGGATGAAGCTAGAACAGGATTGCACCAATGGTGAGCTGAGTAGAGGAGCAGCAGCACAGGGAGTAGCTGTCGTGACCATGGATCGTAGGGCCGCTTCTATGGCCATTCTTGCTCTTATGTTTGCAGTGACCATTGGAATAGCTGTCGTCATGCGCTTATACGCCCCTTTGCAAGCAACATGATCTTCAGATGAACTTGTGGTAAGTTTGTGAAGTGCAATGCAATTCTTTCTGTGATCAGTGCAAGTGCTGAGGTTGCAACGATGAATTGGGAGTTTCATGGCCCAATGCACATGCGTGTATGGCAAATCGAAGAGAGTTGAAATGTACAAGATGGAACGAAGCCTGCTACTACGAGTTTAGTTGCCCATTGGATGCCTGATGATATGTACTGAAATAGCAAGGCTAGGTTACCAGGAGGCACTACAAAGGAGGGCATATCATAGGGTTTTCTTTAGTTGCTAGCTTTTATTTTCCCTTGCGTGTAGGGTATGTAAGTGTTTGCTGCAAAATAATACCAAGGAGGGAAATTACTATGAGAACTTCTAACCTGAAAATTTGCATGTCTTGTGATCACTGGCATCCATTTTGAAGAGGGTAAACCTGCGTTTATTACGTCAGTGAATACTTGTTTGGAGCCTTGGAGGATGTACGAGATATTGAGGTTGATCGATTGATGTTCGTTTCCCCCGTCAATTTTATACCGTCATGTTGGGCTAACTAGTGTGTCGTGTTGGACTGGTCGGTCTCATTCTTTTTTTTAACCTTGCAGTTGATTTTTAGTTTTTATTTTTTTTAAATATTACTATTTATTAGACTAATAAGCAACCATAAAAAATTAATGTTTTACTTTCTCCAAAGAGGAGAAGCAAAAGGAAAATTGAAGTGACCAGGGCCCATGTTTCAGCCTAACATTATCGTGCACGTGCGTCTCATGACCGAGCTAACCCAAACTCATAACTAGCAAGATGGGACCCTCTGCTCGGCGAGTCATGTGACGCGTGTCCGACCAAGACAAATCGAGCGGCTCCATTCGTACCTTGTCACATCAGATTCGTCCAACACCTTCTTCCCTCGCCGCCGCAGCGAACCATGGTGCCATCTGCTACCACCACCTCCTCTTCCTACATAGACACCACGGACTCCTCCAACTTCGCCTCCTCCACGGGGAGTGATCGCCGCCGCCACCACCACCACTGCCGCTGCAAGGAGGCCGTGTCGCCCTCCTCCTCCGCCACGCTGAAGGCGTGCAAGAACCAGAGGTCCCACCACAAGCACTGCCGAAGGGAGCAGCGGTGGTCTTGTTCAGACAACGACAGTTACAGGCGAGCCTCCTCCTCAACCTCTCTCTATCTAAGTTTGTTGTTCTAGGATTAGGCTGAGAAATCTCATGATCGGGAGATTGGGATGGTGAGAATGACCACATCTACATCATTTGGTTTGGGGGATTGGAAGAGAGGAAAGAGGTGGTATCTTGTCGAGCAAAACACAGGTTTTTGTGCGTAGATCAGTGTCGGATCTCGGATTAGCAATCCAGAATCCTTTGTGTTTCTACCGTACTATTTCCTAAATCAGCGCACACAGATACATTGCTGCATTATACGCATACATGGTTAGATCATACACATACATCATATAAACCATACAAAACATTTATTTTATATATCAGAGTTTAAATACCCCACAACGGGTAGAGTTTACATAACAGGCCGATCATGCTCAAATGCTACATTACAAGTAAACAAAAGCAAAAGTGAAAAGCAAAACATGAGGCCACACCTTGCCACAGGTAAACGGCTAGGGGTAGAAAATACCAAACTACTTTTTAAGATTTGGATAATAGATATACACACAATCACCATCAAAATTTGCCCTAGGGTAAGAACGAGAGACTGTAAGAACAGCCTAAATTCCACCATCTTCTTATCCGTCTGGTCCAGACGTGGGGTAGTAAGCATAGTGGCCTTAATCTGTAGATTCTAAGTTATTTTATTGAGCGAGGGTAAACACAAATAATCGTACTCCGTAAACCAACACACAGAATGTAATATTATAGATGCAAAGTTTAACAAGTGTAGAATCGTCGATAGCAATCAGAGAGGGTGAATAATTGTAATGCACAGTAAAAACTATTTTCTTAAATCTACTGTCTTCTGAATATCCAACTTATCGACATAGCAAAAAATAAACAAAAACAAAAAGACAGAAAAGAAAGAAAAACTATTTTTTCGGGTATCGTAGAAAAATACTGTAGCGGACGTCGATTTCGCTCGGTACAGCAGCTACAGTGTAGGTACTATAGCAAAATTTTAAAAAAAACTGAAGACGTAGGTTTCTTTGGTTGCTGCAACTTCTTTTTCTTAGTCATGAGTGGTTAAGGTTAATCCTGCATTGCATACAAGAAAACAAAGACGTCGCTTTCTCACCTCCTCTCTCCTGTGCGTCTTTCTTTTCCTCTTGCAAGGCGACGCCGCACTGGATAGATGAAGCACCTCGCGAAGTCAACCAATACGTGGGGTGACGCGATCGTGATTATCAAGGCCAGAGACACGCGGACTGAAACCAACGCGTGTACACCGACGAATTTTTTCCATTCAGATCAGATCTATTTTTATCCCTACAAAATATCCTCATGATATCTCTTAAATCCAGAGGCGGAGAGAGGGGGCCGGGGGGCCCTAACACCCCCCAACGATCCAGCGATGCAGCCCAGCCCCCCACTGGATGCAGCCCAATTAGCGAACCGGGAGGTGACGCCAATTAGCCAATTAGCCCAGCAGTCCAACGATGCAGCAGTCAATGACGCTTCATATTCAGGAGAAGGAGGCGAAGCGACGCCAACCGAGAGTGGGGACTGGGGAGTCCGCGTCCGCCCGCGTCTACAGAGTACAGACTACAGGCCATGCTCACCTTCGAGGGCAACAAGTTCCTCGGCCCCGCCGCCATCGCCGGCAAGCTCGGCTCCCTCCCCTTCGCGCAGTGCCAGCACACGATCGACACCGTCGACTGCCAGCCCTCGGGGCCTAGGGCGGCGTGCTCGTCTTCGTCTCCGGCACCATCACCACCGGCCCCGGGGAGCACCCCCTCAAGTTCTCCCAGGTCTGCACACACACGATTCGGCTCTCTCCCTCCCTCTCCCCGCTTAAGACTTCCCTTGTTTGTCTCTAGTCCACGCTGATCTGATCCGATCCGATCCGATCTGATTTATGGTCACTGGTGCGATTATTGGGTTGGTCCCAATCCTGTTGACTTCACTGGAAGGCTCTCAATTTGTTAGTATGAATTGTTTGTCTGATCTGTGCTTGATGTTGTGATGGTTGGCGCTCTCAATCTCCCACCCTTCTGTAATCTATAGACAGTTATGCATTGTTTGGTATGGTACTATGTGTTTAGCCCGCGAGCCTTATGTGGGAGTTGCGATATTTAGATCTCCGTCTCGGTGCATTTGTAGTAGCTGCTGTTCCCGCAATATTCAAAGTAGCTATCCATCATTTCCATTTCCATTTCTAGATTTACTTGTTCACGTTATCCCTGGCAGCTCCGTTTGGTTGTTCTGTTGTTCCCTTGCAATGTTTTCATATTTACTTTTCCTTGGGGTAGTTGATGTCTAGTTGTTTCTACGATCTGTTGGTTTTTAATTCAATTCCATTATTATTTCCAGAATTCTTCAGTCTGACTAAATAAAAACCGGAGTGTGCCATTTGTTAGATGCCTAAGCAAACACTGCCGTGATTACTTGTTTTCAAGTGCTTAGAAGAAGTAGACCTCACCAATTTTTTAGTCCGAAACCGTGATTGGGACTGGGTCAAACCGGAAAACAAGTCCTACCGGCTACCGCCGTCCTGATTAAAAGTGTTGTGATTTTTAACTGTTTATGAAAGAGATTAAGAGAGTAAGAGACACTCGTGATAAGAAATCACCCGTTCAAAACAGCTCCTGCAGTGACTCTTACAAACAACTATATATAAACTATATTGAGAAGTTATTCTATTAAAAAACCGGATTCTAAAAGCCATAAGTTGTTTGTAATAAGACTTTAGTCGACTCGACACCTCTAGAACTTGTTTGGATACATAAGGCCTTGTTTGATTGGGTCTAAATCCTAGGTCATCTACTTGACACCTCTAGAACTTGTTTGGATACATAAGGCATTGTAATTTGCAAAACATATTACTCTGATATGTGACTATTGGATCGGTAAATCCGGTATGGTTCATTGGTTCTACTCTACTTGTTGTCCATGTTGGTCCCCCCATATCCAATTCCTGGCTCCGCCCCTGCTTAAATCCCAGTATAAAAATTACATGTATTCAATCTTAGGGTTAGTCTCTAATCCCATATGTATTTATAGTCTAGATCCAAACAAGTTCTTATCCAATTCCAATAAATAAGTGATTTGAAATTCTTATATAATAAAGGTTTTTTAACTTTTTCATATTACCCAATTTTGGATACTCCAAAATTATCACATGTCATAGCCTCCTCACTGCACCTTCGTAGTTGTAGCACGCATCATCCATTTTTTATCTCCACGTGCTCTAACTCTACCACGGCCATCTCCTCCAGCATTCTTGATCCTCTGGATCATGACTTTGCACCAAATCATCTCCTGGTCCTCGCCGTAGACCACGATCATATCCGAGTTACTATACACATACAAAGACCCAAGCAACATCTTTTTCCGGCACAAATTCTTTTTAACTTAATCGATATGAGTCCACACACACCACACGCCTCAAATAACATCAATAAATAACATTGTCAATTATTCATCATCACAAATATTCTAGACCTAGTCACCACATAGTCTAATAATCTCCCCTTTGATGAATACATTGACAACACCTCAAGACAACACAGCTTCAAACAGTTCTAAATAAAAAAAATTGAAGCCGAAAAAATATTTTAAGCCACAAGCCGCAAATCTCCCCCAAATCTCTTACTAAGCATACCAAAAAGCATTTAGTATTTTGAGCCACAAATTTTACAAATCTCTCCCCCTTTGACCATGTAAGCATCAAGGCACAAGCAAGAAATAGCAAACAGAGAACTTGCATCTAAGTATCATTCATCCAAAATATTTTATATTTTATTTTATTTTTAAAAAACACCATGAAGACTTAAAAAATTATTTAAACCATTTGAATTGATGTGTATAAAGTCTTGCATTTATAAAGTTTGCTCGATCATAAACATGCATATATAACAAAGTAGGCCAAAAGAAGTTATAATATGATTAAGCAAATTAATGTACATGATAGACCATGACAAAAATAACCAGTTAAGCTAAATATCTCACTAAAGAAGATAACCATATAAAAATATAGATTTAAATCTAGATACTAGAATCAAGAATAAAATGAGCCACAAATGTCAAACTGAAGTGCAAAGCTTATCATAGATTTACATAACTCAACACATACCACTTTATTATTGATACTTAATTATGGCATATCTCAGTAAAGCACATCCTAGACTGGGAGCCATCTACAACGGCCTCTTGAGTTTCGGTCCAAATTAATTTTAGCACATATAAAGTAACTTTTTGAACCAATTTGAATCATATTTCATTAATTATAGCATCTCAAGCATTACTTTTCAATCATGCCAAGCCAAAAAAACTTAGGGTTTCATGATCTCAGTCATACAAAACTCTCCCAAGCTCATATCTAGTACAATGACAAGCCGTCTTATGGGAAAAATTGTTGAGATGCATACATAATTAGCAATTTCACTGTAATTTACCACATACATTTCTAGAAAAGCTAAAAGATATTCAAGAAGAAACTAGAATGGCTCAAACTTAGACTTGACCTAGAATCAAGATTTAACTAGGTATTTAAACATGACACATCTCAACAAGTAATCACTCTAATTAAAACTTAACTAAAAAATTCATCCTTGCCATGTTGTTTGTGCAAGTTAAAAAAATTAATAAATAGCTAATTATGGCCTTGCTAAGCTACACATGTAAAATCGTGATCAAGAAAGCTCAAAATACACACCACGACTTGTTTCGTGATTATTGCCTTAAATAATAATTCAAGTTCTCAAAAATAAAAACAAGCCTTTATATAATGATATACAAACAGAACTCCCCTCAAAACAATCCCATTGGATGACATATCCCCAACTCACTCTGCAAATGAATAAACTGAGAAGTATCAAGTGGCTTACTGAGAATATCAGCAATTTGAAAATTAGACTAAATAAAGTGTAAAACATCACCCTTTTCCACATGGTCTCTTAGAAAGTGAAATCTGACATCAATATGTTTAGTCCTAGAATATTGCACTAGGTTTTTAGTAATATTAATAGCACTAGTGTTATCACCATAAAGTGGAACACTACTCAATTCTAAATCACCATAAAGTGGGACACTACTCAATTCTAACACATAATCCCTGAGTATAGTAGAAATCTATAAATTTTGAGAACAACTAACAGCTGCAGCTACATACTGAGCTTCAGAAAGTGGATTGTGCAATAGATGATTGTTTTTTAAAAGATCAAGAAACTAATGATGTGCCTAAAAGTGACACGTACCAGAAGTACTCTTTTTATCAATTCTAACCCGCAAAATCACTATCTGAATATGCACGTAGGGTAAGAATTGGTGAAAATGAATACAAGAGTCCAAAATGTAAAGTTGATTAGAGATACCAGAAAATTCTTTCACAGCCTGATGATGGGATGCATGAGGTGAAGCTTGAAATCGAGTGCACAAACACACAGGAAAATATATTTTATCCTCGAAGCAGTAAGGTAGAGTAGAGACCTAATCATGGTTTTGTATTCTTTTTGGTCCATTGCCTCGCCTTTTTCATCTAGATCAAGAACAATTGTAGATCCTATTGCTGTAGAGATATGTCAGGTTCCTATGTCGAAACGCCTAACAAAATCCTTAGTGTACTTAGTTTAATGAATAAAAGTGCGCTGCTTAGTCTGTTTTACTTGCAAACTTAATAAGTAAGTTAACTCCCCATCATGCTCATCTCGAACTCCCTACTCATAGTATCTGCAAACTTGGAAACCAAAATATGAGAGGAGCCACCAAAGATGATATCATCCATATAAATCTGAACAAGTGTGAAAAGAGTTTGGTCTATCTTGCTCATTTAAAAATGATTTTATAACAAGTATGACTTGAGCCTTTCACACCATGGTCTAGGAACTTGTTCCAATCCATATAAGGTTTTAAATAATTTATAGACATGATTAAGAAATTTAGTACTTTCAAACTCAGGTGGTTGCTTAACATAAACTTCCTCCTCAATAAAGTCATTAAAAATGCACTCTTAACATCCATTTGATACAATTTAAAACCTTTAGATAAAGCAACACTAAGAGAATTCTAATAACCTCTAATCTAGCAACAAGAGCAAAAGTTTCACCAAAATCAAGACCCTCTACCTGAGTAAACCCCTGAGTAACAAATCTAGCCTTATTTCTAACCACAACACCATCCTCACTTTGTTTATTTTTAAAAACCTATTTAGTTCCAATCACATATGTCCAGGAGGAGGTTTAACTAAGACCCGGACTTTATTATGATCAAAATTTTCTAATTCTTCATGCATGGCATTGATCCAAGACTTATCAGATAAAGCATGACTTATATCATTAGGCTCAAAAGAGGCAACAAAATTAGAATGAGTTTGCAAGTCAAGACAAGTAAACTTGGAACGTGTTACCCTTTCATGAACGTCACCGATCATCAGTTTTGGGGGATAACGCCGCTGAATATACAATGGTGCAGAAGGTTCTAAAATAGTTTCAATATTACCAACATCTTCTCAAGTGATCCATCAATTGATAGCGGCGCATCAGGAGGTACTACCCTACCAGAGGTAGCAGTATCTCCAGCTGAAGTGGAAGTAGAAGGTGCAAGATCCTCAGCTGGTGCAGGTGGTAGCACAGGAGGAAAAACATCACTAAAATCAAGATCCTCCTCTTCAGCAAGAAATATGCTTTTCAGACTCCCCCTGAACAGGTGTACCTGAAATGTCGGGTCTAGTACCAGAACTAGCGTCATCAAAAGTAAGCTCACAGATTTCAATAATTTTGTTAGTCTCTAAGCTGAGTACATGATAACCACAAGAGTATATAACATTTGACTCCAACAGATTGAAAGTAATCTCACAGGTCTCAATACTTATAATTTTGTTAGTGTCTACGTGCAACAATTGACTAGAGCTATCTGTGATAATCATATAAAGACGTGGGTGTGGAGCAGCTACCATCTTACTATATCTACAAGCGGCAAATCTTTTCCACCATTAAGCTTAGGTAACCCCCTAATAAGATCCATCCCCCTAATAAAACCAATGTGTCCCAATCTACGGTGCCAAAAGAATAGATCTCTAGATTTAAAAGTTACCAAATATCTAACATCAGGTAAAAATAATTTTTAAAATCTGCTCTAAAGACCTTCTCCAATCGAGATATATTAAAAATAAGATCGCAGAAGCATCTAAAAGTCAGAAGTGGTCATAAACGAGTTCTCGCAATTGTAGCGAGTTCTCGTGGTCGTAAGTCATAACCAACTATCGACTTGCTACGATAAGGAGTGATCGTAAACGACTTCATGGTCGTACGACTGCGTACACGTCTGCTTCGACACAGGCCTTTTCTCTTCATCCTCTTCTTCTTCCTCCCAATCCATCTATTGGTTCCATTGCATTACCAAGATCGCTTTCTTGTGGGGGGATTGGCTTCTTTCGTTCCGGTTTTGTTTTCGTTTTTGTTTTCTTGCTCTAAACGATCTCCGATGATGATGTACTATAATACTTTCGTTCTTCTGAAATTTGCAACGTGGAAGAACAGTTTGGAGACCTGACCTGAACTGAGGTGACCCTCATCGATTTGTTGTCTTTCTCTTCTGAATTTCTTTTTCTTGCGGTTGTTTTCAAGGATCGGAAGTTTGTGTTCTTGGATCCCTGTGGAGACCGGTGATGTTAAAGTAGTGGCCTGATTCATTCCGTTGATGAGTTTTATTACCACGCAGAGGGATCTGAATCAACTCGCAAATCTTACCATTTTTTCGTGCTTTTTTCTTCTTTCCTGTAAGTTTCGATCTTCTATTCAGCCTTGTTGCTCCCGATGACCACATGTTTTCAAGTTTCATCTCCTCTTTGATTTCTTTTTTCTGCTCAGTGCATAATGCGCATACTTGTCTTTGCGTGTATTGTTGGAGTCTCTGATGATGATCAAACTGAAAACTTTCGTAGATTTCTATTTTTTTCTTACAAAAAAATTATTTTGTTTTTGTTGATGTTGCTTCATGGCTGGAAGAATGGCCTGGTGTCAATGGTTTTGTCATCCTCGGAAGAATGGCCTGATGTCAATGGTTTGGTCATCCTGTAGAGAGAAGCATAGATGAAAACACCAGCCAGAATTAAACAACATGATGCTTTTTCCCTGCGTCGTGTTACCTGTCTCCTGGCACATTTTGTTGACCAAGCCGCATAAGTTTTTATTGGTTTCACCCTTATTTGGAGTTTGATCTATTCAGTACTGAATTTGCCCGAGGTTGTCTTCTGTCTGAATTATTCGATACATCTTTTACGGCTATATAATGGGTGGGTTCGGAATGACTTTCAGCTGGCTTTGTCTTATAGATTGTAGTACAAACAGTACTGAGTTTAGTTATACTGATCAAAATTGCATTCGATTATTTCTCTCTGTGTGCTGCCTCTCACAAACAGTCTAGAATTCAAAATTTTCAGCCTTAAACTATAAACCACAGTCTACAATAACCCACATTGTTGAAAACGGTGCAGAACTGTACAGCTAGACTGACCGGAGTGTTATGGCAATAAAACCTTTAAAAAAAATGCTTGTCTAATGGGATAAAAGTATCATTTAAGCTGTGATCGTTTTGGCTTCAGCTTTTAGCTTCCGGTTTATTTTTCACTATTCGTAAATTTCATCTTTTTCTGAACTTTTGGTTTTTTGTTGAGCTTTTTTGCCGGTTCTTTTTTTTCCGTATTTGTTTGTATTATATGTAATGAGCTAATATATTTTTTAATTTTTTAAAAAATTTAATTATGTTAAATAAGCCTCTGTCAGCTACAGTGTTTTTTCAGCCAGCTACAGTGCTTTTCAGCCATAAGCCCCGCAAAAAAAGCCCAAATGATCACCACCATATATTTGCTCGCAAAATGAATTCATCTGAAAGCGTTGTCAGCAAATGACAGACGAGGTGTATGTGATACTATATGAAATCCTGTCTTCAATTCTGAAGGCGCGGAGTCCTAATGATAATTGCACTAGCAGAAGTGCAGAACGATGTGCAGCCTGCAAGTTTCAGAGGAAAATAAAACAAGATAAGAGCTCTGTTCATCCATTGCGTGGCAAGCTCAATGCCATTGCCACGTCGTACCATGTTTCATGCCAGTCACCGATCTGGGAATGCAATTTGCAAGATTCCATGTAACAGTAGGAACACTGATCCTCACTGACCATGAAATTAGCATGTGCTTGCTCTGCCTATGCAGCAGTCGATCACAACACACTACGACCAACACGCATACCACACAATACCAGCAAGTTCCAGGACGAACACGTAACACACCATAAAGTCCAGCAAGAATGTAGGAAGCAAAATAAAACGTCTTACAACAAATTCTGAGGATTCAGTTCCGGATCAAGCCAATATACACCGCGAGTCTGTAATTATGGTACATGAGAAAGTACAAGAAATTCTTTCCGGCAAAAGCGCTCGTCAGCACAAAATAATGTATCGGCAAAAACGGGACACACTACACCTCATCCTGTGTAATGGCACAGGTGAATCAAGCCGGTATGCAGTACGAGGTGCTGAGCGTCGGTGGAAGGACGCACACAAGGTGGGGCCCCGCCGGGTTGCAGCTGATGTTCGCCTCACCTACGTCGGGCAGGCCCAGCTGCGGTGGGCGAACGTACCCGGACACCAGAGGGACGCATGTCACCGTGATCTCTATCCTTGAACCTGTAGGTATAAAATGCTTACTGTTACAATGTTGCGTGTGCAGACTGATAATTGGCACTGAACGAAGATGGATGGCAAGTGAATTGAACCACAAATGTCAAGATCCTAACCTTGGGCTTTCGACAATGAAATGTGACCGCATTTCCTCCCAGCAACCATCCAGTTTTGTGGATTCGCGTCAACCTGATAAAGTATTTCGTCCTGCCAAACCAAATTCAAGTTCAGTTGCAAAGAAAATTTTCCACGTATTTTGTCCTCAGGGCTTACTTATCTACTGGATAAAGACAATGCCTACTTAACAAGACTGGTAGCACAAAACGAGATGCCAAAAAGGACAAGAATGTTCTGCAGACTTACGCCAGAGAGAGGTGCATCCTCCGGGTTCTTCAGCCTTTCAACCCTCCATTTCATATTGACTAGTTGCCCAACCCTCAGGCAATCGGTAGAAAATGGAAGGAATCCAACAGCCAGACATGGATCCAGAACAGGGCGCTTCAGTTTGAGTGCAATCTTGAATAGAAGCTCTTCAGAATCATCAGGTTTAACGGGAACTGGAGAGTGTGCTCCAGTTGTTCTGTCGCCGGATATTCCGTACTTAATATTCAACATGCTCTCTGCCTTTCCCAGCTCATCTAGGTCTGAAAAGTAAAATGCGAAAATTAAGTTGGATCATTCATGTTTAAGAGTAATAGCTTCTAAAAAAATGGGATTTACTTCTTAACAGGTAGGAGCAAGGTTCCAAAACCCGGAACCGAGAGAAATCCCGGCTGGCGGCCGGTAACGGTAACCGGCCGGTTACCGAAAAAACCGGTCACAATTTGAAAAATCAAAACTTGAATTTTGGGATGTTTTGAAACCGGTAACCGAAAAAAACCGGCCAAAATTCGAAAAATCAAAAAATGATACTGGCCGGTTTTTTCGGTTATCGGTCTCCACCAGTAAAAACGGTACCCGGCGGTTACTGGCCGGTACCGCCGGGATTTTGAACCCTGGGTAGGAGCACAGATAACATTGTCCTTTTATCTTTTACCCCCCCCCCCCTGTTTGCGCAACGGAGGAAGAGGGCAAACTAGTGCAGTGCCATTGTTCTGTTGCCCTTTTTGCTTAGCAGAATAGTGCCAAATTACAGTATGCGAAGTCTCACAAATCTACAAGCATAAATAAGTTGCATCAAGCTCACATGCACCAGCCGTTATGGTATATTCTCTCTCTCTCTCTCTCTCTCTCTCTGAGAGATGACCGTTATGGTATGCTAATACTACTCTGTTCATCCCTGAGAAAATTTTATTTTCGTAGTTATCAAAGTTCACAACAATAGATTTAACAGTAGACAATTACTTTGGTCATATAGGACATATGGTTGTAGTAAAGAACAACAGAGTGAGCAATAGCCCATTGCAAGGGCCAGCTAAAGATGAGAACTGAGAAGTAAACTTTTTAGAAAAGACTAACCTCTTGTGCCACTTAAACGTATTACAAATAAGATTCCAGCCCTGGAAGGAGGAGCAATAACCAGAGGGAACAAACTTGAAGTTGGCCGTCCATCTCCCTTGCCTAAGTGCTCAAATCCAGCTTGAAGATCTAACCATACATCCTTTACATGCAGAGTGGCCTTCACTTCAGAATGCAATATCACCTGGTCATGAAATAAAATATAAATTGAGATTCAAGAACCCAAGAGAAATATTAACAATTAATACTTGTATAGTTGTATATGCACAAATATGTTATTAGAGTTGCCAGCATTGTTGCTGACGCCTAATACAAGATGGAGAACATGTTTTAGGTGCCTTTTGTGACAAGGTTTCAGCTAGCAATTGTGCACAGACAGGATAACTGTACCTGCAGAAGTAGAGTTCCATCATTGCACTTGTCAACAACGCGTGTGCTAACATGGAATGGGTTAGTGAAATGTACAGCAATGGTCCTGGAAAACAATCACAATGGTAAATTCCTTTTTTACTTGGCATATCTGAGAAGCAAAGTATGAGAACAGACGAGTTAACCTTTCAAATACTTGATTGTGGAAAGCTCCAAATTCAAGCTTGAGAGCAATCATTCTCATCCCATCTACTATGCTCTGTTTCTGAGGAGACACTGAAAAAATATAGAGAGAGAAAAAAGGTCAACCGACTGGCTGAAACATAATAACTACCATACCGAATGTATTACTTAACACAAACCTGGGGATGCTCCCCTTGTAATTGTATCGTCAATAGCACAAACAGGAAACCAAACAAGAGTAGTCACATCACTAGCCCAGTCTGGCAGTTTTATCTTCCCATTTTCAATAGGGACCTTCTCAACCCTTCCAGTATCAGTGGAGCTTGATGATGTCGTGGAAGCGTTAGCAGGACCAGAATGCTCCCCATCACTTCTGTAATTTTCTATCTCAATCATCTGGGAATCCTCAATTTTCAGTCCAGCACCCGCATCTATATGCAATATGCCATCTTTCAAAGAATAGTCTATTGGCTTGACAATTAATCCGATCCACTGGAGTTCATTCATAAGTAATGCAGAGGATACAGCAGGAGTAATATCAACCAAAGCCCTCGGTTTTCTCACCTACAATTAGTAAAAAAACAAGTGAGACAGGCCTAACAGAAATTACCATGTTTCACTAATTACAAGGAAGGTTTGTCCTGTTATTAGGTACCAATCTTTAGTTTTGAAAATATTGCTATCTAACTGGTGGTTTATTGACATGATTCACATCACAGAGACTAATTTTTCATAATACTCCAGCTTATTTTAATGTTATTACCTTCAAAACAGGTCTTGTTGGTTTCTCAAAGCTCATGAATTCATCAGTGCCCACTGGACCATCTTGAGAAAATCCATGCGATCTGAATGACAGCTTGCCAATCTGTCCAGTTAGAGCACCCAACATGTAGGAACCAGGCTTTTGAGGAGGAATGTCAAAGGCGATAATATTTCTACCTGGTACAAGAACACGTGCATCTGAACTCTTTATTGCCTGCATGACATGGCAGCATTAATACATTAGGTGACTGAAAAGAGCATATGCAATTATTCCCGACTGTTTTCTATATACTGTGAAGTGTGAAGTATTAGTTCTGAAAGTTGTCATACAATGATGAAACTGAATTTTAATTGGAAACATACTAGTAGAATACTAAGCAATCAGTAATGTAAAAGCAACTTAACTGTACCTTAAGACCATCATCCGCACTAGAGGAAGCTTTCAATCTTAAACTGAGAGACTCAAGTGTGATGTCATCTGGGAAGCCACTCCAAACCGCTACAGATAGTGTACCAGGATCTCCATCACATAGTTCTAGTGGTGGAGCAGGATTTCCAGCAAATGTAATTAGTGATGAGACATCAAGGGGCACAGGTTGCTTCATTTCACTGTGAGCAAGCCGAACAACCTCTGACTGGAAAGCTTGCCGCTCTTTAGATGAAAACAAGCCACTCTCCAGAGAAAGTAACTTCACACAGGAAGCCAAATAACCAGCTTCGTCACTGAGAATCTTCTGGCATTCTGCAAGATCAGGAAGAACATCTGCCAACAGCTCTTCCCAGCCCTCTGCAGAATAGAGAGCACAAACTTTCTCATAGGATTTTGCAGCCAAGTCATAATTTCCATGCTTAAAGAATAGAGCTGCAATTTCTCCATCAAGCACAACTCCATGTCTTTTCCACCAAGAGCGGTGATAATTGTCAGCTGCACCTTTAGTAAGCTCCATATATCTTTTCTGGTAACAGAAAAACAATTACAGTCGCAGTTTATTTTTTATCTATTGATTGCGCAAATTTCTATAAATAACAATAGTATTCAATCATTGTCCTTGAATTAATTAGTTCAATGCACCAATTAAAAAGAAATTATGTTCATAAAAAAAAGGGGAAATCAGCAGTATTTGGAACATTTAAAATTTATACTGGGACAGTACAAAAGAATCTATCATGGTGAGCATGGCTGATTAAACACACTACCTCAAATTCTTCTAGTGATGAAAGTGATGTCATAAAACCAGGATCAGATATTGTCTGTTTCAACGCATGCTCAGCTGCAACATGAATTTCTGACAACCTCATGGGGCGATCAACTAGTAGAGAAGTCTCAGAGGTTGCTGGCCCGGACATTGTTCTTGTCATCAAGTTAGAAGCAGATTTGCTGGAAGGAACTTTCAAATTTGCATCTAAACCTGAACTGCCCAGACAAAAGTATACACAAATATATAAGTAAATAAAAAATGATAATTCAAAGTTTGTGCTGAAATTTGTACTGTAAATATAAACACATCACTAAAAGGGGGGAAATGACAGCCCTTACCCATCAACTGAATCATATAATTCAGACATATTTCCAACAGAAAGAAAAGCTCTGCGTCTATTAGCCTCACGTAGAAGTAAAGAAGGTTCTAGTGGCAGTGGTTTCCTGTGAATGTTGAAGAGCTTTTCTCTTTGTTTTGCTTGAAGCATTATCTGCATAAAGAAAAGGTTTCACAACTGTAAGCCACAGTTTGCAATAAATATGCAATAAGAAACTAAACAGGGGCTAGCAACTATGGGAATTTCTTTTTAGAAAAAAAGAGACTAACAAATACCATTTTCCAGTTCCAGAATTTGTTATCTTTATAAAAGAACATATTCCACTCCATCCCATCTTTCATTAAATATAGAAAATGTCAGAAACCCTTATGGTTTACTATTGAAGATCATTACTGTTCTGTGTTATGTTATCTGGAGATCTTTTTACAGTTTTCTTCTTTTATTCTACACCACTAGCAAATGTATTGTTTTCATTTGTGATGTACCTGAAAGTTTCCATGTGTGTGAAAAAATGCATGTTCACTGACAAAAATAAGAGGCCCTGCATGCAAAAAAAAAACAAGATGACAATGGTACCGATTACTATGATGGAATACCATTGTCAGTTTCCGTATCTCATGCTTCCTTGGATGCCACTCTATATGGAAATGATTTGCCTTTTGAGCATACTGGATTAGACAACAAGGTTTAGTGATCTATTTCCAACATGTTGATGTTGTCACTTGGGAAGGATATGGACCAATTAGACAGGACAGGAGCAAAGTAGGACAGTTGATGCAAGAGAACCAAAAGAATCCACATGAAACATAATTAGAAGTCATGAAGCAAAGCTGAAAAATGCTTGCCTTCTCCTTTGCCATTATTTCTGCCGATGAATCAGGTGGAATTGAAGGCCAAGTAGCTGGCTTTGGCCACGGTAGCATGCTTAAATATGCACTACAGACACATTAAAATATGTCACTTCAGATGCAAGACTGTATGGAACAATCGAAATACAACATCTGCACTCTTTGATAAGATATTATACCTGTTGACTGGACTTTTTTCTATTTCAACCCCATAGCCAATCAAATAAGCAAGCCTCATAAACTGACATATCCATCAAGAGTAATATATAAGCAAACAGTTTGAATGTAGTAAACAAATTAGGCAAATGTAATCCAAAAGACAAGCAAAAAGGACTTGATGGCTCAGTTGAATTCGATTGTACCAAGAAGCTAATAAACCATCAAAACACAAAAACAAGACTAGCATTCTCCAGTTTCCATATGAACTTCAATTCATTTATAGAACATTAGGAATAGGGTTATACATCAGTAAACATTCAATAGGGCTGCATATAAATGATTTAGAGAAAACTAGCTCAGTACCATCGCAAAGAGGTATAGATTGGAAAATACCATTGCTTATGAGCATGACATGTGGGGGCCGGGGCCACATGTCAATGACACATTGGATGGCATTTTCCAACTCAGTGATCTTTGCAATGGTACTTCCCTACTAAGGATAAGTTAAGCAATAGCAACTGGTGGGAAGAAAAGGACAGCAGTGTTAGGCAACTCGCCAACTCCTAAATCCTAACAATTTAAAATAAACCACAATATGATTACCAAGAAAAGAAAAGTAAATGGTTCATTATGATTGCACAAAATGATTCCAATTACAGGCTTATAGCAACTGATGAGAAGATAAGGGCGTGGTTCTAGGGAACTCCTAAAATGATTCACATTTTACAATAAACCACCGCATGTAATGTACCAAGCGTGAAATATATTTCTTTCGAGAATTTGCACAAAACTCCTGGATAAATGAATCTCCATACTGTTCTACTTTATTATTTATTTTTACTGCAATATTCTGTAGTCATCCCAAGGTACAACCCTTGGTCATTGACCCTGGAAATCTTTCATTTGATTTAGTAGCACACTTCATCTACCAATGCTGATTTCAAAACATATCAGCTGCATTAAGTAAAGAATTCTAGACAACATTCCTTAAAGCCCAAAAACAAGATACCTGATAATACAAGTAAATCTTCCTAGTTCCTCAATTACAGAGGAAAATGAATAAAATCAGAACTCAAAACAAAGTTACAATTGGCCAGACAAATCAATAGTGCAACACTAGAAGTATTGAAACTTGCCTTAACACGGCAGAGAGAATAAAGGTCACCCTGAAGACGATAGAACTCCTTCTCTGAGTCAATAGTAACAACTCCACCATCATAGTGTGAGGTTGTAGATTGTATTAAACCCAAACAAGCAGTTATCACCCATACTTCACGGAAACAAAATGGTAGAGCACTCTGAAGGGGAAAGGGAAAGCATATTCAGATTTCAATAAACAAGTACTTTGCAAATGACAATAGTCTTCCTAGCACATAAATAATGCTTGTAAGAGGAAGAAAATAATGAAACCACAGTGACATACTTCATGCAAAGCTAGAGACTTGGAAAAGCCAACAACAAAGGCATATCCTCTCGCAGCAACCTCAATTGGGCGAGGCAATTTAAATAATAACTGCAAAAAGGTGAAATGGAATAAATGATAAATGCAATATATAATTGTCAGTTGGCCTAACAATCATTACTAAGACAAGATAAAGCAAATAGATCTAGCATAAAATAAATCCTGACACCAGGTGTGTAGATATATATAACATGATGTATTTGAGCACAACAATGTCATGATTGTACTAAATAATTTAAAAAGTGTCAGTTCTTTCATGCTCCACCCCCAATTGTAAAGATTGCCACTTGTAACAAAAAAGAAGCAAGTTGAGATGATTCCAATCTTACATAAAACACTTAGCAGTAGTGTAAAATTGCAGAAACTTTTCCAAAAAAAAGTAACAAAAAATGCTCTCACTTGACCCAAAAAATTGACAAAATAGAATTCAATTATGCAATTGTTTTACCACCATATCTAGCTTGCAAGACACAGCAACTGAAGAATCCATTATGTACATACCTTAGCCTGGCAAGCAAATATGTATTGTCTAAACTCAAATTCTCTGAACACATCATCCTGAACAATTTGGGTCAACGCTTTGAATCCTGGATTTAGCAGCGCAGCCTGATCATCACCAGTATCCAATCCTCCAAATTCTCGGTGTTTCCCAGGAGAATTCACTGCATGCATGTGAACAAAATGATATGAATATTAATAAGCAAACATCGAGAGAGTGATAAGCTTTACATCAGAATACAACACATTTTTTAACATAGAAAACAAGGAATGTAGCCAATGCTATCGCCATTATAGTTTCAAAGTGAGAAATCTACCAAATAATCGGTAAATAAACAGTTGCTCAACTCCAGAAAGAACAAGCAAACTTTGACAAATAGATCCATAACCATAAGTTTAATGTTGAAAGTAATACCAAGTACCAACGATTTATGAGCATATTTGGTGTTGACGTTATCTAACTGATCAGTTATCAGAAGCTCAGTTCAATACCTCTATACTCCCTCCATTTCACAATGTTTGTCCATAGCCTCGGGGGCCTCCGTTTCAAATGTCCATTGAAGAAATCAAGAGTGTAGTTATTGCAATGTTTCCACTCTCTACCCCTACTTAAATGCTTTGGAAGAGATTAAGTGGTTGTAATAGTATGTCATTTAATAGTGATATGTATGGTCATTTCTCATTATCTTTTTTGAAGATTTAGTATTTCTTTGGTCTTTGCGCATGGTGAGGCTTGGAAATATTGTGAACCGGAGGGAGTATAATGATACAAACCTCATCCAGGTAAAATATTTCTAGTCTGCGATCCAATAGAACTCTACATGCGCTATAAATGTGGAATCTATGCTACAGTTACAGAAACATGAATTTCATGTTAGCCTATACAAACATGAATATATGCAGATTACTGTACGTTCATGAAAAACTTCATCACTCTTGAAATAACGTTATACTGAAACTCTGATAGATTAGAACAGAAAAGTTTTTGGTGATGCAAATAAAACTAGAGTTGAAGCTCAAAGGTGAATGTAACATAACCGTCGGATCAAAGTTAGACAAAAACCTGATTCTGAGTAGCATAGTTCAAGCTCATCGTATTCACGGAGTGAATCTTCATGAAGATTAGTCATCTCAAACATGAATGCCAAGCTTTCCTGAACAAATAAATGATGCCAATGTCAAGGAAGCCACACGAAACAAAAAACATAAAGGTAGATAATACCCAGCACCACCAAAAATGCAATAAAAATTGGCAAGCATCATCCGTGGTTGCATTGTTGTACCTTCAGAATAAAGAAGTTGCAGAAGTTCCATATTGGAGTGAATCGCTGCTCACTTAACTTGCGGATTTCCTCTTCATAAAATTGAACCCGTCTATCCAATGTGTTTCTTATGCAGTCCACCATTTTCGAGTCGAAATCATCCCAGAATTCCACATCAGGTCCATGGAGATCAAATTTGCAGCATCTGTATCATAAATGGGCAGTTTTATATTTGCTAACAATCCAGTAATATTTGTAGTAAAGTTTTCAACAAAGCCCCAACAAGAGTTCCCTGAGAATTCAGAGGTGGAAGCATCCTCATAAGAACAACATAAATGCAGGATGACAGCAAACAGCATGTTGAGTTGAAACAACAAATACATATACCTTTTCAGAACCACAGATATGAATGTTACCAAAACTCCTATGAAGAAGTGGCAAAAAAAAAGTACCTTTCTCTTTTTTTAGTGTTGAAGTCAGCCTCAAGCCTAGCGTATACTTTCTTTGCCATCTTAGTTGCTTGATCATTGCTAGGATGGGCTTTTGACACAAACACAATGAACCATTCCCTCTCATCATTTTGCACAATTAATTTGAGGCGAGGCTTAAGAATGGTCTTGAACTCATCAAGATCCTGGAATTTTTTTTATAAATAAAAAATGGCAAATGTCATCCACATGGTCCATTTGAGAAGTGCTGTTACTTAAAAAAGAATCAGAAAGAGCAGCATGCAGTAGGATATGAAAAAAAAATGTGGAGAGTAAGTACCTCGCAAGTAACAAGAACAACAGTAGCATATGGTTCCCGGAACCAAAACAAGTATTGTTCTTGTGGAAATCGACTACGCAGCCTTGAATCAGTAGTCTGTATAAACTCAGCTGGTAGGTTTTCCACAAAAACAGGGTTCCTCGCTTTGTTATTGAGACAGGCCTTCTTCACTGGCAAGCGTTGCTCAAAACTTTCTTTGATATTGAGCCACAAGTCACTGACATCTTCAACTGTTACAAAATGGAATTTATTGTATGAGACGTAATCTATACAAATATTCGAACTTGAAAATTGAAATCACTCTTCATTAGCATGTGCAGCAAGGAACTAAAGTGATTGCTTAAGCCCGCTTTTCATTGTAATCCTCCAAACAGCTACGCCTAACGGACATTGGCCCTTCCATCTCTACACCGATGCTTGCAAGTTTAGGTGGGAGGATGCCAATACGCTGATGCATTATGCGGATCTCAGTAAACTAGACGCCCGCAGCAAGGATCGAACCACCATTTCAGCTCGAACCGCCGCCCGACCGGGCCACTCCCGATCGCGCAGCCCAGAGATCACGCGCGAGAGAACCCGGTTCAGGGGGCGAGACTGGGAGCAGAGGAAGGGATCAGATCCGAGGGGTCAGCGCTAGGGTTTAGGGAGGAGGAGGCGGCGGGTGGTCGTACCGGCGATGACGATGCGGTCGCAGGAGGACTTGATGGTCTGGAACTGCGCCAGGTAGTTCGCCATCGCCGCTGCCACCGCCGCCGTAGGGGTGAGGAGATAGCTGCCGCGCTGGTCCTACCGCTCCATGAGGCTCGCAGCTGCCGGAGAGGTGGCCGGAGACGGGGACGAGGCGGGGGTCGCGAGATGCGGAGGGGAGGGGGGAGTGGTGGGGAGTCCAGTTTGGTGCAGACGACAGGCAAGCGCTAAGCGGGTTCGGGTGCGGTAGGGGATAACGGGCCGGAGTGGCTGACGAGGTGGCCCCACTGCTTCGGTGTCTGCGATTGTGTTAACCGTTATGAGCATTACTAGCATTATAGGCGCGGCGCCACGCCGCGCTAGCCACCGTATGTACCGAAGTAAAAGAGGCGATAATCCGTGAGGAGTTTGTAAAAAAAATTTAAAAAAATCGAGGGCGCATGTGTATTTTTGAAAAAGTCAAAGGTCTTTTTCGTAAAAAACCGAGGGCATGTACGTAATAAACGATAAAGTCAAAGGTCTTTTTCGTAAAAAACCGAGGGCTTGTACGTAATAAACGAGGACCCGGACGTAATTTAGAAAACGCGGGGCGCTATCCTGCAAAGGGGAGGGGCTTAAAAAACTGGCAGGGACCTGTTCGCGAGGAAAAAGGACCTTTACATAATTTCCGGGAAACAGAAGGAATCTCCCTCGCCCGGCCGTACCGAAATCCCCGCGCCACGCGCCGGGCGGACGCGCGGGCGGGGCGACGTGGCCGAGCGGGGTGCGGGGCATTCCCCCGGCTATAAGAAGGGGAGTATTCGCAAGTAGGGGTGCAATCGTCTAGGATATTTTCCACCCGACCAAATTAGTTGGTAGTGTATTTAGGTAAAATAGTTGGTAATTGGATGGTTTTGCTAGATATTTTATTGGAATCAGGAGAGTAGTTTTTGACAGACAGGAGAATATCCGAATAATTATTCGATAATATCCGGTCGAAAGTATTTGGTAATATTCGAGGCTAACCTAGTCCATAAGGCACACCGCGCCATTAGCCCATTAGCCATAGGTAACCCTAACTCCCTAAGACCCTAACGCCCCCAACCCAGCCATCTCCTGCCTCCGGGTGGTCTCCATCTCTATTTCAGATCCGGAGACTGCCTCCGCCACCCTCCATGGTTCCACTCCACTATCTCCATTCACCATTCTCTAGTGTCGTAGGCTATAGTCCCCCGTCGCCCACACCTCGACCCCCGACGCCTTCGGCCTGCTGCCCACGACCCCCCGATGTCGTCGCCCATGCCTCGACCCCCGGTGCCGTCGACCCAATCACCCATGACCCCTGACGCTATCGACCCATCGCTCCCGACCCCCATCAGCCACAAGTCTCCTCCCCACCCACCGTGCCGCGCTCTACACGACGAGGAGACCAGGGAAGGCTGAAGGGTATTTGTCCTGCACTCCAATTCATGAATCCCTTTAAGTTTGGGTATTGATTGTATAATACTAGTTGCTATTTCTCTAGGATTAATTTTTTGAATGCCATTGATATGATTGACTATATCATTCAAATTTTAATTGTAGGATAAAATATGGGTTGATCATGACAGTGATTGAATTTGAGAGCTTCTTGTGTGGTATGTTGGATGTTGCAAGCATGGTGGGTCATTTCCAAATAGATGTTATCGTTTCCAAGATCTATGTAATGCAAATTATTTATGTAATGTTTAATGACATGTATCAAATATCTATGAGACTATGACTATGACTCTATGAGTGTATGACTATGGTTTATTGCCATGATTGATAGTAGGGTAGGAGAGAGGAGTAAGACATCATGACACTGGGTTGAGTCTAAAGAAAAGGTTGGAGTTTGGCGAGCATGCATGAGAAGTGTTACTAGTTGTCTTGGTTGAACCTGAAGAAAAGTTGGGGTTGAGCCTAAAGAAAATGTTGTTGTTTGCAAATTGGTAGGTGTCTTAGTTTTTTGGAGTTTTTTTGGCCAAAAGCTTTGCCACAAGGTGTGCCATGTTGCGATCTTTTTCATTTCTGCACCTAATGACTAGATAAAACAGTGCTGGACCAACTTACCTACCAATGCTCCTTTTTATGTTGTTGGGAACTTGGGATGCATTGCATTGCAATTGTGACTTGTGAGTCACTGTTCTGCCTATCCTATTCATGTGTTAGAATGATGATTCAAAGGAATCAATCGATTGGGAATTGGGAATGTCTTATGTGGGATGTTGCCTGCTGGGGACGCACTAGCCACCAAGAAGGTAGGAAAGAATATATCAGTTGCCGCTGAGCTGAGAATTGTTACGTGCGGATCGCAATTCACAATGTTGTCGACATATGCGCATATCCATGATCATTCTAGATGATATGATATATATGATATTTATGTGATATATGCATTCATATGCCGAAGGTCAAGGGGAAGCACCCAAATCTATATTCATACACTAATACATATGATCTTTGTGTTTCACATATTATCCAATGAAATATAGGGCATCTTCTTTTTAGCTTTTAAAAGTTGTTTTAGCTTTTCTACAGTAACTAGCTTTTAAACGAAGTATCTTTTCAAGATGGAGTCTATAAGTTAATTGTAGTACACACTACAGTGATTGCCGCGAGTTTCTGTTACTCCGTACGCTCTCACAAACAACCTAAAAACTGTAAGCCGTAGCTATAAGCCATAAGGTAAAGCCAAAAAGAATAGGCTTATAGTTACCGTATCGAATATGGTTTTATTCATTCCATATTCATGACCGATACTATCCGCATTCATATTCATGTCCAGCACTATCCAGGTCCGACTCCGACTCTACGAAAAATATGGTCTAGGATACAGGATAAGCAATTACCGATCGTATCCACTCCGATTACACCATGATTCACATTGCACCACTGGTGCGAGAAGGGGTGTTAGTATTTACTACAACCAATGGCTTTTGGATGTGATTGATGTCTTTTGGCCAAAGATGAATAGTAGTGGTTGAAAGAAGTGATTTTTAGGAGGACGTGAGCAGTGAGAAAAATAAGGGCGATATACGTATGCGAGACGGGAATGAGATAAGTGGGGTGTATGATGCGCCCGTGACCCCTTGCCTTATTCTCGGAACAAGACGGGAGCGAGAGGAATGGAGAAGTCATTTTGAGAAGCTAGATGTTTATATTGCCTTCTGACTTCTCGAAGCAAAGGACAAAAGCAGAAACAAATATGAACACCCATAACAATATACTTATAGCATGATTTCAAAAAAATATATACTTGTAGCATGGTCCACTTGTCAGACAAGTAAGCATGGCCAAAACCGTGAAGTCCAACATAGTTTTAGGCCTCGTGTGAAAAAACGATTTTTTTCTCTCTAATTTTTAGAAGAATTGGACTGTTTGCTGCGTAAGTCCTATGAAATTCATACGTTACCAAATAGGGCCTTAGTGAAGAGATCCTTGGTACTAACTAAAATAGATCTTCGGTAACCATGTAGGGTACATATGTTGCTAGTTGGAGTAAACTTAGTTACACCAATGTTTCGTATTTACTCCAAATCTCAAAATTAACCGGAGATCGAGAGAGAAATAGTTTACAACTCGCGAATTTGAAGGTCTTATTTCACCAAGATTGTAAGGAAATAAGGAATAAGGTAAAATTTCGAATGAACATTGCTTTTATTTTGCTATTCAATCATTTTTCTGTCATTAGACCTCTTTCCCTTATTGACATCGGTGAAGTTAGATTATGGAAATTTACAAGCATTAGTTTTCACTACTTCTTCAAGACCTTTTCTATTACACTGCTATAAGACGATTTTATATAACGCTTCACACTAGCTAACCGAAGAGAATTTTGCACTTGATATGCTTCGAAATGACCACCATCATACCCCAAGATTCCAAATTATGTGGATCTATTATGCAAGCTACCAATGTGCATAGCAAAAGGCAACCCAATACTTTCATATATTCTTCTAGTATAATACCCCAATACGCAAAACGCAATATAAAAGCAGCAACAGCAAGCCAAGAAGGTGATTCAATACTGGTACAAAGTTTATGAAGAGTCCCTGTCAGATGAAATCAATGATCCCCCCTCTTTTCAATTTATCAATTTATGACTTCCCTTCGAATAAATAAACGGGACAATTTCTTCATCAACTTTTTAAAATGGTTTATCGAGATATCCCCGCCAGTTATAACCTCTGGAAAGAACCCACACTGATTTGCAGACTGCCAGATACGTTCAGTGTAACAAGCTTACCCTACAGGACTAAATAAATTCAGCTAAAGGAAATTGCTGTGTTCAAAATTAAACTGCACATAAGATGAATACATTGGTCACAAAAATTCAGCTAAAGAAAGTACACTGTATTAGAACCATACACACATTATGAACACATCGATTGCAGAAACAAGACCTGATACAAATTCACACAACTGATGGAGGGGTTAGCCGATCTGACTTAGGGATTAATATTCACAGCTAAGAGCAACAGCCGCTAAATTACTGAAAGTAGTAAGATACTCGTGTATTGCAATGAAGTCATAAAAGATGGTGATACATAACATCAAACATGATTCCAAACTATACAATGAACATAAATATTCTCTTACAGTATATCAAGCGAAACATATATGTATAAGTTAGTACAAAAATTAAATCGAAAACAAATATCCATACTTAGTAGTTGATATTGTTTTTTGTCCAACATTAATACAAACAAAATACATAAGACACTTAGGACGTAAAAATATCTCCATATAATATTATTGAGTACGGGCGGTCGGCGAGGTGGCGCAAGTGTTGTGTGGTTTTTGGCGCGGACGTTAGCGACGGGCGAGTGAGGCAGTGCACGTGAACAAAAACGGCATCACAGAGCGCGATGGTGGGCATAGGGCGACAACGGAAAAGCTTGAGTGCACCTCTGCGCTTGGAAAGTGTATTTCCAAAAAGGGAAAGCGGCTTGGCTTAAGAATCTTTCCGGGTTTAGCGCAAACTCCAAGTTAAAACAAAATTCAAACAAATTCAAAAGTTTTTAAAATTTTTGGGTTGTTTCACATGCATGCAACGCCAAAGGAGGGAAACAACTGTGCATGCATTGCAAAAGAGATGTTGTAGGGGAAAGGGATTCATATTCCTTCGATGCATGTGTGCTATGAGTCGGTGTAGGATGCCAGTAATACCCGACGGTTGGAGCCCAAGATAGAGGAGGCTGCAGCACAGGGGCAGCCGCCATCATCTGGACTGACCCCTGAGGTGTGGAATTCGAAGAAGATGAAGATACTGGCTCCCACTTGATGATGCTAGCGGGATTCTGACGACAAACCAACATTTTGTGACCCGCCAGGCCACAATGCCGACAGTTCCCCGTCCAGGAACACTCAGCAGCACGGTGCCCCTCACCGCACTTGAAACAGATCATGCCTTGTCCTGGAACAGGACGCAAGGCTGGGGTCGCTGATGAAGAACGAGGCGCCGAAGAAAACGTCCTTGAAGTCTTGGACTTGGACGATTGTGGGGGTCGCTGGCCCCACTTGGACTTTTTAGGAGCGGGCCGCTGCGACGACCCACCCCTTCAGTGAAGCTCCACTTCTGGTCACCACCAGAAGCGCTCGGATTACCAGAGGGTTGTAGCCCTTTAGTGAGCTGCATCTCCAGCTCCATCCCTCTGGCCTGCTCCACCACGGACCTAAAGTCGCGCGGTGCAGTAGCTCCCATGACATGCTGGAACTCAGAGTTGAGCCCTCGGGGGAACCTTTTGGCCTTCTCAAGGTCGTTATTCGCGACCGATGGCACGAAGCGGATCAGGTTGTTGAATCCCGCCTCGTACTCAGCTACGGTCATCTTCCCCTGTACGAAGGTCGATAGGGCGACCTCCATACTCTCCACAAAAGAATCTGGGTAATACTTCGCCTTGAACTGCTCGGCGAAGACTTCTCAGGTAGCGGGACCCTGGGCAAGAGTCCTGGCTGAGAGAACCCCTTCCCACCAGATGTCCGCCTGACCCTTCAACTGGAAAGCCACAAAGCGAGCTTTCAACTGAGAGCTCATCTCCAGGGCTTCGAATTGCCTCTCCATGTAGCTCAACCAATCCGCAGCCTGGACTGATGTGCCCGAACCATCAAAGGTGTCTAGGCGCAAGGCCAACCACTCCCGAAGGCCCATCCTTGCCTCCGATACGACCGGAACGGCAACAAGGGCAGCAGCGGGTATAGTCGCAGCAGCGGTTGCCGGCGCTTGACGACGAAACACACGGACCTCCTCTATGAACTCCTGCAGCAAGGCCGAAGACCTTGCCGGATCTCTAGCTACGAAATGTTCAGCAGAAGCAACCTCTGCACCAGGTGCCTCCTGCTGAACCTCAAGCGGTGCCTCCGCTTGGGCCTGGCCACGGCCACGGCCCTGGCCTCCACGGCCACGTCCACGTCCTCTACCTCTTGGCATATCTGTTCACGACAGATAGCCAATCACACAACTAGCCCACAAACATCCATTTCAATAGCACAAATCATCGACAAAGCTAGCGAAAGCGTAAATACAATGTAAGACCCATTCCCATCATATGGTGCACTAGTGTGTCAAAATTTTAATTTAATATTTAGGCCTAAATCAAATTTTAGTTGAATAGTTAAGCTAAGTTATCAAATTTCTTTACCACGGACCTAATGCCCGCTCTGATACCAACTGCAGCACCCCGCCCACTCTTTGGGCCAAGATGCTACCACCTCTGCATACTCTTACCATTTCATCAACTCTAAAGGAACTTAAGCCAACATTAAATTTATTTATACTACTGCGTTCAGATACATCATAACATTCTTAGCGCTTACTCTAGCATACTAGTAAGGCTAAGATACACTGAAAGGTGATACAAACGTGCTGCTGGTTCGTGCCGATTATTCATGTGCTACTCCCGCCCGTACATGACATCTTCAACGGTCACCTAAAAACATCAACAAAGCAAGGGTGAGTCCACCGACTCAGCAAGTACAAAGCAAAACAGCAAATAACAGGCTTATTCATTCCAGTTTCATTAACCACTTCTCCATTTAACCACTTTACGTCCCGATGAACTATTCATCATGCACATGCACATTTCTCTTATCTCTTTAGGTTCTCATCAACCGATCGTTATGCATATGCCCATGCACATGCACATGCTCATGCACTTCTTTCTCAACTCTTTAGCCTATACCGGTATAGCAGAGTGTGCACCCGTCGATGCTCACCCAGGCCCGCCCTGTTTCATGCGGGGATCACATGCCCGTCCTGTTTCATACGGGGACCACAGTAGCCCGTAACTCTCATACGGGGACCTCAACTCCACTCCCGTGGAGCGTCCACTCAACGTGGACCAACTCTCTCTCTTTTCATGACATGCATGCAATGCAAGTTCATTTATGCATATCAACATGGCATGTCTCAACGTTCATCATTCATCTTTTCTCAATATGCACCCGAAAAGGTAAACTTACCCCAACATGGTAAGCAATGCATCGTCCGGAAATAGTAAACTTACCCCAACAGGTAAGCAGTGCATCATCATTCATTTAACCGAAATCACTACCCAAATTCACCGCTTTACAATGCACTTGCCTGGTTAGCCTCGGGGATGACGCGTGGACGGCTCCGACCCGGGACCTCCACCTGCGTACATGACAACCCGACTCAATGGCAAAACATAAACCAGAGCGTAAACGGAGAACAACGACTCTAAGCTCGTACTCCGATCTTGGGCATAAACGCACGGGTTTTGAGGGACCTGTCGCGCAGGTGTCGAACCCCTTTTTTCTCTCTTTCTTTTTCTCCTCTTTTCTTTTCTTTCTTCTTTTCTTCTCTTTTCTCCTTTTCTTTTCTTCCTCTCCCTTCCTCTCCCTTTTCTTTTTCTTCTTTCTTTCAGCCTCTCTCTCTCTCCTTACCCATTCTGGCCGAACGGCCTCTCTACTCCTCCTCGCGCATCTGGTCGAACGGCCGGCTCCACTCCAGGCGGCGCGGCGGCGCACGGGCGCGCCGGCCCCTCCTCGCCGCCGACTCCTCCCTGCTCTCTCCCCCATCCCCAATCCGGCCGAATGGCCTCACCGGTCTCGCCCGGGGGCAGCGCGGCGGCGCGCGGCGTCGACGACCCTTGGCCCGCCGCCGACAGCTCTGCCGGCTTCCCGTCTCCTCTTTCCTCCTTGCCTTTCCACTACGCGGGTTCGGCCGAGCGGCTGGCCCCTTCCAGGCGGCGCACGGGCGCCTCCCTTGCCACCGACCCTCTCCTCCGCAGCCCCCCACTCACTCTCCTTCTCTCTCACTCTACGCACGGGGACCCCCAGGGCGATGCGGCGGCACGTGGGGCGCCGGCCCCCCTTGGGCTCCCCGCCGGCCGCCCCTACTCGCCTCCTCGTGCGCGCGCGGTGGTGGAGCACTCGGCACCCCGCCGGCCGGCACGGCCAACGGCCGCCGGCCGCCTCCTCTACACCCGGCCACCTCCCCAACAGGGCAGTGCACTCTTCCCCTCCGTTCTAGCCTCTACTTTTGCATGCTAACGTGCTATGCCACGGTGCCGAAATATGGGAGGTGAGGTCAGGCTTACTTGCTTGCCGAGCTAGAACAAGAATGGGCGAGGACGAGGTTGGGAAGT
Organism: Dendrocalamus latiflorus; assembly: GCA_017311315.1. NCBI lineage: Eukaryota > Viridiplantae > Streptophyta > Magnoliopsida > Poales > Poaceae > Dendrocalamus > Dendrocalamus latiflorus. Next base: position 20,159,499 of record CM029649.1, on the reverse strand, counting down.
TCGGGTGGTTCTTCCCCTAGCCGCCATGACCGGCCGCTCCCTTGCCCTTTCTCCTCTGGGCTTCTTCTCCCTCGCCTCCTCCCTGTGGTGGTCTTTGGTGGTGCGGATGTGCTCGGTCTTGGCTCTCGGCCTTGGTAGTGAAAGGAGTGGGGAGTGGCTTGCTTCCCTGGTTTTGCTCTTACCTTAGCTGAAGATGAGGTGAGAAAATGAGGCTTGCTATGATGTGCTGGCTTTATATGGGCAGGGTTGGGGGCTGCCCTTTGCATTCGTGAAATGACTGGCATGCCCTCGCATAATGCCCATGCCCCTCTCACATATACTTGACTGCTCAAGGGCATTTTGGTCCAAGGCTGTGTTGGCTTGGTTTCTACTGCAGCGGTAAGTCGGTAAAAAGATAAGGTGAGAATTTGCCGGATGATGAACACCCGAAACGCGAGACGGTGCCGACTGTCCCTGGGCAGTCCGGGAACCTCTAAGAGCGCTACTCGGCTCTCTAGACAGTGCCTACCGCCCCGGGGCAGTCCGGGAACCTCTGCGAGCGATAAACATTCGGCACGCTAAACGCCGATGGGTCTGACGGCAAAACCCTTATTTACCTCTAATGTTTCCATCTTGCATATATTCTTGTTGTGGTATTACAAAAAGGAAGGAATCCAACGTCAGCGGCGGACCCACCGGAGGTCAGGTGGGGCTGGCCGCACCGCCCCCCCCCCCCCCAAGCAGCTAGCAGGGGGTGAAACAAACTGACGATGATGTCCACAAGAGTTGAAACATACAGTTGATCTTATTTGTCATGTGTGTATGAAATCATGTAGGCTATTAGTATACAGTATTGACCAAACATTTGGTTGATTAATTGTCTTGTTCTTCATCCATTGGCAGGAGATGGTTGAAAGGGACTTCAAGAGCTAGGAAGATGGTAATATGCATGCCTGTGGGCATGATGCTCATGTTGCAATGTTGCTAGGAGCTGCTAAGCTACTTCAATTCCAGAAGGACAATTTGAGTGTATGTACTTCTGAACGAGTTTTCTTCCATGAGAAGTTTGTTGATTCTTGTAGGCTATAGTTGGTGTCAGCAAACCTGTTCTGAAATGTTTGCGTTCGTGCAATGAAATGAACAAATTGTGATGAAAAATCAGGCAATCAGAGCACAAACCGTGCACCTAACCAAGGCGTCCAAGGATGTCAGGGCCTGGATCGGCGACGTGCTAGAGCACTCAAGGGCCCTCTTTGAGCAGTCCAAGGAGATCGCCACTGCTGATGACAGTTGCTAATGACAGGTATTGGCTTTCTTCTAGCCCCCTCTAAATTTTCGTTCTAAGTCTGCCACTCAATCTCTGTAACGCATGTGTTCGATTGATTGAACCGGGTGAACTGATTTTCTGGAGAATCGGTTAATTGGTTTTTTCAGGAACAGTTTTTTTTTATTGAGCTGGGTGAACCGGTTTTTTGGAGAACTGGTTGATTGGTTTTTTGGGAGCAGTTCTTTTGAACGTGCTTCATGCTATGTAGAAGGAAGGACGACGGGCAAACTTTCTTTTATATTAGAGATCATCACTAGGTTCCTGCTCTTTGAGCTCTTCCTGTGATGGCTGTCAAAGAGAGATGACAGCAAACCTACAGAACAAAATCGATTAGGATCGCACAGCTTCTTGATTGCTATCACAAACCGTAAAACAGTCAGATATAAGGTACTAGCAATCTGAATGCCTTTCCTTTCCATGATCTGTACAATAATTATTCTGTACACCGGTCAATGCTACAACAAGTCCAGTTGGTCACTGTCGATGTCCTCCGCAAGCTTGTCAATCAACAGCTCCATTGTCTTGATGTACTTGGGCATGTAATGTTCTCTTATCATGGATCTCGCCAGGCGAATCTTACTGTACAGATGTCGAGGTGTCTCGTACAGGGCGACAACCTCCTGTTGGCTAAGTTGCTCGCTTGGGTTTGGCCCTGCTGCTGGCAATCCAACCATGTGCATTATTCTTCCTGGAGGGTATAACTGGCGGGGCTCTTGAGAAGGGCTTGACGATGACGGCTCCTCCAGCATGTCGGTCAGGGATTCTACAAGCTCCATGGCCCGTCCTTCCTCTGGTTCTTTCAGAGGTGATTCGTTCTCCTCTCTGTCGGCATCTTCATTATCTGACTCTTGAAGGTTTAGCTCTCCAAGAGAAATTGAAACTAGCTCTGCAGTAGCTGCTTCAGTGTCGGTTTTCTCAGCTTTGAAATCAACATCAATTTGATTTATCATGTCCTGAGTTTGCTTTGCAGAGTCAATAGTCTGCTTCTGTGCAGCAAGACATGACCAGCAAGCTAGTGCAGGGCGTTTCTTCACCACAGAATGGGCATCTGCTGAAGGCTTCACCTCAGCCTGGCAAATTAAAAGGAATCAACTCATTCAGTAAGAACCACGATTAACTTCATATGTTCAAAGAACAAGTGTTTGCAAGAATCTAGTTATTATACCTGAGAACTGTGAGGCAGCAGCATATCAACATCTACAACCTTAGATCTTGGATCAGATACGAAGGGTACATGAGATCGGATGAAGCTGACAGAACGATTGACAAAACCTAAGAATCTAGTCTGCTGAATTTGTTCACGAAGGTCATGTACCCATGATGATGCCATAACCTGCCATCATTGACGGCAACAGTAAATATATGATTTCTTTTAGGAGGCAAAGACTGTTTGCATGAAAGATTTTTCTTTCTTCTAAAGAACTGCATATCAACTATGGAATGTAGTTCCTGGTTCCTGCTTTGATCACCATACTTAACATCAGCTCATGAATTCAGGTGGCGAAGAGGTACCTCTGTACGGAGCTTAGCAGCAGAAACTTTGCCAAAAGATGGCACCAGATCATTTCTATTGATAATGGTCGTAATGAAGTCTTTACCCGACTCAGCCAAGTCCCATGTCATGCAAGCAGCTGAACAGTAACAGTAGGACATGTCAATATCTCAGAGCATAATTTTGCAGCATCAAGCAATAAACAATGAGTTGTTTACACTTGTTAGATGCTCATACTTCAGTTCAGAGTTGGGTTTTTGGAAAACTTGTAGATATATAGATCAACACGGCTATCTAAAATGTTGAATGTCATCATCATTAAATATCCATGTGAAACCGTTTATTTTGTGTCATCCATTGCCCATTGGTTTTGCCCTTTTGCTATGTGATTAATGCCAGCTTTTTCTATAAATGAATTACAGACCTACAAATGCAACAGAAGAAACTAATAGACCTGTCATTGTAAATTACTATATTGGTGCAAGGTGCCAATATGGCCTTTTAATGAAGGATAAATTCACAAGTGAAAATGCAATAATTTTTTTTCTTAATATCTGGTATTCAATAGTAAAATTTTAAGTCCTTGAGCTAAAAAACGATCTTTAAAACACATACCTGGCCCAAAAGCAATACATGTGGATGATGATAACTTCTCATTCTCACGTAGAATGTATGTTAATATCGCAGAGATACCAGCACCCATTGAATGCCCAATAATCTAAAATTACAACAAAAATACTGTGCTATGAGTTAGCAAACAAAAAAACGGGTCCAAATGCAATGCGCAAGTACTCAGCATCACGTACTGTGATAAAATTTGATTATCAAGGACTATTACACTAGATGGAAGGTACTTGCAGAACAAAATAGTCTAGTTTCTAGGTTGGATATAAGTAAAACTAACAGCATAAACCTTTCCAAATCACACTTTTTATTTTTCAGGGTTCTTGTTAGACCATGTGGTTAAGTCTAGAATATTTTGGTGATGAATAATTGACAATGGTTAATTTGTTATGATGAATATTTGGTGATTTTGTTTAACGATGTTATGCGAGGTGTGTGGTGCGTGCACGGACTGATGTTGGTTAAGTTGAGACGAACTTGTGCCGGAAAAATGTTCTTTGGTCTTTGCATGTGTAGGTTGAGCATGGAGGCGATCGTGGTCGGTGACGAGGTGGACCGGAACTAGGATAGGGAGATTCGAGGTTCAGAGGTCAAGAAGGTCACAAGATGATCGTGTTCATGCTTGGGGCGCATGGAGATCAAAGGTGGATGATACGTGGAGAAGTTACGGGAGGTGCGGTCCTGGAGGTTTCGACACGTGACGCGTTAGAAAAGTTGTGAGTATGAAAAAACCCGTGTTAGGAAGGGTTTCGGGTCCCTTAAAAATTAGTAGGCCAAAAGTCTAGTTGAAGTAAAAAGGCCCAGGTCTAGTTGGAGTTGGATTAGGATTTTAAGGTCTAGTTGGATTGGGATTTTAAGACTTAGTTGGAGTTGGATTAGGATTTTAAGTAGAGTTTGAATAGGTGTTACAAAGGGCTGCATGTGTATATATATGCATGCGGCGGCGTGACAAGAGTTTGTACGAGCACAGGTGAAAAAATCAGAACGGCCGCGTCGTGCTTTGATTGGCGAAAAGGAAAAAGACATGTATGCATTGTGCTCTGCATTTTTCAATTAAGTTTGTAAGTTTTTTAAATTCGCATATATTATAATTTTTCCTGATTTTCTGATTCCTATGAATTCTTCTTGTATTGATCTATATCTAGCTATTTTTCTTTCTTGTATACATGAAATAGTTTTGATTAAAAGTCAATTGCTAGATTGAATGAAAAAAAACGTGTTTTTGCGATCGATCGGAACAAGCTATCGATCAGTTTTTGCTACAATGCGTGTTACAGTGTTTGCTACAGTATGCTACAGTAAAATCAGGAAAAAACTGTTTTTTTCTGGTTTTTACAGATTAAAACAATTAAAAAGGCAGAAAATAATTTTTAAAAAAAATTCCGCTGTGCGCTGCAATCATTCACCCTCTCTGATTGCTTTCAACGATCCTACAGTTCTCTTCACAGATGTGGTTTGAGTAGACATACCACTTAGCTATATAAATTAAAAATGGGCCTAAGATACTAAATTAAATTTACAGCTGTAAGTCAATAAACAAAATATGTGATAACACATTTACTAGTTGGCCAAAACAAATTTCAGACTAATTAGCCTAAATTATTACATTAGTATTATTTCCAGTTCTCTCTACTTGTGGTAGACATAACTTCAAATTTATTCTAGAGTGCTTTGGAGTTGGACAAGCTATGTTTGTTTCTTATCTATCTTGCTCAGCACTGGAGAATCCTAGGAAATCCATAAAAGATGGTTTTCACTTTGGCTACAAGATAAGGAATTTCCTATCTGCAGTGCATATTTGGTTTCACTTGGTTTCAAGTTACTGTTCTACTTCCTTCGTTTCATATGTAGCTTTCACAACTTAAGCTCATTTTGTGTAACTTGGATAGGCAAGCATCTATTGTGAAATGTGTGTCAAGTTAACCTTGAAGGCTAGAAGCAGAGAAGTGTTGTTTGGCCGCATATCCCTGTCCAGGGAGAGGAAGAGGATATCTATATTCTGTATGTTTTTTAATGAATGGGCTCTAACTGCATCATCTTTCGAAAGCATGTGTTTTCGACAATACAGAAGGGTTAATTTTCACAATGCAGATTGTCAAAAGAGCATCTGTAGAGGATCAGAAAAACTGAAATAAATTACCTTAATCCTGTAGTCTGGGAATTCCTTGACAGCTTTATTGAGGCAAGGAGTGGCCTGGTTTGCAATCCAGCGAGCCGCTGCAACCATTCCACAATGCGCATATCCTAGCACTAAGTTGGAGACACGGCCATCTTGTGCCACAATATGATGAAATGGAACCTCTGCTCCAGTTGCTGCTGTCAACCGATCCTTAACACTGATAGCCCCCCGAATAAAAAGCAGAAAGCATTTGGCACTTCTATCACGGACAACTGTGAAAGCAGGCTTCATAAGCTGCATGATAGCACAGAGTTTCAACCAAGGAGTCCTGATTTATAAATTATAATATGTACTAAAAGGAGCAGTAAAATATTCCCACAACAATAAGTTTGGCATGCTATGTTACAGTACATAATTAACAGTGGAGTGTTGACTGATACTTACGCACCGTCGCCTTAGATTTTTTAATAAGGACATCACTCTGTTCGTATCCGCCAAATTCCAAAAACACTTCGTATGGCTTCTTCGAGAAATACATGCATAGCCTCAGATATCTGAGCAGTGAAATCAGCTCCTCCCTTACCCCAGGCCCTTCCAGTGGTACAGAATTGCTTCCAGCATACTCATGCTGCAGATTACCCTGAGACAAAGTTAAGTGATATGTCATATGCATGCTAAAATATGTACTTCACCAACATAAAGGCTGATAAAAAAGAATATCTCGAGCAGCAAAAGGCAACTAGCATCATTTCCTGAAATTAGGTATCATGTTCAGACCTAATAATTGCTTCACTTTACACTACTGGATCCTAAATTTATTAAAGGAGAGTTAGCTTTTTGAGAGGGAAAGTAGAGTTAGTTTTTTGAGAGGGAAAGTAGAGTTTGTTATACGTAGTATAAACAAATGTCATTCAAAATCTTGGAGTCGAATTTAAGAGGAAAGCTAAACCTTATAGTAGTCACAATGCAATGAAATGCATCGCATGCTTCAACTTCCTTCAAATGACCCAAATACAAGAAACACTACTAAATATCAAGATAAAAAAAAGTGAAGCTAATTACATGTAACCTTCCTTCAAAATCAATGGCGGCGTTGTCCTAAAATTAAAAAAAGAAAAAGAAAAGGTATTCATCATTCAGTAGAGATCAGTTTGGCCATCCCCCCTAATCATCTTCAACAAATTAGATGACTTACACGAGTTCTTCATAACCGACGAACCAATTGACTCACGTTGATTTTCCCCATGATCCATTCCTTTCTTAGATGCTTCCTAACTAACAATCGAAACAATGAAACAGACAGTGCATTTGATCAGCCCTCAAGATGCTCGTGCTAAAACCTTAAAATAATTTATTTACTTGAATGCCTCTTCTCATAGATTGTCCATAGCCGACAGCATCACTCAACTAATTTTTCCTCAACCTCACCAACAGACGCAACAAGCATGATAACCCAAACATACCGCTAAGTTTTATTGCGTGACACAACTCTGGGATTTGCCGCTAAGTTCTCTGAAATTAACCGAACAAATTCCAGCAGCAATAAAAGAAACAAAGATTGCTTCCCGCTATTTTTCACCAAGTAACCAAGAAGCTATCAAGTTCCTGGTCCGCTTCCTCAGCTAACCAACCACCTAATAATCCTAAGAGGAACTCAGAACTAACTACACTGTAAATTGCAACAAAATAAAGAGCTCGCACCGTATGGAAATAATCTGTTTACGCCAAGACTGCATATTTCTTCTTCGCCTTCTTTGCTTGCAAGCAAGCAAGATAAAAGATGCTGTTTTTTTCAACAACAAAAATAAACATAATATTTGCCTCTAAAATCCAAACAAGGTAAAGAAACAGCGACAAGCTGGACCAAGAAGAATCTCACGGAAGCAACCAATCCCCTGCACGCCTCACACCCACACACACACTCAACACCAACGAAACTAAAACCACAAAGAAGAAAAGAGGAGCAAAAAAATCTCGCGCAAGAACTCGCCAAGATGAAATCTTTCTTCGCGTGATGATGAGAGTGCTAGTGATCGGTCAGCACGCGCGCACCTGCTGCCGCATGTAGTACTTGATCCCAAAGGCGATCTCCCCGAGGGGCCACTTGCCGAGCGTCTCACCATAGGTGAACCGCACGGTCCGGGCAGCCGCCGCCGCCGCCTCGCCCCACCCGGCCGGGGCCCGCTCCGGCCACCGCCGCCCCCGCGCGCGTGACCGCCGCGCCTCCCGCCTCGCCCGCGACTCCTCCTTCATCCGCCTCCGCGCCGCCGCCGCCTCCGACACCGCGGACGATATCATGTTGTCCTCCATGGCGCCCCTCCCGTCGGCGCTGGCGCCAACGCCGTCCCCGCAGAGCCGCCCCGACAGCACGAGGTAGACCAGCACCGCCGTCCCCGCCGCCGTGGCCATCCCCATTGCGCCCATTGGAGCACGGCGCGCTCCTCGCGCGCGTATGCGTGCGCGTGCGCGCGGTTCTTGCGTGTGTGTACGTGGGAGAGAGGAGAGGAGAAGGGAGGGAGGGAATCGTCGGGGTTGGAGGAGACGCGGGGGACGGCCGGCGCTTGAGGGTCGGGGCGGGGGGGCCGCGGTTAAATTGGAGGGAAGCTGTTGGGGAAAAGACGGTTTTGCCCCTGGAGTTTTACTCATTTTGGAGGTTACTTGCTTGTTTGTCTTTGCTAGAGCTGGGCCCCCGCTCACTACTTTTACTCGAGATTCAGCTAAGTTTTTCCTGATTATAGATTTGATCTTAAGCTCCAACCTAAGTGTGAGCCAATTAAAGAGAAGTTCATGCCTAACTTCATCTAACTTAGCTTTGTGCTTATGAAATTGCCAATCATGGATTTTGTCGAGATTCGAATATGTAAATTCAAATTATTTGTGTATTGTACTGGTTCGGAAGCACACTAGTGTACATAGTAACAACATCGATGAAATGACATCCATACATAATGATATATAACTAAATATTGAGTTTTGATAAGATAATGATTTCAATCTTATAGTCGAGTTTACAATTATTTAGCTACGTGAGGCTTAGACTCTGTTCTTTTTCAGTTTTTGGCTTCAGTTTTTGACTTTTATACAGTGACTATCTTTAAACAGAGTGTCTTTTCAAGATGGGGTCTGCTAGTTAATTGTAGTACATACTGTACCGACTTCATTTATATCGGCAAAAACCGCATATAAGTATCTGTTACTCTATAATCTCTCGTACGAACAACCTAAAAGCTACAAGTTGCAGCCAAAAGCCATAAGCCATAGCCAAAAAGAATAGGCCCTTAGACACTTCAAAAATAAACTATAGAGGAACGAAAGAACTCCAGCATACCATAGGCAATCGACTAGCGTACTCGGTCTAGCGATCAATCTTTCTCATAGAACTCCTCCACAAAGAGTGTCGATGATTCTTCTCATCCAGCAATCAAGTTGTAATTATAGTAAAGGTGAGTACATGGAGTACCCAATAAGTTGTGCACATAGAATACAACACATAGATGCAAGGCTTATTATAAAGAAACAACTAACCTGGATTGTTTGGTATAAAGCTAAATTGACTTGTAAATATAATATATAGATTGAAAGTATAATTTGAAACAGTAATAATAAATAATAAAAGTTAAACATTATTGCACATAGATTATTTCTCAAATTCACATATCTTTTCTGCTTAGTTTTTGTTTATGAATATCTACCCCTCGTGTGAAATCCTTGAGAACGTCCATGATCATAGACACGATTATTTGAATAGATTCAATACCAAAAATAATTAACTTGTTGGGTTAAACCCTTCCCATAGAGCATGTGGTTGTATGAGGGGGCTCAGTTCAATATCGCACAAAGTTAAATCCTCGATTGACTAGGGCGATACTACCCAATTATCTAACTGCACAGAAGATTCTCAAAGCTGTCACATCAAATGGTCACACAATTATTCCAATTGCTCCAATCTAAAACATTTATCCATCGATTAATTTTAGAGTGCAATTCCATATACTATTAGTGAAATGTAATTTTGGTATTCCAAAATGATGTCAATAACCCAACATGGCTAAGCAAGTCTAAACCAACCTATGTTGGTACTACAGTGTTGACCAACTAGTATAAGGGCGTGTTTGGATTGGAGGATCCGTACGGGAATTTCACGGGAACAGGAATCATAGGATAGGAACGAAGACCTGCCGTTTGGAACGAAGGAATGAATCCTTCCATTCCATAGGAAAGGTATCGATACATACCCAAAACACGGGAACTGAAAAATCCACTCCAACCCAAGGGAACGGAAGGAACGCAGCGCTTACTGGCTACCATGCATGATCAGTACCAGACAAGGAAAGAAACCAACGGCTACATTGTTCATTGGAAAATGTGAAGATTCAAATTTATTTCCTGCAATCCAAACGGTCCACATTTTTCGTTCCTATGGTTTGTATTCCTGTAGTTTTCCGCTTTTCACTTTCCTCTGTTCCTGCGCTTCCTACCATTCCTCTGTTTTGCATTCCTTTGTTCCAAACAGGCCCTAAACCATTCTAGGGTGACAATGGTTCTAGGGTGACAATGGGTCATGACATATAAATAAACAAGGTAGAGAAATAACAACTATGGTTCATAACTACTACTTGAGTAATTAATTGTTGTATTCACATAGTAGCGCATAATAATTTAAAATACAAAATAATTTTATAAAATTGGGAGCAACATGATCAATGTAGAAAACTTGCCTTCAAAAACGTCCTGGTCTTGAACTACTTCTCCTTCTCCTCTGAAAGCTTTTGGTGCATCGTCATCTACGCAAAACGAGATAGAAAGCGCAAATAAACACCAAAATAGAACACAAATAAACTCCAAAATTTATTTAAAAATCATTAGAAGATCAGGCTTGAATTTAAAGGCTTGAACGGGCTCAATCGAAGATCATATGAGAGAACGGACTTCTAGAAGTTGGATCAGCTGAGAAATTCAAAAAAAAAAAGAAAGAAGAGAGATAATACTGAGACTGACAGATGGGGCCTAAAAATATTATGGGAATTTTATTTTTCTTGATTTTGAAAGTCAGAGAGGCTGACAAGTGGGACCCTCGGTCTATAGACCAAGTCCATAGACTAGGGCTTTTAGGTTCACAGTGAGCTGGGTTCATGGAATAAGAACTGACATGCAGGGTCCATAGGCCGGTGGCTTGGTTAACCATGGATCAAGTCCATAGGGTGGGAGCTGGTAGATGAGGTGTGGGGCTCTGGCGTAGCGCACGCATGGCAGCCATGTAGGACGGTGACAACGAGGCAGCTACTAACATGGCTCCGAAAGGAGGGACGATGCTCAAGGCCCGATGGTCATCGACGACGGAGACCACAGTTGCGACGGAGCAGTGCAGTGCAAAGAGGAGAGTGAGGTGAACTCGTTGTTGTGGTCACTAGGGGTGGTGACGACCAGACCTGGCCAACAGCAAGATCTAGGGTTACAATGACAATGTAGGTTCAGTGACTCCAGCTTCTAATTCAAGCTACAATGAGGTAGAGGGTGACGATGCGGATTTGACGGTGGTGGTGTCAGGGTGCGAAATTCACTGGCGGCGATGAAATTTCCTGACAGAGACGGGGATGGTGGAATGACTTGATCTCCAAATCTGACGACGCTAGGGTTTTGTGAGGTGCGGGGCGTCTCGGGGTAGAGAAGTCAAGACCCGAGGGTGTTTTTTAAAGCACGGAAAGGCAGTGCAGCAAAGAATCCGGCTCAGGCACGCTGGAGGCAAAGAGTCTGGGTCGGAGATGGCAGGGAAGACGATCTCGACAAGTGTGGCCCGCCTATCGATGACGGTAGTGTGGGAGCGAGCTAGCGAGCGAACTAGGCCGATGGCTTGGGCCATCATGTAGGCGAGCTGGGCTTGGCTGCGGAGGGGGAAGGGAGGGAAAACTGTTAGGCCGGAGAGAATTCGACCCGATTCACTTCCAATAATTTAAATTAGTTTTTAGAAAATATAGAAAATTCAAATAAGCCAAGAAAAATAGTAAATAAACTCAGAAAATTTTGAGAAAAAATACTTTTGAACAGCAGGAACTCAAAAAAGTTTAGGGTTTAATTGATGTTTGATTTTTTCATATCAAATCACTCTTTATTTCTAAAATTTCTAATTAAGCTTTATTAATTCAAATAAAATCAGTGAATTTTGGGAAACTTTACTTTGGCAAAAACTTTCAGAAAGCTCCAGAAATCGGGATGTTGCAGATTCTCAGTGTGACAAGATAATCATGCCATTTCTTTTCTTATTCACTCACTCCGTGCATAGCACGTAGTCGGTTTTTAAATTGCAGAGTCAATTATTGGCCGTACAACTAGTGGCACGTTTCGAGATTGACGGTTATGAGTTTGATTCCACCGAATACGTGTTAGCTAGATGGTTTATTTCTTCCACTCTGATGCCCCGATTTTGATTTCCATTCTAGAATGACAGTGATTGTATTTTGACATTTACTTCACTTTTATAGGCTTATTTGTCTGTATATACTCCGTGGCATGTGAATTATGAGGCACATAACTACAAGAAGAAGAGATTACCTTAAGCTAAGGAAACTAGATGAATTCTTTTCGATTATGATTTATGATTATAGTTGCGATTTATGGTTTTTAACTTTAACACGAGCGTTTTTCAAAATAAATCAATACCGATAAGCTAATAAGCCGCTTCTATCCTGATAAACTAATTCAAAAAAAAGATAAAAAATTATATTTATTTATTTAAGAGAAACTATAAATTAAAAAAACGAATTACTATACCATCATTAGCCTAGCCTGTGCTGCAAATTTTGTTGAGCCCTTTTCCTTGCCCGATGCAAACTGTTGGGGCTTTATCATTTTGGCCAGCAAACAAGGATACCTTTTTAGCTGTTTTAGATATTCGGGCAAGGACATTATGGTCATCCGAAATGGCAGGAGGCGGCACCAGCTGCCTCCGTGAAGCTGGAGGCCCGGAATCTGTGACAGGCGAGGGAGATTATGGGGGAGCATATCATATGCATGCAAGCTCCCCCATCGGTGTGGGCCCCGCACCCTGGGAGAGGAGAGGTCACACATCACTACTCGGTTTAAACAAACCATCTCCGCATTGGTTTCTAATTTTAACTTTTTTTCACTCTTTTGATTTTTAATCTTTATTTTTTGCTTTGTATTATTTATAGAGATATAATGATGTTTTTAATTTTTTATTTTTCTTTAATTAAATGATTTAGAAAAAAACTAATTACTATAGCGTAATTTCAATAAAAAAACAAATTATCCATAATATTTGTTCTTTCGGTATCTATGTGGTTTTATGCGTGGATATTCCGTTCTTGCAGGATTGGACTTGAGCCCCCTAATGATTTCATTTATCATTGATTTTCTCGCACTGAAAAAGGTTGTCGAGGAAGCGTAGATTGGTTGGACTACATCGTTACTCTTGATGCCGAACGGTTTGAATGGGTCACCACGCTTTGCTGTGAACCAGAGACGCTGCACTCGTTCCTCCCGCCAGACGAACACACGCCCCGGCGCCGCAGAAGATCCACCGCCAGCGCCAATGACACCCGGGCCCCACGCCTCCCATCTCGCAGGCCCGGCCAGGTCAACGCGCACACGAGGGCAGAGCGGGGACACGGGGGACGTGCGTCGCCAGTGCAGTATAGTAGTGTAGTACTACTACTACTCGCAACAGCGTCAGTGTTTATCTTCTCTCTCACCTGTGATGCTCCTTAGGCTATTCATAGCCTGTTCTTCCGGCCCGTGACTTGTAGTCTTAGAATAAGCTCGTAGGACGTTTTGATTGGAAGTCCATCCAGTATCTTTTAAATTTTGTAATTCAGGTTAAATAACACCACGACATGATTTTGTATAGTGGTATTATTCACGTGACACGATAAGTGAATAGTTTTGCTTTTATACCCACCGCCTCTTGTAGTCCCCTCCATCTCTATTTTGATTTGCGAGAGAAGGTCCTGTAGGCTCTACGTGTCATTCACCTAAACTTGATCAGCGTATCATTATACGTGATAAAACCACTCACTTATTTCACCACGTGGGCAATACCATCATCCGAAACCGGATCAAGGTGTGTGGCCCTGATCAATACCATCTGGCTTATTTTTCACTATTCATAAGTTTCGTCTTTTTCTGAACTTTTGGCTTTTTGTTGAGCTTTTTTGCCGGTTCTTTTTTTTCCCGTATTTGTTTGTATTATACGTAATGGGCTAACATATTTTTTATATTTTTATATTTTTTTAAATTTAATTATGCTAAATAAGCCTCTGTCAGCTACAATGCTTTTTTCAGCCAGCTACAGTGTTTTCAGCTATAAGCCATGAGCTTTTCAGCCGAACCGATCACCACCTTAAACTAGATCGTAAAGTTCGGGATTAAATATTCAGTTGTATAGTTTGCAGTACTAGATTTTCAAGTAAAGTTTAAGATGTCACATAAATTTCCTCTTATGATTTTTAACTACCATTTATTAGTCTAATAAATGGCGTTCGCTAAAAAAATTAAAATCCACGCACCCATAGCTAAAGCTGGCATTAGCGGATATGTAACGTATGCACGCACGCATGTCTGACATGGCATCACGGCTTGGCGCAAGCTAGATGGACAGCCGGTGGTCGATGGCACTGATTAATTAGTACTAGGATAAGACTTGACATTCTCTCTCTCTTTTCTCATTTTGGAGGGGTCCACGTAGGTAGGCATGTGATGAACGGAACGGAACGGAACGGAACTCAGATGAGATCCTCCTTGGATATGCGTATGCTAAAAGGGGTGACACACTGGGTCGCCACCGCTGTGGTAACGCACTCGTGGAGGCCGTTTTAGCAATTATGTTTTTTTACCATTCCTATATTGTTTGATTCATGTGTTTTCCATTCCTATGTTTCATAAGCCTTGTTTGTACATTTTTTCAATGTTTTCCTATTCCTATGTTTTACCATTGCATGCCTATTCCTTTTTCCTGCATGTTCCTCTGCTTTGCATTCCTACTTTTCAAATAGACCCTTAAGTTCACTCACGTTTGAAAGTTAACTTTTAGACTATTCATACGAGAGGTTATAGAGTAAGAGAAATTCACGTGCAATTTTTGTCGATAATAAATAAAATCAGTACATTATATTTTATAATTAAGCTTTACTTTAAAAAAACACTCCGTTTAAAACTAAAAAGAATATGACATAGTGAGATAATCGGAGGCATGCATGTAATGGAACGGAACGGAACGAGGGGGGTCGTGGTGTGCTCGAGTGGCCAATGGCACACCCGCATGTGCGCCTGGGTCTCTGGGCGGCCTGTAAAGGGGCGGCTTGTCCTCTCCACTGACCGCGCTCTATTGGTCCTTTTGGTACTCCCACTTTGTTGGCTTGGGAGCTGCTGGTCGACCACTTGCCGTTGTTTTCGCCGGCCTATGGAGTGGTGCCAGCTTTGCCAACGACCATCTGCCGCCTGTGATCATACATCCCGTTTCATTTTCTAAATATGCAAAATCTGTTACAAAAAAAGATGCACGCACGCTTGTGTAAAGATATATATACACTAATACACAGTGTATCCAGCTTAATCTCCATCCACGTGTCAGTTCTGACGGAGGAAATATATGTAGATCTTTAGTTGAAAGTCAGATCGAATCTACCTACAAATGTGGGTGTGTCTTCACACAACAAGGAAAACAGAACAACCAACGCAGAATAGGTGGTAAGATATGGATAGGTCACGTTAGCATAAATTAAAATTTATTTTTAGCGTGTAAATCAAGAAGTTATACTATTAAGAGATTATGGATCGTTATCGTTAGACGTGTAATACAACAAAAGAAGTGTTGAACAACCTGGTTCAATGTAGCGCGTGTTGGTGCACTGGAAGTAATGGATCGTCCAACGTCTTTGGAAGATGATCCTTAGAAGCCAATCGTGCTCTAACTGTTAGAGTTTGTAATCTTGTTTTTAGTTTAGAAGTTAAAGTCGTACTCGAGTTTACAGTGTGCAAGTCGGTTTAAGTCGTGATTGTAGTCGGTTTGTCATGGTCGTAAGTTGTATACGAGTACGAGTTGTATTTCGAGTCCGTGTCGTAGTCGTGTTCGAGTCCGTCTCAAAGTCGTAGCTGTCTCCGAGACGAAGTCGTAGAACAGGGTATAAAAGCAGAGCAATGTAGCCAAGAGGATGTAACGAGTTGAGGCGATGTAGTCGAGCACGAGGGCGATCGGTATGATCGCAGGCAATCGGTGTGATCGTAGAGCAAAGGGCGATCCGTGGGATCGTAGAGCAGAGGGCAAGTAGTGGCCAATGCGATTGGTGTGATCGAGAGGCAAGGCAAAAGAGAGGAGCGATCGGGGTGATCATAGCGATCGATGTGACCAAGAGAGAGAAAATAAAGAGAAGAATGGTTTGGCTCTAGGAAGTCTATCGAGTTCATTGTATTCACAGACATGGTTGTAACTAGAGTTACGACCATGGCAACGAGCGGAGGTGTCCGCAGGTGCTGAAGACATGGTCGTAAAGGAGTTACGACCACGGTCACAAAGCAGAAGGCGTGGTTGTAAGTGTTACGACCACAGAGAGAAGGCGTGGTCGTAAGCAATCACAGCGGGGAGACTGGTCATAAAGTGTTACGACCACAACAGTCGACAGAGCCTTCGATTTGGTTGACAGTATCACAGCATGGTCGTAATCGAGTTACAACTATGGTGATCGACCATGGTCGAAGGAAGTGTAGTGCAGCGGCGGTGAATGTGATTGTAACTTCTGCTGAAGTTACGACTACGTGGTTGGAGCAATGAGGAGTGGTCAGAGAGGTCGCAACGTGGCCGTAACGACTATTAGCGTGGTTGAAGAACCAGCAGAGCGGTCATAACGACTCAGGAGGTGGTCGTAGCCTCTTGAACGTGGTCATATGGCTGCAGTGAGTGGTCATAGAGACTACAAGCTGGTCGTACAGGTCCTGGGAGTGGTCGTAGGACTGCAACACTAATGGTATTCTATCTCTATGACCCAACTCTCTTTTCCTCATGGACATCTTGATCAGCACCATAGTCACAACAGCGCATCTACTGAATTCCACACATCAGGGATAGAGAGCAGTGTGCCAGTGTGCTAGCATCAGGGTATACAACAGGGCCTTCGGAATGAGGCGGCTAGGGTTTTAGTGGGTGATGTGATGTCCCTTCGTTTTTTCATAACCCAATGCACCCCTTCATATAGAGCCTCCGACTGGATTCTTATCTATTATGAGTAGAGATTGTATCCCACTCGGAGAACTTCCGACTATATTCTTATCCAATACGAGTAGAGATCGTATCCCACTCAAAGTCTATCATCCAGACCATTGTTGTTCTAACCCGTTAAGTGCGTGACCCTATAGAATCATGTATACTTGGTTGTAACCTAAAAACACCTTTCAACATTGGTAGGTAGCATTCCCTAGCAGGACATATCGACACCCAAATATACGCAAAGATTAAATTGGATAAACCTTATGCAATATGATCTGCAACCAGGTCTTAGTCACTCACAATCAGTTCATAACTCGTTACGACCAATTCATAGACCAGTTTGTGATATGTCCAACCAGTTCATGACTCCATGATTGACCTTCCATCCATGATTGAGACTTTAGTTGAAAGTCAGATCGAGGCTTTGCTCCATCCACGTGTCAATTCTGACAGAGGTAATATATGTAGATCTTTAGTTGAAAGTCGGATCGAGGCCCTACTCCAAATGGCTGTAGCTTTCGACTTCTACTGTTGGCTAAAAATGCATTGTAGCAACTGTTAGACTTTCCTAAGTCATTCCATTAAAAAAAGAAAGAAAACACCTTTATATCTCCAAAGATAATGCAAAGGGACAAGAGGAAAAAAGAGGCAAAAAGCCAAAAAAAAATAATCAAAAGCCAAAATTAAGAAGCCAAGCTTTCCAAGTGGCTTCTGGCTTCTGAAAGCCGGAAGCCAGACGTCGAAGCCACTTAGAGCCGCCCTCGAGTCTACCCACAAGTGCGAGTGTGTCTTCTCACAACAAGAATTAACACGGAACAACCTACGCTGAACAATGGGTGTTAGGATACAGGTAGGCTACGTTAGTGCAAAGTAAAATTTCTACCGTGTAAACCGGGAAGTCATGCGAGTAAGAGATTATGGATTGTTATCACTAGACATGCAGTGCAGTGGAGAAATGTTAAGCAACCCAGTTATACTTCTAATATACCACTTAAACGAACGTGTTATACTTATTTATCACTTTCAATATATTTGAATACTAATTCTAAGATACTCTGATGCGAATTAGTTGAAAAAATTTTATTGGAGTAATTTATTTGTGCTATATACCTTTTTTCATATATAAAAAGACTGTATACACAAATTATGCCATAAAAAATAAATAGTGGTGATTTTTCATTGAATTCACTTTAGAGTATCCTATAATCATTATTAAAGTACACTTAAAAAGATAAAAAAATATAACAATATTATTTAAACGGTATATAAAAATAAGAGTATATACTCTTATATGAAATTATTTTCCTATATATTCTCTCTCATGATAGCTAGCCAATACTGCTGATGAACATCGTGCAGTGGAATATTTCCTAGGCTGGAGTGGACCAAACGGAGGGCCACCACCTTCCACTTTTTAACAAGCTTAAGAACCACTTACATGGCCTGCAACCACAAGCAATGAAAGCTACCAGTGAACATAGCTCCAACAGTATGTAATGGATGGATGTGTACTTGTGCAGTGTGGGGAGTACTCGAAATGGACCCTGCAATGCATGCACGCCACTTACACCCAGCTGATAATAAAGGGCCCTCAGTTCAATTGAAATCATAGCTTATTTTATTCTGGAACTGATTTATTTTACACTATATTTGATAGAAGCTTTTTTGTATAATTAAAATTTAAAAAATAAAAATAGAAAAACATGTTTCTCTTCTCTCAGTGAAGGCATAGGTATATCAAATCACATGTATAGTATCCCAAGCATGCTTACTGCTGGCATGCTATCTTTTGTATCGAGTATTGACTTGATATGGTGGCTGGGGACTCGTACTTAAACCTATAACGTGCGTGATGCTAACTATATGATGCTTTTGAATGAAAGAAAAGAAAACGGGTCTGTTCTTTTTGGCTGCGGCTTATGGTTTTTGGCTGAAAATTTTGAATTTTGGTTGTTTATGGTACAGATTACAGAGAGATTGATACTCACTTGCGATTTTAACTGGTACAGATGTTGGGCTTTTAACGTGTACTACGTTTAACTTATAGACCCCGTCTTAAGAAAATACTCCGTTTAAAAGTTAAGTACTGTAGCGGCTGCAAGAAACCGGGCGGCTTCTCACCAACCGAACAGGCCCGTTAACATAGGATGCTCCAGGTTCTAACAGAGCCTCAAAAAACTACACTGTTCTGTATTGCCTGTAAAGATGGGATTCCAGAAGACTGACCAGCTAAAAGAACAAAAGGGCATTCTTCGGATGCGGTGACCCAACTCCTGAGACCTGACTTCTACATGTAGATCGAAGTGCTAAGGAATCACATCTATTGGCATATGAACAGCCTTGCCTATGAACAGCTTTGCTTGACTTTATGAGGTATTAATAGGGCGATCTTTTATGCTATGGTTTTTTTATTTTTGTTATGACTTATTAATATAATGAATATTGATTAGTGAAAGAATCTGAAACTAAAAGTCGGCTGAAAAGCTAGAAAGAATTAGACCATTATTGGGTGGGTTCTTTAGCACTTATAATTTATGTTATGGTAACTAACTTTTAAATGGTGTGTTTTTATTATGGGATCTACAGGTAGATTGTAGTATAAACTATACCGAGTTCAGCTATACTAGCTAAAATCGCATGCAATTATTTCTCTCTGCGTATTTTTTCACAAACAATTCAGAATTCAAAAATTTTAGCCATAATCATAAGCCACAACCTAAAAAAAACTCACCTAATTCTCTTGACAAAGTTATCTGGAAGGTTGAAAAAAATGGCCATTCTCCTAACAAAAGATGTGTAAACAGACACACACACACCAATCAACTCAGGACATCACATTCTTGCACACACAGACATGCACCTCATGAACCGTGGTCACATTACCAAAGATATGTATTAAGTTGGACTTCAATCACTCGAATAAGCACAAAGTAAAGGGTAAACCGATTCGATGAGTATACAATGTGTGGATTCCTCTTCAGCATTAGTTGCAAAAGATGAACCGAAGAATCGATCTTTTAACCAGCTGTTGCAGCATATGTGAGGTCCCGCTCTAAACGGTTTTGGTTTTTGATTTTTTCTGTCTTTCAACTTTTTTAAGTTAGTAGTCACTTGGAACGCATCAGTGTCTAATTTTAGCTTTTTTTGGTTTTTTTGGTTTTGCTTTTTCCCTTTCTATTTTTCATGAAGATATAAAGGTGTTTTTATTTTTTCTCTCCTTATTTTCTTTAATTGAACGATTTAGAAAAAGTTAATAACTATCACAGTGTAATTTTAATAAAAAAAACTAACAGCCACAATCGAAAGCCATAACATTCAACCGTTACCAGGTGGAAAAAAAGATGCAGAACAAAATCATCAACAGATCGAAAGTTGGCGCCTTTTGCAGACGTGCTTGCATGCAGCGTGAATCAAGAAAGTGTAGGAATTGGTTCATTCAGATGGAAGTATGAAAACACTTTCGGCATAATGTTTGGAAAATGCGAGGCAATGTACGTAGAATGAGAAAGCCTTGCAAGCTTGACCGACCCTAGGAGTGGGGAAAGAATTATCATCGCCCAGTAGTCACCTTGACGAGGATCCGCTGCAGCGTTACTCAGATGTCATGGGTCTTCCTATCACGTACGATATCGACGGTCGAGATCAGAACATTTATCGAAAATGTCATCCTCGTATTTTTTCCCCTCTCGTTGGTTGATCATGAGTGCACCATTTGCGATCTTGACCTGACTTTTGACTTCTAATTATTTTGTTCAGCACTATTACAAACATCTCGGAATTACAATATACCATCATTTATAAGAATGACATATGGGATCTGAGACTACCTGTGAGCGATACATTAGATGGTATTTTTTTTAACTTTGCCATCTTCACGTTGGTATTAAGCAATATTGTCATTAGATTTTTGACTAAAATAGCACTGTAACAGTTGTTAGTTTTTTTAAGTATTCAAATAAAAAATGAATAACAATAGGAAAAAAATGAAAGCATAATTATATCTCAATAATAATGCAAAGGAAAAAAAAGCTATATTAAAAAATTGATATGTTCTAAATAACTTTTATCTTATAGAGTCAGAAGCTGTGTAGAAGAAACCTTTAGGTGGTGATCGGTTCGGCTGAAAAACTCATGGCTTATGGCCGAAAACACTGTAGCTGGCTGAAAAAAGCACTGTAGCTGACAGAGGCTTATTTAGCATAATTAAATTTTAAAAAATTTAAAAATATAAAAAATATGTTAGCCCGTTACGTATAATACAAACAAATACGGGGAAAAAAGAACCGGCCAAAAAACTCAACAAAAAACCAAAAGTTCAGAAAAAGACGAAACTTATGAATAGTAAAAAATAAGCCAGAAGCCAGAAGCCGAAGCTGAGTTGATCAGGTGGCAATCAGAATTGTAGTAGAAGGTCGCGTTCATTGCTTAATATATATTCGAACAAGTACGCGTTAAGGAACGGCCGTTTCTTCAGCACGAAGGGAAATGTACGCATGCTATTCCTACTCGCAGGGGATGACATTGACTATCTGCAAAGCGAGTACTAAAATCTTGCGCCATCGAGGACCGGAAAATACCAAGAACATTCCCATCATCGTCACAGCTATAGGAGCGTTCCTATGAGGGATAAAAACGGAATGGATAACATCGAATAGTTTTAAATATAAATATAAATCTATATATTTAAAATAAATATAAATGTGAATTTGAATATTTTTAAATACGAATAGAATGCCATAACCGATATGAATTCGAATCAAATATGTATTTAATTCGGTCAAATACGAATATCCTCTTATAACTTCTGTAACAAATCTCGGTAGAACGAATTTATAATAGTTTTACTAGTTTTTCACCGGTTACCAGAACGGTTACCGGTTCCAAACAGTCCAAATTCAAATTTCGAATGACAAAATTCGTCTGAGTTTTCTCAGGTTTCGGAAACAGATTGAATAGTATCGAATGTGTATACGAATATTCTCAAATACGAATACAAATATTTTCAAATATGGATACGAATATTCTCGAATACAATTACGAATATTTTTGAATATAAATTTTGCTTACCACATTCGTGTTTTCTCGGATACGAATATCGAATAAAACAAATTATCCGTTACGGTTTCCCACCCATACCTATGAGGTGACACCAGAATTTGATTTCACACATTCACCAGTTAAATTTTGACTTCACGCATTCATTGGTTACTTATGATGACGATCTTCTTTTTAGCTTATAGTTTTTCTCAAATAAACAAATGAAATAGCTTCTCTATCTTATTTTTAAACCGACTTATCGGGATAACATTTTTAAAATAGCTTATCAACATTCGATTTGTTCGCACAAGTGCTCGCACTAGGGTTAGGCCCCACTTATTTCGACTTCAGCTTCTGGCTTTTGATTTCTAGTTCACTGTTCATTAATTTTGTCTTTTCTGATATTTTGGCTTTGTAGGTTTTTTGCCTTTTTTTGTATTCATTTGCGTTGTCTGTGATGAGCTAATATATTTTTTCTATTTTAAAATTTTCTAATTTAATTACGTTAAAATAGCTACCAGTAGATACAGTGTAAAATAAGTCAGCTATAGTGAAAAAAACCATAATTCACCAAAAAAGCCAAGTAGCTATCAGCCATAATTAAAAAGTACCAACCATAACCGAAAAGATCCACCCGATAACACCAAAAAAACGCGGTTCTTCCATCCGAAGGAAGTCATTGGGCTAGCTTACGTTACCTTCAGGTCGACGTCTCGTGCCTTGTCGCTTAAGCCTGAAAGATTCATCGGATGGAACAGGTTTTGCTTTGTTTTGTTTTGTCCTTGCACACTAATCAAAACATGCCAGGATTGAGATTAAGGTGTGCTAGCCATTTAGAATTATACACACAAATGACATGCTGAGGCTCCGTTTGCTACATGCGGATTTAATGGGGTCTTATGGGGTTTAGCTGTTCATTTAGGGTGTTTTCTGCGAAAAACCTTGCCTTCTAAACGACGAAATCCGGAGACGAATTTGCAAAAAGTTGTTTGTAAGGGGATGTAGTAGTTTTCATGGAACTAGCAATTTTTTTTAAAAAAAGATTCTTCTCCTTTTGAGACAATTTCGTGGTCAGTCTATTCTTTTTGCTAAGACTTATTAGTTTAATTTAATGAATAAGGATAGTTAAGAAAAACCAAAAACCAAAAAGCATTGAAAAACCAAAAATAACAGGACCGACGTGGGCCAACTCAAAAGGAGGAAAAAAAGGGAAAAAAATGGTATAGTCTAATTTAGAGCCCAAAATGACTGTGTATGCAAAGCCCATCAACTTTGGTAGATACCGAAATAGCTACTAATTGGGCTTGGGCCCAAAATGCTTCTATTCTTTCTTTCCTTAATCATTCCATTTCTAGAATCAGAGTACAACTTGAACTTGGTACGAGTCTCTCTCGACTCCGACAGCTAGACCACTCATCGGCGGCGCACGCAGGCCGCAACGTACATAAACCCTACGGGGAGCTCGTCTCCGCCACGACCTAGCCGTAGCTAGCTAGAATCGCAGCGCGAATCGATCGCCATGTCTCTCATGACCAGCGACAGCGGCGGCCAGGTGCGGCTCTCCTGCTTCCATGGCGACGGTGGCGATGAGGAGGCTGCCTGCGACGCCAATACGGAGACGAGGGTGGGTGATAGGCACTGCATGAATTCCTTCTACTTTGACACGGTTTGGCGGCTCCCCGTCGACGCCATGCATAGAGATGGCAATGGGTACCCGATACCCGAATACCCGACGGGTTTTACCCGATAAAGAGATGGGTATGGAAAATTTTATGTACCCATGGGTACGTTATTGGGCGAAATCCTCTACCCGCCGGGTAGGCGGGTGCGGGTGTGGGTATATACTACCCATACCTGCCTACCTGCGGGTAATGAATACCCGCATTAGACAACTACACATCCCACTCAAATGTTAATTTTATTATCCACTTGTTGTTGATTGTTTATTTGTTTGTCATATGTTGATATGGTCATGTCAAGTATGTTTATGTGATGTACTAATTTTGATCATTAGACGCTTTTGTGCTTGGCATGTATGATTAATGAATGTCTAAATTGATGATATTCTTATGTGTTGAACCGGGTATGCTTGCGGGTACGGGTTACCCGTCGGGTAGTAATACCCGCGCGGGTACGGGTATGGGTAAATTTTCCTACCCGCGTGCGGATACGGGTAACCCGACTGGTAAATTTACACCTAGCGGGTACGGGTATGGAATGGCAATACCCGATGGGTATTTACCCGTTGCCATCTCTAGCCATGCAGGAGCTCGTCGAGTGCCTGCTCCGTGGCCGCCGCTGCGTTGGCCTGCTCGACCCCGTCTCCAACATCATCCTCAACGCCCTCGACGAACTCTGCCGCCGTCACTCGGACGACCCGGGGGGAGCAGTGGCAAGGACATGACGGTGGCGGCAGGTGACCTGTCGAAGGCCTAGACATGGTGGCACGTCGCTTTCAACTCGTACCTGGGCCCCCTTACCTTCCTAAAGACCTACTTCCGGCACCTCTCCGAAGGGCAGGCCCTGTAGCGCCAAGTCATAGCACACGCCATGATCATGAGGACTCAACACACGCGTGGATGCCTGGACTCGTTATAACCACGAAGGAACTCGGATATGACCATGAAAGAACTTGTATACCATCACAAAGGAACTCGTATATAACCACGAAGAAACTCGTACTCGAAGTGAGCTACGACCACGAAGGAACGTAATCAGTGAGCTACGACCATAAAGGAACAACACACTCGGATGACTGGACTCACTAAAGAACAGTGGATTCACGAGACAACAGTTTTTACACCGCGCTGAATCAGTTTGCGGTGTTTTCTTCGTTGATATTTATACTGAACAAACAAAAAATTAACAGACTTAGGCTAATCAATAGCCCGACATTCTCGCCACGTCCAGCTCTTCAGAACGTGCCATCCCACGTCTAAACAATTCATGACAATCATGAATTCACTTAACACACGCACTAATTCTCTTAACGCATGCTCTAACTCACTTAACGCACACACTAACTCAGTACGACTAAGTAACCCAGGTGCGACGTAGTTAAATCCAACAAATCACCCCATAACCCATGATGCACCGGCTTCACTTCAATCACCCTGATCTTCTGTCTCAATTTGATGAATTTGACCCGACTGAGTGCCTTCGTGAGAATTTCAGCCAGCTACTCATTTGTGCCGACGTGCTCCACATCTACTTTGCCATCTTCAATGCAGTTGCGAATGAAATGAAACCTCATATCAATGTGTTTGCTATGATCATGGAGCACGGGGGGTCTTGCACAAAGCAATTACTGACTTGTTGTCCACGAGTAGCTTTGCCTTCTCTAGCTCCACACCCATCAGGTCTTCGAGGAGCCGACTTATATAGATTGCCTGGCATGTTGCTATTGCTACCGTGATGTACTCAGATTCGCATGAGAACAACGCCACAATCTTCTGCTTCTGCGACACCGAAGTGATCAAGCTTGTACCAAGGAAGAATGTCATACCCGTAGTGCTGTTGTGGTCATTAGTGTCGCCTGCCAATTAAGTCATTGTCACTATAACCGACAAGTTCAAGACCCCACGTGCTTGCTCTCATGTAACGACACCCGAATCTAGTCGTGCTGCAGGTTTGATGTCATCGATTTGCACCACCTCAGTTGTGCTATAGATGTTTAGCACCGTGCGATACTTGAGTGGCACACCTACAGAATCATGTGATGTGCCAGTCAGTGGTGTTTCCTATTGCACCGTAGCTCCAAGCGATATTGTGGACTGATGTAGCTCCGTCGCCTGTGGTGTCACAGGAGTATCCATCGTTGGCGAAGACATGGTGCAATTGGCATCCACCGGAGTGTCACCGTCACGTTGGTGTACTTGACGGTGAACGTGTCGAGTCCGCTGGTGCCAGTTAATGAAGATGACGTTATCCAGTCCCATTACCACTCTTCTTCGAACACAACATCTTGTGTCACATGGAGCTTCTTTGTGAGTGGATTGTAGACACAATAGGCCTTTGAGCCCTCCTCGTACCTGATGAACACCATCGGTGTGTCATGGTTGGAGAGCTTGGTGACGCCTGGGCCAACCTTCTTGACATGTACCGCACATCCGAACATACGGAAATAGTGGACTTTAGGCATCTTTTTGTACCATGCCTCGTACGGCGTTATACCATCCAGGCTCTGAGTCAATGCACAATTCAGGACATGCACTATAGTCTTTATTGCCTCATTGTAACAGCCTAATTTTCAGATCCTCTTTGAAGCTGTTAAAATAAAATTCACCAGTTGGATTTTTCTGGAATTAATTAAAGCTTACATTGAATTTTTTATTAATGAAAAGGATTTAATATGACTAAAGATAATTTTAACATTTGTTAGAAATATTTTATTTAAGTTCCTTGAGTCTCAAGGACTTTTTGGAATTTTATTTAATTTTTCTAGGTTTATTTGATATTTTCTAGAGCTCATTTGATTTTATCTGAATTTCTAAAAAGGAAAATTCTTTAAAAATCCCTAAACCCAAATGGGCCGAGCCCACCACTGTTCATACGGCCCAGCCTGCACCCCTTCACATTGCCATGAGTCGGCCATCTATCGCACACCGCCGCATCCGAGCTGTCCGAACCGCGCTCTCTCTTAGCCGTCCGACGGACACGTGTCATCCATCCATGAGCTAGGCTACTATTCATCTTCCTCCCAGATTCTTGCCGCCGTCTCTGAGCTGGACTCTCGGTGGTGGTGGTGTTCGTGATGGTGATCTTGATTCATGCTTTGACATCGTCGTAGGATCAACCACTACGCTCGCTCTGATACCACTTGTCGTAGCAATTTGGAGCACACAACGTGGTTGGAAGACTTCGACTGTTAGTACTCAGAATCTTCGATAGTGAGTACTCGAAAGCTTTGATCATGAATACTTGAATGAATTGCTCGAATGAACAGTACTCGGTGAATAGTATTTTTACGACTATGAAGTAACTCGTACTCGAAGTGAGTTATGACCACGAAGGACCGTACTCAAAACGAGTTACGACCATGAAGGAAACGTATTAGAAGTGAGTTACGACCATGAAGAAAATGACACTCGCGGATGGCTGGACTCGCTGGAGAACAGTGTACTCACGAGATAATAGTATTTTTGTGCCACCGGAAATTGGTTTGCGGTGTTTTCTTCATTGATCTTTGATACTGTGAAAAAATAACTGACTAGACACACCCGCCATGTCTAACTCTTCATGACGCGTCATCCCAAGTCCGAGCTATTCATGACATTCATGAAGTTACAAAACGCGTGCACTTATATTTTTAATGCACACACTAACTCACTTAACATACACACTAATGCAGTACGACTGAAACTATTGTAACATAGTAGGTGCGATGTGGTTAAGTTCAACATCTCCTCTCTCCGCCACCGGCTTCCCGGAGTACGTGGCCGTGGAGTAGCTCAGCTACAAACACTGAGACCTCTCATATATCATCCTAGAGACAAAGACATCAGGAAACTACACATGCTTAAGCACAGTCTTCGCCGCCGTGGCCAAGGCGGCTAAGCACTCGCAGCACGCGGTCCCTCGGCTCGTTCCTCTGAGGAGCAGATAACCGGATCCCAGTACATGATGTATATATACATGGACTTGAACTAGAGGGCTCCTAGTTTTTATGGGCCCTATGTTGCAAATAATCTTGTTTTAGAGTCATGTGCATAATCGAAGTCGAATTGCAGCCGCAATTCAAAGTCATAGTTGGAAACAGAGTCGAAGTCGTATTAGACTCGGAGTCGGAGTAGGTTTGAGAATCCGTGTTGAATTCGAACAGCCGGGTATAAAAAGAGGCTTAGAGCCATGTATTCTGTACCGCCACCAAGCCATTGAGAAAATACCAAAAAGAGGGAGAAACACAGAGCATTGTTTTGTCGTGTGTTTGCGCAAGACGTGGTCGGAAGGACTCACGATCACCGCAAGCGTGATCGGGAGGAGTTACGACCACGGCAAAGTTCCAGCAGGCGTGGTCGGGAGGCGCTACGACCACGGCAAAGGAACAATGTTTTTACGACTACGGCTAAGGAGCGAACAACGTGGTCGTAAGGGGATCGACTACGCAGGGAAGGCTACGACCACGGTGAAGGTGGTCGTAAGGAGTCGAAGGTGGTCGTAACGAGCTACGACTACACCGGGAAGGCCAGAACGTGGTCGGAAGCGACTCCGACCACGTTGAAGGAAGTGAACGTGGTCGTACGGGTGTTCGACCACGGTGAACAGTGATCGCCAGCATCACTGCGTGATCGTAGAAGGCTTCGATCACGGTATCTCGAGCGGCTGAAGGAAGGCAGCGGCAGCGATATCGCGGAGCGGTCGTAAATTGCTACAGTAAATTTACGACCACGTTGAAAAGGCGATCGGAGGAGATTGAGGCGTTCGGAATTGGTCGTCCTGGGAGGTCGTAAGACCTTACAGCACCCTAGGCGGTTGCCCCTGCTGCCCAGGCCCAGAGCCGGCCCTGGTTCCTCGGCACCCTATCCCCTGACCAACTCCACTTCCTTAGCTCCTTGCTGAGGAGCAGCGCCACCGGGCAAGAAGAAAAGGCAGCCGCGTGCTCTCTGATGCTAACATGGAGGAAATATACGGAGCTGTGAAAGAGGAATTTCGAGTTGCGCCAGTGCCGCCGCCATTGGTGGTTCCCGAGCTGCTCCCACAGGCACTGACGGTGCTGGCAGCAAGGAAGGAATCTATCAGCGGAGCTTCCTTCGCCAGAAACTGGGCCAACTGCTGCGGAGCTACGCCGATCAGCATCCTTGGGTACGTTAATCAAACACGATTGCTTCCACTTTCATCTCTCGATTGATGGTTTACCTGCTTAATTTCATGCTTCCTTCCTTCCTTGCTGCACGTACGTAGGAGCCAATGCACAAGTTGGATGTGATCTGCGGCGTGAATAGGCGGAGAGGTTGCATGTACGGTCCATGGTACCACGTCAACTTCCTGGCCAGCGCGATATCGGACGATGCCGCCGCCGCCGCCTCGCTGTCGTCCCGTCCGGTGCTCGCGCTCTTCTTCGCCGAAGTCTGGGCGTCAGAACCAGGTGGCGGCATGGACGGAACTACCAGTATCCTTCTGCTGCCCTCTGCCCCATTACACCACACACCATCCGCATCTCGGTAAGCCCTGGCTGATCAGATGAACATTTCATCGACATCAAGTGCATGGCACAAGCATCCGATTAGCATTTTCATCTTTGATTTCATCTTGTTGACATGCATGCAGGTCGTTGCTCGACGTGTGAGTACAGAACCGAAATGGACCAGATTGTGCATCCGGCCGGGAAGCACACGGGGACAGAATACGAGGCTGGCCTTAGGTACGTTGTGGAGGACACATCTCCGAGAGATAAGAAGGTATAGGTCGACGGCGTCACGGAGTCGGACCTGATCTACTTCGATCCTCGGAGGGACGCCGACGTCGCGGAGGGGCTGAACCGCGGCGCCTGCGCCTTGCCGGGAGAGCACCGGGGGTGTTGCTAGGGCATGCATGAACTCGGCAGTACTGAATGGTTAAGCATTTCGGACGAAATTGAACGAAATTTCGGTAATTTCGTACTGCTGAAATGATTATGTCCGAAGGAAAGTAAGGTGGGAATATTTTCTGATCCTCGCGAGAGCTGAAACGTTTTGGGTTTTGTTAAACGTCATTCGGATGTTTTCTTCCTAACTATCATCCAGATTTAGGACCATTGGATCTGGATTTGAGATCCAATGGTCATGAATTCTCCCCCTCCCCTTGAATTCTATCCCCTCCCCCTTTAAAAAAAATCTTCCCCTTTTAAAAATAAGGGGCACTTTGATCTCTAATCTAAACGTCACAAATTTAGATGATAATTAGAAAGAAAACATCTGGGTGATGTCTATACACTCCCAAATGTTTTATGTGAAATTTTGTATGTTCCAAACAGGCTCTAAGATGCTTGGGAGTATTTATACGTATGCTACATGTTGCTATCTAGTATAATTATATGGGATGTGTTGGAATTTGGATTCGTTCAGATCATGCATCATCCCCTCCAATTATTATTATTTTTCTCTGCACAAGATGGAGGTGTATATGTTTCTATTGAATTTCAGGGCATTTGTTACAGTCTTCCGCGCGCGCGAGACAGAGATATCCATTTAGTGTCAAGGCATCATGATTTTAACAGCGCAAATTCAACCAAAATTTAGATTTATTTTTAAAAATTTTAGTTTTAGGTTATATATATCCATATATAACAATTCAAATGAAACACATGCCTTAAAAAAATACTCAAATTCAAAGATTTTGAACAAATTTAGATTACATGCTTTGCTGATTTTTATATAAAATCAACACATACCTACAATCAAGCTATCATACAAAAGGCAACTACAGTTTGGATTTCATCTCAAACTTGTTTGAACTAGTTACTAAACTAATTAAACTTGACATCCAAACTGACGAGCGCGACCGGGCGGCGGCGGCCAGATCTGACCGGATTTGCATGGACCCAATAAAATCCAGCCAAATCTGGCCATGGAGGAGTGACAACGACCCCCAATCGGTGGCATCGGCGATAGAGTTGACAAAGGCAAAGCGGGGCCATGGCAAACGGGGATGACGATTTGGGCAAGATGAGCGCGGAGGCGGCGGCACCGGCGGCACCGGCGGCGGAGGCATGGGTAGGGGCGGAGCTGGCGGTTGGGATGGACTGGGCGATAGGGCGGAGGTGCTGGTGACGGGTGAGGCTGACAGTGGTGACAGCGGCACTGGCGCCGGGTGAGGTGATGGGAGGCCGGATTTGAGAAGCCGCTACAATACCCTCAAGAAGCAACTTGTAGAAGCCACTTCTAGAAGCCAACAGGTTTAATGCGGCTTCCAGCTTCCGGAAGCCAGAAGCCAAAAGTCAAAGCTATTTTGGATGGTGCCTTAGTGCTAATGTCGAGTTTAACTAGTTTACTAACTAGTTCAAACAAGTTTGAATTGAAATTCAAATTGTAGTTGCCTTTTTTCATGATAGTTTGATTATATGTATGTGCTGATTATATATATATATATATATATATATATATATATATATATATATATATATATATATATATATATATATATATATATATATATATATATATTAGCCAAACATGTAATCTAAATTCGTTTGAAGCATTGAAATCAAGTATATTTTTCAAAGGTATGCATTTCATTTGAATTTTTATAGATGGATATATATATCCTAAAATTGATATTTTAAAAAATACATCCGAATTTGGATTGAATTCACGCATTTGAAATCATGGTGCCCAGGCACCATGGCACTCCATTTCAGTGTCCTATATATATATATGTATATATATGCATACATATACATATATATACTCACATACACACACACACATATATGTGTGTGTAGGCAACATATCTAGTGCTAATAGCTATTTCAGTGCTAAGATGCTAATGATGACGTGGACCGTCTGATCTAGATTGTATGGCTCAGATGGAGATGGTTCAAAACCCCATCTCACTTAAAAACTTTTGCAGAAAACCCCTGTGCTTTTTACAAAAGCCCATCCCTACTGTAAAAGATATTCTACTCCCGGGTGTGGCTTCTCCTATCCATGATATAGCGCATAATCAAACTTAGTATACTTTTTATCACCTTAGATATACTTATATATTAATTCTAAGATACTCCAATGACAACCTCATGAAAAATTACGAGGGAGCACACGGTTTTTGGTATATTTTGCTAATACCTTCGTATTTATATGTAAAAATGAGTATGTTGAAAAACTATACATACTAACTTGTTTACAGACTAGTTCAAACAAATTTGAACTAAAATTCAAACTAGAATTGTCTTTTTTATGATAGTTTGATTGCAGGAGCATGTTGATTATATATAAAAATCAGCAAAGCGTGTGATAAACAATCATTGAAAAACTTTGAATTTGTGTATATTTATTCAAATGTATGTATTTCATTTGAATTGTTGTAGATGAGTATATACCTTAAAACTAAAATTTTTGAAAAACATATCCAAATTTTGATTAATTTTGTATATTTCAAATCACGGTGCTTAGGGCCTGTTTGGGACTGCTCTGCTCCAGTTTTTCTAGCTCTGCTCCACCAACTCCACTATGGAGCAGCTCCACTGTGGAGTTCCTAGAGCAGGTGGTCCTGTTTGGCACGCAGCCTAACTCCAGCTCCAGGAATGTGAGGTTTCCCCGAGAAAGGTCCAATGTGCCCCTGAATGATGTTTGGTGTATGTCAATTATTATATTTTTAATTTTAACCTGATTTGCCAAACAAAATCTATATTTTTCGCGATTGCTTTGGAAACAAACATAACACATCAACTGCAAACTGGCACCTAGTACCTACAGTTAATATTCTATATAAACAACACTGAATCTGCATGCGTCAAGTTCTTGACTTCTGATAGCTCAAACTTTATACGAGTAATTAATAATTTGTTTGAAGTCTGCTATATACAACTGGTGCATATTCTGCAGAACTCTAGACAATTAATTTTTCGATAACGATACCATGCATATGCGAATGATATCAACCTTCAAACGCATTGGATTACTTTGTTTCAAAGCAATAGATCGCAGCAACAATAACCGGAACTGAAAGATATCCGCTCTAATTACCTCCTCCGCAAGAGAACGCGCGTGTAGAAAGAAAGAAAAAAGAACGAAGGGGTATGTTTGTGTAATCAATGACATAGGTGGGTAATTTTCCTTCAACTCCATGAGGAGGTATGAATCTCTAGTTTCTGGAGTACCCCTTGAGAAGCTCCACAAAAAACGTGGAGTTGGCCCTCAACTCCACCTTTTTCTTGGAGCAGAGTTCTTGGAGCTGGATTTGTTTGGCTAGACAAACTAGGAGCAGAGCTGAAAAACCTGGAGTGGAGCAGTCCCAAACAGGCCCTTAGGCACCATCTGTGTATGTATTAGCGTAGGCCAATAGATGGCCTGAACCTGAAACTGACAAAATCTATCACCACATGTGGCTAGCTAGATAGATATTCAACAAACGATATATAAGAGCTTTTCATGCGAATTGTCAAATATACTAAGAATGCACCACATTAATTTGCAGTATTTAGAGTTCTCCTTTACAAAATTTGCAAGAAGACCACATGGCTACTCGCAAGAAGAGGGGAAACCAAAAAAAGAGAACACATGGCCTAAACCTGAATCTGCCCATGATATCAGAATGAGAGGTAGTGCTTCTATACAGTGGTTTGTATAATTTTTAAAGCATAATAAATGATGAATAAATATTATTTATCTCTTCATTTACTTTGAAATTAGTGCTAATTTTATTAAACATAAAAGCATACAAGCACTGCTCATCAGAATACCAGAAGAAAAGGCAGCTGAAATGGCTGCAAGTCCCATTACAGCCCAAAGTAATTCTGGGCTTGTGCTACAGGTTAAATAATCTCAGAATTTCTATTGGGCTTTGACTCCAAGCTAGAGAAGACAGCGAAACTACGCGGCGACTTAATTGTGTACAGCCCAAATTAATTTGCATATTGTCACGTGTTCTTCTTCTTCCTCCTTGTCGCAGCCATTGAGGGGGCGAATCAGTTTGAGTACTAAACACGAGCTAAATATTGTTATATATAGAGAGAGAAAATATCTTTAAATTTGTTTAGATGATATATTAGAGATAGATGTAATTATACCCGGATGTAAAAGGCCTCTCTCTCTATATATGTGTGTATGTACACACACACACACACACACACACACATATATATATATATATATATATATATATATATATATATATATATATATATATATATATATATATAATATTCTGCGCATAGGTCTAGAATGCGTGTATTACCGTGTGTGAGTGAAGTTACTGCCAAACACATGTAGAGTTATTGTTAGTTGTAATACTACACAACTAGCATTAACTCTATATGTATTTGACAATAACTTCACTCACGTATGCAGCAACTTTTTGATGTGCACAGTGTGCGTAGATGCAGAGTAGCACAGCCGTACACACATATATATGCAATGTTTGCTAATGCGCTCACATCTCCTGTGTACTCACGCCAACCAATCCGTCCCGGTGCCAACGAACTCTCTAGATTGAGGCGAGCAGCTACCCAGCGACACGCCGTCCGATCTAGAGCGGATGGCCCATATGCACCCGCGGGGATGCCCCGACATTTTGCCAAAAAAAACTCTCCCATACCGGATTCCCTTGCGCAAACCCTAAACTCTTTCCCGATTCCACTTCAGGCGACGACAATTTGGTAGCGGTGGCACCGCCCGCCCATGCGCCCCATCGACGACATCCTTTGGCCCATGCTCCCTATTCGACAGCATCCTCTAAGTCCTCTCCCTTGCGCCTTGACAGGTGGGCCATGGATAATACTTTGGGGCTACTGTCATACACAGAGACAAGCACTTAACTAGAAACAAAGGAGGTGCTCAGTTTGAACCAAAACAAGGGAAGAGAGGATGAGAGAGATGCAGTGGCCGGGCAACGTTCGGAGAGGCAGTGGCCGGGCAAAATGGAACCCCAGTGAGAGAAAAGGCTAGGGGAGGCAGCGTGACGGCTCGGCGCAGCACTGAGGACGGTCGACGGTGGCTTGGGCGGTTGGGCCCAAAGGTGGGAAAAACAAAAAAAAGGAAAACAAAAAAGAAGCCAACTTGGAGGAACATGGTGACTTTAATAGATAAGAGTCAAGATAGAGATTGTTAAGATTGGTGACTCATACCCTAATTCTAATAGGACTTGAAGAGGTAAGTTACAAGAATTCCTGGATGAATTCTAATTGAATTAGAATTCCAACTTCACATTGAAAGAGAATTTTATAAGATTATATAAAGCTATGAGAGATGACCACAGAAAATTCAAGCCATAAACTAACTTATCCAAAGCAAGAGATATACAAGAGGAGTATAAGCTAAGTTATTCTTTAGCACTATATTTTTGTATAGGACAAGAATCTAAATGTCGTAAAAGGTTCAAAAGGATTGTGAGAGAACGACAATCCATTGTACATTTTGAGATTATGTTTAAGGAATTTTCATCGGCTTCGTCGAATCTTTTTTCTCGTCGTGACTATTTTATTGTTGTTATTTAGTTCTCTTCATAGGATTTATTTACTTTGTTCTTAATATAGCATACGCTAGTAGCATATCTCACAAACTAGATCCATCGCCACTGCACATAAGAAGGCTAGCAGATTATAACACTCCATCGTAGTTATACTAGAATTAGAATTCTTACTTCACGTTGGAAGAGAATTTTATAGGACTATATAAAGTTATTAGAGATGACCACAGAAAACCCAAGTCATAAACTAACTTATCCAAAGCAAGAGATATACAAGAGAAGTAGAGGCTAAGTTGTTCTTTAGCACTATATTTTTGTATAGGACAAGGATCCAAATGTCGTAAAAGGTTCAAAAGGGTAATTTGTTGTACTTTTTTGAGGTTATGCTTAACGAATTTTCATTAGCTTCGTCAAATATTTTTCTCATCGTGATTATTTAATTGTTGTTATTTGATTTTCTTCGTAGGATTCATTTACTTTGTTCTTAATATAGCATACGCTAGTAGCATTATCTCACGAACTAAATCCAGTGCCATAACACTCCATCATAGTTATACTAGTTAACCTTTCTGGCTTGTCTTTCGAGTGTTGACACCAAGTGACCCGTGGTTTCTCGGGAGGTTCACACCGACGTGCATGTGGGCCCGGATATCTGGCGTTTCCCGGTCCCGCAGGTCAGTGGCTCTAGTGGGAAGAGGAGCTGGTCGGTGGGCCATCGAATGCGGCAGCTAGCTAGTGCTGCATATGCGGCGTCTGCCACAGCCAATCATGGCCGCCGATTGATAACTAGCCTGGCTTCGCTCACCTCCAGGCCTCCTCACCTGTCACCTCCCTCTTTGTTTCGTTTTGGTTCGCCTTTGTTTTCAACTTTTCTTCCTCAATCCATCCCCCATCAACGGGCCTGTTTGGCAACAACTACGACTTATGACTTTTGATTGAAAATTTTGAACTTTGACTGTTTACGGTACAGATTACGGAGAGACAGATACTCACTTGTGATTTTGGCTGGTATAGATGTTGGGTTTTTAAACGTGTAGATCGTTTAGCTTGTAGACCCCGTCTTGAGAAAATACTCTGTTTAAAAGTTAGGTACTACAGTAAAACTCAAAAGCCGCCAGCTTCGGAGGAAAAGAAAAGGCCCTACATTCCTTCCCCCCCCTCTTTTGCAAGGACCTTCTACATTCTCTGTCCACTTGAGAGCTGCAAGCACATCACCGTGGATTGCATGCAAGCAAAGCTTGAGAGTTGAGAAGATAGTCCTAATGTAATTTACTGTAGTGGTTTATTGACTTGAAAATTTGCTAGTGGTTTGTAGTTAGGTGTACCATGAGCACAATCACGAGTGCTGACTCGTTTGGATCGCGTGGCCTTGGGAAGATGTTTGCTGATGACAGCGGTGGTGTAGATTAGTAGTGATGTTAAAGGGATTTATTTGGTATGTTGGATCGGCGCTTGTCTTAAAGACGTGTGAGTTTTGCGTCAGATAAAAGCATGCAATCATGAGTAGTTTCAAGTGTCATGTAAACAAAAAAAAAATGGACTCGTAGATTACGTTTGACACTTTCAGGTGTCTTCCAAATCCTGGCCTCCGATTGTCTGTGTTGTACACTCTCGGTAATCTTAAGGTATGACTACACAATAACAAACATGACATTGTTCTCTTTATTGCTAGATTACGCGTAATTTGGATGTATACATATGACCCGAGACTATTTCTTGACATCCATGGCCCAACTAATTAATTTTTATATATGCAT
Source organism: Dendrocalamus latiflorus (assembly GCA_017311315.1). Taxonomy (NCBI): domain Eukaryota; kingdom Viridiplantae; phylum Streptophyta; class Magnoliopsida; order Poales; family Poaceae; genus Dendrocalamus; species Dendrocalamus latiflorus. The sequence goes on along the minus strand of CM029649.1, from coordinate 20,122,848 downwards.
AGCTGCAATGTTTAACATATCGGCGTCACTATGGTCCAAATTTAACAAGGATTCAAAATCCACCGTGGGCATTTAGAAATCAAGGGTAAGAAATTAAACAAATGGTTCCATGCTCTCTCCGGGCATAAGAAAAAAGAAATGCAATCATATAAAAAAAAGTTGAAATAATAATCTTGGAGCATGCAAACTCGAGTTGCATCTAGAGGAGTTAACCCACCTAGATATATAGGCTACACTAAGCATTTTCATTTACCTTGGGTACCTTAATTATCTTTCTCTCAAAATGGTACTACACATGCACAAAAATAATGATACTACTACGCCGGCCTACCTGCATCTCTTTACATTTCTTAATGTAAAAGAAAACTAAAAGCCAAATTAAAGGGAAAAAAGAAGAAAAAAAGATATCAAAGTAGCCCTTCAACAACATTTTTGTGGTGCAAACAATGAAGTGGCCTTCATGGTTTATGTAGTTCATGTTTTTATTCCTCATGGTTAGGATGTCTAGAGTTCGAGATAACGAAGGATTATAGCATCTATCTGGAACACGAGAAAATTATCTCTATGTATACTGTTCTTTTTTTTTAACCTTACCTCTGAAGAAAATTGTCTGGGAATTAATTCTCTCTCTCTCTCTCTCTCCACCAAAATTCAGAGTTTAGACACTGTTTGAAGCATGCATGATGATGGTCTCTGTGGAAACTCATGGCAGACGGTCCCCGGCCTAGCTAGGGTTTCAATTAATTCCCAGACAATTTTCTTATTGGTTGTTCTTTCTGTTCTTGCTCGTTATGCATCTGCTAATCAGCAAATGGAAGCTCAACGGGTTTAATTGTGAATGCTGCGCATTTTTTTCTAAAACTAGCCAAATATCCATGCTTTATTACCGATAAAAAATTATATTATCTCAGCACATGGAGTGGTCGTTGTTGGAATCTGTGGTGACCCATCTTACTATTCTCATATTTTAACACGGCTCACTTGGTTACTGCTCGATAAAAATACCACCCTATCGAATAATAACCCAAACAGAGTAGGATAGTAGAACAATAATTATAGACTACAACTTTATTTCAACACTGCCATACAAGGCTAGTAGTATTTAACCCAGGCTCGCAAGTTAGCCCGAGAATATTACAGTACTTGTAGGAAGACTGAGAAGAAACAATTAAAATATAATACTTGCCAGTACTAGCACGAGGAACTATAGATCACCTAGTCCTCCTAAGTGTGGTATAACGCCTTTAGCTCGCTAGCCTCCTAGTTCGTGACAACCGTATGTCCCACAGCATCTTCGTTTTCAAACCCATCTTCACCAGTTTCCAAATAATACCCTTTTGTGAATGGCTCTAGGGGGGAGTTATAGCAAGAGTGAGTACGAATTAATCAGCAAGTTTTTAATAGTGAATGTAGGCAATATTAATCCTATATTTCCTCATTTCTTTCCTTTTCTCATTCCTTTCTCTTTTCTTGCTCTTTCTCTTACTTACCAACATTTATCAAAATTTAAGGGGTTGATATATTTTAAAATTTTAAGAAAAACTGCTACAGACACTCTAAAGAAAAAGATGACCAAAAGGTCTCATAGACTCTTTTCCAAGAGATTTGGTATGAATTCATGATTTGATTTAAGTACTACGTAGACTTGTATTAGTCATAGTTATCTTGAAGTTTGAACATCTTGTGGGAACTTATATTTGTGTTGGTGGAAATGTCCAAGTTCAAAATATAAAATGTTTTCCCTGATTTTGCCCTTATATCTCCACTCAACTATAAATAGTCGTTGGTCAAGTAAATCAAGCTCGACACTCCACTGTGCTTAATATAGGCACATAGGGATATGTCCTTTATGGCCCACAATCCAATTGAGGCCCCACCCCATCTTCCCTAGTATCTACTTACTTACCTGTTGGAAAGAATATTATTGTAAAAATAAGACAAATGCATTTCACCTATTGGTAAAAGATAATATGACCGATACGGGCTACGGATTAATCTAGAATAAAAGATGGTTCTTAGTCCTTCCATGATATCCTTAGGTAGAGGGTCCCATACCGTACCCATTTATTCTTCCTTCCAGAGCACCTCCACCTCATCTATTACTTTGTTTATGCATGCCACTGCTCCATCAGTGGTTGATGCCTTTCCTATCTATCTAGATTACTTTGATCCTTAAACCTGCTCATTATTAAAAATATTATTTTGATGCAAGGTAGTAGAAAAATAATGTTTTTGTAAAAATAATTAGGTGAGATGCACAATAATCTTGCTTGGAAATGAATACTGAAGGGCTACCTCAGTGGTGGTCTGACTGATCTCCTTCGCTTCGGCCAGTTCTCCCCTACATGATTTGGGACTATTGAATCTATGCCATCTAATGTACTTGTAAATATTGGGAATGAAGCAAAAATCCTGGTAATTAGTATTTCAATTTCTCACTTATTCGGTGTCACCTTCTTCTTCCTCTTCTTCTTTTTATCATCATCATCATCATCATTATTTGGTTACTGGAATTTTTACAGGTTTTTCTAGTCTAGTTAGGTGTGTATTAATTTAGGATTTGAAATTTAAGTTATAGGTGATCGTTTTTAATTCATCTTTTCTGTCATTGGGCTGTCAATCCAGCCTGGAAGGTCAAAGATTGGCCCGCTTGGTTCCTTACTTCCCCATTTATTTTCTCCTTCCCGATTTAGTTCACACCAACCATCTGTTTATCTCTACCTTACCCTCTTGTCTCTCTCTCTCTCTCTCTCTCCTCTACGCCTTTCTACTCCCCTCTACTTCCCGCCTCCTCTCTTAGCTCTGACATCGGCCATGCGCTGCACTGTCCCTAAGAATTTGCCGCCTAGCTCGCCTTTGCCGTGACTGAGTGCTCTCAAGCTCCCACCACTGTCACTTGTCGGCTCGACGCTATGTCGCTAACTTTGACATCGACCTCGTTGACTCTGTCCCTGATGCTCCGTGTCTTGCTGGAGCTTTCTGCTCTGCCGACGCTTTGCATCTCCGTTAGTGTATCTATCCCTCTACCGCCTTACGCCTTGCTAGAGCTTTTGCTCCACTGGCATTCTGCATTCCCTCTGGCTTCTCTGCCTCTACCGATGTTGCAGGACCCATCGATTGCATGTCACCGACGCCTTGTGTCATGGCAGCTGCATGCTACCGACGTCGTGCTCTGACTCTGACTTCCATGTTGTCGGCCTTACACTGGCCCCATTGGTCGACACCTTTCTCCTGCACTCGGGTGTCGCCACCCCTATGATCAGCTAGTTGCCTCCTCCTCTAGTTCTTCAGCCTCCCCAGCTTATTTTCGACTGGTCTCAGCCAGTTACGGTACCTAGCCAGCTCCCTCCTATGCTGTCCCTCATCACCGGCTCAAACCTCCGACCCCTTTGGTGCCGCTCGTCCTCCCTTGCTGCACCTTTGCTCACCTCCCTTCTTGCCGCCCTAGCCCGACCATAGTCAGATTTGACCTTGGGCCCTCTGGATCCATTGTCAGCCATTGGGAATCGGGCTCCCATTTTTTTTAAAAAATAATTTCCCCTTCCTGCTACCTTTAGTTCATGATTTATGATTGTTCTATTTTGTGATTTGAATTGATTTTTGTGCTTGAATGGGTGAAGGTGGTGATGGCTTTGCTACCTCGGCTTGCTACGATGCGGCTCGAGGCTTCCTGCACGTTGGGGAATGCGTGGTTGTTGGGTGCGTGTGACTTGGCCGGCGGTGGCATGCCATCACTACGGTGGTCTCACCCATGGTATGGTCCTCTTCTTCTACTTATTGTCTCTACTACACTTGCCGTGGAGGCTTGGTGTTGTGATGTGATGGACAAAAATGGATTAGTGAGGGCGACCTACTTGGCTTGGTTGGGTTGAGAAATGGAAAGGTGACGATAAGGGTGGTGGTGGAAGTGATGTTCTCCACGTGTTCCTGGTCAGCTCCCTGCTTCCCCCTCTGGTCCTTGTCGGCGTGGTTTGGTCCGTGATGGTGTTGGCTGTTCTAGGTCGTCATGGTTGTGGTCCTCACTCCTTTGGTCTTCCCCAACTCCTTTTAGGCTCCTCCTCTCTGTTCACTCTCTATGGTGTGTGATGCTTTGGCTCCCTCTCTGTATTTGGCTTGCTATGGCTTCGGTTGGCTATGTGGGTTTGCTTGGTTTTGGTTGGGAAGAGATGGACAGGGAGATGGAATGGAATGGGGAGTGAGTGGAGGCTCTCTCTCTCTCTCTATTGGTGTTATCTAGCTTCGGTTGGCTCTGTGCTTTGGTTTGGATAGGGAGAAGAAAATGGGAATGGGAATGAGTGGCGATGGAGTGATTGTCCTTTTTGTTTGTTTTCTTGAGAAGGAGAGGGACTACTGGCTCTCTCATCTATGGCATGGTATTATCCCTGGCTCCCTTTATTGGCTTCCTGACATTGTTGGTTGCTTGACCCGTGGCTAGGACATGTCTAATGCATGTGTGTGACGGAATGTTGACTCATCTTGAGGGAAAGTAAAATGGTAAAAGGTTTAGGTAAGGATGGGAATTACTGTCGGATAATGAAATCCTACGACTGCAAGAGGTGCCAACTGCCCAGGACAATTTGATATCTCAATGAGCGAAATGCCTATTTTGATAACTAAACTGGGCTTTTGACAGAATTTGACTTTCATTTATTTATTTTGTTTGGCCTTTTTTGGTCTTCTATTATTGGTTTTCTTCGTAATTAAAATACTATCGATTACTCTTGTTTGGCAGGTATTTATGTAATTGAAATAGAAATTATTTATATTCTGGAGATGATTATTTTAATTGAGATCGTTTTGATGAAATTTTGAATGTATTTGTTGTAATTTGAATTATAATTGTTGGAGATCGAGAATTGTAAAAAGATGTAATTTGGATTGTTATATTGATATAATAGTTTGATTCAGTTTTATATTTGGACATCTGAGGACTCCCTAACATGTATGAAAACGTAAAATTAGGTTGCACTTGCACAGCTATGAAGTTAAGAAAATAGAAAAAAGAAGATATTATTTGGAATTCCATTTCTTCCGGATATGATAACACCTTTACGTTATATATTCCATCTACTAACAAATTCTTTTCACCAAGGGAATTCTGCAGTCAAACTTTCTGATCTTTGATTAACAATATCCTTCTAAATTTTTGTATCGTTCACTTGAAAAAATAATGTATTACATTTATCACACAAACTACTTCCATAATATTAAATTTGCATATGGTTTACATCACATATTTTAATGTAAAAGATATGTATCATCTACTAGTGGAAATCTTTGCCAAGGTTAATTAGTTGGAAAGGAACCCCAAGTTAAGCATCCAAGTATGGTATTAGGATTGAGAAGTTCCACATGCGCAATTGGGCCCACATGCAGAGACCACATACTATGATTAGAACCAGATGCTATGTGGGTCCCTCTAGCTCTTGCTTACATGTCTGCAATTTATGGGCCCTAACATTAGGTTTATACAGACTATCAAAGGTGTACAGTACGCTAACGTTGTTTTCCGTATGGAAAAATACTAAAGTTGTTAAATACAATCGTTCGGACATTGACACAGCATTCAAATCACCATTTTGACTGCTAATTCATATTGAAAATCGTAAAAAAAAAGTATATCTATTTATTAAAAACTGTGTTTCATAACAAAAGCTAGCTATTAATACCTATATTATATGTAGTCAATCTAGCTAGATAGATTTTACTATTGATTATCAAAACATGTCAAAGTTTGCTTATTGGTTATCGTTTTTTTTCCGTTCCCAACGTGGCAAGGCATGGTACGAAATGGCTGTGATCGTTTTGGCTTCAGCTTTTAACTTCCGACTTATTTTTTACTATTCATAAATTTTATCTTTTTCTAAACTTTTGGCTTTTTATTGAGCTTTTTTGCCGGTTCTTTTTCCCGTATTTGTTTGTATTATACGTAATGAGCTAACATATTTTTTAATTTTTTTAAATTTAATTATGCTAAATAAGCCTCTATCAGCTACAGTGTTTTTTCAGTCAGTTACAGTGCTTTTCTGCCATAAGCCACCAAAAAAAAGCCCAAATGATCACCACCAATTAATGTGATGATTTTGTGCAATAACCTGAGCAAAGTTTGCAGTTAGACTCAAGGTAAAGATATGTGACATAGTATTATTTTTAGACTGAACATGCTGTGCAATAGTCAATGATCCAAGAAATGAGCTTCCAATTATTATGCCTAAGAATCCAGTTGGAATCACGTGTTCCAACTCAAAGAATAACGACGAGCTCCTTGAAAAATTGAAGATCCAATGGTAGAAGTTGATCATACCATATGGTAAACACTAACTAGCATGCAAAAGATCGATGATAATTTTAAGCCGTAATTTGCTATTTTCTTACAACTAAGAATCCATGGAATGTAAAAAAAAGAAACAGGTAGACACAATACAAATCTCAGTTATGTACGGTACCTTCCAAGATGCGAAGGGGCGAAGTAAAGTTCCTTGTGTTTCAATGCTAACACATATATACCAAAAAAGAATGACCGATACATATTGCACATAGTTTTTCTAATTAATTTTTATTTTGGTTTGCTCTGGTCTGCTTAAAATCTCCATCACCTCCCCACTTTCAAATGCTTTTTCTTTCACCTTTTCTTTCTTTATTTCCTCTCCTGCAATATATATATATATATATATATATATATATATATATATATATATATATATATATATATATATATATATATATATATATATATATATATATATATATATATATATATATATATATATATAAAACAAGGGCACCATGGTGCTCAGACTCCACAATTGAGATTTTCTATCTATGATTAAGACTTTATATCCATTATTAAGACTTTTCATCCTGATGTATTATATATCATTACATTTGCATGCATCTAAAAGCAATTCAAAGGCAGATAGGCTCTTTCCAGCTGCGAAAGGCTATCCCAATAAATCACTTCGAAAAAACGCTAGAGAAATTATCTTATTTATTTATTCGATAGAAGATATAAGTTATAAGCTGAAAAGAAGGTCCAATGACTTCAACATGTTGACAGTACTAGTAGACCTCGCTTGCTATTTTCTTTTCCATTTTTAGGTGGTGATCGGTTCGGCTGAAAAGCTCATGGCTTATGGCTGAAAACACTGTAGCTGGCTGAAAAAAGCACTGTAGCTGACAGAGGCTTATTTAGCATAATTAAATTTAAAAATATAAAAAATATGTTAGCCCGTTACGTATAATACAAACAAATACGGGAAAAAAAGAACCGGCAAAAAAGCTCAACAAAAAGTCAAAAGTTCAGAAATAAGCGAAACTTATGAATAGTAAAAAATAAGCTAGGAGCCAGAAACCGAAGCCGAGTTGATCAGAACCATTCCTCCCATAGTTCAATATTTTTTGCATTTGTTTGTTTGTTTGTTTATGTATGCATAACATATGCAAGCCAAGGTGAACATACCAAGCAAAACCTCCTCACCTCTCGAGCTGTTTCTTCCCCTCTTCTCCCTCTCCTCTCCTCCAATCCCAGGCCAATTGCTCAGCACATCTTCGTCTCCCTCCCTCTCCTGCAGTTCTCGGAGCTCCGGCCTCTCGGGTTCGTCCGCTCTGATTCGTCATCCGCTCTCCCCCTTCCGCCGCAAAGGGGGGGAACTCATGGCGAGGCTAGTAAGTACGTCTGATCATCAATCTTGGATGAAAATTGCCGTAAGTTTTCTCCACAAATGAGGTTCTTTTCTTGCTCTCCGCGGCCTCCTTCCAAATGGGTTTCTCTGGATTGTTGTCCTGTGCCGCGTGAAGCTGGGGCTCCCCTGGTTCTTGATTTGCTCTGCTTCGTGTCCCCCAATTCGAGGTCCTGTGGGAATGGCCTTCCTTGAGATCTTGAGATCGAATGTGCTGTTTCTTGCTTCGGATTATTGCTTCTTAAGTGTTTGCTTCTCTGATTGATCTGGAGTAGTGAAGCTTCGTGTTGGATTCATGATGTATAACACTAGTACTAACTGGTTGCTGTGCTTGTTCTGCCGTGGATGTTTCAGATGGTTCTGGCATTGGTGCTGGGTGTTCTTGGCCTCGCCCGTGGGGAGGCGCAGTGCGCGCGGTACGGCCGGCGGCCGCGGCCGCACAGCGTGACGATCAGCGAGTTCGGGGCCGTTGGCGACGGCGTCACCGTGAATACGCTGCCCTTCCAGAACGCCATATTCTACCTGCGGTCCTTTGCCGACAAGGGCGGCGCGCAGCTGTACGTGCCCAAGGGGCGGTGGCTCACCGGCAGCTTCAACCTCACCAGCCACCTCACTCTCTTCCTGGAGAAGGGCGCCGTCATCGTCGGCGCCGAGGTTGTCCGCCACATTGTGACCCAAACTCCCTTTCGTTTGATCAGCATGAGCATTTGCAACAGTGTTGGTTTGATGGACTCCTATTCCATGGATTGATACGAGATACCTACCACTTTCGCCTCGCATCGGCAGTGGGAGCTTAGGATGTTGGTTTGGCCATCAATTTACCTACTTGTTGGAGATGCACATAGAATGATTGGATGGGGCTATTGTCGCATGATCGTGGGTTTTCCCATCGTTTTCGGTTGCATTAGCATTGAGAATTGCTAGGAACTTTGGATAGTTTTAGCTCTCAGCTCATGTGTTTGTTTGGATATGGTTGGTGGAAGATCCGGTTGGAATGATTTTAACATGTTTCTAGGTAAAGGTCGCATGCAATTGGTTCTATTTCTACATGGAAAGCCATTTTTGTGAGTATGATCTGCTAATCTCTATTTTGGTGTTGCACTTATTAAGAAAAGAGTATGTAATTCCTTATTTTGGGGGTCTTTGCTAGTGTAGTAAACACTGGCGTAGTAATATGCGACCTTTTTTAATTATTCGTTTTGTCTTTGCTCATAGATAGGGCTATTGGATGGTGACACGTAGCTGTCCATGTGAGGGCAGTAGCCAAGGAAAGACAATTTACGTTTGCATTGTTTTGAAGTCAAGCCGCTTTCTCTAATCATGCCTCAATTGGCTGTAGTGCTAGTAGGCTGATTGGGATTGTTTGTCTGTAATATGTAATATTTGTGCATAGTGAGGACATTTTTTCAGGCTTCATTCCACTACATGCTTGTGATGTTTGAATGTTTGGAAATATGGAGTACTCTGAAATCATGTACAGGCTGCACAAATCAATATAAGGGAAACATGTCTTTATTTGCACTCCATTTCTTCTTCTGTTTAGTTGTGGGAAATAATGCCCTACTCGTTGTATGTGAAATATTGTAATTACCTGTATTTGTTTGCATTTTCACTACAGGAGGTGTCACAATGGCCAATTGTGGAAACTTTGCCATCATACGGCCAAGAAATCGATCTTCCAGGGGCGAGGCATCGCAGCTTAATAAATGGGCACAATGTAACTGATGTTGTAATTACCGGTAAATACAATCTTCTGTGAGACATCTGAGTTTTATTCATTTTAGCATATTTATTTTGCACGCTTAAAATACACTTGTTCCAGGGAACAATGGAGTCATAGATGGCCAGGGTTTGACATGGTGGAACTGGCTCCGCTCGAATAAGTTGAACTATAGCCGCCCTCATCTTGTGGAGTTTGTGGATTCTGAAGAAATTGTGATTTCAAACTTGACATTCTTGAATTCCCCTGCATGGAGTATACATCCTGTGTATTGCAGGTATTGTTGGCATCCTCTCTTTTTTTACGTGAAATGTTGACATCTTTTTCAGAGATATAGCTTGCTTCACTTCATTCTGCCCCCCCCCCCCCCCCAAACAGTAATGTAATGGTCCGTAACATCACAATTCAGACTTCACTGGATGCTCCACTCAACGATGGAATTGTTCCAGGTAACGCTGCACTTGATCTTCATGCATTCATTACTTTAGTGAAGTCCATGCATCATATTAAACCCATATCATCTTCATGTAGATAAGATTATGTTACAACTAAACAAGTTTTACTAGGTAGTTTAAGTTGCCATTATGTGTATTTGGACGTGCTCTGAGAAGCTAGTAAAAACAACCGACCTGTCAGGATTCAGGAAACAAGATTGATAATATACCTCAGATGGACTGACAGCAAGAGAAATCTCATGCTTCTTTAAATTGCCTGTGTTATTTTTTTACTCGTCTTCTGCCTACACTGATCTGCTGCAGAACTGTGGCTGAAAGTTTCGACTCATTTCTGTGTCGTTCTTGCTGCAGATTCATGCTCAAATGTGTGCATTGAGGACAGCAGCATTAGGGTAACTCATGACGCCATCTCATTGAAAAGCGGGTGGGACAACCATGGCATTATTTTTGGAAGGACAACCTCAGACATTCGCATTAGCAGAGTGGATCTGCAAGCCTCGTTGGGAGCTGCTCTTGCATTTGGGAGTGAGATGTCTGGTGGGATCTCCGATGTTCATGTTGATCACCTTCATATCCATGGTTCCTCCAAAGGCGTCTTGTTCAAGACTGCACCAGGCCGTGGAGGTTATATAAGAGATGTGGTAATATCAGACGTCCAAATGGAAGATGTCCATGTTGCTATTGAGTTCACCGGTGATTGGTCAAGCCACCCAGATGACCATTTTGATCCTTCTGCACTCCCGCTGATCAGTCGAATCACCTTAAAGAACATGGTTGGAACAAACATCTCGATTGCAGGAGTTTTGTCGGGAATTAATGGTGATCCATTCACCAACATCTGCCTCTCCAATATCAATTTCTCCATAGCTGATTCGGCACATTCCGCCTCTTGGTCCTGCTCCGACATTTCCGGATACTCTGAGTCGGTCTTTCCTGAACCTTGCTCAGACCTCCACAATCCTTCCTCAAATTCTTCCATCTGCTTCTCCCTCCTTAGCTACCATGCCCTTGCGGCAGCATAAGTACATGGAGCACTCAGTGTTCATTCCTTGTTTCAGTCCTTGTACAATTCGGAGAAATCTAGCTTCCATCACCACCTTTTTCCCAAGTTCTTTCCAAATAGGCGTGTCAAAGAATCATAAGTCTCCTACAGTCAGCTTTGAGGTTCATGGTACAATCTGCTTCGCGTTCTTGAAGAGGAAGTCTGGCGGGGTGTGGACAGCTAGGTGTTTGCTTGTACAGTTAAATTTCTTCATTCAATCTGTAAGAAAATTTTTTTGGTAGGGGGTCGAGTCCAGAGAGTTGCTTCGTGCTATTGTCAATTTGGTCATAAATAAACACATCATGATTAAACCACCCTGTATATCCAATCATCTTGTGGCCATCCAATAGAACTGCATCACATGTTAGCCTGGAATTCACAGGCTGGCCTCTCTTTGGTGTCAATAAATTGGTGTCAATGGAGTTGTTAGACTGATGTTGATGGCTTCCTTTCGTATGAATACATGTAGACTATACTAGCACACAATAAAAACTTATACTATATAAACCAGAAAGTTATATGAATAAGATATCATAGAACATTACAAGTAGACGCGTAATGCAGTGGAAGAAGAGTTGGAGCAGTCTAATTCAACATCTCACGTGTCGATATAGTGAAAGTAGTCGATCATCCAATGTTTTTGGCCGCCAATCATATCCTCCGGTAGCCCCCCTTGTGTTCCTCATGTACGTTGTGGATAGTTCTCGATTAGCGCAGCAGTGCTTATGCAGTATCCACACGTCCAAGGGTGGAATGCCATATGCTAGTGTATTAGCACCAGTGCGCACGGTATGGACTTCGGAAGGAGGTGGCTAGGATTTTGATGGATGGTGCGATCTACTACCAAAAGCCCGACGTCTCTCCTTATAAAGAGGCCATTTAGTGGAACCATACGCTAGAGACCCATTAAGGTGTGAAGTCCATATGAACGGATCATATCCAAATTGATTTATTCTAACCCATTAAGTGTACGACCATGTAGGTTTATGTGTACTTGGCCACAATCCGAAAACCCTTTTCTAATTCACAAGTCGGTAGTGGCTCCTAACAGGACATAGTGACCTTCGAACACACATAAAGGTCATTATTGGATGAACATGTATAGTGCTCATGTGCTTATCCCTTTGCCCCCACGATACTACATAAAACTCAAGGCACGATGCGTGTCATCCTATGATAGCTCGATTATTCAATCAATCTTGTAGTTAATTACTTAGTTGTAGTTGACTTCTCAACTAAAATTGATATGGTCATCAAGGGGCCTAGAGATTTCTTTCTTGTTAAAAAGGAGAGGCAAATTATATTTTGAACGCTCAAATTCCTATGCATGCTTCATAGTAAATCCAAAAGCTACCTTTATGACTACTCATTTACGGAGTAACGTTTGGCAAACTCTAAGTAAACTATTACACAGGTAGAAAATTATGATGACCTCAGGTCTAAGGATCTCACATACACTATGTATGAGACCAACTGATGATAATATTTAAGAATATAACAATTCCCACAGTGTCTCAAGGTGGATCAATCTAACGCTATGTTCTCTAACATATGTCCAAATTATTGATTTGATATCTTATATCCATGAGGTATGAAATATGATCATTAATCAATACATATACTAATCCATAAATCATAAATATCTCACATAATGATATAAGATCAAGGATGTTTATAATAACATCATAAACACAAATAGAGAATTTCATGAACAAGTCATATACTTGTCAATCAATATAAATGATAGTTCATTCAAAAGACAAATAACATATTATTCAAAACTTCATAAACATAGAAACGATATAATCATCTCTATGATTATCTCTAGGGCATATCACTAACACCTTTGTCTCCTCCTTGGGGCTTTATTAGCTTTGCTTTGTCATCGTTCCACAAGCCAATGGGCTAGATCCTTCTGGGTTGCCATTTATGCAAGCTTCAGCTACATGTGTTCTCTTGTTGTGAAGCACAAGATAAATAGGCCATAAGGAGAGCTGGCATTGATGGTTAGCCGGTGAGGCTAATGCTTCTTGTACTTATCTATCTTCAATTGGGAAGTGTGTGTAAGACCATGTGGAGGTCGCCCCATAGTGTACAATGAGTATTTGATTTTATTATACAAATGTTGTTATAGTTTGAATTTGGTTTTGGGAGTTTGCAATGTTTAGAGTTGCTATCAGGTGTAAGGCGGTTTGACCGCCATGGGGATGGTGGTCTGACCACCATAGAGCAAGTAGTCAGGCCAGCCTTACAACTTTTGAAAACTACACACGTAACACTTGTGTAGACGTGTTTGGGAATGTGTTGCACTTGGTGTCACTTAAAATAGACAAGTTGGTGTCACATAAAAAATGATTGACGCTAGTGGAGTGGTTACAAGTTGGGAAGATAAGGAATCAAAGTGGGTGCTACCGGTGGTAGATATGATGAGTAATGATAATGCAGATTAGGACTAAGCTTAGGAGGAGCTGAGATCCAGAACAGTCAGGGAAGCGAGGTGCCGTCATGGTGTATGGAGAGGCATGTGACACACCAAGTGACTTAGGCCCGTTTGCAAGCGAGGACGGTTCGGTGGAATCCAGAAGTATGAGAGGCTTGACGGCAAGTTATTGGGGTCACATGGAGTTGAAGATGAAGCACGTGGTTGCTTAAAGGCGAAGGAAACATCAACTTCGTGGAAGGATGGTAGAGAAACATTTTGGTAAATTATCCAATACTGGTAAAATAGCAGTGTACAAAACCGCGACAATGGTCTAAGTGGATTAGATCAAGGAGTCTTCACGTAGGCCATGGAATAGCTAATTCGGGCTATTGGAGCCAAGTGCAAGTCGCGCTTTGAAAAGAGTGCATATATGAGTTTAAAATGTGGTATGGTGTTGTATTAACGGTTTAGCCAATGTAAGTGGATGTATCCACTAGTGTGTGTGCTGGTTAGGGTTTGCTAGGGAGAGGGGTGCCTCCCCTATTTAAGCCAAGAAGTGGAAAGAGTTAGGGTTAGTTCTTAAGGAAGCTTTTGACAAGGGTTCTTAGAGAGAACTCTTGAGAAATGAGTTGTGTCTCTTTGTCTTAAGCTTTTTATCATCGTTAGGTTTTGTGAGTGGCTGTAAATATTCATCTTCAAGTATCAATAGATATTTAAAATTTATCCAAGTCTTTCTCCTCTTTGCTCAAGTGTTGAAATATTAATTTGGCTTGATTTTGATGTTTTCTTCTTCCCTCTTGATCTTATTGTGATCCATGATAAGTAAGGGGTAGAAAATGAGTCTAGTTGATTAATCTTCACCTATCTAGATTATTCATATAGCATGACTCGAGATCAAGCCCAATTTTGCATAATCTTAGCTCAAATTTGGGTTTTTGTGGTCAGGATAGTTTTATCCTAAATCTATGTCTAGATTAGCTTGCTCTGATATATAGGAGTAGATTTAGATCATCCTTTTGATTAAAAACTCCTCAAGCAAGAACTAATTTGGATTTTACAGTTTTGGATGTTCTTGAGATCTATATTTGATTTTTTTTCAAATTAGTGAACCTGAGCCCAAGAACCTTATTATTAATAATTGATTTTAGGTTCTTAATACCTTGAACAAGTCCCATGCAAAATTTAAGGATGTTTGGATGAGATTTGAGCAATTTCTTGATATTTGAGTTTTGACCCAAGATGTCTTTTTAGTTTGGGAACAGAGGACCAGTTAGACTGGCTCTAGACCTACAGTCAGACCGGTTTTCAATCAGATCGACTCTAGACCAGCGGTCAGACCACTTAGGCCTGGTTAGACCGATCTTAAGCCTACAGTTAGATTGGCCCCATGAGGTTTTTGCCCACTTGTTACTTCTTCTGTTCGCTTAGCTTGTTGGCTTCTATTTTATCCCTATTTTTATTGTGTATTTGATCTCATTAGCTTTTCATAGCTAATTGAGTGAAGAAGCAAAAAATAGCCGAATTTATTGAAGTTAAAAAGAGATAAAGATCATTCATCCTCTCTGATCTCCGCCGTTGGTTCTACAGTGTGCAACCTGACGTGTTTGTCAAGATTCTACGTTGGCAAGTAAGTCTCCTGATGCCAGTATGTCAGTAACAATTCATGTAATGCAGTAACTGCTTCAGTTACTGAAGCTGCACTACCTTCATCAGATCATGAAGATTAAGGTAAGCACATGACCGAAGATTCTCTGAAAAGGAAAGAAAAGCATATGATCTTCTGGTTGCTCAAAGACTCTGCAAGTGCAACCTATCATTGTACAAGGTACATCCAAAGGAAAACTTGAGATGCCTCCAGCCTTTCAAGGCAGTCAAAGAAACTTGTGGATTACCTGTTGGATGATAGAATGCAGCTGCCGCAGGTTCAGTCACTGCCAACTGCTGTTGGATCATAGAATGCGGCCGCTGCAGGTTCAGTCACTGCCAACTGCAAACTCCAGTTGAAAAAAACTAGTGCTGCTCATTTTTTTTCTCTCACATTCAGAAACAGAAAAATTTCCGTTGGATTGGATCAATGCATTAATAGAATTGTTGGATAGCCTTATCATAGTGTCTCCGACCAACTTGATGATAAATATGGGACCAACAGGACGGCAGGCACGCAACCACAGATTGGCGATGCATTAAAGATCTCCTAAGATACTACTCCCTTCCCCTCGCGATACAAGTT
This sequence comes from Dendrocalamus latiflorus, assembly GCA_017311315.1. Lineage (NCBI taxonomy): Eukaryota > Viridiplantae > Streptophyta > Magnoliopsida > Poales > Poaceae > Dendrocalamus > Dendrocalamus latiflorus. The sequence continues at coordinate 20,107,300 of CM029649.1, read as the reverse complement.
CGACATGTATATATAGTTACATTATTTAAGTAAGATTTAATAAAATTAGATATTATTTATTTCTAACAGAAAGAGTAGTACTTATATCTATCTAATAGGAGCATCTATGATCTAGTTTCATTAAATATTATTTAAATAATATATTTATTTAGATATACACACTGGACTCGTATTGTGAGATGGATTTAGTATTTCAATAGGCGCCAATATATAAAGGTGGACTCCGAAGTTTTATTTGCATTTTTTCGAACTGCTTTAGGAAGAGTTAGCTAGAGCACTGAGTTAGCGAGGTATGCGTGTGAAGGACCTTGGCTCGAAAGCCGACCAATGCAGGAAAATAGAGAGAAAAAAGCCTTGTCGTGTGCCTTGCTGGTTGGAAACGTTTTTCAGAATGTTTTTCAGAACGTTTTGCAGAATGTCTCTTGTCGTGAACTCGCTGTCTTTGAAGTGACAGCAGCGCATTGCGTAAGTTTGGCCCAGTATTATGGGCCCAACCGCCCAAGAATGGCCCTAGCTGAAATCTTCTTCTCATGATTGGGCCTTGCCTGATCAGATCACAGCCAGGCTAAACCCTAAAACTTGGGCCTTTTGGGCCGTTTGATCAGGTTTCTCTGCGTATAAAGGTCTGTTTGTTTTGGCTTCTGCTGCTAGCTTTCGCTTGGAGAAGTCAAAAGTTAATATGAACACTTGGCTTTTCGAAGCGGCTTCTCCACTCCTCTAACTCCCGTCTCGCTCTGAGGATAAGGCAGGGGTCACAGACGCATCACGCACCCCACTCCTTTCGTTCTCATCTCGCATATGTATATATCTCTCACTTTTCCCACCGCTCGCGCCTTCTTTCTTAAAGTCACTTCTTTCATCCATCACTATTTATTTGCATCTAAAAACACTAGTTGTAGCCAATATGAACGCCCCCAAAGGCAAAGGTTTAGCCAGCCGGCTTTTGGGCTTGCTTCTGTCCCCATTCTTTTGAGCTTTTCAAATCTGTTGGCTTTGATTTCTTTCAGCAATCACTATTTATTAAACTAATGAGTAACAGTTCAAAAAACGCCCCCTCTATCTTTTCGAAATGTATCCATCTCAGAGTTGGTGGCCTGGAATATTGATCTATAGCAAAGTTTGGCCCAAATCCAGGCCCAGCCCGGCCCGGTGTACACACACAAGTGCGCGAAAAAGCACCAGACCGTGTAGTAGTGCTTCTACGCTCTCTAAAACTAAGCTTCACGAATCTTGACGTACCACATATTCGCGCCAAACAATATACGGTGCACAAGGATTTGGGCGTGATCTCGTTGGTGGAGTTTGTTTTTGTTGTTCTGCTGAATTTGAATCGAAGACGATGGAATTCCGGTAAAAGGCAAAATTTTCATCCGGTGGCTTTCATATGCTTAAGCCTTGTTTCTAGATTCTTTTCCATTGACTATGGTTTTCCACACCTTCTAGAGCCAGAAAGTACGAATACGGCCTAACAACCAAAATGAAGAGAATAATTTAGTTCATGCTGACGCGGATGCTGAATTCAAGATGCAAGCCTGCCTGTCAGTCTGTGTCTGAAAGAGTTTCATCAAAACACTTATCCTATCTGAATTCCCTCCCTTCTAGATCAGCCGAGTCAACAGCCTGCATGACAAGAAGATTGGTCAGCTGCAGACTACTCTGAATTTTCCTTGGCAAAGAAAGGGAGAAAACTCTGAATCTCCACAGGTCCAACCATGTGATCTCCGTAGTCCAAACTCCTGCTCCCAGAATTCCACATCAGACAGCCACTCCACATGAGCATTTCCAACCCTTCTTGATGTCCACTTCACATGGCATGGCATGGCATGGCATGGCCTGGCCGAATACCATGAGCCGGCAAATGACCGGCGCTGCCAACTGCAAATGCTCGGAATTTCTTTTTGTGCAGACTATAAATACGCCCTTGCTCTCACTTGGAGCACACACCCTCTGATCAGCCTTCGGTCAGCAAGAACTTGCCATCATAGTGTGCACTGACAGACTGACTGACAAGATGGTTGCCAGCTGCGTTACCGAGGAATGCGCCCTGGCTGTGTCGGCAGACCGGATGTGGAAGGTCGCCTTCACCGGCGACCAGGCCATCTTGCCGAAGGTCTGCGCCGGCTTCATCGACGCCGTGGAGGTCGAGGGCGACGGCGGGCCCGGCTGCATCACCACCATGAAGCTCAACGAAGGTAGGTTATTGCGGACATTTAAATGGCTATCCTTCCACTGCTTCACACGATAAAGATACAAGATTCGGTGATCTCAACGAAGGCCTCGACGATCATATCACATTATCACTGATCACACAATTGATTTGACATGATAGATGCAACTAGCGAATAGACATTTCGCGGTTGGGCTGGGCCCGGGCTCCATTCTCTGCCCGCGTAAAGCCCGGCCTGGCCCGGCCCGCTTTCGTTAGATGTCTGGAATCCTGAGCTGATCATGGGACAACCAATATATATTGCTGCGTTCTTGTGTGCAGCCGTGGGGGATGCGAAGGTGCTGAAGAGCCGGCTGGTGGCACGCGATGGCGCGGCGCGGGTGATCAAGACAGAGGTGCTGGAGGGCGGCAAGGTGTCCAGCCAGCTCAAGTCCCAGGTGACGGAGGTGAAGCTCGAGGCCGCCGGCGACGGCGCCTGCGTGGCGAAGCTGAGAGTGGAGTACGAGAAGCTCGACGGAGAGGCGCTGTCGCCGGAGGACCAGACAAAGCTCGCCCAGGGCTACCTCGGCCTGCTCAAGAAGGTCGAGGCCTACCTCGTCGCTCACCCTGCCGAATACGCTTAATTAAGCCAATAAGAAGATCACAATAAACCAGGAAAAAAATCCGTCTACGTATATGATCATATTATCACGAGTATTTTGATGATAAATAAGTTGAGGAAGTGATCCTTTGTTTGGTGGTGTGTTTGAGGTATATGAGTGTTTAATCGATGTCTTAAGCTTGTGTAATTGTATCTTTGCCTCTCTGGTGACTCATGAGAGTATTTTGCTTCATGAACAAAGATGCATATATATATGCATGTGGTTTGGTTTGGTTATTATTTTATGGGAGATTGCAGATGAGAATGAAGGGCTGTATCTGTATAATTAGTCCAAACCAAATGCGATCCATGACATATGTTCAAATGTACATCGGTACATGCATGCCTATCTTCATTTCAACGATCACTTGATAAGGACATTTCTCTGATAGTCTGATCCATGAACATAGAATTGCTCGTACTTGCACTGATAAGCCACAAAATTCATTGATTTAACAGTAGGAGTAAAAGAAACACGAAAAAATTCCTAGGAACACTGCCTACTACATGTGCAGGAAATTCTGAATGTTCTCTCTAGTCTTGTTAGCCAAACATCACACTGCCTACAAACATCCTTTGTCGAACCTACTCCTCTCAGAATTCACAAAGTCCTTGATCTCAAATTCACATGACAGAACTAAACTTAACCTATGAACCGGCAATAGACTACAAAATGCCTGATATGAAACTCCGAATTACATACGATGCGGGTACGCTTGTAAAGCTAGCCCTCACTTGAACAAAAGCATAGAGACTCATCAGTTCAGTGACGAAAATTTTGCAAAATGTATCTGTCGATGGCAATGTTAGTATGAAATTCCAAGCTCATATCATAGATGTGTACACCACTGTGTGAATTTGCAAAATGTTGTTGTATTTTGTCATCCGATCATTGTAAAGCAATCAAATCAACTGGACTTTGCACCGACCTGTATTAGTCGTGGTGCCCAAAGATGCTTCCGCCGACTGTAGTCAAACGTGGCTACTCTAGGATACTATTCCTTCATCGTCTAGAGCTCTTGTTCTCAAGACTATTTATACCCTTTGTAAACCTCTCGGTAGAGAGAGACTCATGGAGTGCCAATATATATGTAATACGCCGAGAGCGTTATGTAACTTCATATAGTAATTTCGCCGATTGTGTATCCGTGATTTTTCCCGCAAAAGTTTTACACATTACATCTTTGTTTTGTGTTCTTAATTATTTTTCATTGTTTTATATTACCTAGACGTTTTCGCAAAAAGTGGTATTAGAGTCCTAGATTCCCAACAGATTGGTTGATGGCAATGTTACTCTGAAACTCCAAGCTTGTTTCACAGATGTGTACCAATACTATGATAGTACATCAAAGTCACAATACAACAACAATAATAATAATAAAGCCTTTTATCCCAAACAAGTTAGATTATGCTAGGAATGAAATCTCCTCAAAGTCAAAGAAACAAGAGTCTTTTAATAAAACCTACAAGGCTAAAAGCCTAAACCTTACATCCTGCCATATGAACCGAGAGTTTCAAACACCGCCCATGTATCTTTTTTTATGTCATAATTTCAGTATATTAATCGCTAACTTCTATGTGCTCCTCTTCAAAACTAACTCTTCGGATACACATCAAAGTCACAGTATACAATTTTTTTTTTTGACATGGGACACTACGATTCCATTAACCTTGGTGCACTACTAAATCATTGGCATCCACAGCCAAGACAGAGTTCTGTATATGGTAGTATGGTACAGTTAGAGATAACGTAACTAATTAATAACCATGCATTCGTGCCCCCTAAGCGAGAAAAGGAACCAAATTACCATGTTGTACCTAGGGATGGAAACAAATTGAGTAGTCTCAAATACGAATATGAATTTATATTTTTAAAATGAATACGGATATGAATATGAATTCATATTTCTAAAATGAACACGAATTTTAACATTCTCAAATACGAATCGAATGTCGTAACGAATACGAATTTGAATTGAATATGAAATTAATTCAGTCGAATGCGAATATCTTAAAACTTTTGTACCAAATCTTGGTAGAACAAATTTATGTAACATGACTACACGTCTACATGAGCTAACAGTGTAGTGCATAGAGTTGGAAATTATGCAAAGTAATTTTCACTTCTTACTTGTGAACTTTGGGTCATCAGAAAATAGCTTCCTATAATTATCCCCAGGGAAGTCGCTAGTGATGGAAACGGATCAAATACGAATCAAATAGTCATGAATACGAAAACGAATATGAACATTCTCAAATACGTATACGAACATTCTTGAATACGGATTTTGCTTGCCAGATTCGTATTTTCTCGTATACAAATATTGGATAAAATAGATTATCATTTACCGTTTCTCATCCCTAGTTGTACCTCCCTTCTTTCATGTTAGGTGGGTTATTTTGGATCGTAACTTGTGGCTTTTGGCTTAAATTTTAAAATTCTAGTTGTTCACGAAAGCTAATACAGATAGAGACACTCGCATAATTTTGGCAAATATAGATGAAGTCAAGATAGTATCTACTATAATTGACTTATGTACCCTACCGTAAAACACACTCCGTTTGAAAACTACTTACTGTAAAAAATCAATCCATAAGCCCAAAAGAACCCAGTCTAATTCGACAAAGTGTCAATGGTCAGCATGGCGCGGATGCCTACTGGTGCATTCATGTGACACCTCGGCCCTTGTGAAATTAGGCCCATGTGTGGCCCATGTATGTGTGCATAAGGAGTTTGGATTAGTCCCACCTTGTCTATCTTGGAAGAAGAAGACCAACATATAAGCCTAGGGCTTCCAATGGTAGCAATCTCTAATTAACCATTTTGCACGAAGTAAGGACGAAAGTGCAAGAAGGTTACTACGTGTGCGTGGATTATCCAGAATGGGGTTAGGCCTAAGCCAGTTTGGACCCTAGGGCGTTACAAATGGTATCAGAGCCGATCTTCGTGGTTACACGGGCTCGTGCGGGTCAGGGGCATGGGCATATGATGCATGGCACATGTGGACCCAGAGTGAACACGCGGCATGGTATATGTGTCAGCACTGGACGCACAAACATCTGTCAAGAGGGGAGATCCTGGTCATTTGCCCCAGTGTGAGAATGTTAGGCCGACGAGGATGTCGGGTTCTTTGAGGGGGTATACGTGACACCTCGGCCCATGTGCGGCCCATGTATGTGTGCATAAGGAGTGTGGATTAGTCCCACCTTGCCTAGATTGGGAGAAGAAGACCAACACATAAGCCTAGGACTTTCAATGGTAGCAACATCTAGTTAAACTTTTTGTGTGAAGCGAGAATAAAAGTGCAAGCAGGTTGCTATGTGTGCGTGACTTATCCAGAATGGGTTAGGCCTAAGCTAGTTTGGACCCTAGGGCATTACAATTCGCATCAGCTAGTGCTCATCTCAACAAATCCATGCATGGAACCATCGAGCTGCATGGTAGATCATTCTTGAATATGTTATTTTTTTCCATCATGCACGCCATTCTCCTATAGACATAAATGCATGCTTGCTTACAGGCTTTAGTAATCCAGCACTACACATGCATGCTGATATACAAAGCTGATGGTATAATCACCACCTTTCAACTGATAACCTTTGATGAAGCACAAAGATTCGACATGCATGATCACCATTGCCGTCGCTTCGATTCCTAATTGCTGCTTGGACTATGCATGAAGAGATAACAAGCACTTAACAAACATTGTTTTGGTACAATCCAGACTAACTCTAACAATGACAACCTAAATCCTATTCTCTTAAAATTACAAGCAGCATATGTTTTTTTTCCAAAAGGGGCTCCTTGCTAATCATGTGATTCAAATGACCACTTAGCCGACATTCTACCATCCACATAAAATTTACCGGCCATCTTGAAAGATAACAAAACTAATATGTTAACGATAACAAATTCCAATGTAACATCCTAATTAGACACAAACTATGAAATGTTGGCCCGACAACCTACTTTAAAGTAGTGATTACACAAATCAATATAATGGTTAAGGTTCCAAGTGATAAACTAGAAAACCATACGCATCAAGCCATCCATCTACTTGAAATATGTAGATAATCATATAATTGTCTCTCTTCCAAGATAAGCCAATGACATCGAATCTAAATCCTTCACATAGACATAGAAATCCCACCCTATGATCCTTTTCCCCCTTTTTCATGGTAGGGATGAGCTTTCCATCCATGGGAGTTTCTATATCCAAAGTAGGTCACACGATAGTTCATTCCAGAGTGACACAATGACCAAGTTTGGGCCTATTCAAATAGGCTTGGGCTTCTTGCTTTGGCTACCAGAAGCCCAAAGCCGATTTGAATGGTTGGATTGGTAAAGCAATTTTCACAAGCCGTCTATGGATAAGATCAAGTTAGGGCCATTTTCTTTCCAATACTTGTTCTTCCCTACCCATGCTCGCTACCTTCTACACCAGTCACCCCCTCCTTCACCACCCTCAGATCTAGGCTGGGCCCTCGCTATCGGTTGCCTTTAATGCGGGCGCCACACTTCCTCCTCGATCTCCGTATGTGCCGTCCATGCCTTCTCTAGCCACGTTCTTTGTGCCTTTGCAATGCCACCCCTCGTCCTGGATATGCGCATATTGCATTCTCAGTTGGCTATCTTCTCCGCCACCCAGCACCGCGTCCCTCTCCTTCTCCGGTCCATGCCTCCCACACCACCGATCGACTCACCGGGTTCGGCGCTATGTTGATGCATCCCTGTCCATCTTTACTCCCCACCTTCCACAACGTCCACCGGCACATCCATTTCAGCCTCACATCACCTCCCTGACCTCTCATTCGTAAGGTGCACATGTGACATCCCCCTATTTGCCATCAATTTGGTTGTTTGTTTTGTTCAATTTGAGACTTTTTCTTATGGATGAACCTGCAAATTTATTGGATTTTAATCACTTCAAAGCCCACACACAATAATTTTTCATGTCTACCACATGCGCATATATGGCTAGCTCGTGCCCCAATATTGCAAATTGGGATGAGACTACAACACGAGTTTTCATTGGCATTTGCATTGAAGAGGCTGCCATTGATAGTGAGCTCGTGTTCAACGAAGACTAGCCTCGCAAAGGGCAATAAGCCTATGGCCCATATGATTGGGACGTAGCGCTCGTCCAGCTCTCATGGATCCCTCCCATCCCGCAGCTTCAAGGGCGGAGGCCCAGCTGCATCACCCGTCATCTGTGAGTGGCACCGGTGGTTCTCATCGTAGAACTGTTTGAGAAGCTCCGGTAAAACCATACCTTCCAATAAATAGGATAGACTAAATATTAGTGTGAACATTGATGATGACAGTAAAATACTACAAATTAAAATTTACGATGGAATAAATAGTGCATATGAACACATGCTCATAATCTAGGCAAGAAAAACATCTGGGCCTTGATGCTACTTGTCATAATTATTTGTCAGTATAGTTTTGTTTTACTGTATATCTGGCCTTTTACTTTTCTCTACCTTAGTTGTCTTTTGATCAAAAGAAAACAAATTAAGTGCTTAAGTTAATGAGCAATAGTGCGGCTTAAGATCTGATGTATACATATATAGGCTTCTGTCACGTCGTACCCTCCATTGGCTTTATGGACTAAAAAATATGATATGTTATCATAAAAGAGTAGTATAAGTATGGGCGATGCTTGTGTCCATAAAGAACAGTCCGAAGGTAATTTGATAATAAACCCAATTTTTTTTATACTATATGAGCTAGGAGTAGCTCTACTTAGTATAATAGTATGCAACATACATGATGCAACAAGAAGTTTGCTAGAGATTTTTTTTATGTTTCTAATATAATCTTTCCTCTGGCATCACAGTTTAATTAATTGCTATACTTAGTAGTTACGATTTTAATGTCTAATGCAGTCAACATAAAAGCATATAAAAATATATAATTAAACAACAATAACTTGCTAATAGAAAATTAATTAATATAAAAAATAATTAATTATGTCTAAATAATTAGGAATAAATTAATTACACCTAAATAACTGCAACTAATTACATACATATTCAACAAAGACAATTCATACGATAAAAAACTACCAGTTGATATGACTACTAATAATGATACTAAACAATATTTAATCAGTTGTGAAGAAAGCGGACGAAGAGCGCAGGCGAGGAGTGTGAGCAAAGAGACTGCGAAGCAAGGAGTGCGAGCGAAGAGATTGCAATAATGTGAGTGCACGTAGCTTGAAATTTATAGCAAGAGTGATAGTGAAGCCTACACCGACAATGCGCTGATAATGATGGTAGTGAACTGCGCATAGGGAGACAGACGCGACGTAAATGACACTTTTAGTGGTCTGTTTCCTGCACGAGTGCTCAATTTCCATATGAGTCAAATGTCTACAACCCACTACGTTTGTTCACTTGCAGATTAAATAAAGCAAAGAAAATCAAAATGAGGATTAAACAAGGCAAAGAAAATGAAATGGCCCACCTCTGCCGCACCTACTAATCACCTGGTAATTGTACGAATTTTTTAGCAATATTCAGAGTGAATAAAATTATTAAAAAATTACACAGTCAAGTACGTTATTGCAAGAGATTGTGCATAAAATTTTGTAATTTCTTGAGCTCATGTGCTATATTTAAAAATTCAAACATTACTTGGTAATCGTATAAATTTTTTAGCAACGTTCATAGTGGATAAAATTGCTAAGAAATTACACAGTTAAGTGCGTTATGTCAGAAGGCTGCACATACAATTTTATAATTTTTTGAGCTCATTGGCTATATTTAAAAATTAAAAAATTAGTATAAAAAATTAAGACAAGTAATTAAGCAGGCTAATTAGCCAACTTAATTACCTATCGTCTGCCCATGGAGCGGCAGGCTGCTACCGTCTGGTGGCGGGGCGGCAGGCTGCATGCCGCTGGCAGCACGCCCACGCGTTAGCTTTGCGGTATGGCCGCTCGGCCACCGGACGGCAAAAACACTATTTTTGTAAATACGATACGCATACTGCTATTTTCATAATTATGGAGGCAACGGTGTTATATATACGCCAAAAACTCCAATTATGTATGTTCGTACCAGTAATGTATAATGTAATTCATATATGTTCAGATATACAACGTGTCTCTTTCTCCATTCTGGGATCAGAACATCTCTCTGGTATCAAATTGACGAGAACTTTCCTGAGATTCTTTTCCATTGACAACAATTCTCAACAATTCCTAGGAACACTGAAAATTACATGTTTCTTCATCGGTCACTGACAAGTGGGTCCGTCGCCCAGGGTGAATTTTGGAGATTCAGAATATGCCCTCTGATCTGTTAAATCAACATCACAGTTTGCTAAATTCTGGTTGTCTTATCCCTTGTCCAACCAATTGTTGCCAGAACTCACAACTCACCAAAGTTGTTATCCACTCCAAGTGACAATGATCCTACAGCAAATTAAAATGCCACTGGCTCTGAATTACTTGCAATGCGCCAAGATCCTGCTGCGCTGTCTGAAATTTCTAGCTCATTTCACAGATGAGTAGCAATATTATGACAGTGTAACGCCCTAGATCTAAATCAACTTAGGCCTAACTCTATTTTTAAATAGATCACGCACATATAGTAACTTGTTTACACTTTCCTTCTCGTTTTGTGCAAAACAGTTAACCGGAGGTTGTTACTATTAGAAGTCCTAGACTTATATGTTAGTACTTCTCAAGCTAAACTAACAAAATAAGACTAATTCTACATAGGCCAAAGTGTTACATACACCCTCCCTCAAAGGACTTGACATCCTCATCGGCCTAACATACCCACATTGGGACAAATGATCATAATCTCTCCTCTTGGCACATATCCGCGCGTCCAGTGCCAACACATATGACATGCCGTATGTCCACTCCGGGTCCACACGTGCCATGCGCCATATGCCCGCGTCCTTGACCCACACGTGCTCATGCAACCGCAAGGGTCGGCTCTCATACATTTGTAATGCCGTAGGGTTCAAACCGGTTTAGGCCTAACCCCATGCACACATAGCAACCCACTTGCACTTTCATTCTCGCTTCGCGCAAAACGATTAATCGGAGGTTGCTACTATTGGAAGTTCTAAATTTATATGTGTGCTTCTTAAGCTAAACTAGCAATGTGAGACACATACATATAGATCATTATGAGTCTAATTCTACGTGGACTGAGGTACTATAGACGGTAATTCTATGTGTGCGGTCGGCCGCCTTCGCCACCGGCTGTCGTCGCCCGCCCGTCACCTTCGCCCTTTTCTTCTCTCGCGCGCGGGAGGGAGTGATTAGTGAGTGCGCGGGCGGAGTGAGGAGGAGGGATTGAGACAGAGAAGAGAGAGAGAGGAGATGGCGATGCTTTTGATGGAGGGAGTAGTTTCGTTGCTGGCTAATGACGTGGGCTCGAGCCCACAACCTCCATTGCCAACTCTTTACTTTCGTTGAGTATTTTTGTTTTAAGAGTTTTCTGCTGCTGATTTCTTTTAGTCAGTCTTTGGTTATTTTTCGTGAGCTTTCGTAGCGTCCATCACACATAGCAACCCACTTGCACTTTCATTCTTGCTTCGCGCAAAACAATTAATCGGAGATTGCTACTATTGGAAGTTCATGTTAGTGCTTCTTAAGCTAAATTAGCAATCTGAGACACTATAGGTCATACCTTTATATGCACACACATATAGATCATTATGAGTCTAATTCTACGTGGACTGAGGTACTATAGACGGTACATTGGTCACAATATACAGTTGCAGATAGTGAATGGCATTGCTAAAACATGTCTTAAATCTTGGTACAGCAGCAGTAGCTTGCTCAGCTACTGAAGAATCCATCATCACAGCTAATTACTAACAGCACCTGAACTGAACCGAACACCCCACGAAGCAAGCACTCCTTCATGTGAGCTTCTTCAGAGTTCAGACAGTTGCTGACAATAGTTACTACTACTACTACTATGGGAAGCTGAAGCCGCCGATGCGCTCCCTGGTGCCGGCGGGCGGGCTGATGTAGACCCAGAGCAGCGACAGGATCATCGAGATGAGCCCCGACCAGACGAAGACGATGGTCGGCACGCGGCCGCGGCGGCCCAGGAGGCCCTTGGCGAAGGGGTAGAGGTGGCACAGCACCCAGAAGCTGAAGAAGGTGCCCCCCAGCAGCTTGCTCCACTGCGGGAACTCACTGTACAGCGTCCGCGCCGCGGCCACCGCCACGGCCACCGCGTTCACCATCATGATGGTTACCGGCGGCACCATCAGGAAGCTCCACCGCACCTCGTACAGCTCCGCGAACGCGTCCTCCTCACCGTCGTCCCCGGTGCCCGGCTTGGACGTCAGCGTGAAGGAGATGTCCACGCCGGCAACCACCTTGAGCAGGCCCTGCAGCACCGCCGCCGGGTGCGCGCTCGTGCCGCCAATCACCCAGAACTGTTCGTTGCGCCACCACTCGTTCAGCGTGATCCCCGACCACTTGATCTCCAGCAGCGCGAGCAGGCAGAGCGTGATGGTGATGGCGAGCAGGAAGACGAGGAAGGTGGCGCTGAGGTGCTGCACGATGAACTTGCCGGAGAAGAGCGAGACGGCGGGGAGGACACAGTAGACGAGGAGGAAGACGGAGGTGAACGGGTACATGCCGACGTTGAAGTAGGCGACGCGCTGGAGGAGCTTCATCCGGCGGGACGCGAACAGCGCGTTGTTGCGGGAGAAGAAGATCTCGACGGAGCCCGTCGCCCACCGGAGCACCTGGTGCAGCCGGTCGGTGAGGTTGATGGGCGCTGTGCCGCGGAACGCGTCGCGCCGCGTCACGCAGTACACGGACCGCCACCCGCGGTTATGCATCCGGTAGCCCGTCACCACGTCCTCCGTCACCGACCCGTAGATCCACCCGATGCGCCGCCCCCACTCCGTCTTGTCCTCGTAGAAGCACGAGATCACGCTGATGGCCTCGGCGACGGTGGCTGCGTCCAGCGGCTCGCGGGGCACGGCCAGCGCGCCGGCGGGACGGCCCTGGTGCACCCCCGGCATGTCCTGCAGGAGCCTCCCCTGGTACTCGGCCACCGGGATCGACGCCACGAACGTCGCCGAGCTGCCGAACCGCTTCGGGAGCAGCGCCGACGACTCGATGTCGCCGAGCTGGCCGCCGTCGTCGTCCTCGATCGGCGGCAGCATCACCTCGTTCTCCCTCTCCCTGTCTGTCTTCTTCCCCATGGTCGGCTTCCTCCTCAGGAACAGCTTGATCTTCTTCCTCCCGAGCCAACCGTGGTGCTCGGTGGCGCGCGGCGGGCTGAACCCGTACAGCGCGGTGCGGCGGAAGACGCACCCGGTGCCGACGTACATGGGGCCCTGCAACCCGTCCATGGCGCGCATGGCGACGTCGAAGAAGACGAGGTTGTGGTTGGCGTAGCGGTCGTTGGGGTCGATGCCCTCGAACCGCTGCGGGAACTGGACAAAGCAAACGCGGTCGCCGCCGCGGTCGAGCATGAAGCACATCCCCTCCCGGAGCGCCGCCGAGTTGTGCACGTAGTGGTCGCAGTCAAGGTTGAGGATGAAGGGCCCGTTCGACATGATGGCGCTCGTCCGGACCAGCGCGTTCATGGCGCCCGCCTTCTTGTTGTGATCGTACCCCGGCCGCTTCTCGCGCGACACGTACACCAGCATCGGCAGCCGGATGTCCACGCCCGTCGTGTCGATCAGCCCGCCGGACTCTGCCGGTTCCCCGCCCATCACCGGCTCCGACGTCGGCGGCGCCAGCATTGCCTGCGTGCCCAGCAAATGTAGAACACATCATCAGTGAGTGATCCTTCGAATCAAGAATTGAAGAAATGTATTGATTGCATCGTTCAATTACCTGGATGATGCCGGCGTGGTCGCCGCGGGAGTGGTCAGGCGCGGCGGCGAGCCAGGTGCCGGGCCAGTGGGAGCCGTCGGACATCCAGGTCGCCTTCACGGCCGCAATCTCAGCCAACGGGGCCGTTCCCAGCACACCACCGGCCGCGACGGCCTCCTCCTGCTGCCGCCTCCTTGCGCGCAGCTCCTCGCCGGCGTTGTACGCGTCGGAGCGCCGCCGGATCGCCTCCGGCAGCGAGTTCACCCTCACCTTGAACTCGTCGTACTCCCTCTTCACCTTCCTCCTCTCCCGGACGAAGTCCACCCGCACCTTGTTCTTTAGGAAGTCCCTCTTCTGGCCGAAGTAGGCCTCCGGGCTGCGCGGCTCGACGCCGTGCTTCCGGCAGAAGGGCACCCACGTGCGCGCGAAGCTGGCGGTCTCGGCGAGCGCCTCGAAGGTGAGGAGCGCGCCGCCGTCGTCGGAGAGGTAGCAGGTGAGCTTCTCGATCGGGTAGTCGGCGGCGAGGATGGAGAGGATGGTGTTGGCGGTGACGAGCGGCGGCTCCTTCTCCGGGTCGGCGGTGGACACGAAGACGTCGACGCCGGGGAGATCGGAGCGGCCCTTGGGGTTGCGGGCGGTGGGCGACTCGAAGCGGTCGGCGAGGACGTCGAGGTCGGTGGCGCGGTGGACGGGGCAGAGCTTGGGGAGGCTGTCGAGCAGCCAGGAGAAGGCGAACCACACCTCGCACGTCACCGACAACGCCCACAGCCACACCGCCTCCGGGTTCGGGTGCCGGATGCGCCACGCCAGGAAGAACCCCAGCGCCACCAGCCGGATCGCGATCAGCAGCCTGCACGGGGCAGGAGCAAGAAGAAGCCATTATTGCAACAAGTCGAGCACTGTGACACAACTAAAATGACACCAAAAAATCACTTTTTTTTGGTAAGATAGTATTTTTGGTCACTACTAACCATGAAGATTTTGTGATTTTAGTTTCGTTGATCAAACTGTTGCCACATTATTAGCATCTAAGAGCCAAAATAGGTATTTTTTTGGGATAAAATTCCAACATTTGTTTTACTCGTGTCAAGAATTTGTTACCTGTAAGGGCTGAGGATGGCCTGGGAGACGCTGGTCTTCCTCGTCAGCGGCCGGCGGCACCGGGCGCCGAAGTTGGGCGGCTCCTCGAACCCGACAAAGCCGGTGGTGGCCCCGGCGCCGCCGCCGTGACCGTCCTTGGGCCAGAGCGCGTTGCCGTAGCCGTAGGTGCCCTTGGTCTCGAAGAGCCACCGTGTGTGGTCGAAGTCGGCCGGCTTGCCGCCGCCGCCGTTGCTGCTGGGCACCTTCATGGAGTGCACCATGGAGAATCGCTTCGCCATCGACGTCAGCGGCAGCTGGTCGCGCTCCTCTGACGAGGAGATGGCCTCGTCGCCGGAGTAGTCAGTGTCGCTTCCCGCAGAGTAGGCCTCCTTGCAGCCGGGGCAGTTGCCGGAGCCGGCGACGCAGTCCATATAGCACTCCTGGCAGATCATGAACCCGCAGTCGCAGGGCGGGCGGCCGCCGCGGCCGGCGTTGAGGAACGCTGGCATGTCGCAGCCGCGCATCTTGCAGGACATGTTCCCGGAGGCGGCCGCGGCCGGCATGGCACCGTCGACGGAGGAGTTGAGCACGTGACCACGTGTGGCGCAGTTGAGCCCACCGGTGAAGATGGTGCCGGAGATGTAGCTCCTCTGCGCCTGCACCTCCGCCACCGGCGCGTCCGTGTCCGCCGTGGCTGCGGACGCCGTCCTGTCCGGAGTCGGCGGGATATGCACGGTGTAGTGCACGAACTCGGCGCTCGCGTCCCCGCCGTCCCTCGACGCGCCCAGGTACCGGCTTCCCCCGCTCCGGCGCAACGGCGAGACCTGCAACGTCGCCGTGGACGACCCGAGCGAGTGCCTCGGCACCGGGCTTGTGAGCCCAGCTCCCCTCCTCACCACCCCATCCCCAGGGCTCCCCCCTCCCTTCTCCCCCACCGTCACCGTCACCGGCGACCCTGCCGGCAACGACAGCCGCCGCGACATCCCACCCTACCAGATCACCTCCACCTCCTCCAAATCAAACCCAAAGCAAACAACAGATCAAGTCCCCCAGCTCCGCTCGAAACCAACCAAGAACCCAGCTCAGCTCAAATCCAGCCCGAAAGAGACCATTTCTCGTGCTCTACGCGAAAGCTCGGAGATTATAGAGAAGAAGAGGATTGAGCAATCGATGCCGCTCGGGGACCGAGAGGAGATTCTGGGCGTGGCAGATTTCGGTCGCTGCGGCGGCCATATTTATTCCCCCCTCGCTCTATCCCTTTGGATTCTTCGCCGCCGCTTTCGAAAACGGCGAGCCCAACGGTCGAGTCGGCGATGACGCGCGAGCGTTTCAAATGGCAACGGTCGGGGGATCGGGCCGTCGGGTGCCCAATCGGACGGCCGAGGTTTGATTTGGCAGAGCAAGGAGGTAGCCGTTTGGGAGGGAGTGAATGGGGTGGGGCCCGCGAGAGCGAGGAGAGGCTGACGGGTGGGCCCGCAGGAAAGGACACGTGGCATTGGCTGAGCTATTACTGGGAGCCTTTTTTTTTGTCTCATCTAGCTTAGCTTTTGTGCGGTGATTTGTATCATTACATGTTTGGCCGGGTTTTTTTTTTAAAAAAAGTTGGTTTATGTTTATATTATCTATAGTAACTAGATTTTAAATGATGTATTTTTTAATAGGATTCATAGAAATATTGTAGTAAAAAGTGTACTGAGTTTAACTGTACCAACTAAAATCCTATAATGCTATTTTTCTATACATACTACTTCTTGCAAACAATCAAAATTTAAATATTTAAATCATAAATCATTAGCCCAAAAAATCTATCCTTTGTCCATGGCCGCTTACAGCGGATGTGTGTTAGAGGAAAGCTTGCCCTAACCGGGACTGACATGTGGGCCTGGCAAAAATCCTGCTTTCGATGACTCGACTGTTACTCTGTGTGAATCTATTGGCACACATTTTTTTAGACCGAGAGAAATGTCGAGGATTTTAACCGTTTCATATGAATTCTCTTTCCTACGTTCCAAACAAACGTCTTAGTTTTTTCCCCCTTTTTCATGATTTATTCTGGCAAATTCACCATCATGATTTCGTGATTGAGGAGGAACCATTGATCTCGGCCGTTGCCTGATCTCACAGCTGAACGGATCTCTCATGATCTGGGGCCCGCTGTCGGTGTGTATGGAAAGTCAACTTCATTTGCCGGTCAAGCTGACTGTCCTTCCAGCCGTTGGAGCGCGAATGCAGAGTTGCAGGCTTTAGCATCTGAAAAGGGAGAAAAAAAATCAAATCTTTTTAGCGCCTAGGATTTGGATGCTCATGCTTGAGATGATGAGGTCGATTTGTCAGGTCTGATCGAGATTCACTTATCATTGATAATAAAATTAATTACTTGTGTTTGTATTTTGCAGTGTTCATTGAACGAACCAATATGATACATGTTGAGCTTTGTGACTATACGTATAAGTTGCGACTATACGTATATATCTAGGAGCAAAAACATTGCACATCTAGTTCTTGGCTGCCTTTCCTGGATTAACGTTTACGAAGCCTAATTGTGTCCATCTACTTCTCCCAAAGTCTGTACATGTGGCCACACATTCTACCAATAGGAAGGATACTCGACCAATAAGATTGCAGAGCTTTGAAATTGGAGTAAATTGATCTTTATCTTAGGCCCTGTTTGGCACAGCTTCATCAACAACTTCATGAGCTGTTATGAGCTATTTTTTGCCAAACACCCTTTTTGCAAACAGCTTCATGGATGAAGCTCCTTAAATCATGCTCTCACAAGGGAATGGGGTGGGGTGAAGCTGAAAATAGTAGCTTTTCACAGCTCTCTCCCTCAGGCTCGCAGTTCTAGGAACCCACTGCCCTTGTAGTTGACAGAAATTACAGTACTTTGCCACTGGGTCCCCACGCCTGTTTCCTCTCCTCCCGTTCGCACTTCTCTAATGATTTTATTTTTTTATTTTAATTTTTTAATTCATACTCATTCAAATATATTATTTTTAATTCATATGATCATATACAAACATACAACTCCAAATGTTAGAACAAGTCAGATAGACAGGGGCATCTTGGACAATTGCCCTCTTTCAGCCATGCATGAAGCTGTTGGTGAAGCTGTTTTGCCAAACAGTTTTCCAAAACAGTTTTAGCTTCACCGGTGAAGCTGCTCGTGAAACTGAAACAAAAAAAACAGCTTCACTAGTGAAGCTGAGCTGTGCCAAACGGGGCCTTAGGATAGCGTGTGTATTTTGACCTTGTTTTTTGAGCTCCGGTTGATGAGCTGCCCAAAAGAACATGTGTGTGCACAAGCAGAGAGGCGAATGTAGTGACCCCAATTGATTTTTTTCACAAGTGTGCATATGGGTTTTCTAGGACTTTTTTGTAAGAATAATTTTTTTTAAAGCTATATGTACTTGCCTGAGGGAGCATATTCTTGGGATATGGGCAATATTGCTCACTAGGATCGCAAAATCCCTTAGTTCACATTAGATTGTACTTTCTGATTGGTACTATGTTAATTCTTGAGATATTGGTCTCTTCGTGGGCACAATAAAATTAGAGACTACTTTGAGGAATGAGGAGTGACTCCTATTGAACAAAACTTCTGCACCCACGAGTGTAAGGTCCTGTTTGGTACAGCTCTAACTTCGAGATCTATGCTGGATTTGTAGTTTGTTGATTAAATTAAAGTGATTTAAATATTTTTATTTAATATATAATATAAATGAAATAAGTCATGTAAATGCACTTAACATGCTTGCAACTCTAGATCCAGGATTTCCTAGAGCTACAGATGACCAGGAGCTCTGCCAAACGGGGCCTAAGTTCTCCTTTCGTAAGTTCTAATTTTCTTTTTGTGAGGACACTTTTTTTTATTGTTGGTTTGATAGCTAGTCACACCGTTTTTTTTTTGCAAAGTGTGGCACACATTTCTTTTGTGGTAGAAATTTTGTTTGATAAAAGTGTATGGAACACATTCTTGTTACTTTGCTAGTTGATATCGATGACTTAAGGATGTGTTTGGTTGGAGGGATGGGGTGGGATGGGATGAGATGAGATGGTTCCTTTGACCAAGCATATCTGTGTGTTTGGTTAGAGGGATGATGTGGGATAGAATGGTCCAAAGTGGGATGAGCCTGTGCAAATTTAGAGAATATTCTTCTTAGATGCTGGACCATGTGGTTCCACTTTTTTTGTGGAACTATCTCATCCCATCCCCATCCCACCTCATCCCTCCAACCAAACACATCCTAAGTAGTTGTTTTGGTTTCATATCTTTCACTATGCCCAATAGCTAATAATTAATACATGTAAGATGAGTTCATTACGCCCTGTAATTATTATTTTTTGTTCATAATGATTTTGTGTTTTTGTTATAAGGGATATATAGACTTGAGCAAAATTGGTATGGCTCGAAGCTAAGTTTAGGTCTAAGCTGCCTACTGAGTCAAGGCCGGTTCATATTGACTTTAGTTTCTAGTTTTTACTTCTAAAAATCAAAACCAATATAAATGCCCTAGCTTCTATAAGGTGTTTTTATCAGCCACTACTATTCAACAGCTATTACTAACAGCTAGGGCTGTAAACGAGCCTGGACCTGGCTCGAGCTCGGCTCGGTCTAAGCTCGAGTAGGCTCGAGCTCGGCTCGCTGAAGCTCGGTAACAATTAAAATAATTTATTATGTACTATTTTTCAATAATAAGAAAATTTTAAGCTCGAGCTCGGCTCTAATAAGCTCGATAAGAGTCAAAATAACTCAAATATACATTAATTTTCAACAATAAGAAAAGTTCGAGCTCGAGTTCGGCTCGAGGAAGCTCGGTAAGAATTAATATGTATTACTATTTGAGCTCAAATCGGGGCTCGCGAACTATTCGAGCTCGGCTCGGTGAAGCTCGCGAGCTCGAGATCATGCTCGAGTTCGGCTCGTTTAAAGCTCGAACCGAGGCTAGAACGAGCTGAACTCGGGTAGCTCACGAGCTTCGAGCTTTTTTACAGCCCTACTATCAGCCATTTTGTACTTTCGCATGTCATAATTCCGTAAGTCACATGACGGTCTGAATGTTGTAGTGCCTTACGTTGAACCTTTGTTTGTTCTCTTTCTTACATAATGCGCTTAGCAAAAAGTCAAAAGTCATAAGCCAATATGAATGTCCCAGCTTCTATCAGTTATTACTATTCAGCAGCCACTACTATTAATCAGGCACAGCTAAAAACCACCAGTAAAAACTAATTCGAATAGGCCATTGGGACATGATTAGAAACACTTGGAAACGAGGCCTACCTATCTCGTTTGGACTTGCTCGCATAAATAAGATGTACATACATCTAGTGTTGGACTAAAGTCTAAAACACATGGAATTGGGCATCGATTTCCCGCTATGCTTTCTATACACACGGAAACACTTCTTCCATCAAATGTGATATAAACATAGGGAAAAACTCATACATCCTCCATAATGTTAGTTAGCTATGGACATACACGAGAGGATGGGTTGACATTCAAGATGGACAAATAAGACCATATATCAAGATCAGGCAAAACTTGCAACTCTTGTTGGATGGACTACCTTAGGGATAATCTCAAGAGAGAAAACATTACCAGCGGAGTAACAAAGCGTTCAAGCTACATCAAACTATACATTGGAAAGCATGAATGAACTAATTTGGGGGATATAAATGAACTCAAAAGTTGGAGTATGTGTGTGTGAGACAGATAGAACCTCGAGTATGCAGAAACTAAAAACTCTGCCCAAATCCTCAACACACTGTAAGTCCTTGTCTTGGCGCGTGCACACACATTATTAATAGAAGAGAGAGAAAAGCTAGCTCTTGATCAAGAGCTAGTCTCATACACACATTCCAAGATTATATGAGGATGTCATGTGGGACTATTCATATTATGAGCTATGTGCTAAAAGTTAATATCATTGGAGAAGTTAGCTTAGAGCTAGTAACTAGCTCATACCATTGTACATGCCGTCCTTGTCTTGGCGCGTGCACACACATTATTAAGCAAAGTTATCCTTAGTTCTTTAAACAAAATTGGGAGATGGGGAGGGATAGAAACAACAGATGTGGTCAACAAAAGAAGATGAGAAATTGATCCACTCATCAAGCAGAATGAAGCAGGAACTTGAAATTGGGCATTCCTCCCTAAACAAGCTGGTAATTTTTGCCTTGTCATGGAAAAGAAGAAAGTAAAGAAAAACCTTAGATAATATTTCTTATAGCAGTCAACTTTGCATCAAGGACGAAACAAGCATTATTTTACATTTAAAACATTACATTGTCATGCCTTATGGATACATTTTATGATTCATGCATATATGTTTTCTTAATCTATATTTTTAAGTGTAAGTTGTTGAGCCACACATTCAATTATTTTCCTTTTTATTTAATTTTTATCCTCATACAAATATGGTTTGTTGTCACATTTGCTAGTTACAAAAAATAGGCCTGCCAACCAGATGTACGAAAATGTGTGCCTGTCACATTTGTCAAGGTTGCCGGTTACACTTTTGTGGAAAAATGGTCACCAGAAAAATTGATCCACCCATCAAGGAGAATGAAGTAGGAACCTGGAGTTGGGTTGCTGATTCCTCCGGATGTGTTTTTTGAGTCTGCAGTTCACTCCCTGTTGTTTTCTTTTCTTATTTTGTGTTTATGTTGGAAGGGTTATTGAGGTCTGTCAAGAGCTATCATCCTAGGTGGAATGACTACCTCAGAGATGACATCAAGAGAGGAAGCTTCACCAGTGAGGACGAATATACCATTGTTAGGCTACATCAAGGGATTGGAAATAGGTAATTAGTAATTACCACTTACCAGTGCCGATACTCTTGCAGTACATCTATGTAAATGTGCTTGTTCGGATGTGGTTACCAATCATCGGTTTTCCATGCCTTCTTTGCTGTGCATTTGGTTGCGTGTATAGGTGAACATTTTGTCATGTTTTCTCATATTTCACATCTGACAAGAAAACTTAGATGATGGAAAAGGAAGGAGATGAAACCATATGTACTGTGATAATCAAACAGTGTTGGCTAAAGTCACAAGTACAAAGGATAATATGAAATCCTCTAGACATGTGAAGCGTAGGCTTAAATCTGTCAGAAAACTAAGAAACTCCGGAGTAATTGCTGTGAACTATATTAACACTGAGAAAAATCTGGCAGACCCTTTTACAAAGGGATTAGCACGGAAAGCGATTTCTGTTGCATCCATGGACATGGGAATGAGGCCCATTTAAGTTACATCACAATGGTAACCCATACCTTCTTGATCGGAGATCCCGTGACTTAGGCAATGGGAAAAACAAATTGATGTTGTAACAAGAGAGTACATATTTATTGTACCCATGTCCTAATAAACAATGTACTTTCGACTGTATGGAAGGTTGGCATAAAGCCTTAATGTATTCTGTTGTCCAAATAAGGAAAAGGTATTAGCCTGCAGGATACCTAGAAAGAATACACCTACTTGAGCTTAACTGTGTGGTCGCAGTTCACGAGAACGGGGCATTCTCTAGAAAGCTCATGAGCAGATAAGGGAGCATGACCATAAAATGCTCCGTTTAGACGTGGTTCATTGGCAGCCTAGTACTAGTTGAGATTTCAAGTGATATCTGATCACAAAAGGCTGTGAATTCAAGGCATAGTCCATTCATCAGCTGTGAGAAGATGAATCTTGTTATTCTAGGTGCAAGTTCAACCCGTACGGGACTTACACTAAAAGACTGGTATATTAACAGTACTTCAGCACAATATCTTTGACATCTAATTCTGCTTTGGAATTGGTGGGGGATTGTTAGAAATTGGCCCAATGAGCAAGGCCCATTTCGCGAATCCCAAAGCATGCATGGTTAGTACCATATTGCTAAGGCAAGGTGAGAAAGACCAATTTATAAGGTGGAGTTCTCACCACCCCTTGAATATGGATAGAGATGGTATTAGGAGGGCTCTGGCTAGTCACACACACACGCACGCACGCGCGCGCGCGTATCCGCGTATTTTCGCGTGAAAATCGCGTGACTTGTGACTTGCGACGCGCGACCGTGCCGTGACGTGGCGCGCCACTTGGCAGACCAAGTCTATCTCTATTTTTTGCTAAATCCTGCACCTCTATCTCTCTGTTTGAATGAGATTCAAACATTTGAATGGGGCTTTATTGGGTTTGATGACAGACAGTGTAACTGACTGGTTGAATGTGTCAGTTACCAGTGGGTAAATGGCTGTTTTAATCATGTCAGTTACTAGTCTGCCTATTTGTATGCCTGGAGACGTCCAGAGTAGAAGTGACAAACTGACTGCCTCCATTCTCTTTCTCAAAACTTTTTGTGTGCTGTTGTGCTGCGCCGTCTGAACTTCGTCGACTCTTCTTCCCGGCGTGCACCGCGAAGAAGAGGAGCGGTATCTCCGAACCATTGCTGCCGTGAAGACCTGCACGGGGGCGGCAATACGGTTTCTGGGCAGCGCATCTGCGCGACCGCTCACTGCACTGCGACACCTTCGTTCTGCACTGCGTCAAGCCTGCGCGGCTTCCTGTTCTTCATCAGGCTAACAAGTAAGTCGTTCGTGCGCACGTTCGACTTTGTTACTATATTGTTTTTCTTGTGTAATTTGTGAAGTATGATGAGTAGCTTGCTGTTGGTTGTGAGTTTTGCATCATTAGTTTATTATTTCTGTCTCCTAATAAAACTTGGAATTAAAATATTGCCCACATTTCCAACAGATGAAACCAAAGGCAATTATAGATATCTTTTCTTCTTTAAGGACATAACATGCTTGTGCATTTCAATCCTGCTCTAATATACCATATGCATATATAACTATGGTTATGTAGTACCGTTGGTCATGAAATATTTGTAGGTTCATGCTATGTTGCATCAATCATAAATGTAGCACTCCTCACGGTCCAAATGTTCAATATGAGATAGGCTTGGCCATAAACACGCCCACACGGATAGCACAAGGAAGCGATGAAGTGGTCGATACCCTCATGGTCTCCACACCAAGGTTTTTCGTTTTATGGTTATATATCTTGGATGGCATGATGCTCATTTTCTAGATAGTTATTGTGGAAATCTAAATGAGGAAGGATACTTCAGGGATCTAGTGTGGTCTGGCAAGAGCTGCAATTCTTGGTAGAATGACCACCTCAGGGATGATCTCAAGATAGCAAACTTCACTAGGGAGGAGGATCATCCCATTGTCAGGCTGCATCAACATAATAATGGAAACAATACATCCATGCTTTCAATGTAGACAAATGTACATGCCATTTTTTCATTGTAAAAAGATGTTGCCCACATATTTAAGTACTTCCTTTCCATTTAATTCTTTTCCTAGTGTAGATCGATATGGCCTGTGATTGACACAACTTTTTTTTATCACAGAAAGTGTGTCTACCATCCTAATAGCCCCTAAGTTCATATATGGCTTTATTACCTCACAATAGTGAGAGACAGAGAGATTAATGTTATGATTTTTAAGTTTTTTGGTTTGTGGCCACACTTTTTTTGGGCAAAATGTGTGAAAATATACCAAAAAATTTGACACTTTAAAGCGGTTTGGTTGATTCCCACATTTTTATATGGCATGCAAGTGTGATTAATTTTGGCAAGTAAATGTGTCCACTATTGAGTTGTATGCACTAACTAGCTTTTGGGTCAAGCGAAAGGCAAAACAGCCTCAACGCAACGGCCGGCGGTGACCTCGTGTGAGAGGTGGGGCAAAGAAAATGGCAGCGATGATGGGGCATGATGGCGAAGTCGGCGGACAATGACGCTACGGCAACATGTAGATGCGCATTGGCTAGAATACAGCGTGATAGACTTGATGGTGAGGTTGGCGATGGAGGAGTGCCGCTGGCGATGGCAAAATCTGACGGTGAAGAGAACGATGGTGGAAATCCTTTTCAAGCTTCGATCTACTTGCATGAAGCATGAAACTCTAATCAAATCGGGGCACAGGTAGATCAAGGGCTAGAACACATGGCGACACAGTCAATTTCGGCGAAGAACTCATCGATAGGTGAGGAATATGAAGGAACGGCGGTGCACGGTGGCTCTTGACGCTAGACTTGGGGAAGACGAGGCATGGCAGCTTTTGGACGCAACCAAGGGTGGTGAACTCGGTTTAGGGTCTCGGTGGCTTTTTAAAGGAAGAAGAACCAGTGTCCCGGTTGGTCACGACAACGACATCGTGTGTCTTGCTCGGACATGGCTAGGGGAAGATGATGAACAGTGCACATATTGTTCATATGATAGGTGGGACCCACTGGCAGCGAGAGGATGAGAGGAAGGTTGGTAGGCTACTGAGTTGGGCTAGGAAAAGGAAATGGGCCAGAGGAAAAAGGAGATTGGACCCAAGATTAAAATCTAGAATTTCAATGATTTTTGAATTTTAGATTCAATTGAGCTCAAATAAATAGCAAATAAACTCCAAAATATCCAAAAACATAGAGAAAAAATTCCTTGCAACTTTACTTTATTACTTGGCCCCTAGTCACTCAATCGGTGGGCGACTAAGGGGCTATAACTCGCGCGCATACGCTGGCCCGAGCGCCCGTTCGTCATTTTGACTGTGAGGAGAAGGGAGGAGGCCCGAGTGCCCATGAGAATGGAGGAGACGAGATGGAGGAGAAGAGAGGAGAGGGAGGAGAAGGGAAGGGAAGAGAGGAGGAGAGGAAGGGGAAGAGAGGAGAAGCAGTCCCCGTATCGACGACGGTAAGTCTCCTACACTTTTTTTGTAGATTTACTTTTGAAACCATAGTAAGATAGCAACTAAAATCATTAGATATATAGTTGTGTTGGGTCTTCCTTTTAGATTTACTTTTGAAACCAAGCTAGGTTAGCAACTAAAATTATTAGATATGTAGTTGTCCATGTAAGATCAAGGAGGCCGACTAGAAGGGGGCGAATAGGCGGTCTTAAAAAAAATCTCTTTCAATTTTTATCAATTTCTATCTGGCTAAAACTAAGTATATAATGCGGAAGATTAACTCAATTTGGTTTAGCATAAATAAAGCTTAAATCAATTATGTTCACCTAAGTGCACCAATACTCTAAGGCTATGTTAAGGTTTGTAATCCTAGGATGACAAGAAGATTATCGTGCACGACGCCTCCAATGCCATTTAGGAGTCGGCAACCTCCAAGAGTAATAAACCAAGCCCCTCGCTTGACTCTCACCATGTGCAACGAATGCATAAGCTCAAATGGATACTCAATCCACCTCTAGATGCAACACATGCAATCTAGAGCCTTCCTTCTTGATCACAAGGTGCAACACATGTATAATTGAGAGGAGGACCTCACACTAGCTCAGGAGAATAAAATGGAGTGCCAAAGGTTCTTTTTCAACCTCAAGGGAACAAAAAACAGGATTTTTGGAAGAATCGTAGCCTTAAGACTGGTACATCTACTCCCCTTGCAACGGTCAAAAAGCTAGCCATTATCAGTGAATCTGATAGTTCCAATGGCTAAAGTCCAGTACTACCACTCGGCGATAGTACCTCTGCACTCGTGTAGAACTACTGTCATCACCGGGGAAAAGAAGATTTCCACGAAGGTGTCTCTCTGGAAAAAATATCTCACTACACAAGTCGGTCGTTCCACAACTCGGAAGTACCGCTCACATAGAGCCAGTAGTATCGCTAACTAGTCGGACTCTCACATAAAGCTAGAACTTCTTATCATCGACAACACTAGTCCTCAACCACATCAGATGGTTCGACCACTTAGGTCTCCAACCACGTTGGTCAATTCGACCGCGCAGGTATCCGACCACGATGTTTGGTTCGACCACGTAGGTCTCCAATCACGTTGGTCTCTGATAGGGCTGTGCAAAATAAAACCGAACCGAAAAAACCGGTCTAAAAAAACCGAACCGAACCGGTCAACTCGGTTTGACCGGTTTTCGGTTTTCGGTTCGGTTTTTATATTTTAGGTTTTTTTGGTGTTCGGTTTTTTCGGGAAAAACCGAAAAAAAACCGAAAAACCGAACTGTTCGCGTGCTGGCGTGCAGCAGGTGCGCTCCGTCTTTTTGGCGCCTCAGAGCTTTGGCGCCAAAGGCTAGCCCGCTCGGATTTTTGGGCTGTCTTTTTGGGCTAGCCCGCTCGGATTCTCCACAGAGGTTGCTAGCTAGCTACTTTGTACATGAAACGAACGTACTAAAAACTTTGTACAGAGCGATTAGTAGTGAAGCTTCAACATTTCTATTGATACAATCAAATTTGAACAGTAAGCATTAAGTGGTGGTAATGACTTGATTTCTCTATATTATTTTGAGGGTAGATTCCAGATTAGATTGGATGACATGCGCGTTCATTCGGGGTAGTAGATCAATTTGGTCTGCAGTGCTGTTGTACTATTTTTATGGATAGTGTAGATGCATAATTTGAGAATTTTATCTACTAGACAGTTGTAGATAATTCGATAGCTTTCAGTAGGATTTTTATTCATGTCATTAGCTAGCACAGAGACTGCACAGTCGTAATTTTACCAAGTTTTAGTAGAGGGCTCTAGCAAGCTCTAGTCACTATATTATTTGCAATTTGCGTTAACTTTGGTAAATATGGTATTTACCGATACCGTACCGAAATAAATTGGGATTTACCGATACCGAACCGTATTTTTAAAAATACCGTATACTACCGAACTAACAATACCGTATTTACCGTATATACCGTATTTACCGAACCGATTTTACCGAATAAACCGAATGCACAGCCCTAGTCTCTGATAACATTTTCTAGTTCGACCACACAAGTATTCGACCACGCTATTCTCCGACCATGTTTGTTTCAACTACACAGGTCTCGACCATGTCGACTATGTCGATCTTCGACCACATCAATCTTTGATCACACAGATCTCCGACCACCACATCGATCTTTGACCACGATGTTTGAATCACGTCAATTCGACCATGTTGGTTTGACCACGCTGGTTCGACCACGTCAATCTTCGATCACACAGATCATCGACCACATCGATCTTCGACCTCGTTGGTTCGATCACGTCGACTAGACCACGTCGGCGCAACCACATTGATCTTCAACCACACAAGTCATCAATCATATGGGTTGGACCATGATGGTTCTTGACCATGCAGGTCTTTCGACCACGAACGAACTCGATCGTACCGTGATTACCAGTGGCGAAGCTAGAGCAAAATAGAGGGGGTGCAACTACAAATAAGTGATTAAGGGGTTTACCAAAATGAGTACCATTAGAATGGCCAAAAATTTTAACATAGGCAAAATACATCGTTTCACTCCAAGTCTTGAACATCCTCGACAATATGACGGCCTAAAAAAGAAAATAAATGACTTATGATTCAAATTTCATTTTTCAACAAAAAATGATCAAATGGAAATAAATATAATCCATTACCTTTAATCTTTGGACTCATTATATTCAAGCCAACTTCCAAACTCATCAAACCATTCTGGAACAAACCTTCTCGGAGCTCCTCCATTCTGTCAAAGGAAAATTAAGTGTGCGAGGTTGGCAAGGCCCATTCTCCAAGTACTTCCTTCTCACCCTCTCTCTAAGATTAGGATGATAATCATAAATTTGTTTCCTTAATCCTGGATCATATTTAATCTCCTCCTCCCAATTGATATCATCCAAACAAGAATTCCGGGGATTATTGGCACTATCAGGCTCTGGTGCTTTCCTTTTGTAAAATCATTCCATCAATTAACCTGCCATTAGCACATAATAAAAGGAATGTAAATATGTACTGCATTATTGCAAGTCTGCAACCCAAATAGCCTAACGATGTAACACAGTTCCGGCTCTAATTGTATGTAAAAATTAGATTAATTGAGAAAGAGAAAAGGAAGCATGAAACATCTAATCTTACCTTAAAATATTCTTCGTGCTTGTTGGGTGATGCCGTGATGGTGCTGTCGTCGCCTCTCGCCTGTGCTTGTGACTTGAATCTTACCACTGTCCCTCGGATCGGATTGACGCGGTCAAGAGGTGACGACAGCGACGACCAAGGACCGAGCTTGCCGGCTCCTGCTGGATGCGTGTTGCGTGAGTGAGAGGGATGAGGGAAGCGAGAGCACCGCACAGCTGCGAAAGATGAAACGGCGCGGAGTCGCGAAAGTTGACCGACGGGCGACGGAAGATGAAGCGACGAAGCTAGAAATTACGAGACACAATCGATGGCCTTCCTGGCTTCCTTGATCGACGCTGGCTGGGCTGCTGCTTGCTGGGGGCTGGGCTGTGGGGGTGCAGCTTGTTGGGCTTTGGGGGTGCATATAGGGCCAAAACTTGGATACTATAAGTTGAAAAAAAATCAGGGTGGTGCATCTGCACCCATAACACACAATAGGGCTTCGCCCCTGGTGATTACAACACCGGTAATTCCGTTTAGCGGTAGTACCATGCCACACAGGCTGGTATTTCTTATTTTTCTAACAAGTGTATATACTTCAACAAATCTTACAAAACACATTTGTAAATTATAGTATCATGCACACAAGGATTAACTATGACACCTAACAAGTTGCAAAATATATTTGCACACTTTTGAAATCATGACAAAAGGCTTATATATGAGGTTTAACCATTGGCAAAACACATTTGCAAATATAAGCCTCATACCATAAAGAGTAGAAAACATGGACTTCAAACACTTGCAAAACATATTTGCAATGTATAGTCCCCATGTTACAAGGATTCAATGTATGAATCACAACTATTTGCAAAACACACTCACAAATATTAGCATCACACTATGAAGAGCTAGAGCAAGTAAGGTTGAGCTATCAACACATGATAAAACTCAATCTACTAGACATGACCCTTCTTAATAGTACTGTAACCTATACTAGTAACTGGTCTTCCAACCAAACACCAAGACCAGTAAAAAAAACTAGAAACACATCCTAAACCCTACCTGGTTATACCTTTGCCATAGCATCTTCTTGAAACTTGATGACTTATATCTTTACTTCAAGTACGGGTCATCATCTTGATTAACTTCCTAATAATTTGTCAAGAGAGGCCTTCTTTTTGTAGCTTTTCTCCAAGTCATTTCTCAATCTTATGACTTGGGCCTTGAGCTCATTGTTTTCCTCTACAATGTTAGTATTGCAACGCATAGAGATAGTAGAAGTATTTTCACTAGAGCAACAGGATATATCAAGTAAATCCTCACATGAGGTGGATATGCTAGCTTTAGATGACATGCAAGAGTTAGAGGCTACACATAGCATATCATCTACTAAATTACATGCAATGCCTATATCTACCTTAGGTTTAGAATATTCTTTGAAAAGGAAAATCTCATGCTCATCTTTTAGCACATTATAATTATTTTGAAGAGAGTCATACTCTTTCTTCAGAATCTTTTACTTGGCCTTCTCCTTTCTAAGATATTTATTTAATTTTTCTAGCATATCTATCAACTCATCATATGAAGGTTCATCATCATTATTTACCTTCTTATAACCTTTTGTCGTGAAGCATTGAGTTGATGTGGAGGGATATGTGGATTCTTCATCGCCAGAACTAGAGGTTCAGCATTCTTCTCCCAACATCTACTCTTGTATGCAATCCTCATAGGTTGAGGTGGACATTTCATAATTATCTTGAATTTTAGTCCACATCTCGTAAGCACTGTTGAGATTGCATATTGTATTGAACACTCTACACTCAAGGAACTAAATAGAGCATTAGTTGCTTGAGCGTCAAGATATGAGTATTTCTCTTCCTCAATTGTTGGACCAAGAGGATATAATAGAGGAGAAAAGCCCACATCTACAATCCGCCATATTTTCAGGCTTATAGATTTAAAATAACATATCATACAGATTTTTCAATTATCATAATTGGTGCTATCAAATAGAGGTGTTTTATCTAAGTGAACTATATTGCTAGCGGTGAAGCCTAATAAATAAGAGACTAAACTCTGATACCACTTGTAAGATCGAGGAGGCCGACTAAGTTGGGGTTAATATGCAGTCTTAAAAAATATCTTCTAATTTTTATCAATTTCTATTTGGTTAAAACCACGTATATAATACGGAAGCTTAACACAATTTGATTTAGCACAAATAAAGCCTAAATCAATTATGTTTACTTAAGTGCACCAACACCCTAAGGCTACGTCAAGGTTTGTAATCCTAGGATGACAAGCAATCAATTTAATTTTGTGAATGTAAATTATTTGAAGGTAAATTGAGTACAGGAAAACAAACCACAATTGACACGGTTTATTTTTACCACAGTGTTCAGAGAATTGCTGGTCTCCCCTAGTCCACGTTGAGGTAAGCTCAAACGAATTGGACCGACTCCATAAATTAAGCCAATCACCTCAAATCCACTAGTGGTAGCTCTTTCCCACTTCGGGTAGGTGAGCTCCAACTTTCACACTTCGCTAGGTCTTCTCACAACCTTCTTTGATAAGATCACCACGCACGATGCTTCTAACACCGTCTAGCAGTCGGTAACCTCCAAGAGTAATAAGCCAAGCCCCTCGCTTGACTCTCACCACGTGCAATCAATGCACAAACTCGAGTGGATACTCAATCCACCTCTAGATGCAACACATGCAATCTAGAACTTTCCTCCTTGCTCACAAGGTGTAACACATGCACAATTGAGAGGAGGACCTCACACTAGCTCAAGAGAATGAAATGGAGTGCCAAAGGTTCTTCTCCAACCGGCCACAAAGGGATATTTATACACCACACCACGAAACTAGCCGTTGGGGATAGAAAATAGGATTATTGAAAGTACTGCAGGCTTAAGACCGATACATCGGCTCCCCTTGCAACGGTAAAAAAAACTAGCCATTATCAGCGAATTCGGTAGTTCTAACAACTAAAATTCGGTACAACCGCTCGGCGGTAGTACCGCTGCACTCGTGCAAAACTATCATCATCAATGGAGATGAGAAGACTACTATAAGGTGTCTTTTTGGAAAAAATGTACTGCTACACAAGCCGGTCGTTCCACAACTCGGAAGTACCACTCACATAGCGTTGGTAGTATCGCTCGCTGGTCGAACGCTCACACAGAGCCAGAACTTCCAATCATTGACTACACTAGTCCTCGACCACATTGGATGGTTTGACTACTTAGGTATCCAATCACGCTGGTCGGTTCGATCACGCAGGTCTCTGACCATGATGTCCAGTTCGACCACGCAGGTGTTCGACCATGCCGATCTCTCACCACGCTGGTTTCGACCACACATGTCTTGACCACGTTAACCATATCAATCTTCGACCATGTCAATCTTCAAACATATATATCTCTGACCACCACATTGATCTTCGACCACATTGTTTCAATCACATCAGTTCGACCACGTTGACTCGACCATGCT
Organism: Dendrocalamus latiflorus; assembly: GCA_017311315.1. Classification (NCBI taxonomy): domain Eukaryota; kingdom Viridiplantae; phylum Streptophyta; class Magnoliopsida; order Poales; family Poaceae; genus Dendrocalamus; species Dendrocalamus latiflorus. Next base: position 20,075,243 of record CM029649.1, on the reverse strand, counting down.
AGTTCGACCACGTTGATCTTTGATCACACAGATCATCGACCATGTCAATCTTCAACCTCGTTGGTTCGATCACGTCGACTCGACCACACAGGTCATCGACCACATGGGTTCAACCACGATAGTTCTTAGCCACGTAGGTCTTCTGACCATGAACGAAGTTGGTTGTACTATGATTACAATGTCGGTAATTCTGTTCAACGGTAGTACCATGCCACATAGGTCGGTATTTCTGATTTTTCTAACAAGTGCATATACTTCAACAAATCTTATAAAACATATTTGTAAATTATAGTATCATGTGCACAAGGATTAACCATGATACCCAACAAGTTGCAAAATATATTTGCACACTTTTAGAATCATGATACAAGGATTATATATGAGGTTTAACTATTAGCAAAGCACATTTGTAAATATAAGCCTCATACCACAAAGAGTAGGAAATATGGACTTAAAACACTTACAAAACACATTCATAATGTATAGTCCTATGTTATAAGGATTTAATGCATGAGCTACAACTATTTGCAAAACACATTCACAAATATAAGCATCACATACGAAGAGCTAGAGCAAGTGAGGTTGAGCTATCAACACATGATGTGACTCAATCTACTAGATATAACCTCTCTTAGTAGTACGACAACCTATACTAGCGATCTGATCTTCCAACCAAACACAAGATTGGTAAAAGACTAGAAATATATCCTTAGCACTAGCTAGTCATACCTTTGCCTTAGCATTTTCTTAAAGCTTGATGACACACATCTTTACTTCAAGTTTGGGTCATCGTCTTGATATGCATCAACCCATGATGCATCCTTCTCTTGGCTTAATAATCAACTCATGATCATATTCTCTTAGATATGCATCAACTCATGATGCATTCTTCACTTGACTTGATGATCTTCAATATATGAAGTTATCCCAAGTCATCCTTATTTGTGGAACCTAATCTATTAATCTAATTCATGGAAAATGTTAGTCCACAAACCAATTGTCATTAATTACCAAACTTCACCATTAACACATAATGGTTAATGGAGGGACTATATTCTACAATATTCCCTTTTTGATAATTCATGACAATCTCAATAAATAATAAGATAGAAATTAAATTGCGAGTATACAACATGCTCACAACAATAGTATACTCCAAGACAAGTTTTTTAAACAAAACTTACTCGTCCTGTTGTCATGAATCATCCAACCATTAACATATAATAGAGGAACTAGATGATAACTTGATTATGAGTATATATGAAATAAATAAGCTATATATACTCAAGGGATATGTTTCAAAGTAAAGATCCTTAATATGTGGCAGAAGGAACATGGATCAATATTAATGAAATCTCAAAACATAGAGTGAACTCCCCCTAAATGTGTGCATACAAGAATGTATATTAAAGACATGTGCACATATTCAAATTTGACTATTTATAGAGTTAATCTATATTTTGGATCTGAGGAATGCACTAAGATATAAGAGTGTGAGTGTCGAATGCATACTCCTTATGATTTTTCACATTTTTATCCAAATAAGACTAAGTAATATCATAATTAATAAACAAGTTAGTCTCATAATTAGATTTATCATTATTACCAAAACCAACCTAATGAAGTTTAAACTTATATACAGTCTGGTATGTCGCATATTATTAATAGTTGTAAATAGTGTAGTTGTAGAACTAATGTCAATTTCAAAACCACGGTAGGTTAGCAACTAAAATCATTATACATGTAGTTATGTTGGGTACATTCCATATTGTTAATAGTTGTATATAGTATAGTTATACAACTAATGCCAATTTAGTTGTTAATAGTTGTAATGCCGCTATGGCTATACCCAAACCTCTTAACCCCATGCCCTAGCCCTTAACCCTAACCCCTAAACCCTGAAACCCTAAAACCCTAAATCTTAAAACCATAATTCTGAAATGCAGCTATGGCTATATATGTTGAAGAATACGCGGTTTATGCAATAATGCCACTGAATTTTTAGAATTTTTGGAGGTGCGTTATAAATAATTAAACCACTAATTGTGTCATAATACTCGCCACCTTGGTGGTTCGGATTGGCCTTTCGGTCTGCTTGACTGACGCGTCGACGTGTAGCACCACACCAATCGTCGTGTCCCACATCCTGAGGGTGGGGACAAGGCGACAATGTTGGTGATAGGCTTGGAGACTAGACCCATGCTAGAGAGATAGGTTTGTCTGCAAACTATGACACTTTTATCATATTTCTACTATGTACTTATTTCTTCATGCTTTGTGGGCTAAGCAATGCCGACCTTCTACCTCTCGCGCGGATGGTGAAGGCCATCGACGAGGATGACGCTTTGGTCGAGCACGATGGGGAGGTCCAAGCTGGCCCCAGAGTGGTCACGATGGTTCCTATTTGAGCGGTCGCTGCTGACAGCTTTGGTGGACCAGTGACGGCCTGAGACGCACATCTTCCACCTCCCATTTGGGGAGATGGCCCCCGCTTTGTAGGATGTCATGATGCTGCTCAACCACCTATGGGCTGGTTTGAGGGGGTTCTTCCGGCCAATGCCACGGTAGCGTACTACATCTTTCCAGTGCAACAAAGGCATGGCCCGCCCTTGTGGTGACTTTTGCAGTTCCGAGTACATGTGCTACCCATTTCTCTGTTTAGCGATGCACTATCCTTGCTATATGACGACATCTTGAGGCATACTTATTGTGGCTATTCAGCTGGGTATTGTTTACTAACAGCCACAGTGACTCTGTCGATGCCCGCCTCATGGGGTATGCGAGGGACATCGCCAACAGGGAGGAGGTGCAGATTAGCTAGGGATCAGCCGTACTTTCCACGACATACCATGGCTTATGCGAGGCATGCCATAGGACAAGGCCGATATCTGTCCTCACAGGTTGCCCCTCCTGCTGCAGCTATGGTCATTCGAGCGCTTCTCCCTTGGACGACCAATGATGCTCGACAGCAGTTCGTATCGTGGGGACATTTACCATAGGGGCATGGTGAACCAGTCGATCGTAGGGTCCTTTGGTGCCATAGATGGATACATACTCTTTTGGATCTTCACTATACTTGTATTACCGGTCATCCTTTGTAACCAATGTTCTGGCTCGCATGCTCAGTTTGCACACATGTAGCTTACACATGTGTACGAGCACTTCGTCGAGCAGCTCGACCGCCTCACTGCTAACAACGTGCACTGGGAATAGTACTCTACTTTAGAGATGGAGTGCCGCGCTCTCGTCGGGCAGTCCTCACTGTGTGGGCGTGACCAGGCGTACTGGCTAATGCGGAAGAAGCTCATCTTCAACATGTTCATCGAGGACTACGTGGTGCATAAGGTGATGCACCAGTTTGGCCTCCACCAGGTTGTTCCAGTCCCTGTCAGGCATCGGATGCCTAACTCGGTCCACGTGTGAGTTACACACAACACATGTCTCTATATTTTTTCAGTTATGTTACGATGCCTTCTAATTACAGTGGTATGTTTTACAAGCATAGTAGCACGGGTGGTAGCAGGAAGAGCTGGGCAGGGAAGATAACATAGTGGCTAGCAGAGTGGGTGGATGACCTTGAGGACTACATGCAAGAGGGCACCCCGTATGACCCTACTGCGTACAATGAGTACCTACACCGGTATGCTCCGTAGACATGCCTCAGGTTGGTGCATGTCGTTGACCCTCCCCCTGCTCACGTGCCAGCACAGATGGATGCGTACCATGTACACCTCGCGCAGAACGTGCACCTCGCAATAGGTACTCTCTTGTTTTGAAATGTTTGGGTACAGTTACCACAATTACAAGTTTGACACTTTCATGTACTCCTTACAGACGGACATCGCCGCCGATTGGGAAGGACACTAGGTCAATCGGTCAGCCATAGTTTGGAGGTGATGCACAATGACCTACTACAGGCTTTTCATTGGGTCTACACTGGGGCGAGGCATGTCGTGACCCTAAGTCGTGCAGGACGCTCCCGAAGATGGCCATGTTGATGTGTACACCGAGGCCTGCATGTCTTGCAGCTCAGCTAGGAGGTTCCAGAGGGCCACGTGCACATGCCACGTTAGTGCCTAACCAGCCTAGAAGGTTAGGGTGGGCATGTGCCTACCCCTCCCCCCAACCGTCATCGATCTTGGACCCCTACCAGCTAGCGTCAGGGCAGTATCTGTTGTTCCCTGAGCTATTTGGGCAGGGCGGGTATGGTGAGTATGACACTTGGATGCGTGCCATGGCCCACGTTGAAGGTACATTTTGTCTCTTGAAGTTTATTCATGTCGATATATGCATGAATAAACAATATTTATCTTGTAGATTTCACGCCCCAGTGGGTAGTTGAGCTATCCCCGCACGAGGACCCCCCGGAGGACATGTCCGACTTCTTTGCGGATGACCTAGGGGAGGTTAGTGGAGCACCTCATCCCGACCCGTCGATGTTCTTTCCAGGTTGTAGCTTAGCAGTGCCCCAGTAGCCATGTAGGCATAGGAGGAGTCAAACCCCAAGGCCTTGGGAGCACGGGTTAGTAGGGCTCCTGAGCGTCTCACCCTGTCGGGGTGCGTACACCTCACGCTAAGGAAGGCCAAGTGGTGTCATATGGGCGGGCACCAACCAGGGGTGGGATGTGGTGACGACAAAGGACGTATTGGGGGTGGTGTAACAGGCGGCGAGTAGGGTGTCTTCGTTGTGCTTTTTGTACTTGTATTCATTGTGTATGTATTTTACTTATAGGTTATGTATGAATTCCCTCGTGCATTGTAATATAACTTACCTCCTACTTACGAATCATTGCTATCTCAATCGTCCTCACAAAATTCTTCAGAAATTTATCACACTACAACAACATACAACGATCATAAAATATTATTGCGAGTCTAGTAGATTTTGTACCTTTGATAATCTACAAAAATTATAAATGGACCAACCTACCTTGTCTACTCTTTTATTTCCAAAACAAATAACAACCCGCAAACAAGATTTGCTAAATGTATCATCTACAAAAATTGCCATTTATTTTCCCACAATTATTTCATCAGATTAATAAAATATTATTATTATTATTTTAAATCACCCAACCGATGTGCGACTTATCGACGTGTCGCTCCACCGTTAGGCAACTAGGAGTAGTCGCTCAATAGTTGGGCGACTAGGACCAGTTGCTCAACCGGTGGGCAACTTGGACACTTGGTGCACAACCGTTGGGCGACTAGCCCATGTCACTCAATGGTGGAGCAATAGAGGGTTATTAGTGTAAAATAAAAAAACATAGGTATATTACTATAATTCAGAATAAAAAATAGATTATTTAAAAAATTCACCAAAAACTAGGATGTTATAAACCTTCCCCTTAAACGGAATAAACCTTCCCCTTAAACGGAATCTCGACCCCCGAGATTCAGACTCACTAAAGGAATAGGTTACCCAGTCCTACATGGGAAATAACATGGGTAAAGCATCCTCTTGCAACACTCTGAGGTATCTGGCTACCTTGAGATAAAGGTGTTCCACGGTTTGCTCCTGAGTTTAAGGTCTTGGCAGAGGTACTCTCAAAATTAAACAGAATTGTCAAGAGTGTTTGACGCTTATGCGGACATTTGCGAGTGAAATGGCTTGGCTCATTGCACTTGAAACAAGTAAGTGAAGCTACAGGGTTAGAATTCCTCTAAGGCTGATTACTGTTGTTGATAAGGTGCAATCCCAAAGTATCCTGACAAGGCACTAGAACTGGAGCCCTGAAACCTGATTTCTAAGGCACATGAGCTAGCTAGTATGTGCTAAATTAGGATATCTACGATTGATGCAAGTAAGAACCTTGCTGAATTATCCTCCTCTTGTGAGATTCTTCCAACTCACGATGAGATTCCTTAATAAGTATAGTCTTATCCACCATATTTTGGAAATTATCATAATTGTTGCCAACAACTTAAACCTTTAATCTAGGATTAAGTCCTTTCTTAAAGCGCTTCTAACGTGCATCATCTGTGGCAACATCCTTTAGAGCATAGCGAGCTAACTGAGTGAACTTATTGAGATATTCACTCAGTGACATGTTCTTCTGCTAAAGCTCAAGGAACTCTTCCTTCTTCATTTCAACCACCCCATCTAAGATATGGGTATGGCAAAAAGTTACGATGAAATCTGCCCCAAGTGATTTCTGTTGATCTTCTTAAGCAGCATAATAGTTCTTCCACCACTCTACTGTGGTACCCTCAATCTAGTGAGCAGTGTAGAGAACTTTCTTTCAATCCATATACTAAGCAAGGACTAGCTTCTTTTCTACAGAACAATGCCAATCATCTGCCTCCAAAGGCTCTGCAAAACTGGAATAGATAGGCTGTCTAGTCCTCATAAATTCTGCAAATCCTGAAGGTGGACAAACTGGTTGAGATGCAATGGCTTCCTTATTATGCTGATTCATCATGTTATTCATATTCTGCATCATTGTGTTTATGAGTTGAGTCTGGGCTGCCATGAACTGACTCAAGGTTGGATCCAAACTAGCTGGAGCTGACTGCTGACCTTGGGCTAAAGGATTGGCGGCACTGCTGCTAGGAACTGAAGCCATCTGACTGTGACCAGCTAAATTCCGAGTATCAACCATTTGCTAAGTTGACACTACATGTTACAAAGGAAGATGGAAAAGCAAAGGCAAGTGGTAAACTCATTTAGGGATAAAACTAAGGGCAAAACCTAAATTAAAAGACTCACTTAGTCAAAAAGGCTAGCGAAGAAGCATTAAGTTCCATAAATAAAAATCTTTGATATGACTACAACATAATGCCAAAGACAAAGCTGTAATTCACATCACACACAACTGCAAAGCAAAAGCAAAAATGATCTACATGATGCTAAAAGAAAAATATAACAGGGTTCTATTCTAATGGCTTCCAGTCCTCGTGGTAAAGGACAACCTTGTCTTGAATACAACACATTGGCCCATCATAGTTCCATCTTTCGTGAAACAAACTATGTGCTTTCTTGATCCAAACTTCACAGCAAAGCTCGAAGAATTCCAGGGCAACCTCCACTTTGATTATGGAAAACTCAAGACATCTATGGATATTATGAGGAGAAGTCAATTTTAGAATTGAAAACAATGTTTCAGAAAGGTGAGGAATAAGAACCTAAGAATGAGAGAAGAATAGAGAATTACTAAATATTTATTTTGTTGTTTTGATTTAGAAAATAGATTTAGAAAATTTTTCCTAAATCAAGCATACTAACTAGGGCTTCATTCTACAGTCAATATGACTCTTATATCATTTCTTTCGAGACCCGAATATACATATCCGGACTCTCTGTGTATTCTGCAATCCAGGATCACACTAGTGCACACAGTGGCAAATATAGATGAAATATCAACCATGATCACAATTAATTATGAAAGACACAAATATTATTAATTATCAGAGTAGCAAACTTATGACCAAACTTACACATAATAGCCTAAAGGGCCTAATAAAACTAGCAGTGAAAAATAAAGATAAATATGGTACCATTCGACATGCCTATAAATAATCGATTGCGGAGCAAAGTCCTAATATATGAAGTCATCAAAGTATTCCTCCTCAACTACCTCTATCTGATATGATTCTACCTCAGCAACTGAGCAACAAAGGATGTAGCCGTGAGTGCATAGAGCATTTAGCAAGTCGTTTGTAATAAGATGTAATATATAATGATGGCTGAGTGATTACTTTACAGAAAGCAATAATTTAAGGTAAAAATACAATAAATAGATTGAAAGCACACTGTGAAAATAATTAATAAGTAATTAAGTCAAAGGAATTAAATAAGCCACTAGTGAACTGACCATTCACCTCCTAACCAAAACCCCAAGTTTTATGAAATTCTACTTCTCGTGTGAAATCACTGATCATTGTCCATAACCGAGGATATCGCTATTCGAATAGTTTTACAATTGCTGAGGTTGCACAATTTTATCCACAAGACATGATCATCTCATATTGCCACTAGATTAACAGATTTTACAAGATGGATTAGGGAGTGGTGGTGGTAGCGCTTTTTTAGAAGGGCCCCTTGTGAACTATCATACATACGCACTGCTCCTTGTCACTGACGATCGTCGGAGGGAGGTGGAGCATGCGGTGACTGGTGGTGGCCGCGTCTGGGGCTGAGTTGCTATTCTGCAATTGTTAGTGTCGATGATTGGCTCTCACGAGACGAGAGTGCCACCAATTCGTCGATGGTACCACTCTTGCTCCGCTGGCAGCGTGGTGGACAGGTGAGGGCCCTCCCAGCGTGGTGGAAAGCATGAGCCTAACACCTCCGGTGATGTCGCCACCGACCAAGATCGGCATGGCTGGAGAAGCAGGACACCACTGACCAAGACCAACATGGCTAGAGGAGCAGGATGGCCTCATAATCACCACCTTGCAGTGGCGAATTCAGGATAAAAATAGAGGTGAGCTTAAAACCTCAAAGGACTAAGTTAAATTGATGCAAATATACTATTTTACTCTTGTGGAATCTAAATTCATATATAAATAGAAGAGAAACAAGGCAAAGAGATAAATACAACAATGGTACCTTATTAATTCAAAATGCGGCTGGAGGTCTGTTGGTCCATTTGTTTCCTTCCAGCATCAATGAGTTGTTGATTTGACATTTTTGCAAAATTACCGACGTACTTCGACGAGAATGTATACCGTTTCAGTAGCAGATTTATAATACAACAAAATAATGATGATTAATTTCACCTGATGCCATTGAACGTTGTCCTCAGGCACCTGATCGTTACCAGTATCGAATAGTTCAATCCTCTTATTACCAAGGCCACTTTGGTACCTGCAACACCATGAAGGTCACAAAGTATATCGATTAGCACGAAGCAAATTACAATGTAGCAGAAAGCGTTGCAGGAGATGTAAATATGGAAATGACGCATCGAGTTTAACATTAGAAAAATCACCTCTTTCAATCATAACAAAAAAAAAGGTTTAGGGCCTGTTTGGTTGGTGCATAACCTTGTCATGCCTAAGCTTAGGCAATATATGGCTGCCACAGAAAGTGTGGCTAACAAAATCGAAACCACACTTGTGGCAAAGTTTGGCAAGAAACTGAATCTATGACGTGTGGGGCCGGGTGCTAAGAAAGTGTGGCATGCCACAGTTACGTCAGTGAACTAAACAGCTACCTAAAAACTGTGGGCTGTGGCACACCTAACTTGTAGCTAGGCAACTTCTGATTATGAACCAAACATGCCCTTATACTTACGTCTTCCTCAAGGTGACATACGAATTCTACTCTTTGACCTGTCATAACACATAAGAAACAAATTATACTTGTGTGGAAAATGACATATAGCAAAGACACTAGTGAAAGAAACTACCAACCATGAACTGCTTCTTGTCATTTAGCTGCTTGTTGACCTCAGCAGGTTCTTTTTCTCCTCATCTTTGAGGATACAATCAAGTTCTTTGATTAAGCTGCAAAGAAACCACATAATATTTACATAAATTTAAGACATCATATAAGAACTCAGTGCTATGTTCTCCAGGTAAAGGGGTTTGGAAAAATCATCGTGTCAGATGAAGATCTGAATTTGCCTATTCAATTAATGTAGTTGGTATATATCTTCAGTAACTAAAAAGAGCAGTGGAAACTATAGTTATGATTCTTCGTTATAAGCTACTTCCATCAATTAATGTAGTTGGTATATATCTTCGAGATGGAGGTTCTTTGCATCCACGATCATGTCCAACTAATCCTCCTTACATCTGAAATTACCTATAAAAGCAGCTTTCTAATTATGCCACATCACCTTTAAAACTCTAGCCATTAGATCAAACTCAATTAAAATATTAACCCTTAGATCTTAAATACTCAAGACGTGCTTTGATTAGACACCTTCTAGTTGAGCGGATAGAAGTTCATAAAACCATATGCAATATTTCATGAAAAGATATGTTTAATGGAAACACACATTTCTACAGCACCCTTTGGATGTTATAAATTGTCTAGGAGTACTTATATTAGTATTGACAGTAAAAATAATCAGTAGCAAAGCACGGGTGATAATACTAGTTAAACCAAGATATGTTAGATGCTACTAACTACGAAGATGGAACTCAAATCGACAGGGTTACGGTGAGCACTAAATGAAAAGATTATTACATCACAGAGCAACATTCCCGGAACATTATATTGGCAGCTTCTCGCGTATGTGTCTGTTCTTCTCCAGTGACTGCTGGATTTGAGAAGAACAGCTCGTTAGTTACGCCATTCTTGGTAGTTGTTGGAAATATACTCCAGAGACAATCATAAAAATAATTAAGTTATTTCGATTATGTTGGCTCGATCACATTGTTTCGTTATATTCATAATCTATTGAATAATATGTTATCTTATTTCTTGAATAATATTATTGATATTTATTATCGAGTATGTAACTTGATTGTAGAACTTTATATTCCTGCTATGATTATTCTTAAACGATGCCTAGTTGAAAACTTATAAGGACACATATGAATAGACTAGCATATGTATTGGCTGATGACCATGTTTTATGGGTTATAGATATAGAGATATCAAACTAATAATATGGACATATGTTAAGGAACATGCGGTTGGATCAACCTACCATGAGAGAATGCGAGAACATTGTATTCTTACATGTCATCAATTAGTCTCATTTACAATGCGTATGCTATGTCCTTAGACTCGAGATTGTTGCACGTACTCGTGATGCATAATGGCTAACTTAGGTGTTGTCAGACGCTACTTCGTAATTGGGTAATTATAAAGGTAGCTTTCGGGTTTATCATGATGTATGTTTCGAGGCATGGTCGATCAAGATAGGATTTGCCCCTTTATGCAACAGGAGATATCTTTATGCCTCTCGAGTGATTGGATCCTAGAAATATATGGCTATGCTACTTGTGATTAAAGAGTTAACTGTAGTCGGGGAATTCGAATCATGTGATCGAGAAAGAGTGGTCGAGCTAACCAACAAGGATGATACGTACTCGCCTTGAGCTTGACCGACATTGTGAGGCAAAGGAGAAATGTATATGAGCTTTGATAAGGTTTGTCCAATATGGTATTTACGTATACTTGGGAGGTGGCATGTTTTGCTAGGGGCCGCTACCGATTAGTGGACGAGTAGGAGTACTCGGGTTATGTCCAAGTGTATGTGAACCTATAGTGTCGCACATTTAAGGAGCTGGGATTCAATTTGGATGGTGATTTGAGTTCATGTAGGCCACAAATTCCTAATGGGTCTCAAGATTAAGGACCATTATGGATGCCTATAAATAAAGGGACGCAGTGGCATAGGGTCTGTGCGATAGAGAGAGAATTCAGAATTCCTGAAACCCTAGACACCACATCTTCCTCATCTAATACCACGCCGCTAGCGCTAGCACTCCCATGCGTGGTGTTCCTACTCGTACGTGTGGATACTTTGGAGATGTTGATGCGAAGCTTCAGTACTAGGATGATCCGTAACCTATGACGATCACAAAGATCTGAAGGAGGAAACTTGCGGTTAGTACGACTACGATCGCATCAACACGCTACATCGACTCTACTTCCACTACAAGTCTGTGCGTCTAGTGGTAATATTATAATCTATTACTAGCGGAGGTTTTTTGTTTACGCGGTAGAATTTTTAAAATTGTGCTCGTATAGTCAACCCGTAGATTTTTAGTTATCATACTACTCTCTTCCCACCATGCCCATGCATGTGCTTTAACTCTCGTAGCTACGTGGTTAGTGTCAGATTTGGTTAGGTTCTTTTGGACTTATAGATTGGTTTTCTATCGTAATTAGCTTTTAAAGAATATGCTATTTTTAAAGTAGTGTTTACAAATCGATTATAGTAGACATTGTCTTGACTTTATTTATATCGGCTAAAATCGCATGCGAATATCTTCCTCTTTATACTCTCTCATGAACAGTTAGAATTTAAAATTTTAAACAAAAACATATAAGTCACAGCTCAGAAAACTCACCCTAGATTGGCTTCAAGCAAGAAGATTCATTCATCTTCTGGAACATGTATGGTGTACAAAGCAAGAAGATTAGCTCAGATAGTCGGATTCTAACAAATTTGCAACTCACTCGCGAAGCAGGTATCTAACTAGTTTACGGGTTAAAATTTTAACTGTGGCCTTTAGCTTATAACTGAAATTGAAAATCAAGGTAAGAAACAGGTCGAAAGCTGAAATAACAAAATGCTCTCGTTGAGATTCGAACTCAAGACCTCCCGCTTACTAAACGGGTGCTCTAACCAACTGAGCTACGAGAGCTGGTTGGACTTATAAACTAGGAAAACTGCTGACATCTATAGTCGAAAGTGATAACTGTAAATGTGATCTCAAGTGAAAGCTATTCTAAGAAGGTATTGGAAAAGTACGGAGCTATGGATTATCCCAGGACCCAATGTAAGATAAACAGAATATTTCCCTCTCATATACTTAGGCCGTTTAGAATGCTGGAATTTCCGTGTATTCATATAGGAATTGAACTGCTCCCTATGAAATTCCACGAGACTACATGTGTTTTCTTGGATTGATTGATTTGCCTAAACTAGTGTTGTATTTAATTAGATCATTAATTAAAACAGGAAATACAAGGTCCTTTTTTTAGGCTTTGGACTGGATTAGCACTGGGCTTCAGACCATCAGTTCAGCCCATTACCAGTTCACCACAACGTGTAATTTACACAAAAACCGAGGGGTTTACTGAAAGAGATCCTCCTTCCTCCCTAAGCAAAAGCTTCCCCTAGCCACCCACCCACACTCCTCCCCTGGATGTGTCGGTCGGTCTCTCTCTCTCTCTCTCTCTCTCCCGCCGCAAAACCCTAGTAGCCCTAAAACCCGCCGATCGCCGCCGCCGTCCCTCGTTCGCGCGGTCCGGTTTGACCCCGGCTCGGCCAAGAAAGCAAGAACCTCCCCCGCGGCGCCGCAATGGACATGGACGCGTTTGAGTGCCTAACCGCCGAGACCAGGCGCCACGGTTCGTGCTTCGGTAGGCCAAAGATCCGGTCTTGGCGCGAAAGTTTTCGTTTTCTTGTGGAATTTTGAGGATTTCATGGGGGGTTTTGTGGGCGGCAGATGCGCTGATAGGGCTCGAAGAGGCGGAGGGGAGCGACGACGAGGAGGAGAGGGCGGCGGCGGCGGAGTTGCAGTGCCCGTTCTGCGGCGAGGAGTTCGTCGGCATCGGGCTGTGCTGCCACATCGACGACGAGCACCGGGCGGAGACCAGGACTGGGGTAATTTGATCTCAGCCTTGAGTTTTTAGGCGTGCCTCTAGCTGCAAACATCAGGTTTCGTACTTAATGTTGCGTGTAACTGTGTAACATGCTGCCATGCTGGGATTACTATTTCTTTAGATTTTGGATAATGCCTGCTTGTGTGAGGCGATTTTAGCTGTCAAGCTAAGATTTTAGTTGCGACGGTAGGTTTTTTTGGGGCGTGTAAGTTGCTTCTGCTCGTATGCTAAGCGTTTTTGAGCTGCTTGTAGTTTCCAGGTAAGATGGGCTTTTCAGGGCGTGTAGGGTGCTTCTGCCCGTATACCAATCGTGTTTGAGCTGCTTCTAGTTGTGGAGCTAAGATTTAGTAGCAAAGATGGGGCTTTTCTCGTGCATAAGGTGCTTCTGCTTATGTACAAGGCGTGCTTGAGCCTCTTTTAGTTGTTGGGCTAAGATTTTAGGTGCAACGATGGCATTTTTTTACTTGTATACCAAGCGTGTTTGAGCTACTTTTAGTTGTAAGGGAAAATTGAATATATAGGACCAAGTTGAGAGTGGTTTGGTAAAATAGGACCAAATTATTTGTCCTTGTAAATATAGGACTGAGTTGAGCACCTTCTTGCAAATATGATATTTTTCCCATTTTAATTTCATTTTCATTTTCCAGCCCTTTTTCTCTACGCGAAATGACTCTTTTGCCCCTTCCTCCCTCGCCTGGCCCGCTGCAGGCCGCTCCCTCGCCTGCCCCGCGCCGCGCCGCTCCCTCGAGGCGAGGGAGCGGCGCGGGGCAGGCGAGGGAGCGGCGGCGCGGTGCTCGTGGGCCAGGCGAGGGAGCGGCGGCGCGGCACGGGGCAGGCGAGGGAGCGGCCTGCAGCGGGCCAGGCGAGGGAGGAAGGGGCAAAAGAGTCATTTCGCGTAGAGAAAAAGGGCTGGAAAATGAAAATGAAATTAAAATAGGAAAAATACCATATTTGCAAGAAGGTGCTCAACTCAGTCCTATATTTACAAGGACAAATAACTTGGTCCTATTTTACCAAAGCACTCTCAACTTGGTCCTATATATTCAATTTTCCCTAGTTGTAAAGTTGGATATTTTGGGTGCATAACGTTCTTCCGCTCATGTACGTCAGCCTGTTTGAGCGCCTTTTTTTTTTCTAGATTAGATTTCTTTTTCCTGGTTTGACTGTGCCATGTGTGCGCTGTTTGTTGGTTGAAACTGTTAACTCATATCTTATGATGATAATTTAGATGTTTCGATTGGTGATTGATGTAGTATTTGTGTGGTTGAGCTACTAGTGCACGCAAGTTATTAGTTTTGCTTCAAAAATCAAAATTCATGCTTTTAGTAGTAGCGATGCAGTTGTAGTGTTGTCATTGGTCAATAGTTGGACTGTGGTGGAACATGAGAGGCAAGGAGAAGAATGCGAGCAGTCTCAATCAGATGACGATGCTTGCGCTCAGCAACCCCATTTTGGGCATGGGCACCAGGATAAGAAGATTGGTAAAAAGTGCCCTGCTCAGAAAGATTGCCTGAAAGCACCATAATAGTATTCGCCAGCAGAATCACAGCGAAAAGCACGGATAGAGGACTCAAATTGAGTACGAACTATCGTGGCAAAACTACGATAGATCGCAAAAAACTGACTATGATTAGACATAGGGAAAAGCCAAGTAAAACGGAAATAATCATCAATAAAAATTACATAGAATTTATGTCCGCTTTTGGAGATAATAGGCATAGGTCCCCATACATCGGAATGAACTAAATCAAAAGGACAAGATAAGGACTCATTAGAATGATAAGAAATTTGTAGCTACTTGCCCAGTTTACAACCCTGACAAAACATGAGCGTGTCAACAGTAACACATCCAAGAACACCCTGATAAACTAATGAAGAAAGACGGGACCCACATAAATAACCTAAACGGTGATGCCACTGCACAAAAACTCCAGAGGTGGTGGCAGCAGTGGCGGTGGAAGTAGACGTGGTAGGAGCAACTGAAGTGGACGGAAGGTGGAGGCGGTCGAGAATGTAGAGACCTTGACGATCCCTACAACACCGGCCAATTCCAAGTACTGCCCCTATCTGTTGATCCTAGATGAAACAAGTGTGAGTCAAAACCAACCCTACAACCAATATCAGTGAGCTGTCCCATCGAAATGAGCTGCATGGTAAGCTAGGGAACATGAGAAACAGCTGGAACAAAAAAGTCATGAGACAAAAGAGTGCCCCGACAGCTGACAGACAAGGAAGTACCATTAACTGTCTAAACAGAGATAGGAAAAGCAGGAGATCCTACTAAAGTGAGAGATGTGGAGTCTGGTGTCATGTGGAAAGAGGCACCAGAATCCAGAACCCAAGAGGTACCTGGAGGAGACGTCTAAGCTAGACTAGCAGAACCCACTGAGCTGAGAGAGCTGCTGAAGTAGAGCCTGGTAGAGCTACTAAACAGGGTCACCTCGCTAAGCAGAAGCTGATGAATTGGTCTGTCCTCCTGTGAAGGAAGGGCCTCCCTACCCCCCTTTGGCCGTCCACTCCCACGCGCCTTGTTTCGCTTTTTTCGCACCACACAACTCTAATAGTTGTGCATGAAGTTCTTGTAGTAGTTGCACTGAACTCCAGTTGGTGCGAAATAGGAGCGGAGACAAGCACCTGGGGAGAGGCTGTAGTCGAAGCAGAAAACGTCGTCGTAGTTGAAGAAAAGGGGCAACAAGCACAGTCGGAACAGATTGTGTTGCTAACCCCAGACGAAGCTCTTCAGCTCAAAGCGTTGAAAGGGCCTCGATGACCGTTGGGCATGGTGAGCGGCTCAGCAATTGAGCCCTGATAGGCTCAAACTCTGGGCGAAGACGGCAGATAAAATCATAAAGGCAAAGGCGATCATGATCCGTGTTCTACACTTGATGACACTCCTGACAGAGTGGAGAGGCTAGCTCGTCCAGCTGGCGCCAGACTGGCCAGGTCTCGGAAGAAGTCGTCGATGGAAGAGTCTCCCTAGCGAAGCGTCTCCAACTCATGCTGAAACGAAAAGAACTGAGCATCACTACTCTACTGGTATCGCTCACGCAAGTACTCCCAGATCTGTCGAGTAGACTATAGACCAATGATGTCTGGCTGGATGGAGTCGTCGACGCTGACCACCAGGATGGCGCGAACACGGGCCTCATCACACACCAGCGCTCGAAAGCGTTGATTGTATACTGAAAAGGTTCGTCAGCAGCGTCAGCAGCAACAGTAGCCTCTGCCTTCTTCTTGGCAGCCTCATCTTCTGCAGGAGGTGCAGAAGTAGACGGCCTCAGAGGAGGCTGGACCGGTGGCGGCGGAGAAGGTCATGCACCAGTGACATGTCCCCAGAGGCAGAGACTGTCGAGTGTGATCTCCATGAAAGAAGACCACAACCTATAGTTTGTCCCATGTATCTTTGTTCCCGAGAATGGGATTGCGGCTCAAGGAACGGAAGCCATCGGTAGGCGACGCTGGACGGCGCGACAACCAAGGCAACAAAGTCTAACATGCGTCGCCGGACGGCGCGGCGGTTAGATCAACGTTTTTTCTTCATTTTTTCTTTTCTTTCTTTTTTTTTTGCGCTAATATAGGAAGACTAGATCTGATCCGACCGATCAGATCAGATCGGGGATGAGCGGAGTCAAACGAGCTCTGGGCGTTGGTCAGTCGGGCGGAGACCAGCAAGCGAACCAGTGAGCGGTTGCTCCGACAGCCAACAGGCGGGCAGATGGGCGGTGGCTCTGATGGCTGGCAGGCAGACCGACGGGTGGCGGCTCTGATTCAGATCTGATGGATCAGATCGAGTGAAACAGAGCCAAGTAGGCAACGGGCGCCGGTGATACAGTAGGCGGCCGGACGCGATGGTCGGTGGGCGATCGACACCGGGCGGGCGACGAGGCGAGAAACGACCGGTCGATGAGGCGTCGGGAATAGGATGGCCAAGCGATGGGCGCCGGGCGGAGAGGCATATGTAGTGGTTGGAGATGGCGGTGGCGAATCCATGAACTAGCTGCGGTGGTGGCTCTCCGATGGTGGTGCGGAAAAACTAGGGTAAATGCCCTAGCTCTGATACTATGTTACGAATATTGTGTGTATATTCATAAGGTCGAAAAGGCAATATTTATAGGGAGTACAAAGAGTATATACAGGAAAATATGCCATATACAGATAAGAAAACCAAGACATATAAGAAAATAAATAACAATCATATTTTATCCTTAACACTTTTCAGCTTTTCAGGTGCTCTTAGTGTAATGGCTCCAATGTTTTAAGTCACAAGTATCGTGGTGTTGCAGCCCGAAAAATGCTATTGCGCTAGCTATTGGATTTAATGGTTTAACTCGAAAATTTTGGTTTGATTGTTTTTAATATTGTTTCAAAATACCACAAACCTAATAGCAAACTAATAAATGAAACAACAGAGCCATGTTCGATCGACTCAGAATAACATGTTTACAATATTGCATATTATCGACTTAAAATCCAATTGCAAAAAATGTTGGATGCTCTCGAAGGTATTGGGGTTTAGGACAATGTTGCTTACACAGTGGACAATATCCAGACCAAATATCACAATTCTACCGTGTACAAAGTGGTGAAGGTGATGCGTGTAGTTTGCATGGTTGCGTTCTCGAGTTTTGGACAGTAGTTTGAATAAGTGGATTTTGGGGTCAAGGAGTCAATGTTTTACACTTTCGAGCTTGTTGCGTTCTCGAGTTTTGGACAGTAGTTTGGATAAGTGGATTTTGGGGTTGAGGAGTCAAATGTTTTACACTTTCATGCTTGATTCTAACAATTTTTGTATTTTCAGGTTAACCCATGTTGGGCTAACAGCTCAATTATGTCTTGTCCAACTAATTATCTTGCCCAATGTGTAGCGCTTGCTATTTCTGCTATGTGCTATAGTGGCCCACTGGCACCACTATATTAGTTGTAGCCTTGTAGGATTGATAGTGTGTATTTGGTCTTGTAGTGTGGCGTTTGGGCAATGAAACTGCAGTAGCATTGCATAGTTTTGTTCCTTTGGCGGCAAATGCCGATTTAGGGATTATCAGGATTTCTTCTGTATTCCATATGTAATTGATCTTAGTGTGGATAAGAGTTGTGTTTTTATTGCTTTCCTTGCAAGTCGTGAGGTAAGAAATGTTTAATTGAATCTCATCCTTATCTTCATTTGGTTCTTCCATCAATTGTTCACTGATTTGATGTACCACTTATGTTGAGCTGTACACTTTTTTTTTTCCATTTCTGTTGTTTGTATGCGATTCATATTACTAGGGAGCAATATGTTTCTTCCCTTTGGATGTTTGTGGAAGCTATTCCCATTGGTTCAGCTTGGGACAACACAATATTTGCTAGTTATTGAAGTACCTAGTGGTCTGAAGGCTGTTGATGCTGACTTAATTGAGCAATATATGTGTCATTTTGAATTGATATGTTTTAGATTTTGATAATCCTACGCTTCATTAGATATAATCCTTGTAATATTTGTCTTGTTTCTTTCTTGTACTAGGGGACTAACTTGTTTCCTTTGCATTAAATGGAAAAACCAATATTTTCATGTCAAAAACTAAGGCTATAAAAGCTGCTATATATTCTATTGCAATTGTGCTATTCCAATTCCATGAAGGTTAAGCTTAATCTATGTACAATCCTACAGCTGTCCTTTTGCTCCCTTTGTGCCTGCATTAATCCTATCCAGGTCCAAACACTTTTAGGTAGTAGCATAGTTATCAAACCGGTACCGGAGCCTTGTCTCTGGTCCAGTTTGCTTGAAGGATTATTTCTAGCAAAAAAGAAAAAAGGGGGAAAAAGAGAAGGGGGTATACATCATTTCTAGGGAAAAAGTAGGGGGGGGGGGGGTAAATGCTATAGTTTATTTGGATGCAGAGGTCAGGGAGCGAACCCAACCTTCAGCTCCACGCACAAGGGACTTGACAGATTTCCTAGCTGAGTTTCTTTGCAAGGGTAGGTACTAGGTAGTAAACATGATATTAACCTACATTTTAGTGCATATATATTTACGGAATAAATTTTTCTTAGTGGTTGGACCATTGAACCAGTTACAGTAAATATGGAAATAGTGCTGTCATGCATATGAATGGTTCGTGTTACAGGATTATAACTTACTCTGACAAGCAGACCCTGCTCAGTTGCAATAGAAGTAAAGGGTATTTGGGAAGGTAATGTTGTCACGAGGATGGCATGAGGACTAGGGAGGGAGATAGGAGAAAAAATGCGTGGGACCCTGTATGGGGTTTACTATATGTTGAAATCCTCAACCCATGATTGTGAACCCTACAACATCACACATTATTTGTAGTTGAAGGCTTGAAGCTTGTGTTAAGGTTGTGCCTATGATTTTGCTACAGAACATAGCTCATCTCGTTCTTTAATCTGTGTTACGCAAAAATACTTGAAACTTTGGTGAAGAATGACATTCACCCCTTTTCTTGCTCTTTCAAACGAAAGTTTTAGGAAAATAAGTCAAGCGCTTCACATTTTTGCAGTTGGTCTATTTGTTGTTGTATAGGTCCAGGATTAGAAATGCCTTTTTTTTTCTTTTGGAAAATATATCACAAGTGTTACATTGTTTTTGGCTGCTTACACTTTTTTTTGTTATTTCAGGTATGCCCAATTTGCACAGATAGGGTTGGGATGGACTTGGTTGGGCACATCACCTCGCAGCATCCCGGTTTCTTCAAGGTATCATTACTTTCAATGGGCATCATTATTCATCAGTCAATTAATTCCAATAATATATATCTGAAACTGTATGCAATAGATGGTTGTTATTATTCACCAGTGAATTAATTCCAATAATATATATCTGAAACTGTATGCAATATGTAAGGGTGGAGCAGGGGTTCGGGGGTTTTCTCGGTCTGCGTGAGAAGACCTTCTTCTTAAGCAATGCCCGGGGGGATTCTTCCCCCCCGCAGGTCGAGTTTTTTTTAAACTGTATGCAATAGATGGTTGTTATTGATCAATCATGATTTGACAATTCAGGAAACCAGATCATTAAATATTTATTGTTTAAATCCCTTAACCGAAATCTATGTGCAGGGTAGGTTGAGAAACCGGCGATTTTCATCTGGATCACATTCTTCAACGCTTGCCATATTGAAAAAGCATGCAAGGAACCTGCAGTCTCGTTATGGTGGATCCTCACGTGCTGCCTCACTCAACACAGTGCCTGATCCTCTACTCTCCTCTTTTGTTGGTAACTTCATTGAAGTAGATTTGCCAAAGGATGCACAGCAAGAGTTCTTGGATGAAACGAATGAGAAAAGTGATTCCTTAGAACAGAAAGCAGCAGAAAGGTAATGAAAATTTGTTCGCAATCAACATGTTTCATTTGTATCACTGTACACCAAGGGTTTGGTGTCAGTTTCAATATGCAATTGCTTGATAATTCGTAGTCAGTGATTAAAAAATCATCAGTGGGCAGTTCATGAAATCATTCACTTTAAGAAGGCTATTGGTGTCCTTCTATATGGAACATGTCTGATAATTAGTGATATCATATGAATATTTCCTTGATACCAATGATTGAACCCATGTTTGCCATGATGATGCACTGACTTTGGTGTGTTCTTTGCCAGTGCTGATGAGCCTTTGCTCCCTGAGGTTAAGGAGGAGAGAACTAGGAGGAGCCAATTTGTGCAGGGGCTGGTGTTGTCCCTGATGTTTGATGACATTTTATGAACAATGGCCTCGTTCCAAAAATTGATTGAGAAGGCCGCCCTTGCTTCCACCGAACAGTGTCATACCAAGTGCAAGTTGCTGCTACTGCTGCTGCTGTGACTAGTCGCTTATTTGCCATCAGAAGAAGGCAACATTGTCCTAGGATGATGAGAAAGATGAATTTGTGAATATGAATGTTTCCTTAGTATATGCGTCAGTGTCGCATGAACAATAAGAGTATATATATATATATAGTTTGGTAATATCATGAGTACTCAGGGGACCCCTGTGGCCCTGATTGTATGTACATTGGGAGGCCTAAGGACTGCCGAAATGAATCATCTTTACTCCAAACCCTCCATTTGATTATGTGTGATGTTTGGTGTGCATATTACTGGAAAGCGCATGGTTTTGCATGTCTTGCCCAACCTAGTTTGATCACATATTGTGATGGAATGCATTCTGCTACGTGAATCGTGGTAGGGATCTGGACTTGAATGTGGTTCATCAAACCAAGGTGTACAGGACTAGGGTGTACGTTTCTTGGAATAAAATCAAACAGGATTTTAAGCCGTCCATTCTCATCGCATTCATGCATTCCAAGAGACAAAATATATCATTTCATTCAACCTTTGGGATGTAAACTCAACTTGAAATATTAACATCAAACAGGGGACATCAATCTAGAAATCATTGACCATAGTTAACTAGCACCGAACATAGCATACATTTTTTAAGTCTGACTATTCACGAGAGTACGAAGAAAGAGATATTTACGTATAATTTTAATTGATATAGATGAAATCAAGATATCATCTTTTATCATCGATATGTAGATATCATTTTAAAAAATTAATTTATATAAAAAACTACTTACTATAGAAAATAAAACCATAGACCGAACAGTTTTGCTATTGCACAGGCGACTGAAATTTTTTTATGTTTCAGTCACCTGAAATTGCACTCTCAATGAACTAAAATTGCAGCCCCCCTAAAAAAAACAGCTACAACTTTAGATGATTCAGAGTGCAACTTCAGGTGACCTGAAATTGCACTCTCAATCAACTAAAATTGCAGCCATTTCCAAAAAAAACATATGCAACTTCAGATAATTGAAAATGTAATTTTAGGTGACTGAAAGATAAAAAATTTTAATCATCTATGCAATAGTCTATCCCTAGACCGAAAGCTCTGCCAAGTCTCGCCACATCCAAACGCGTAAAAGGATAATTTTTTAGGTTTACGCGCAAATGGTAAACAAAGTCAAATTACTACCCATCGAGCTTGTATCCGATAGCAGCATCAGAAGTAGTACCACGTGTTGCCCTCAAAAAAATAAATAAATAAATAGTAGTAAAACGTGAGACACGTAGAGCATCCCGTCGCTTCACAACCCGCAGAGGATCCTCGCAAAGCGTGAGACACGACTAACTACTACTCGTTAAATGGGACCCACATTATCGATTAGCCGATCTCATCCATCGCAGTGACCTCAGGCAAAGACCAACTGACACGTGGGCCCAGCCACGGTGGGTCCCACCCCAGGCGCGGTGAGAATGCAAGCCTTGCCCAGCCGGTCCGATGCACTGCACAGCCATCGTCTACTTACAACCGCGTCTCCCTTTCTCTCTCCTTGAGCATACGCTGCTGCTACTGCTGCTCCTAGGTGAACACAAATGCGAGGTTGGGAAAGGTTTTTCCTTTCCGTGGGTACATGAAAATACTTCCTAGTCTTAACATGATTGTGTTTCGCGTAAATATACCGTACTGTGTGAATGAAAAGATAATGGTCCAGTTTTTTTCGTTTATAATTTATGGCTTATGTCTTCTCAGAATAAACAAACGAGACCGTTTATTCATTACCGCTTTGAAGCGGTTTATCGACATTCGATTCGTTCGTACAAACGCTCACGGTAAGCTATTAACCACAGCCACAAACCATTGAACGTAGTTGAAAAGAACGAACCTAACATGTTCATATGTCCAAGTAAGGATTAAGGATAGATTTAGCACACCACTAGCTATAAGTAGATTAGGATCCGTACGGTCAGCCACTATGTTGCAATGTTATCATGCCACTGTCACCCTCAACCATATAGTACTATAACAACTCATTTTAGCATATTAATTTAGCTATTTATTTTTAAGTTATGAAACAATCTAGTATTTTTTTCCCCACTAAAGAACACTACTAAAGTTTTCAGCACTTAAATCTTTGTTACACACTCTCCTCTTATATCTCCACTCTAAACAATACCCGAGAAACAAATTTCTTGTTTTTATCAACTTAAGACCCTGTTTAGAACGCAAAAAAATTCACAGACCTATAAAATAGAAAACAAATTCTCGTGTGTTCCATGGCCATACGGCCTTAAATAAGCTAAGCTCGCTCTAATAACCCCATTGCAACATGCTCCTCTAATCCCACATGTAAACCTTGTTGTGTGGCCATATCTTCAGATCCCAAGCTGACAAGAGACATCTAGGAATCATCTCCTCCAGTCTAGCACTACACCACTACACCAGTACTACTACTCCCGTACAGGACGGGAGAGGAGAAATGCGCTACTTTTCCAGTCCCTGATCCTCTCACGGCAATGCATATATACCATACCCTCTCTGCTGTCACACGCACTGGCTGGCTGGCTGACTGACTGACTGGAGCAATCAAGCAGGCAAGAGCCAGAAAATTGACCAGGTGGCAGTGTAGCGGAGTCCCATGCCGCCGAAGCGGCGGCTGGAGAGCGCCGGCGGCGACGGCGGAGGAAGAGGCTCGGGCTCGCCGGCGCCGGTGCTGAAGAAGAGGTGCCGGTCCTTCGACCTGTGAGTTTCCTTCTTCCCCTGTTGTTTTTGTTTCTTGACCCGTCCTTATACGTATGCTGCGTTGTGTTGTTGGGTTTCTTGTAAAGCTTGGATTGGTTCTGTGTGAGCAATTGAGAATCTATATGCTCTCGTTACTTCTTTGTCTCAAAACTCTCAAGAGATGCAAAGTTAAACCGCGCTTTTGTACTGATTGGTCTGCAGAGAGATCAAGGGGTGCAGGCACCTGCAGGAGCTCGCCGCGAGCTGCGTGCAGAGGCTGGAGGCCGCGGTCGAGTCCGCCATTAGCCGGGTAATCTAAGATCAACGAACTACTCGGCTGATTAATTGTTTCTGTTGATGATGTCTGAAATCAGACTGATATTGCCACGGCATGTAAGCATGCGGTATACCAATTAGTACTGAACCTGTTGGTCTGCAATCTGATGTAAAGATCCAAAAGAAAATCAGGCACCATGGGCACTTCATTAGAAATTATTCTTGAGTTAAAGAAACAGTTGTGCAAAAATGAATTTAAAGCAAGAAACAAGTCTTTGATACCATCTGTGATAAAGGCTGATCGGATCGGAATCCTAGTACCGGATTGCAGGATCATAGTAGGATCGTACCTCGAAAATCGCTATTCCAAATATTGCAATATCTGGACTACTATTTCATATGGTGTTTTTCGGTTCAAAAGATTTTATAGGCTACAGTCTGTGTCTGTGATGTATGGTTGAAAACATTAGTCTCATCGCTCATGACTGGTTTTTGTAGTTTGCGTGAATCTCATAAACCTCAGATTTTAGTAAAGGCTGACACCTCAAAGTTTTCCTCTTCCTTTTGACAGATACCAGAAGAGGTGACTAAAGCACTTACAAGCTTCTTAGGCCGTGCTCCTAGGTAGCATTTCCGCATCACCTGCTCCTCTAAAAATTTACTACTTTTCTGAGTGTTGAATTGCAAATATCATGTATTAAGCTACTGTTGCATTACACAGTTTTAGGATGCTGGTAGATCAGAACCGGCCTCCAACATACAAGCTTAGGTTCATGAATAGATTGAGTAATGCATTTTTCACAAAGAAGGGCATCCGCGCAGCAAATGGAGATCCTCTCAAGATATCTGTGGAGGAGAACAACCAGCAAGGGAGCAGTTCTCATCGACTTCTTTCTGCTAAAATCAAAATTGTTGTTCTCGATGGTGACTTCAACAGAGAAAATGAAGAGGGCTGGACATCAGAGGATTTCAGCAAACATATCGTACGTCCACGGGACAAAGTTGGGGCGGTGATGACAGGAGAGCTGGAACTTGGCCTGAAAAATGGTGAGGCCTATCTCCGTGATGCTACCTTTGTCGATAACTCCAAGTTCACAAGGAGCGGCCAGTTCAGGCTTGGGGTAATGGTTATTGACGAGCTCGGTGAACGAGTCCAAGAAGGCATAACAGAGCCTTTCACTGTGAAGGATCGTCGTGGAGAAGGTAGCCTTGAATCTGAATTTTGAAGTTTTGTTACCTTAAGATTTGCACTATTGTAACTCTGATCGATCTGTTTCTTATACTTGTAGGATCCAAAAAGCATGACATTCCATCATTGGATGATGATGTATGGCGCCTGAAAAAGATTTCA
Organism: Dendrocalamus latiflorus; assembly: GCA_017311315.1. Classification (NCBI taxonomy): domain Eukaryota; kingdom Viridiplantae; phylum Streptophyta; class Magnoliopsida; order Poales; family Poaceae; genus Dendrocalamus; species Dendrocalamus latiflorus. Next base: position 20,049,903 of record CM029649.1, on the reverse strand, counting down.
AAGGATGGTGTCTTCCATGTAGCACTGAAAGGGAGTGGAATTTTCTCTGTGAAGGACTTCTTGAAGTTGTATTATAAGGATGAGCAAGCTCTGCGCAAAGTAAGACAAGAATTTCTTGCGTATCTTTTGTTCAATTCAGTATTGATCATTATGACAAGTGCTTTTTATCCCTCCTGCATTTAGATTCTCACCAAGGCCCCAAAGTTAGTTTGGACGACTATCGTTGATCATGCTAAGATGTGTGATCCTGGAAAGGAGCTTTACTCTTTCTCCGTTGAAGGCTAAGATGTGTGATCCTGGAAAGGAGCTTTACTCTTTCTCCGTTGAAGGCAATAATGTTATGCTTTTTTTCAACACTGTCCATCGGATTGTTGGAGCGACATTGGGTGACCATTACACCCCCTTCAGTGATCTTGATAAACCTACACAGGTGTTCCTCTCATACTGATTGAGAGCTTCTAGTAGAAGTTTATGAATTGCAGTCTGTGCATACTCAAATATTCATTTTGTATGCAACAGTATGAGAGAAATACATCATAATACAGGAGATAAGTCAGCCTTTCACTATGAAGAATTAAAAAAGAATGAAATTGTTGAAAGTCTTCAATTCTAAACACACGGTAGTTTTGATTTCAAGAAAACATCAAACATTGGATTCATTCAGCGATGGTAAATCCAAGCCATCGGTTACTTATCTAAATGTATCACATGATATGTACAGATAATAAGCGTACATGATGTTCTGAACTTTCTGTTGAAAAAATTATCGGTTTGCTTTTCTGCGGACACAAATTCATGTACACACTGAAAGCAATGTATTCTGATCAGGTTCCACCTTTGCAGGACCTGGTGGCACAATGGAGAAAATTTGCATATGAAAATATTCCCCACCGTCAAGCTGATTATGAACTGGACAATGGAAAGCCAAGACCAATCAATCAGGGTACTTTCCAAGGATCAAGCATGCTGGAAGCTAAATTTGCTGACCTTACGCAAGGACATATTGGTCAAGAGAGTAATAGTCTACATATCTGCTTCATATTATTGACAATGGTTTATTAACTGCATAACCAGCTACAGTGGTTCATTGCCATGAAAACTTTAGTTTTTGCAGAGAGAAATGTTCGTGAAACTGATGATCAGCAAGGTACTTCTGGCAGTCATTCCAAGCAGTGTCCATTAAAAAGGCTTGGATCCGTGCGAGTGACACAAAATGATGAAGTAAGTAATGGCTGTTACATAATAACTCCTGGAAAAAAGAAATTCTTATGGAATTCGATGCAGCTACTTTATTATCCTTCAGAGCGAATTTGACATATTTCACAATATTACTCGTGACCAAAACCTCTTTCCAGTACTCAGGAGTCAGGACCAAACAAATTATGTGGTAGTTTAGTATGTTTCTTGATATTATTTGGTATATAATTATCCTATTATCCCGGCCAAGAAGCATCAGAGAAGTTAAAGCCTGACCTTTTATCGCTGACACAGATGAAATGCTCCTTCTCAATGAATGCTTTTTGTATTTTTCACTTACTCTGATCCTAAAGCAGATGCAGTGATTAATGGTTAGCAGCAGAAAATCACCCCCTCGATTTCTTTAGGAACAATGCAGTTCTCTTTTAAGAAAGCACGGAAGCATTTCTCTTGTTTGTTTCTTCTTTTCTTTTGCCATTTCCTTGAAATCAAAAGCTTAAACTTCAAAGAGAGGCTCTGAAATCTCTTGTTGGGTTCCTACATTGGCCCTCATTTATGTAGCATTTGATCTATATCTGATATCCTTAACTTAATCATACTCTCCCAGGATGCATCTTTCGATATCAGTTTCTTCCCGGATTCTGGCTCTGAACAATACTGTGCAAGTACAGCTGCAAATGAGATCACAGGTTCAGTGACACTCCATTGCCCCACTACTTCTGTGAATGAAATTACAGGATCAGTTGTATGGAAGCAAGCATCCTTGGCAATGGATAACGACGCTTACGACATTCCTTTGGCAAACAAGGGTAATTACTTGACAAATAATAACTTGGCCATTTTTGTTCCCTAAAATCAACAATTCCCTAGGCTATGGTAAAGGACCAAGAGTAGAAATTTGTGAATCCCTAGAAGAAGTCCTAAACTCACTGATATTTCCTTTGCAGATGCTTCAGTTCCTCAGCTGTTTCAAGAGCAACCAGTGCTAGATCAGTTTGAGACACCTCTTGCTTCAGTTCCCCAGTTGTGTCAAGGGCAACCAGTGCTAGATCAGTTTGATGCACATCTTTACTCCTTAAGCGCTTTAGCTGATGCTCCTATGTACTCAAGGCACAACAGCTTCAAAGAGAACTGTCATGACTCATGAGACGCTAGCATTGGGAGCAGAACCAGCTGTGTGAAGACTGGCTAGGCAACAACGCTGATCAGTTCTTATGTCAACAGATTGCCAGCAGCAGAAACAGAGCTGTAGTTGGCACTTATATAGGTCATGCTATATTGATCGTTGTCTTTAAAATTGTGAGTGGTGACTGGTGGCATTGTTTAGTTTGTACCGCTATTGTTCTACAATTTACTGGACTGTTATTGTGTGTAAAACTGTAAAATTCATACAAAAGCTGTGCATATTTGGTGCGTATGTATCCTGTAATTTATTGAACCAGCTGCACTGCAGAAATATGGAGGAATTTCGGTCTTGCACTCCTGCTTCAAGTACAATTCTGCTCAACTGATTCATGTATGAATAGAAGTTTTGGCATTATTTGGCATTATTAGAGAAGTGTATGTTAAAAATTATTCCAGATAATTCAAAGTAAACGTGGTGAGTTAATTTCTCTCTCACCTTTTTGATCGGAAGTTGTAGAAAGTTCCATTGCAACTCAAAAATCCAAAATTAGCAGGTTCCATGCACAAAGGTCTGTCAGCTCTCATTTCTTTTGATCAAGCACTCACCTGTGACCTAATCTGAAGAACTGAAATTTTAGTTTTTCACTCCATGGTCCATAGCGAGATCCAAGTTCTGTCTCGCCATATTCCAAATTGTTGAGTTTATCAACAATAACAAAGAAATGATTTTACTCCCCCACACAAATGGATACCTCTATCTTGAGAGATCAGAAAAAGGCTGCATATTTCATCAACAGGCCAAGGAAGAAGAAGGCATCAAGAACAAGAATGATCAAGCTTACCACATTAGAGTGTCCGTTGCCTTGAGAAAGAATAGTCCATGTATGCACATTGCATTTGAAGCTGCAGTCGTCGGAAGAGCAAACAAAGAAAACCACTTGCTCCAGAAAAATAAAGGGACAAGGACTCTCCAAGAATCAAACGGTAGTTAGCCATGAATATTCGCAGAGATTTATCCTGCCCTGCAATCCCAACGCGTGAAGACCGAGACCTGAGTCGCCGAGTGTCATACAGTCGCGTTCCCTGGTTCTAAATACGCGCAAATGACGATCATCTTTAATTCCTTGTCATGGAGTGAACGAAGGAAAAAAGAAAAGTATCAGAAGATGTAGAGGCAAAACCCTGAGAGATTAATGGTTTTTCGCTGTATTAGCCATGCAGCTTCTCCGGAATGGAGATGAAGATCAGGCTTGTCTGGGCCTATCTTTTATTTACTTTTCTTTATTGTCCTGAGAAAGAAACGCGAGATTTGCACTGCGTTTCCTCCCACAGTGCGTGCAACTTCCCATCTTCACCGGCCGCCGGCCGCGCCTGACCTGCCTCAGAGCTGCTGTACCTTTGTGTTACATATATATACACACACACATGGCGGCTCATTTCATGGACAGAGATGGAAAGACCGCATGATCTTTCAGCCCGGACGCCACACCGCCCCCGACCTCGAAATTGATCCCAACACCCTCGCAAGTTTCAACCCATACAGCTAGCAAGATGAGAGAAGACGGATCCACAGAAAATAAGCATTAGGGTCGCCATTAGTATACATCCATTTACTATGCCGGTTCTCTTGTAACCGAATAAGAGCTGCTCTTTGGAACTAGAGATGGCAACGGGCACAAACCCGCTAGGTTTTGCTATCTCAAATCCGTGCCCATGAAAGTTGGACGTACCCGCTAAAAAACCCATGCCCGTGACGGGTGCAGATTTTTGCCCAGACCCATACCCACTGGGTTAACGGGTACCCACAGGTCGCCCGTGGGGTCAGTAATACGAGCTGCAACAATGGTTAATGGAGAGGAGGAAGAAGTTCACCGGCCATCTTCGTTGGAGCCGGAGGGCAGCGCCATGGCCAAGGGCCTACTGCTGCGATGCACGTTGGCTGCGGCGTGAGGACGGCGGGCTATCGCCGTGGGGGCAGCGGGCTGAACTGGAAAGCGAGGCAACGGCGAGGGCGTGCGGGAGGACGAGCGTGTGGCGAGAGTGGCGGGAGCAGGAGCGGGAGCTGCGGGATGGTAGGGTGAGCGTGGAGACTGCCGAAGACCGAGCGCCAGATGCGCCGCCGCTGCGGCGGCTGTTGAATCGGGGTGGGGACTGAGGAGGAGTGAGTAGTGACCGTGACCGAGTGCTAGCTAGGGTTAGCCGTATGGGTAATGGGGTATTGCCGCATTGGATTTGAGGGCTTGGGGCTAAATGGCTAATGGGCTATGGGCTGGGCTGGTTTGCCTGGGAGGCTGGGAGTCTGAGTTTATAACTCCTATGGATCGGGTTTATATTACCCATGGGTTTACGGGTTTGGGTACTATAGGAACGTACCCGAACCCGGCAGACCCGATGGGTTGGGCTTTTTGCCCATTAAGAGACTCATGGGTTAGAAAATTGATTCAGACCCATGCCCTAATAGAGTAAAAATCCACCGGGTATCGGGTTTCGGGTACCCATTGCCATCTCTATTTGGAACTAGCAGGCACTAGCAGATTTGTCTGTATAATTACACGTTTAGATATTATAATACATTTATTTTTGGTATACAACTCTGTTATCTATGATTGAAATACAATTGTATTTGCTATATAACTCTAATATACATATATAATTAATCTGCACGTTATAATCTGGTTCTGCCAAAATAAGTGATGAGAATATTTCTCTTTTTCTTGATTAATATGAGAATTTCTAAGATTTTTTTCCTTTTTCAGGATTACTGTGGGATTTTCTTGTCTTCAAAACGCAGGGGACGTCTTGAATCTCATTGGTTGTTTTTATTTGTATAGATTGGTTTAAAAGAAATTTCTTCTTTGAAATGAAGGAATTCACAGAAAAACAATCCTATATAGCCTGGTCTTTTTCCACCCTCTTAAAAAGAGGACATGTCAGTGTATAAATCTCAAAGCATCTTAAGATGGTTGAGGTGGGTTCACTAAGTTACATGGTTGAAGATTTGTGCAATTTCTAGAAAGCGTGGATACTCTCTCATGTCTCCGGTAAGAACTTGCTAAACTAACGCCAAACATTTAAGATAGGTGCCTTTGACTTTTCATGACAATTATTTGGTTTCGTACCACGGATATAGGGTGCCATACTTTGTTAGCTAGCCCCGTACCTCACGTGTAACTTGTCATAGACTCGTTTGTTAACTAGGCACAGCTGCTTCAACTTAGTTTTTGGTTTCTGTCATTTAATTTACTATTTTTTAATTTTGTTTTTTCTAACTTTTTAACTATTTTTAAGTTTTTTTCTTTTCTTTTTTCCCTGTATTCCTTTGCATTGTTCGTGATTGGATAATCTTTTTTAATTTTTTTAAATTTAATTACGTCAAATAAATCACCATCAGCTACAGTAAAAAATAAGCCAACTACAGTGTAAAAATTCATAAGTCATCATCAAATTGAGAGCCCTCTATATTTTGTTACAAATCGGCAGCAATTTTGGCTACCATAACATAGATGACTTGTCACACTTGTAGCGTCAAAGTATGGCAAAGGTATGAGAAACAACCAGATAGCCCATGGACAACAAAGGTTGCCATGCCTCGCAAGTTCAACCCTTATAGTTAGAGGTGGGAGATGAACCATATTTTTTTGGGCCAGCACGAGGCTCGGCCCGGCCCGGCACAGTACAAGCATGACACAGGCACGCCACGTGGCGGGCCGTGCCGACACGGCACGAACGATGGGCCGGGGTGAGCCTAGAAAGCTGGGCCGTTGGGCGGCACGGCTCGGCGAATTGTGCCGTGCTCGGGCCTGCCCGACATGGTGGGTACGGGCGGCACAGCGGGCACACCAGCGCGGGTGGCTGCCTCGGCCTCCCACCTCCCGTCATCCTTGCGTCGCCATCCCATGGATTCCCCAATTCCCACAAGCCATCACAGAGCAGAGATAGAGTGAGTAGATGGGAAGGAGTATACCATGCCAAGAAGAGGAGCCGTCGGCCGTCGGTCCCACATCACACCTCACTGGCTCATCAGCTCCCGCCTTGGCCTCAACGCCACCTCTGGCCTCGAAGCCGTGCCGCCTCCCGCATCAGTGCTACTCCGCCTCCCGCGTCGCTCTGCCTACCACGTCGCTTGCCCTCCCGTGCCACCCCGCCTCGGCACCGCTCTGCTCTGCCTCCCGCCTCGGCCTCACCGTCTCCCGCGCGCTCGCCTCGGCCTCGCTGCCTCCTGTGCGCCAGCCCACCTCGCCTCCCGCGGCCGTTAGCCTCGGCCTCGCTGGCGCTGCTCGTGGAGATGACGGCAGGGGGAGGAAGAAATGAATCGGGCTCCTCCAAGTATTCTGAAATCTACAAATAGGTCCTTGTCTATTTTTTATTTCTTCTGTTCTAGCCCTCAGAAACTCTGATTTCATTACGGAAAGATCCTACACTTCCGCTGTGACATATACATCTGTACAGAGAAATCCCTAGAATGCCAAATTTGAAGATTGAGTTAGGTTTTAGAAGTGTGAATGTGTGATGTATATATATGAGATGAAGAGAAAGATGAGGATGGTTGAATCTTAATCCAATGGCTAAAAAAGTGATTGAGATATGCTATGATTTAGGCCGCGTTCATTTTTGCACTTGTGATATGAGGTGTCTTTTGTTGTTCTTCATTTTTGTACTTGTGATATAAAGTGTCTTTTGTTGTTCTTTCTTAAAGAAACATTATTATACAAAAATAATAAGTATTTTCAACGTTTCTCCTCCTTAAGTCACCACCACCGAACCCTAGGTTGCATCCTCGCAGCTCTCTTGCTTCTTTGCGTAAAACCAGTAGGGCTGGACTACTGCAGAAGAAGATCAAAACAAATCAACATATTCTAACAAATATTTATAATTTTTATAGCATAACTCACCCCATTATGATTTTATTTTATGTAAGCAAATTACTACTACATACGCTTCTAATTCTAATATAGCTCCCTTCAGCGACTGCCTTTTTAATTCTAGCATTTAATGAGATAACCACCCCATGTATGTTGCAATTAACCATTATGTAAATAGAGACAGTCTGTTATCAGTGCGTCTATTCCAAGTAGTTACTAAACGTTTGAGAAACTATTTAAAATTGATTTCTTAAATACAGTAAACTGCACTTATGACTCTACTTGAGCTTTTCTATTTAACCAGTTGGGCAGCCCTATGCTGGGCGATGGGCTAGATGGCCACGCACACCACTGTCTGATACCCAGATATACTTGTCATTGGATTAGATGATTAAGTTCGGAGGTGGGATGACATAAGACAATAGTATGGTATTTTAACTAGTTTTTAACGAGGCGACTATGAGAGAAATGAAGATAGCGGCTGCCACCACCATCGTTGTCACCGCCTTTGTCATGTATAGTTACTTCGGGCTGGGCTTGGGATAGCACGGCACAAACGCCGGCACGGCGGACTTTGGGCCATGCCTGGGTCTGGCTAGAGGTGAGGCGGGCCGGCATGACATGGCCCGAAGCATGGTGGGCCTGGGGAGCAAGTTACCAAGCTAAGAAAAAATTTGGAAAGATGCTTTAAGGAAAAGGCTACCCTTGATAAGCTTTTGAGTGAGCAAATGTGCTATTCAATAAAGGACTTAGGTTTATGCCCAAGAAAGGTAAGAAGGCTATTTACATATGGATTTATCTGTGCAAACAACCTTTAAGAGCATAGGGGATAATAGCTATTGTTTGGTCATTATAGATGATTATTCAAGGTATACATGTGTTTTTTTTACATGACAAAGCCAAAGCATCCGTCCTTTCAAAAGTTTTGCTAAATGAATCTATAATGAATATGATCTCAAAATTAAGCAGATTTGTAATGATAATGATTCTGAGTTCAAAAACATTAAAATTAAAGATTTTTGTAATGAATTTGGAGTAAAACATGAATTTACCATAAACTACACTCCAGAGCAAAATGGGGTGCTAGAAAGGAAAAAATCAAACATTAATTTAAATGGCTAGAACAATTCTTGATGAATATAACACTTCTAATCATTTTTGGGCAAAAGCAATCAATATCACCTGTTATTCCATAAATCATCTTTATTTGTATCGCCTTTTGAAAAGCTTCCTATGAGCTTTTCATTGGAAGAAAACTGAATATCTCCTATTTTTATGTTTTTGGTTGCAAGTTTTACATTTCGAGGAAAAGTGTTCAACTTTCAAAATTTCAAAGTCTTTGTGATATTGGATTTTTGTTTGGCTACTCATCAAATAGTACAACTTATCGAGTATTCAATAAAAACTCTGATTTAATTGAAGAAACTTGTGTTATACAATTTTATGAGACTAACGGCTCTCAAAAAGAGCAAGAGAATTTGGATAATGCAGGTGACGAAGGATTGAGGCAAGACATGAAGAATATGCAAATAGGCAACATTAAACCAAAAAAGATTAAGAAAAAGAAGAGGAACAACCACCAACTCTATCCCAAAGACACACAATGCAAAGATCATTCAATAGATCAAATATTGAGTGATGTGAGTAAGAGAGTTCAAATTCGATCTTGCGTTACTTCTTTTTGTTAATATTACTCATTTTGTCTCCTCTCTTGAGCCTGAACTTGTAGATAAAGCACTAGATGATCTGGATTGGATGAATGCTATGCATGAAGAATTAAATAATTTCACCCGAAGCAATATTTCGACATTGGTGGAAAGACCCAAGAAATACAATGTAATTGGTACAAAATATGTCTTCGGAACAAGCAAGATGAGAGTGGAGTTGTGGTAAAGAATTAACTCATTGTTGTCAATAATAAGAAATTCATCACATGAATTATAAATTATCCATGCAAGGATTAGACTCAATTTTGAAGCAACATGGCATGTCTAACAAATCATCACAAGATGTAGAAGTGTTAATCTTAGAAAAATTACTGGAAACAACTTCTACGCTAGGCATTTCATTCATAATGTTACAAGTAATTCCAACACTAGAGTGAGATTTGTTTGAATCCTTTTGAAGGAGTAAGCCATGAGTTTTCTTTAGCTCCTCATAATAATCTTTTAGAGAGAGATATTCTCTCTTTAAGACCTTAAAATTTGACCTTTTCTTTCCAAGATGTTCATTCAATTCTTCAAGTATATCCATTAATTTCATCACAAGATGGTTTATCGTCATCAAGTGATTTTACCTTATCTTCTTTTGTCATAAGGCATATAGGAGGCAAGAATAGTGATGAAGCCTACTTGATAGAAATACTAACAAGTCTCCTTTTCTTGGAGGACTTATCATCGTTGGAGTCGAAGTTGGAATACTTCTCATCGAAGTGCCACTCTCTAATATATGCTTCATTTTTGCCATCCTTTTGAAGTTTCTTAAAAAGCTTCTTCTTACTATTTAAGTTCTTCTTCTTGGAGGAGGATTGCTTCAAATTCTCCCCATTGTCTTTCTTGTACAAATCATTAGTTATGAAGTTGCGCAAGAGTTGAGTTGATGTCATCCTTGGAAACTCGAATGAGTTGAGAAATAGAGTCACCAACATCTCGTATTTCTCCAGTAGAGTTCTAAGCATCTTGTACATAATATCAACATCAATTAGTGAAGTGCCTAGGCCTTTGAGCTCATTTACAATGTTGTTGAGATGTAATTACATTTTATTAATATCTTCATGAAGCACCATTGTTAATATATCATATTTGATCCGGAGTCTATGTAATTTGACCTCTTTGACCATGGATGTCCCCTCATAAATTTCTAAGAGGGAAGTCCATATCTCATGAGTAGTTTCTAAATTGCTTACTCGATTGAATTCATCCACGTTCAAAACTCTAAAAAGAGTGTTCATTGCTTGAGCATCTAAATGAGCATTGCGCTCCTCAAGGTCCGTAAGGTATAATGGATCAAGAGGCATAACATAACCTTAATTTACAATCCTCCATATAATTGGGCTCATAGCCTTTAAATAAGTTGATATTTTAATTTTCCAATGGATATAATTTGAACCATCAATAGAGATGTCTTTCCTATAAAGATACCCTCACTAGCCATTATTTTATCTCTTAGATGGTTAAGCCAAAATAAATGAAAGACCAATCTCATATACCACCTGTAGGATTAAGAATAACTAACTAGAAGGGGTGAATAGGAGGTTTTAAAAATTATCGCTCTAATTTACAATTTTAACAACAATAAGCAATTCAACAATACTAGCACAAGTCAAGAGCTAAAAAAAGGCTTAAGTTTTTCTAAGACACCACAAGCAATGTCTCGACTAAATACAATTCTAGCTACACAAGATAACAAAATTTCAGTAACTAGAAATGTAAATACAGAAAAGTAAAAAACAAGAGATAACCACGATGGAGATGTGAAGTTTTTCCCGTGATATCGAAGACTTGTTGGTCTTCACTAATCCACATTGAGGTAAGCCAAAATAGATTGGACCGGCTCCAAAAATTAAGCCTAATAACCTCAAGTCCACTTGGGTTGCTCTTCCTCCGCCCTAGAGATAGCGAGCACCACACCACTCACAATAGATTTCGGGCCTCTTCACAACCTTTTTGAAGAGATCACCGCGTAATCTTCTCTCAAGACATTTAGGTGCTAGTAAATACTAAGAGTAAAAAATCACAACCTGTGCTTTAGAAAGTAATAAGTGCCAAAAAATCAATAAATGATGCAAATGCACTTCAATGCTCACAATTACCTCCAAAAGGTGAAATGTGATCAAATGAGTAGTAGAGAGTGCACCAATAGCTCTAATGAATTCAATGAGGTCTAGAGAGAATGCCATGGTGCTGGTGAGTGAGCATTTATAGCCCCCAACCATAAATTCAACCGTTTGTGGCAAAATCCTGCAAAATTCAGTACGTGTGGTACTACCACCATGTAACGGCTCTTTTGTATGCAATTAATGTGCCTCAACTAGCTGTTAAACTTTTGGTGTGGTACTATTGCCCTCACAAGGGCTAGTACTACCGCACGATGGTGGTACTACTCAGCACAATCGGTACTACCGATTTGTAGGGTTTCAAAAATTGCTGAAAAACATGCCCTCTAGAAATTATGTACCGCCAACTAAAAATTGGTGCTATCGTATTGTGGTAGTACCGCACTTCTAGCGCGGTCGTACCGCTGGCCGATAGTACAGCCTTTACCCCTGCGGTCATACCGATTTTCTAACAATGGTTTTTCAAAGCAGTTCAAGATGTATGCATGACTCTTAGTTGATCAAGATGGCACTGATTAAATCCTCATGCTACTTTCCATGATCCCCTTTACAGTACAGTGTCTAGCTAACAAATCTGATATTTTATCCAAACACCAAGATCAATAAAAACTATAAAAAGGATCCTTAAACTATTTATACCTTTGTCTTGATTGTCCTTTATTGTTTAAACTATTTATACCTTTGTCTTGATTGTCCTTTATTGTCCTTGCATGCCATTGTCATCCTGTCATCCATAATCCAGGACTAAATCAGTGAAAAATGTTAGCACACATATTAATCCCATAATTCAATGCTGTCATTAATTACCAAAATCAATTTTTAGGTGCCTAGATACTTTCAGCCTCATCGCCGCCCCCTTTGATGCCGAGCACGTACCTACCCCAGGGCCCCTTTTGTTGCTTGTGGTTGGGAGCCTCCTTCGAAGCCATAGGGGCAGGCTTGGCATTGGGGGTAGGCCCTCGATGTCGGCTTCACGCCTCATTGTGTCCTTTGCTCTCGCATATTCTTCTATCTTATCAAAGAGCTTAGCCATCATTTTTATGGGCATTCGGGTGTTGTACTCCGTGAGTGGCCCCTTTCGAAGGCTGCGGATGGCAACGCCGAAAGTACTCCTACAGCTTCTTGCCCAAAGCTTGTTCTATTGTGAAGAGATGTTCGACATTAACCCGCTCCGCGTAGTTGCATTGAAAGTTGTTGTGCCTGAGGTCATGAACTTGCTCCGACGCATAAACGGAGCTAGGGGCAATTGTGAAAAATCAGGACAACGCAACCCCCTGTAGGGCGAGCAGTAGCCCCTTTGCCTTCATCAAGTCTTCTCCTCACGCAGCTTCAATGACCGTCTCGTAGACCTGTAAGAATTTACAGTGAACAGTGTTGCCCTTGTAAGGCTCCATCGTGGGCATTTTGAAGTCTTCTAGCCAAGTGCAACGTTGCAAGCTTGCACTGAGGGAATCGAGGTCCACCCACCGGGAGGGCTGCAGACGCTGACAGTGGCATCACAATTTTTTGTCCTTTCCGTGGACACCTCTGTCACTCCGGTAGTGGGGGTCTGCTGGCTTCGAATCTCATGTATCTCACGCATGGCCTTTCATGGATCTGTCGCCTCCCGCTACAATGTTCGGCAAATTGCCTCCAAGCCACCACCACTTGAGCCTCCCATAGGGACCAGAGCACCTTCTGCTCACTACACGATGATGGTGATGGTATCGAGGCCGACGGAGGTCATCGCATCAACAGTAGTTACACCGATTGTGGGGACCCCGAGTGTGGAATACCTGTAATCATTGTATATGTTCTATATTAGTCCTATGATCAATAGCTAGTACACACATTCACATCATTAAGATCACATCCATACACATCACATACAAATAAATTATAACAAAAGGAGGTAATATGATAGCGATGCATAATAAGGTTTACAACATAGGGTCGACCAGCCAAATAAATACCAGAGTCTAGAATAAAGTGCAGCAGAAGACTAGTAAATAAGCAAAAGCATCCAGTGGTATGCCATCATAGCCCATAGGCAATCGACTAGAGTTAGGCTCTAGAAAGATCCATCGTCGAATTCCCTAGTGTCGAGGGCAAAGTATGCATCATCGGGCATGTATCCTTCTTCATTCTATGATAAACAGCAATTTAAGCAAGATTGAGTACACTGTATACTCAGCAAGACTTGTAGTGTATCGCAAAATTATACATATATGCAAGGTTGTCATAGGATGAGGCTCTATGCTAAGTTATTTTCAGTATGAAGCAAATTTTATTTGCAATATCAATAAGTAATAATTTGTAAATGGAACTGTAAAGAGCATTTGACATGTAATGAAATAACATTTATAGAACTTTGATAACAGTAAATCACATCCATTTGTAGCACTCCTTGGCTATAAACATCACACAATTCCCACCCATGGGCATGACACACTGAATACACGTACATGCTATCCTATCATGTTCAATGAAACAGTTTTGAAAATAAAAACTATGCCCATTGTGGCTGCATCCAAGCTTGCTCATGATCGCGAGCACGGCTATTTAAATAATTTTTACACTCTCAAGAGGTTGTACAGCTTTACCCATATGAGATAATCAAGTACACTATCAGACAACTTTATGCTTCCTTTGGCGTGTGACGAAAGTGATTATCATATAGCATTTAGATCATCTAGTCCTAGTCCTAACACTTTGGTGAAGAGAGTCCCTATGAGCAAACCTACGCGGAATGCCCTTACTATATCTACACCTACCACAATGCAAAGCTAGATCTAGACAACTTAATCAGCTAAAGCCAGATCTCATATAGCATATGTGGTTATACGGTGTGACTTAGATGTGCAATAATAGCGGTTAGTCCTTAATTGACCCGGGCGAGAATCTCCCCTTATCTACATGTGAGATACCCTCTCACATTTGACAATTTATCATATAGCGTGTCTGCGTCCAAAAACTAGAATTTTCTTTTTGTTTTAAACCAAACTAGCAGAAGTTCCTTCTTTAGTCTAACATTTTGAAATCGTCATGTTCACGTGCAAATTTGTTTGAAAGTTCAAACTTAGTAGAACTAGCACGTGGCTAAGCATCCAAAACATGTACTCAATGTAATATACCCAAAATTGATATTAGCTACTATCTAACCATGTCCTAAGGGTTACAATAGTGAGGATATAAATTTTCAAGGTGGTTCAATGCATTCAAGCGGACATAACTACTGATACCCACAATATAGCAATTTTGATGAAACATACACGCATGCATAATAGATTTTGCAAACAATATATAATAATTAAAATATTATGATCAACATGATCAAAGGGGTGCTTACCTTACTCTTGTTGCTCAGAGAATGATTCTGACACGTTCTCGAAATTGTTCGGCGCGGCGTCGTTTATTCGATAAAATCCAGATAAATACAAATAAGAGCCAAATAAATTTTAATAGAGACAAAACTTAAATATTTTTGTATATTCAGAAAGATCATGATTTTATAAATTTTTTGAAATAAAGATTACTAAATTTGGAGTTCGTATGTAAAAGTTATAAAAGTTTGAGTTTTGGCTAGGTTTGAACTATCTCTTTTTGAGTACCATAGTGCTCTGACTTCTTCTATGACTACTGCAGTGCTCTTATCACGACTGCTACCGTATTTTTTTTATCGACTACGGTACTCTTTTTCGACCGCTACAGTGCTTTTTTGACTATGGTACTCTTGTCAACTGATACAGTACTTTGTTTTGACTGCTACAGTACTCATTTCGATTGCGGTACTCTTTTTGATTGATACAGTACTCATTTCTGACTGCTACAGTAATCATTTTGACTACGATACTCTTTTCAACTACGATACTCTTTTCCCACTGCTATAGTGATCTTTTCGACTCCACACATTCTACGACTGCTTCAGTGCTCTTTTCGTCTACACACACTCTACGTCCTGCAGTGACACATGGTTGAGCATTGCTCGGGGAGCTATGGGCTACTAAAACTCAATTAATTGGTAGGAGAGGATCTACGGGGGAGGAGGAGCTCATGGGAGGTGATGGCGGCGTTTGAGGAGTGGAGGGGGCTGACGTCGCAGACCCTATTGGCGGCGAGTAGGAGGCCCACGGCGACAGTGAATTTTGGTAATAGTGAAGCTACAAAAGGGTGTGCATGAGCTTTCTTGCATGCATGCAGAGGTATGGGTGCGAGGTATGGCTCACCGGAGAGAGAGAGAGAGAGAGAGAGAGAGAGGAAGGCTTACAACGGCATCCTGGCCGGAGATAAAGAACAAAGCCTAGCTCGAGTGGTCCACTACACGAAAGATCAATTAAATGAGTATGGTGCTTAAGGGAGAGGTAAGGCGCGCTGTGACGGAGTTAGGGAGGAGAGAAGCTCACCAGAGTTGCTAGAACACAGTGGTGTGCTTCAGTTTCTCAATGTTTCAGTGAGAAAGGTGCTCAAGAAATGCATGCAAGAGACCGAGGGGTGAGCTGAAGAACAAAGGTGCGGTTGGGGGGCTTTGTAAGTACAAAATGGCTGAGGGCAAAGCGCGAGTTCTCATGAATGCAACAGAACAGCGTGGCTCGATTTCTCACTGTGAAATGTGAGGCATGGAAGAAGAGAAGGGGAAGAGATGCGTCGCATTAAGGCGATGGGTAGGCAGGGGTTGGTAGCAACAAAGAGGAATGGTGGGCACGACGTTAGAAATCGAGGGCAGCATGGCCATGGCGAAGTTGGCGCTGGCGCACGGAGGTGGAAGACGAACCCTGCCAGTGGTCTCGGCGCGTTAGCGAGCGAAGAGAGGCGGCCTGACGGGTGGGGTCCAGAACCACTCGTCAGCGTTGAGACTCTAAGCGATAGAGAGAAAGTGTAAAACAATGAAATACGCTTTCACAGCTTGGAAGACGCAATAGGTTAAGTGAAGAAAGCTATTTCACTTGGCTAACAGTTTTGAGGAATTTTTAAACCTAGCAAACGAGCTTAAAAAATTATAAAAAGTTTTGTGGAGCTCCTGACATAGTGTAGATTATTGTATAAATTTTTTAGATTTTTATATTCTTTGGATTTTTCTCCAAAAATTTTGGGAAGGCTACTATCCCATATAAAGTCGATTTCTAATTAATTAAATTCTTAGATTATGTTAAAAAAATCACTCAAATATTTATTTGCAGTGCCATGATTATATTTATGAGTTTTTGAAATAATTTCTACCACACACACATCCTTTTCTTTAACATAACATAGTGTTAATGAACCAGCCATGCAGTTGCGCACACAACAAATCTTTATCCTGTTGGACCGACCATGGCCTAGGTAGGCCACTCCCCAACAACATGCATATTTAATAATTGATGCAGGTTTAATAATTGACTTCGCCCACTCGTGTGAGAGATTTTGTACGAAAGATTGGAAAAACTGTCCTGACGTGGGATTGGAATAACCTTTGCAGGCGTGTGTCATCGTTAGGGGTGCAAACGGGTCGGGTTAATCCCGATCGATTCGGCACCGAATTCGATTGGTACCGAATCTGGAGAAAAAATATGGGTTAGGATATGGTAACAGCAATATCCGTCCGAATCCGATACGTCTTCAAGTTTGATTTCAGGTTAGTGCTACTATTTGACGTTTCATTTTCTTTTGCAATGGTAAAAAAAAATCTTTCACATCAGCTATTAAGTAGTAACATCAAGTTCTTGACAGTACATCCTCCTACTTCATTTGCTGTACTGCATGCATTCCTTATAACAAACAGGTTAATTCCGATCGATCCAGCACCGAATCCAATTAGTACCAAATCTGATTGGTATCGAATCCGGAGAAAAAAAATATGAGTTAGGATATGGTAAATATCCGTCCGAATCCGACCCGTTTGCACCCTAGGCATCGTGTCCTTGGCCGCGGAGAAACACCGCGCAAGATTCCGCGGAGCTCATGAGCCGTGGCGACGGGAACGGAGACGACGATGCGCACGCGCTTTCGCTCGTTTTTTTAGTTTCAGTCCGCGCGCAGCGTCCTCGCCAACTCACTGAACTGCCTCGACTGCAGCCTCTTCTATAAAATCGCCAAGAACCCAAGGAGGAACTCACCGGGGGCGGGAGAGAGAGAGAGAGAGAGAGAGAGAGAGAGAGAGATGGCTCAGCCGCCGGCGAAGCGCCAGAGGATGATGGTGTCGGTCGGAGGTGGCGGCGAGGCGGCGCCGACGCCGCCGTCGCCGGGGAGCCGGAAGCTGCGGCAGACCCTGCTCGCCGTGCTCTTCCTAGTGTGAGTGCCTCCATCGACCGACTGATAATTGGGTCTTAGCTCTTAGCTGGGTTCGCCCATCTCTCTTTTAATTTGTGTTTGTCATAATCGGGAAAAAATAATTTGTGTGTGCAGGAGCATGAGGAAAACGGTGACGACCAGCCTCTCCCAGATTGGACGCATGGTGAGCTGAGCTCGCGGATCTCATGATCTTGTCCCTGCAAGAATAGTAGTACGAGTTTGTTCAATCAATTGCCTGTGTCGATGTCTCCGATCATTAGTTTCGTGATTGAGGGGCTAATTGGGGTATGAATGTATAGATAGGACTTCAGAATTTTTTGTACGAATAATTTATTTTTTATTCAAAATTACAGAAATATATTCGAGGGGAATTTTTTTTTTACAAAAATAGGTTCAAATCGTCCAATAGAAAGGCGACTAGAGTCTATCTCCCAACCAGGGGCCGACAGAGTCCAATGGTTGGGCGACTGTACTCAGCCCCGTAAATGTTTTAAATTTTGTCAGTTTTGTAGTTTTAAACTGGTAAAAAATCTGCTGGAGTTATAATAAAAGAGAGAAAAAAGAGAGGAAAGAGTCAATCTTTACCGAAATTTGAAAAATGTATCAAACCTTCACCAAAAATAGTGAAAATTGGTGGAGCTATTCTTCATACATCCAAAAGCCTCCAGAAAAATATTTGAGCAATTTCGGCCATGGGATCAAACGTTATATCAGTTTCAATTGAGATCGAAATGAATTCGAGTCCATTTTCGACACACCTTCAGTAAAACAGTCATAACTTTTGCATATGGTGTCCGTTTTCGACGTTCTTGTACTCGTTAAAAAGCTAACAACGATCCCGATCCAAAAAAATGACTAGCTTATGCTAGTCGCCCTCCAAGACTCCGAAAATCGGCCATCTTTGGACCTAAACATGCGTCGTAAGTTTTTGGTTTCTGTTTTTGCCTTTTCTCTTGGTCTTCCCTTTGAAATTTGGATTTTGTTTCAACTGAAAGGTTGTATATCTCATCGAAACCTTTCAAATGAGTATATATAAACCATATAAAACTTTGTTATTTTATCTTTTGAGACTAGTTGTTTATATTTATATCGGTATATAAAACTTGTGATAGAGAGTATTACAGACGGTTTGTATGTAGAACCATAGATAGGACTTCAGTCTATTTATGGTAGTGATTGACTTGTGTCACTTGTGTCCAAATTAGATTTATGTACCTTATTTCTGTACTGGCTACTGAAGTCTTTTTGTGGTAGGATCTTGAAGGACATGACAGAAAGACTAGCTTGGATAAAGGCTTAGCTTTAGCGAAATATCCACACTGCCAAGATAGTAGTAGTATCTTTATTGTTCTTTTCCAAGATGCTACCATTCTTGTTCTTTTTTATTTACATGTAGGAGTGTTTTCTTCTGGTAACTTTCTCTATCTTCCGTTTTGTGTGTGCCTATTTGACCGACCTGCGCTTGCACAGGTTCATAGACATGTCGATCTCGCCTTTCACAAGTATCATGGTGCAATTTCTAGGTAAGTGTTTTCTTACAATTAGGGTTCTCCTCTCTTACAACAATACGATTCTTTTCAGAAGCAAAAAGGAACCAGTCTTTTATCTCGTAGTTTAGTGCTACCGCGTTCAGTACAAAATGATGTTTGTAGGACTTTTTCATAAAAACACAGAACTTTTATGTAGGCCGTTTTGGCCCTGTTCGAGAGGCACATCTTGGATCCACTTGTAGGTGAGCGTTTTTAATTTTTTGTTACAACCATTTCTGCATGAAGGAGCATTCCTTTCTTTTCACCCCAAATTTCGGTTTTAGATTGCCTGGCATGTTCTCTGACAAAATAGAAATGCACTTTGTAATCCAAGGTTCCAAGAATTTGTATGTCTGCTCCTAATGTTAGATCTTTCCTATATTTCAATTGTACTTGTTTTATCAATAAATCTAACATCTGTTCAACTGAATTTGCAGCTGTCTCTCTTTCTCGAAAGGAAAAAAAGATACTTGAGATGTAGTTTAGTCATTGTTTGTCTGGAAGTCCATCCTGCAACTATTGGCTATTGGCAGTTTCAGAACATAGCTTCTTGCTTACATAGTTTAGTCATTGTTTGTCTGGAAGTCCATCCTGCAACTATTGGCTATTGGCAGTTTCAGAACATAGTTTCTTACTTACAATGTTACGTTCTAAATTATATGCTTAATGGAGATTTTGTTTTGCATCAAGGCGTATGTGTTTGCATTATGTAATACAATTTTATTTGGTGAAAATTTTTTGGTACCGCCTTTGACTCTTGGATTTGGTGAAACAATCTGCATTATCTTGGGTGGGTTCAGAATCACTTGGCTTAGGCTTTAACTTATATTTCCTACATTAACTAGCTTTTAAACGGTGCGTTTTTTCAAGACAGATTCTACAGGTAGATTATAGTACAAACTGTACCGAGTTTATCTATATCGGCTAAAATTGCATACGATTATTTCCCTCTACATACTACCTCTCGCGAATAGTCCAGAATTCAAAAATTTTAGCCATAAACCATAAGAGACAACCCAAAAGAACCCACCTCTTGTGCAATATGGAAATTGCAAAAGATCAATAGGTCTCTGAAGCTGACCTGTGTTTATTTTCTCCTTTTTGGTTTCTTTTGACGCAGCAAATTGGAAAGTTTTCAGGTGCAGATTGAGGGTCTCCGCCAAGAAGTGGTTAGATTCTTGTTCTCCAGAATCGCTTCCTTGCATGTTCATCCTTTTCTGAGGAATTCACTTGATACTCCCATAAGCTTATAACACCCCTCTCATATAAAAATTGCAGAAACAATTGGCACGGCTGTGTTCGTATCGGCAGGCTGATCGACCCACTAGGTAAGACAGCCACAATCGTGCTTATTCTGTAGCTTTTTTTTTTGTCTCAACCTAATGTTGCACCTATGTTTTATTTGGCTAGTGGTCAAGTTCTTATTTCATACCTTACCTCCAATGCGTTCTGCTCATGAACTTTCCCCAAAAATTAGCATACAATATCCATTTCATGTTGCTCTATGATGGAACAAAGAATTATGTGCATGTCAAATTCAGAAAATGCCAACTGAACAACACTGCCTTATGGCATTTGTCACAGTGTCATTCATGTTTGTGTTTCAGGCTAGAGCCAAACCATGAGCATGCCTCTGCCAATGAATCAAAGACAAACATTCGGCTGCGTTTCCTCAATGATCTGAAAACTCCCATTTACACAGACAAGAATATAACAGCTGCGAATAATGCAGCTATCAAAATTGGCATGTTTGAAGGTGACAAGATGATAGAATCTGGCCCACTTTCCAAGGTGAAAGTCGAGATCCTGGTTCTCCGGGGTGACTTTTGCAATGATGGCCAGGACAACTGGACTGAAGAGGATTTCAACAAGTACATAGCGCAAGGTCGGAATGGGCAAGGATTTGTGCTGGGTGGTGACCGCACTGTGTGGCTGAACAATGGGCAGGCAACACTCAGCCAGATCCGTTTCAAGGAAGGGTCATCCAGGACTCGAAGTAGAAAGTTCATCATGGGAGCAAGGGTTTGCAACAGTAAAAAGACCAGTATTCGCATTCAGGAAGCTGTCATGAAGCCTGTGACAGTACTAGATCGCAGAAATGAAGGTACAAATCAGACTTTTTTTTTGTCAGGTTTCTTGCTGCTATTGGATCTCTGGTTAAGTTTGATTGCCTTTGTTCCTTTGCAGCTAATGAGAAGAGGCACCCTCCAATGTTAGATGATGACGTGTATCGTTTGGAAGAAATTGCCAAAGATGGAGCTTACCACAAGAGGCTTCAGAACGAAAATATCATTACCGTGCAGGACTTCTTGAAGGCTTTGAACAAGGATGCGAACAAGCTTCGTCAGGTAAAAAAAAAATGCAGTCTTTGCGTAGTCCTTGTTTTGCAGATGTCTGTTTGGTTTGTGTAATGTCACCTCAATTTCTTTCCATGCAGATTCTCCAGATGAAAAAGCAGCACAACTCTTGGGAAAAGATGGTTAGGCATGCTAGGGAGTGCTTTCTCGAAGACAGGCATGAGCTCAAACCATATAAGGATGAAGAGGGACATGAGGTGCTCCTCGATTGCGTGCACGATCTTGTCGGAGCAGAAATTGATGGTCGTTACATTGCGTCTGACAAGTTCAATCCTGTTCAACAGGTACATGTTTTCATATCAACATATTACATACTACGGTTGCAGTGATCATATTCCATACTTCATGGGAGGGCTCTTTTACCGTACCTTCAAATCAATATGAGCCGTCCAATATTTTTGATCCAATAGATTAGATTAGTTATGATTAAGTTATACTTCCCCTGATATACTACCAGTATAAATCCTACGAGGGGTAAAATTGTAACTGGCCAAAATGAACACGTATAGGCGGGCTATTAAATTCCGTTCGTCCATAATACCCTCACAAAAAATTAGATTTACAGAGAAAAGTATATTATGCCCCCAGCTAGGGGTGAAAACGGATCGGATACGGACGGATAATGTCTCTACCATATTTGTTTTCATATTTTTTTTCGAATACGGATACGAATACGGATAACTCGAATATGAATACAAATACGAATAATATCGAATGCAGATACGGATCGAATACGAATCGAAACGAATACGGTTACGAATATTTATCGGAACATGAAAACCTCTTAAACTATACATCCAAAATTAACGAAAATACGTAAATAGTTCATCTTGTCAAAACATTTATGAAATCTAAACAAGCACAGTATTTTCAACCACAATGAAAATATACCCAATAGTCGATCATAACATAACTACATAAGTAACAACTACGTGCAATTCATGGAATACACATGATGACATGATAACAATTTGAACAAACATAAGAATATTTCATTCCTCCATTTCATCCATCAAGTTGTAATAACCCAGGTTTTTATTAAAATAAAAATAAATAAATAAATAAAAATTAATTAAAATAAGTATTTTTGTTGCCTAAATTTTATTTTTGGGTTTGCTATGGATTTTCTGTTTTTGAAAAAGCCTGATTCGAAAAGTAAATTAAGTGAAAACCAAAAAATAAACATTAAATAAAATGATATTTTGATTTTCTATAAAAATCCTACTTTAAATTAATTATTTGGAGTTATTTGGCTTTTATTTGGTTTCCTGGATTTTCTGGAGTTTAAAGGTCTACTTTTGAAATTAAAAAGTATTTTTAAGTATGAAAAATTAAATACCAACATTAGTTAGAAATATTTTTATTAAGTCCAAAATGTCACCAGGAACTTCTGTGAATTTTCCTGGAATTTTTGGAGTTTTTTCATATTTTTCTGAGCTTAAATGAATTTTCCCAGGCTTTTCTGAAATCCAAAAATCAAAAATAAAAATTAAAGTCTCTCCCCTCCCCTCGGATATCCGTTTTCGTATTATCCGGATAATCCGTATCCGTATCCGTATTCGACGGATACTAGGCTTACTGTATTCGTATCCGTATCCGATAAAAAAATCCGTATCCGTATCCGATCCGAGAACTATCCGAAAAAAATCCGATCCGACACAATCCGTATCCGTATCCGTCCGGATCCGACGGAAACTATCCGATCCGTTTTCACCCCTACCCCCAGCAAATGAATGATCAGATATCATTTCTACTACCACTTCCTTACTACCAGTAGAAGGTGCTATAAAAATTCTCTCATGGGAGCCAAATATGTGTATTTGCTGCAGGCTATAGTGGATAAGTTGAAAGAGCGCGAATATGATCAATTGGATGTTCCTCCATTTGATCACATTATGGAAGGCGGCTTTCCAGTACCAAATTTTATGAATGCAAATGCTGGTGAAGGTCCATCCTCTTTCATGTCAGGTGCATCACAACCAGATCATTCTGCTTACCATGCAGCTCATCAAGGTTAGATACTGGTTTTTTTTCCTGCTTTTGCCTTCCAAAATGTGCTGTGTACGATGGTCTGATGTTGGAACTTGTCTGTCAGTTCGAGGTATTGAAGAAGATGACGGCTTGATCCATGTTCCGATTGAGTCATCCTTTGCAAATGCAAACAGTGATCCCTGCTCATCCATTCCTGATCACCGCAGCACACATAACTATCAAGGTACTTGTTTCAGCCTTACAATTGTGTATTCTGAAAAAAAAAGTCTTGTAATTGTTTCCTTTTGCGCACAAGATGCCTTGCATGACAGTTTTGGTGCTCTGATCATTAAACATCGCAGATCAAGGTACTCAACCATCTAGTCAGGAGCAATTCTCCTTGGCTTCCCTTGCTGGTTGGCATCACTGTCCCCTTGGACGACTGAATTCTTCTCATCGGACAACTGAGGTGAGTAAAAATTGCGTCTTCTCAGCTCCGCTTTTCGTATCTGTAATACTCACGATACTTAGCTCGATCTAACTAAGCAATGTCATTTATCTAGCACCAACATATTCTCATGGCCATGCATTCTTTCGATGAGACACGATGTGACCACGTTGTGTGTTTGTTGCAGGGATTCTACTCTGGAGCTGAAGATGAAGATGACGAACTGGCGCTTCGGAATCAAGCGTACGCCATCAACCAGCCTCACCTCGGTGCGCCTTTTTTCTATCCAAAGAGCACCCAAAAAGTGCTATCAAAGCTCGGCCAAACACCTAGCACAGAACCGCCTAGCAGCTGATCCTCCCTTTGCTTTCCTTCCTCCCTTTTGTCACAGCGGCACCAGGATTTGATCAGGAGGAAATCCAGAGCCAACTCTTCTTTCACGGCGATCATAGCAATATAACATTAACACCAGAGCAGCTTACATTCCACGGTACATATATCTTCTTTATCTTCTTCTGCGCCTATCCTATGCCGAAAATGCGCGACACGTGGTACGAGCAGGGGGCAGCTGCAGTGGCAGCCAGTTCTCACTCTTGTTTCTCTTGTTCTGATGCAGGTGCTCCAGGAGGACCTGCTCAAGTGAGCATGCAGAGCCAGAGGCAAGCTCCCCTGCCTAGCAATGGCCGCTTGGTCTCAGAGGCATCAACTTCTACTCGAAATCAAAGCAATCTTGCACCACCGCAAGGGTCTCAATGCCATGGAAGTTACTCTGACGATTTCGAGTGTTGCTACCAGGAGTAGAAAAACCGGCTGTTACTAGCCGGTAACCACGGGTAACCCAAAAAACCGGTGGGTGCCGGGATTTAAAAACTAGCCGGAAATTTTTCGGTGTAATTAAATTTATGACTGTATAATGCGCTTTCTAGATTGATTTAGTTCTTTTTTGTGCTAGATTACCTATTGTATGAACGAAATATGTATCAATTATTGTACTCCCAACTTGTATTTTCCGGTTTTTCCTTTTTTAGCATGTTTCCAGGTTTTTAAATTGGTTTTTCTGGTTACTGGAATGGTACCAGTTTTCAAACCACCTAAATTTAAAATTTAGTTCACGAATTTCATCCTTTTTTCAAAGTTTTCTGGTAACCGGTACTATCGCTCGGCTGGGTTTCCCTTCAGTTCCGGATTTTATATTCCTGTTGCTACAAACATGGGCATGGCAGAGTCATCACATCCTGAACATTAGCAGCTCTGTATTTCCTGGGTTGTAATGTAGCGAGTCTAGCAGTCACAGCAAGTCAGCAACAACTGTTCGTAAGCCCGAAATGTAGACATGTAGTGCAGTTTTACGCTTGTGTTCTCTTGTCGTCGTAATGTAGAATCTGTAGTGGGTGATGCAGCTTAGGCTATGGATTGTGTGCCTTCACCCACTGAAGTAAAACAACTAGTGCTATCAAAAAGAATAGATACATCACAGCTAAAACTTGAGACCTTGTGCCCAAGAATGCTAGAGATCTTGTGCATGAGATGCAGAACCATGCGTATGGGAGTATAATTAAACTTACAAATAGAACATTACTAAGAAAATGTACATTACCATAAAAGCTTTTTAATATTCATCATCAGTTTATGGGGATTCTATTGACAAAGTTTCTGATTAGCAAGTTACTTTACTAAGTTAATATTAATGAAAGTAGAGGTGATATTCTAAATCATTATCATTGGATGTGGTGCAAAAGTACTACTCTCATTTCCAATGCATGATACTTTCAATGTTCACACAAAAACAACAATAAAGCAAGCATGAGTCTAAGACTTATCAAGTACATAGCAAGCAGTAAACATCAACTACTATGAGTCATCGTCTTAATCCATATTTCATTAGCTTCTTATCGATGAGTAGTGCATATTTCATTAGCTTCTTATCGATGAGTAGTGCAGATGCACATACACATAGCAAGCACAATATAAAATAGTAATTTTCTCATGTCATGCACGTTATTCACATCTCGGTATCAATGAGCATTTCTAAAAATCGCTTTTCTTTTACTGATGCAATGCAATGTTCATGCATATGTCTCAACTTCTCTTTAGCTTATACTGGTATAGCAAAGTGAGCACTTGTCAATGCTCACCTAAGTCCACCCTCTTTCATGTGGGGACCTCAATAACCCATCCTTTTATATACGGAGACCTCAATAACCTATTCTTTTTCATGTAGAGACTTCAATAGCCCATCCTTTTTATACGGGGATCTTATTCTCCACTCCTATGATGTGCCTACCAAAGTAATTCTTATTCTTCCCACTCCTGTAGCCCGAAGGGGCGCCGGCAGGCCGGGAGGGGGCTGATGCAGCCGTGCAGCCTGCAAAGAGTGAGAAAGGGCCGGAGGGGAGACGACCGAGAGGGGAGCAGCACAAGGAGGGGTGGCGCAGCCATGCAGGGAGCCGGAGGAGGCGAGGGCGGCAGCGAAGGCCGTGAGGAGGAGGCGGAGCCGGAGGAGGCGAGGGCGGCGCCGGAGCCGGAGGAGGCGAGGGTGGCACCGGAGGCCGCGAGGAGGAGGCGGAGGCCGCGAGGAGGAGGTGGAGCCGGAGCCGGAGGAGAAGGCGGAGCTAGAGGATGCGAGGGCAGCGTCGGACGCCGCGAGGAGGAGGCGAGGGCGGCGGCTGGGATCGGGGATTTTGGGGACGTTTCAGTCTCCAGGGCCTTAGGGGTATACCGGTATAGTAGTATTAGACAGTTTGCTGGGCCTCGGGCTATAGCCCACCCAGCCTGAGGCCCAGCTCTGCCCCTGCCTATAGGATGTCCATGCAAAGTAGATTATAGATGCCCATATTGGCTATCTCTTTCCATGATATGCATGAACATAATGCAACATTTCTCTTTAGCATTTAACATGTACCATTAATAACTATCCATCTACATATAATCAAGACACAATATCATTTACCATTACCACTTCCCAACAATCACCATAGAACTACCATTACTTACCATATTGCATCAATTTCATTTATCCAATATCGTCACTTAATCAATATCATGGGTTCGTCATAGATATCATAACCATGTAGGCAATTTCACATAAACAAAACCATTAAGAACTACCACCCTCTACTGTCTACCATGCACTTACTTGAAAAACCTTATGGACAATACGTGGATAGCACCAATCTTGAACCTCCACTTGGACAAGTATCATTTAGTCTCAATACACCATAGCAATATATGCACACATACGAAATGACATCGTTCCTAAACTCAAAGCTCAAAATCTCTACTAGAACCTACTCCAACCTTTTACACAAATCGATGAACCTGCATGGCAAAAGAGATTTGAGGTGTTACCCTAGCGACGAACAGCTAGATCGACGCATCTTCTTCCTCGTCTTCATCAGATCTGGCATCGGTTCAGCCTCCTCCTCTCTTCTTCTTTCCTCTTCCTTCTTCCTTTCTTCCCCTTTTTTCGATCGACCCCCTTCCTCTTCTCTCCCCTTCCTTCCCTCCTTCCCCTTCTCAACCAGGCCCCCACCCTTCCCTTCTTGCTTTCCCCTCTCCTTGGCAGTAGGGCCGGTGGGTGGCATGGCCGGCACGGCACGGGACAGTGACGGCGAGGCAGGGGTGAGCAGTGGCCTTAGGGGAAAAGGAGCGGTGCCTTAGGGCTCAGCTAGAGCAGGGGTGGCAAGGGAGAAAAAAAACAATGAGTTAGGGCAGCTGGCCCCACTTGCCCCTCCCCTTTGCTATAAAGGTGGTGGCCGGCATTAGGCCGAGGCCAATTTAGCCCAATTCCCCCTTGTTTCTTCTTTTTTTTTCTAGTATATTACAAGACAACTCTAGTTTGAGGTAGTAAACAAGTTAAACTCAACATCCAAAAAGTTCCAAAATTTTTTGAATGCAATACCTATGGGAAATAATTTTTTTAGATCATGATGCCCAGGCACCACGGTGTCCTTGTTAATTATACAACATCAGGGAGTAGAAAAAAAGGCTTTATGTATGTATGTATGTATGTGTGTGTGTGTGTGTGTGTGTGTGCGTGCGTGCGTGCGTGCGTGTGTTCGTGTATGTGTAGTATAATTAAAGCCTTTTTCATACTCCTAAGAATACATACTCCTACTTCCAAATAAACAAGTGTAACAATATCATTTAAGTTACTCCTTATGCCGTATCTCACAAAGTAGGAAGTATTTCGCAAAACAGAGGGTATGTACATATAGTATATGAGTATATAAGACCATCTAGGTGGCATGTGTAATTTCTTTTTTATGTCCGAATATGAAGGTATTAGCAATATATGTCGAAACTAGGGATGGTAATTGTGCTCGTTTACCCGTATACCCGTGGGTAAATACCTTAATACAGTCAGGTATGGGATATTTTCTTTACACACGGGTATGAAAATGGGGGAACACTCTACCCGTCGGGTAAACGAGCACGAGTATGGGTAAGCTCCACCCGTACCCGCCCCGCCCGTTTACCCACGATATAAATTGACAGGTGGTGCAGCCATAGCAATATCTCTAATGATTTTAAGATACTCTAAAGTGAGCTCCACAAAAAATTTTATAAAAGTCCACTTTTTATAGCATAATTTATGTATGTACTCCTTTTATACATGAAACATTGTATATAATAAAGATAAATGGTACACACACACATATAGACATACGTGCATGCGCGTATGTGTGTGTATGTGTGTGTTGTCATCTATAACAAGCGCGTGCGCGCACGCTATGTGCAGGTTGCTGGTTGGATCCCTGGTGTGGTTGGTCATAACTTGGTGATAACTTTTTATTTTGAAAATAACTTTACAAATGTAAGTAACTTGATGAATTACTAATGATAACTTTATGTCCTAGAGATGGTAACTTTCCGTAGCATTGCAATGTAAAGTTATCATGTGAACTGTAAGTAACTTCATAAATTTTTGATGATAATTTTATGTTCAGGAGATGGTAACTTGACTTGCATATATGCATGCAGTAGGAGAGAAGAGAGAATAAATGCAATTGACTTGTGATTTTTTTATCTTGTTTACAAGCTAAAAAAATAAAATAACTCTTTCACCAAAAATTCAATTTGCGATCCGTTTTCACTATTGTGTTCGAAATTACGAGTTTAACAAAACAAGATCCATGTTGAATATGGTTTAACACTGCGAAAATTGTGTCATGTAAAGTTATTATCGTGTATGAGTGAAGTTACCATCAAATACATGTATACTTACTGCCAGTTTTATAGTGTTACAAACAGACAATAACTCTATAAGTATTTGTAGTAATTTCACTTGCACACAGCAATAACTTTCCCCCTACAAGTTATTTGCTATTAACATGCATGGTTCTCTCTCCTCTCAATGCATGCATACTAGCAATAACTTTACTCATATACGGCAGTAATTTCATGAAGTACAATGATAATTGTATGTAACTTCATGTATTAACAAACGCTAGTAACTAAGCATGGAGTGGGATGGAGCGGTTGGCTGGTTGCGTTAGTTAGGGGCGTGCGCTTATTCTACACCTGCGCGCTGGTTAGTGTATATATATACGGATGCACTAATGACCGCGTGCGCACACGCTACGCATGGGTTATTGGCCGCGCGCGACCTGGTTAGCTGGTGCAGTTCGTGCTAACTCAGTTGGATATTAATTTCATGAATTACAGATGATAACTTTTGATTAATGAGATAGTAACTTTACGTTAAAGATGATAACTTTATATTCAAGATGACAACATGAGCAGGAGAGAAGAGAATAAGTGTATTTGACTTGTAATTTTTTTATCTTATTTACAATCTAAAAAAATAAAATAACTCTTTCACCAAAAGTTCGATATGTGATCTGTTTGCACCATTGTGTTTGAAATTACAAATTTAACAAAACAAGATCCATATTGAATATGTTTCGACGCTGCGAAATTACTACATGTACAAGAGATAGTAACTTCATGAATTATAGATGATAACTTTATGTGCAGTGATAGTAACTTGATAAATT
Source organism: Dendrocalamus latiflorus (assembly GCA_017311315.1). Classification (NCBI taxonomy): domain Eukaryota; kingdom Viridiplantae; phylum Streptophyta; class Magnoliopsida; order Poales; family Poaceae; genus Dendrocalamus; species Dendrocalamus latiflorus. The sequence goes on along the minus strand of CM029649.1, from coordinate 20,020,334 downwards.
ATATATGATAACTTTATATGCAGTGATAGTAGCTTGATGAATTATAGATGATAAATTTATGTGCAGGGGATAATAACTTCATAAATTATATATGATAATTTTATGTGCAGGCAATAGTAATTTCATGAATTATAGATAATAATTTTATGTGCAGCCAACAGTAACTTTTTCTGTAATTAACAACTTCGCTAGTAACAGTCTGTGTGGTGGGTTGGTGAGGCGATTGGCTAATTGGGTTGGTCAGAATCACATGCTTATTGTACGCATAGCTGCTGAATTGTGTATGTGTGTGTGGAGTTAAAGTCAGATTTGGCACTGTTGTGCACAGTATTTACAAAATTAGTCGCATGCGCACCGTATTTGCAAAAATGGCATTTCTATCGTTCGGTGGGCGGGTGGCAGCGCTGGTGAGGCAACACGCAGTAAGGCCGCTGGCAGTAGGCGCCCGCCGCCCCCTCTTCAGAATTTTTTGTATCATCTGGCGAGGGGGCGACAGCTTAATTACCTACCCTAATTTTTTGTATTTAGTGTTTGTTTGAATTTTTAAATCTATCAAATGAGCTAAAAAAATTACAAAAATTTATGTACAACCTTCCGACACAACATACCTCATAGTGTAATGTTTGGATAAATTTATCCACTGTGAATGTTGCTCAAAAATTCATATAATTTCGAATATAGCAAACGAGCTTCAAAAGTTACGAAATTTCATGTGAAGCCTCCCACATAGTCATAGTTATCGTATAATTTTTTGTGAATTTTATGAGCTCTGGATTTGTTAAGTTTATTCAGATTAATTTAATCATGAATTAAATTCACGATTAAATTCATTGGCCGTAAATTCACAATTAAATTAATCTGAATAAACATGGAAAATTTGGATCATATAAAATTACTAAAAATTTACACAATAAGTATGATTATGTTGGAAAGTTTCAAATGAAATTTCATAATTATTGGAGCTTGTTTGCTATATATACCAACTCATAAAATTATCAAAATTTTATGAATTATTTAGCAATATTCAGAATGGATAAAATTACACTGTCGAGGGCGTTGTGTCGCGAGCCTGTACGTAAAGTTTCGTAATTTGTTGAGCAGATTTGGTATATTTAAAAATTCAAATATATATTAAGTAAAAAAAATTAGAGGAGGTAATTAAGCCGGCTGATTCACCTACTGTCTCCTCCCCAAGCGGCAGGTGATTAAGCTGGCTTAGTTACCTATTTTTCATTTAGTGTTTATTTGAATTTTTAAATATATCAAATGAGCTCAAAAAATTACGAAAATTTATGTATAGTCTCTCGATCAATATACTCAATAATTTAATTTTTGAATAATTTTATCCTTTGTAAATATTGCTAAAAAATTTATAAAATTTTGATATTTGTATGTATTTTTTATATATATCGAACGAGCTCCAAAATTACGAAATTTTATGTGAAGTCTCTAGATATAGTCATAGTTAATGTGTAAATTTTGAGAAATTTTATGTGGTCCAAATTTTCTATATTTATTCAAGTTAATTTAATCATGAATTAAATTTATGATTAAATTCAGCGGTCGTAAATTCACGAATTAACTTAGCAAATTCGAACCACATAAAATTTCCAAAAACTTACACAATAACTATGAATATGTTGGAAGACTTCACATAAAATTTTGTAATTTTTAGAGCTCGTTTGCTATATGTAAAAACTCGTACAATTATCAAAATGTTATGAATTTTTGAGCAATATTTACAGTGGATCAAATTAGCCAAAAATTATACTATAAAGTACGTTGTGTCGATAGGCTGTACATAAATTTTCGTAATTTTTAGAGATCATTTGTTATATTTAAAAATTCAAATAATAACTAAATAAAAAATTAGGACAGGTAAGTAATTAAGCCGGCTTAATCACTACCGTCCCCTCACTGGACGAATGGCCTGTCTGCCGTCCCCCCCAGGGGCGGACGCAGAGTATAAGTAGTGGGGGCCTTGGCCCCCACTCAATTTTGTTAATCATGTATACCTCCTGGGATTTAATCCATATGGCCCCCAGTCCGCAACTCAGCAGGCCCCCAGTGGCCCAGTGCGGCAGCTGGCAGGACGGCAGGCCGACAATGCCTTCTCAGCTACGCGTAGCAGCATGCCCCCACTCAATTTTAGTCCTAGGTCCGCCCCTGGTCCCCCCACTGGGTGACAGGCTGCCTATCGTTTGCTGGCGGAGCGGTAGGCGCCTGCTGCCTACGGCCTCGCCACCTGTCGTCTCGCGGGCGCTGCTGCCCGCTCAACGGACGACAGAAGTGACATTTTTGCACATACATTCAGCATACGATTAGTTTTGTAAATACGATCTGAAACAGTGCCAAATCTGACTTTATCTCTGTATGTGTATGTATGTATGCTGCTTTGCTTCCGTATATGTATGTACGACCTAATAATATCGTTCGAGACTTAATTTCTTCTCTTTCGAATTAGCACGCCTGCGCGCATGCATGAAACAAGCCACCATGTGCGAGTTTCAATTTTCACGCACGCTATGGAGATTATTATTATGCCTATAATTAATATTCGTGAGCATTTTTCATGCATGGCAAAACCATAGAGAAAGTATACAGTTTGTCCACGCTCGCATGCATGGCCCCCTGACTTCTCACTTAATTCTGTTTGTAGTCTCGACTGCTTTTCTCATGGTTGTACAAGTTTACGTGACGAGGCTGCACCGGTATAGTGCTCGAAAACATAATTACTGTATCTCTCACGAAAAAGATATTTTTTTTAGACTGAGCTTACCTCAGTTGATGAGCGTATGTTAGAAGACGTGTACATACGTATGCAGGGGCGGATCCTGGAAAAATGGTCGTTGGTGTCATTATGCATCGCAGTGCCACAAAAAAAAATCATTTGCACGTTATTTTACCATATAACTAGATTAAGATGGTGATCGGTTCGGCTGAAAAGCTCGTGGTTTATGGCTGAAAACACTGTAGCTGGCTGAAAAAACACTGTAGCTGACAGAGGCTTATTTAGCGTAATTAAATTTTAAAAATTTTAAAAATAAAAAAATATGTTAGCCCATTACGTATAATACAAACAAATACGAGAAAAAAAGAACCGGCAAAAAAGCTAAACAAAAAGCCAAAAGTTCAGAAAAAGACGAAACTTATGAATAATGAAAAATAAGCCACAAGCCAGAAGCCGAGTTGATCAGGGCTAATCCTACACTCAAGATTTACATAACAATATAATGTTTTTTGGAATGATGAGTTAAATCCAACATTTAACTAGAAATTAGACATTTTTAAAAGTAAAATTAATATATCTAATTGTAGCTGAATCCCTAAAATTGTCAGCTCGATCAATTGTTTCTAATGAGATTTGGAATTTCAGGTAATCAAATGAAACGTAGAGTAAAGATTGTTTTCAATCTCAGCGCCAATTTTGCTTCATTTAGCATCAAATCTTTTTCTTTTGTGGGAGTGAATTGTATTACTCAAAAGTATGGATTAAGTTGAATATAAGTATGAATACATACACTGCAAAAATATTACAACGTTTAGCAATGTTTCTCTGTGTTTATTGGGAAGTGTCGTTTCACAATGTTTGTCTATTGAGGAAATAGAGAGTGTAGTTATTGCAATATTTTCACTTCTTGTCCCTAATTTAGTGATGAACAAGAGATTGAGTAGTTGTAGCATGTCATTCAGTAGAGGCACATATGGTCATTTCTCATAAACTTTTTTTTAGAATTAGTGTCTTTATGATTTGTGCATATTGTGGGTTGGACAAATACTGTGAACAGAGTAAGGTCCTAAAATCCGGCGCAACGAGATTACTAACGAATCTGAGTTGAAGGGACCAATCTTAGACAACCTCCACTTAGTTTAACCCAGAAAAAGCTTTCATTACTCACCCACATCTTAATTGTAGTGGCAACTCCAGAGCTTTGCTGATCCTCTTTTTAATCTCGTGTGGTATTGTGGTGTGGTGTGAGCTGAAGGTGTATGACCACGTTGCATACATGATGGCGTGAGAGTTGAGGTGGACCTAGCCATGTGGGCTGAACTGGTGTAGATTGATGGCAGTTTGTTGAGGAGCAAGGTGGGCCGCTGCTTGGGAATGAGCTGCCGTGCTTGGCTAGGCTCAAACGGGCTGGTGTCACTTAGGCTAATCCACTGGGGTCACTCCTTCACACACATGGGCATCTATAAGGGCTGGGCCAGAGTGCATTGGTGTCACTTGACACCAATGGTAGTACTGTGGATTCGCCCCAGTACGTATGTTACAAGACGTGTACATACGTGTGTACAGTGGCGGAGGGCCCGATAGGGCAAGGTAAGACTTGGGCCATATCTTAATTTTTTTGCAGCAGGCCCCTATATACCCCCTATCCAGTATCCAATAGCTACTAGCTAGTCAATGTAAATGTAAACCCTAGACTGCTCCTTGCTCCCTGCCTCGGCTGCTCCCTGCCTCCATGGACAGCTGGACCCTGGGCGTAGCCGGCGGCGGGCGGGCGGCAGCCACCGGTGGGCAGTGGCGTAGCCGGCGGCGGGCGGCGGGCGGCAGCCACCGATGGGCAGTGGCGCTGCCGCGCTGGGCAATGGAGTAACCGGCGGCGGCCTGGGCGTAGCCGGCGGCGGGCGGGCGGCAGCCACCGGTGGGCAGTGGCGCTGGGCGCTGCCGCGCTGGGCAGTAGCGTAACCGGCGGCGGCCTGGGCGTAGCCGGCGGCGGGCGGGCGGCAGCCACCAGCGCGCAGACTCCGGCGTTGACAGGGTTGGAGGAGTTTGAATGGTATTGCTTTCGATGCGCTCCACCTCATTTTTTTCCCGTCCTCCGCCACTGCGTGTGTACCTAAGACGTGTACCTTCTTGAAAATGACGCTGAAGCTTGGGAAAAAAACTAATGATCTAGGGAGAAACACTTCACAATGCTGAAAACAAGAGAGAAAAAACATAGATCATTCATGCCACTTTTTACTTATTTACGATGAGTTCTGACCCACAGCCGGATATTGTAAATTAATGTATGTTTAAATTGAACTTAAAATTTTACATAAATCTCACACGAAATCCACGGAAACAATTTCAGAATAGTGAGATAGCCGATTAGCCACGCATGTCAATCCGACGAGGTTTAGGATAGACTAGCCTCATAGGCGCGGCGACACGCCGCGCCAGCCACCGTGTGTACCGAAGTAAAAGAGGCGATAATCCGTGAGGAATTTGAAGAAAAAATTTTGAAAAAATCGAGGACACATGTGTATTTTCGGAAAAGTCAAAGGTCTTTTTCGTAAAAAATCGAGGGCCTGTACGTAATAAATGGGTAAGTCAAAGGTCTTTTTCGTAAAAAACCGAGGGTCTGTACGTAATAAATGAGGACCCGTACGTAATTTAGAAAACTGCGGGGCGCTATCCTGCAAAAATTTGGGTGAAAAAAAACTGCCAGGGATCTTTTTGCGAGGAAAAAGGACCTTTATGTAATTTCCGGAAAATTGGAGGAAATGACCTCTCCCGGCCGTACGAAAATCCTCCCGCCACGCGGCCGACGGAGCGCGCGCGCGGGCGGGAGCTGCGTGACGTGGATGCCCTGGGGGGCCGGAATCCCCCAGGTTTAGTATCGGTATTATTTGTATTCATTTTTACTAATAGTTTTTTTATGGTAATTTATAATTTTTAGCTAAAAGCTTAAAAATAAATAATAGTAGCTGAAAAAGTGATAATTAGGAGTGGACGACCGGTACAAAAATGATGGAGAGATACGTGCGTATGACGAGAGTAAGAGGAATGAGATAGATGATGCATCTATGATCTTGTCTTATCTCTAAATCGAGACAATGACAAGAAGAATAAAGAAGCTACTTCTAAAAGTCAAATATTTATTTTAATTTCTAGCTTTTTTTAAACAGAAGCTAGAATCGAAACCAATACCAAATTGGGCCTTAAAAAGACTTTACTCGTTAAAGAAAAAACAGTTGGAAGAACCTCGTTCAGAACACATCTAATAATTTCCAGTTCCTCGAGGGGCTAAATCGCAAAGTGTCCATTAACTGACCTCGTGTAGTGCTTCATAAAAAGCAATCTCACCCCCACTCGCCGGCACATGGCCGCCGCCGAGCCGGACACCAGCTCCGCCCAACACTTCTCCTCCACAATGGCCGCCGCCGCGCCGAACACCAGCTCCGGCGACCACTTCGCCGGCGGCTGCGGCGTGGGCGGGGACAGCGCGTGCTCCACCCCATTCGTCAGCGCGCTGTCCAGCCCCGCCCGCGACGCGCCGTTCCCCGCCGCCACCGGCTGCTTCTTCAGCGCGCCGGCGAGCCCCGCTCGCCGCGGCCCGGGAGCAAGGGAGGAGTTCGATTTCGACTTCTCCTCGCGCTTCCCGTCGCCCGCTGCGGCGGCGATGTCCTCCGCCGACGAGCTCTTCCACAACGGCCAGATCCGCCCAATGCGTCTCTCGTCCTTCCTCCTCCGCCCGCAGGCGCTCCCGCCCCTCGCCGACATCCCCGCCGATCACCCCGCGCCGCCGGCTGAGGCGGCGGCACCGGCGGACGAGCGCGGCCGTTTCCGGAGCCGGTCCGTGCACCGCAGGTCCCGCTCCCACTCCCCGTTCCGCACCCACTGGCTGTCGCCGTCGTCGTCCCCTGCTCCAGCGGCACACACCTCTGAGCCGGCGGCAGCGGCGCCATCAGCGTCGCGGTCGTCGTCCTCGTCCTCGACGGCGTCGTCCGCGTCATCCTCCTCGTCAAGAAGTTTCCGCCGGTGGGGGTTCTTGAAGGACCTCCTCCACCGGAGCAAGTCCGATGGCGACAAGCACCCCCCTCCACGCTCGCCACCGCCACCGGCCCCCAAGAGGAACCCCTCCCCGACGGCCGCGAGGGGCCGCGGGAGGAGGAGGTCGGTGCACGAGCGGCTCTACGAGGCGAGGCGGGCGGAGGCGGAGGAGATGCGGCGGCGCACGTTCCTTCCATACCGGCAGGGGCTGCTCGGCTGCCTCGGGCTCAGCTCCCGCGGCTACGGCGCCATGCACGGCCTCGCCACTGCTGCCGCCGCCGCCTCCAAGTCCAGGTCATGACATCCTGACCACCGCCGCCGCCTCCATGGACTCCACCTCCCACCTTGTACTGCCGTTCTTGGAGTTCTACTGCTTGTGGATTAGCTTAGTGTTTAGCATTAGTAATTACTACTTACTAGTAAGTTTTGTAGTGGCAAGAATGAAGAAGCCATGAACTGAAAAAAAAAAAGTGACTTCTTTTGTATAGAATAGGGATTACTGTGGGTTGTTTGATCTCTTTTGTTGTAATTTTATGATGTTGTAAGTGTTGACTACTGAAAAAAAATGGTTTTTTTGGGCGATGCTCCTTGCTCTCCATGGAGTTCTTTGGTTCAGTGTTTGTGGTGCTGAACTGCTGACATTACAGTGGCAAGAAGCCAAGAACTGAAAATTTTGTGCGTTTTATGAGAAAGACTGATTTGGTTTAGGTGTTTACATTTTCTATTTTATTTGGTTTAGTTTTGATACCTGTAGATGTAAATTGGGAAATGTTTGTTTATGGTTGTGGCCTTGTGGGGAAATTGCCGGCCCTTTTAGCCCAAATAGAAGCTGCTTTTTAGTTGCTGCTTAGTACTTTAGTATGATGACAGCAGCAAAAACAAAGGGGGCATCATTTCCTTGGTTTGGAAAAATTATCATTATACATTTTCCTGATCCTAGTAGGGTCATGTTAATATGGACAATGCTCTATGGATATAATTACAACCCCTAAAGGGCAAATTTTAGGTGGTGATCAGTTGGGCTTTTTTTGGTGGCTTATGGCTGAAAACACTGTAGCTAACAGAGATTTATTTAGCATAATTAAATTTAAAAAAATAAAAAAAATAAAAAATATGTTAGCCCATTACATATAATACAAATACATACGGAAAAAAGAACCGGCAGAAAAGCTCAACAAAAAGCTAAAAGTTCAGAAAAAGACGAAATTTATGAATAGCGAAAAATAAGCTGGAAGCAAGAAGCTGAAGCCCAAATGATGTTTGATCTGGAGTAGGAAGGAATTCGTTTGGCGTTGGACGGAGGGTTGACAATGGCTACGCTCGAGAGGTACAGTAATTTTTAAACGGTACGCCTTTTAAAGTGGAGTTTATAGGTATATTATAATATATATTATACCGAGTTTGTTGTATCGGTTAAAATCACATACTGTCTCTTGCGAACACTCTAAATTAAAAACTATAATCCAAAAACCAAAGTCACAGTTTAAAAGAATCCACCCAATAAACAACAAAGTCCGTCTAGCCTGTTATTATTGGATTTGCTCTTTTAGACTATAACTTATGGTTTTTGACTAAATTTTTTGGCTTTTGACTATTCACGAGAGAGAGTAAAGAGAGAGACACTTACATGCGATTTTGGTCGATCTACATGAAGTCACTACAGTATCTACTTTGTAGACCCTATCTTAAAAAGATAATCTGTTTAAAAGTAAGTTATTATATAAAAGTCAAAAACCAAAAATCAGGAGCTGAAAAGATAAGCCCCATAACACCAGGGGTAATACATCAAAAACATTAGGGCTAATTAGTTTACTACCATGTTCTTTCTTCTTTTTTTGAGAATTTTTTTTATCTATTATAGATAGAGAAGTATAGAGAAGTAAAGATAAGGTACTTCCTCGTCCCCTGGGTCGGTGAAGGTTATTTGCATCTGGACTGGATCACTGGAAGGCTAGTGCTGTCAGATCTTCAGCACTGAAGTCTCCTCTGCAAGAACTTTTGGAGTAATGTTTCATCAGCAAAACTTGAACAAAGTTGGTAAAATGATCAATGATCTCTGGGAAAGAATCAAAGAAAGATGCTGTGCACTGCAGAATAGATCTCCTTTTTTTTTCCTTCTGTGAGTTTTAGCTCTTTCGGCACAAAAAGATTGACAAATGTTTGGCAAAACATGAGTCCTGCACTTTTTGCAGTGCAGTTGACGACTGTATGGCAAGGGGAACGAACAGTGGGTGCTCCTACTTGTTCTGAACACAAGAAATCTGGGAAATATGGATATGTTTTTCTTTGTCCTTTTCACTGTCCCAATCTGATCCTTTTGGGGGGCATGACATGTCACTGAAAGCCTGAAGCCACGATGGAAGCAGGATCAGATGAAAGCCAACGCTGTGTGAACTGTACTGGTACTACTGTTGCTTTGCTGGGCCTGGGAGCACTTGTTGGTGCGCTGCAGCAGTGGCACTACAATGCAGCACAGGAATGGTAAACAGGAAAGGTTAAGGTGCCGCTCGATTGAACTGAAATAAATTAATTTATGATTACAATTATACTGTAGTTAGTTAATATTATACTGCAGTTGATAGTGGCTTATTTGGTGTAACTAAATTAAAAAAATTGAAATTGAAAAAAATAAATTAGTCTATCACGGACAACGCAAATGGATACTGAAAAAAGAACCGGTAAAAACTCAAAAAAGCTAAAAAGCTAGAAAAAGATGAAATTTACAAATAGTGAAAAATAAGTTAAAAGACAAAAGTTCAAGTCGAAATAAGCGAGATCTAAAAGAAAATGGTCCTATGTAATTAGGAGTACACCAGTTATCTTTCACAAAAAAAGCCAGGTTAACGACTTGTTTGGAGTGCAGGTATCCATAAGTAGGGGTGCAAACGGAGCGGATACGGACGGATATTGCTTATCCCGTATCCTTTTCCATATTTTTTTGTCGGAGTCGGAGTCGGACACGGATAGTGCCGGATACGAATACGAATGCGGATATTCTCGGTCACGAATACGGAGCGAATACATGCCGCTCCGAATACGGTTAGTTTCGGTCACGAATATTTAATCGGATAATGCGCGAAAGCAAATTTCACATGATGACATAGACAAATTAAGCAAACTGAGATCTAATACAAGTGTACCGACGTTGCAACAGCCACCGAAACAAGCAATCTTATATAAATAAATGATACTACATTTCAAGAAGAGTCAGAGATCCCACCTGGCCGGCGGAGAGGCCAGGTATCCGACTCCGTTTACGTATCTGGTAACTATCCGGTAACTATCCGGGTATCTATCCGGTAACTATCCGGAAAAATATCCGGATAGTTCCGTATCCGTCGGATAATGCTTGTTCCGAATCCGTTTCCGTATCCGACAAAAAATATCCGGATCCGTTTCCGTATCTGACAAAACCTTCGGATATTCGAAAATTTGCTCCGAATTGTATCCGAATTAAAACGGATGGACGGTCGGTCGAGAAATATCCGCTCCATTTGCACCCCTATCCATAAGATTCCCATGGAATCCTGCCACTGATTTCTACGCTTCCAACGAGCCCTAAGTTTTTAGGCGAGGGGTCGACACATAAAATATTAGACATTTAGGCTACGTTTGGAACTCAAAATTACAGTTTAACTAGTTGAATATCCGTGTGTTATTACGGATTTTTAAAATTTATCATACTACATGTTTTAAAACTCACGGGTGGTAAGAATTTTTAGAATATGCATGCAAATATGTTCCAAAAGTTTTTAAATCCGTCAAGTAAATCGGAAACCGTCGATCACACCTCGTAGACATAAATTGAAAGACATCGACCACACCTCGTGGTCATAGGTCGGGAGCCCTCGAGCACACCTTGTCGTCATAAGTCGGAAGCCGTCGACCATCGCGCGTGATCGTAGGTCGGAAGCGATCGATCATCGCTGGTGGTCGTAAGTTGGTAGCGGTTGACGATCGATCATGGTCCTAAATTGAGAGCCTTTGACAATGGCTCATGGTCGTATATCGGAAGCCGACGACCATCGTTCGTGGTCGTAAGTCGAAAGTCATCGAGGATGCCTCGTGGTCGTAAGTTGGAACACATCGACCAGCACTCGTAGTCGTAAGTCGGAAAACATCGACCACAGACACCATGGTGGCCTATTTCAGCGTCCTACACACACACATAGCAAGCCTCTTTTCTACTCCTGGATGTAATTATATCCTATGTCGTATCTCACAGCATAGAATATATCGTGTAATGAAGGGTATATACTTGTAGTATGCAAGTATTTAAGACCATCTAGATGGTATGAATAATTTTTTAGATGTGGTATGTACATTTTTTTGACAGACTCCTTTCATGTGCGTGTATGAAGGTATTTACAAAATACGCTAAAAAGTATGGACTCCCTTGTAATTTTTTCGTATGGTTCATATTGGATTCTCCTATAATTAGTATACAAGTATACCTAAAGTGATAAAGGAGTATTTCAAATTTGTTTAAGTGGTATATTAGAGCTGGGTGTAATATATATACATATGTATGTATATATGTATATATGTATATGTATATATATATATACATACGTGTATATATATATATATATATATATACACGTGTGTGTGTATGTGTGTGTTCAGATCTCCCACCAGACTGGCACTAATCCTCTTCTCACTAAACCATAAGCTTTGAATTCATTTCTACTATTGCTAAATCTGGGCGTTCGCAGGTTCCTTCAAGCAAACAACTCAAGAACAGTCTCACGACTCACCAAAGATGTCGCAGATCCCATTGTGGCCGCCTGGCGGCTGGCCGCCGGAGAGCACGACACCGACCTCGCCTTACTCAAGCATGTGCCCTGTCTGGCGTGGTTATGACCTGTAAGAGAAAAAAAATCAGGACACTAGTTTAGGAGTGTACTGTACGGCTAGCCATTCAAAATTCAGAAGCTCTGGCCGTGCTTGTAACCTGACCTCGACAAGAACATGTCCATTTTGCATCTCCAGGATCACAGGCTGTGATTAGCATGCAAAATGGCCAACCAAATGATGGTACTTGGATGGTTTTTTCTATCCATTTGTTGATGATGTCGTTCAAGGGTTTTTACCTGAAGACCGGCGGCCTCTTTTGACTGAGAAAAGAAGCCGCCTCCCATTGCAGGCATGCTTCGAATCATGACGGCGAGGAGCTTCTCCGACAGCAACCTCAAAATGCCTAAATTGTTCGTCAGATATGCCTACCTTCTCTCTCTCTCTCTCTTCTCTCTGCTTCATCATTTTCATAGTCATGCTTTTTCAAAAACAAAAAAAAACATTCTCATAGTCATTACAGGGGCTATTTGATGTCTGCCTCTCGCTCCAACAGCACGTCTTCAGGAACCGCTCAGGCCCCTTTAAGAACGCGGGAATTTTTTCTCTGTTCCTGTAGGGATAAGGGCTTTTTTTAGGGAACAAGTGGAAGCACTGCGCGTCTTTGCATTAAGAATAGTGAGACTTCAAAGCTGAACAAAGCTTACAGGGAGAGAGACTCAATGCTCATAGAGCAAGTAGAACGGGTAGAAAAGAATAAACTACCTAGACAAGACTAATGAGGGGGGGGGGGGGCAATGGTAGTGACCTAACACCAACACGACGCCAGTATAAGATTGAGGAGGCCGACTAGAGGAGACGTGAATAAGCGGTTTTAAAATTTTTTTAACTACTACCAAATTTATAATGATTTATAATGCGGAAGTGTGAACTATTTGATTTTCACAAGTTAAGCCTAAAACATATAAATTTGACTAAGTACACCAATGAAATAATTCTAAATCAATATAAGCAATTCTAAAAAGACAAATATTCTAATCAATACAATGAATACAAATGCTTGAATATGAATTGCTAGAAGGTAAATTAAGTGCAAGATAACAAACCATAATGACACTTGATGTTTTTACCGTGGTGTTCGAAAACTTGCTGGTTTCCCATAGTTCACGTTAAGGTTAGCCCAAACGAATTGGAACGGCTCCACGAATTAAGCTGAAACATCTCGAATCCACTAATGGTAGCTCTTTCCCGCTACGAGTAGGTGAGCTCTAACCTTCACAACTTTGCCGGGTCTTCTCACAACCTTCTTTGAGAAGATCACCGCGCACGATGCCTCCAGCGCCATCTAGGAGTCGGCAAACTCCAAGATTAACAAGTCGAAGACTCTCACTTGAACGAATCAAGAATCGCAGCTCAACAGACACAAAGTCCACCACCAAGTGCAACAAATGCACTAGGTTTACACTCTTCTCACTCTCTAAGTGAAACACTGCACATAAGTGAAGCAAACTTACTCTTAGCTCAAAGAATGGGAGAATAGCATCAGCAACCTTCTCTTAATAGCCCTTGAGGAGGTATTTATACACCTCCCTCAAAAACTAGCCGTTAGCGAAGAGAGAGAGCAAAAATCAGCACAAGGGCTGGAAGTTCCGCAATTATGCAACCGATACTTCCGCCCTCCCAATGGCTATAAAAACTAGCTGTTACCCTGGAAAACCGGTGAGACCGCCCACACAGGAACCGGTCAGACCGCCACAAGGACCGGTCAGACCGCTCTCAGAAAAAATCAGCGGAGTCGCTCTCTGGAAAAAATATACCGCGTGAAGGAACGGTAGTTCCGCTGGCCGGTCAGACCGCTCTTACCATGCCGGTCTGACCGCTAGGCACATGTCGGTCTGACCGCCGGCATGAGGCCGATCTGATCGCCGGTATGGGGCCGGTCTGGCCGCCTCGTTTCAGGCCGGTCTGACCGCCGGTATGGGGCCGATCTGACCGCTCTGCGGTCAGACTGCTATCGGCCCGGGTTAAATAGATTTGGCCGGTCTGATTGCATGCACAAAGCCGGTCAGACCGCCACCTTTAAGACAGTCTGAATATTTGAATACAATGCATATTCCTCGGCCACCTTGCACAAAAAACATTGCAAGATATAGAAATATACATTTAAAGATAACAAGTGATTTCCAATAGACCATAGAATGTTTCCGCAAACATCTTTTGGAATCACATCACGGAAGACAACATGGACTTAACAAAATTCAAATTTGCATTTTCACACTTAAGACACATGTAGCAACAACATTTGTATGAGCTACAATCATTTGAGAGACATATCTCAAATATTAGTGTCATGCCTCAAGGAAGGGAAATAACATGGAATTCGACATGTTGCAAAACACATTCGCAAACATTAAGTCACATGTCATAAAGGACTTATGTATGAGCTACAATCATTTTCAAATCACATTAAAAAATATTAGCATCATGCAATGGATAGAGAGCTAGAGCAATCAAGCGAACTATCAACACTTGTTACGTTCAAGCTACTAGTCGCGACCCCTCTTAATAGTACGGTATCCTATACTAGCAACCCGATCTTTCAACCAAACACCAAGATCGGTAAAAGACTAGAAACACATCCTTAACCCTAGCTAGTCATACATTTGCCTTACGCATTCCACTTGAAGCTTGACAACGTATATTTCAACTTCAACTTTGGGTCATGACTTTCCAACACATGTGAAGTCTTTACATTGCTTGAGCATAATCAATCGCATGAACTCTTCTTAAATCATCCATCACCGTGAGACATATCCTATTCATTCATCTCAATGAAAATATTAGTCTCACAATTCGATTGTCATTAATTACCAAAACATGTCATTAACTCATAATGACAGGTCTAGATTCTTTAATCTCCCCCTTTTTGGTAATTGATGACAATGTTCAATAATTGATGAAGAAGTAGTTAAATTTTCAAGTATACACTTTGTACACAACAATTGTATACTCTTGGACAAACTTTGGAACCATTAAATTCATTCTATTTGGCATAAAGTGAATTTTGAAATTAATGCTTGGCAAAGTCACAATATATAAAGAAGGCTCCCCCTAAATATGTGCATAAAGATTTAAATGAGGTTCATGCACATTTTGTGGATGTTATAAATTTTGGCGGAGTTTCCTTTATATTTTGGGTCCAAGGAAGCATGTCCACAATAGCAATAAAATCAATAGTCAAAATTATGTAAACATGCATGCATCTATATGAGAAGGACATGAAGAAATAAGTTGAACAAAGCTCAATAAGAGAGAAACCACAAGGTTCACTAAGAGCATAAATCATACAAGTTGTCCATCACTATAAGCTTACAAAATGAGAAAATGGTTCAAATAAGCTTACAAAAGAAATTTTACAAAGGATCATAACCATAAGCTTATCCATCACAAGATCTATTAACCTACAAAATAACCTAAGAAACTACACCCTCTTCATCCTCCTTCAACTTTTTTCTCCTACTATTCTTCATCTTCATCTTCCTCTCCCCCTTTAGCATCAAATACCAAAAAGAAGAATTTAGCAACAAGATAGATCAAAAGAGAGGAAAGAGGTGAGCTAAAAATTATTTTCAGAAGAACTCACGAGAAGGAGCATTGGAGGAGCAAAAGGAGCATTGGAGGAGCCACCATGCACATTACGGCGACAACGATACCGAGGAGGGGGATCATCTTTCTCAAGGCGATTCACCCTGCTATGGCAATCAATCACCTGTCGCTCAAGAACTCCAAGCCTTGAATTCCATCTGGCTTGAGCGGCAAGAGCGTCTTGTTGATTTCTTTCCATAGTAACGAGGCGAGAATCAACTCTATTTAACTGTAACATCCTGAAATTTCAAAGTGTTGAAAAATGTGGAGTTTTTAAAATTTTCTTGCATTTTGCTAGCGCTCAAATTTCTTCTGAGTATTTAATTGAAATATGTTTGAGTTTTGTGCCCTACAAATTAATGATCAAGAGAACTCCTAAGTATAAATAATAATGATATAGATTATAAAAATGAAAAGATGTCGTTGCAGAGCATGAATTTAAAATTACCGAAATCTTAAGCTCAAATTTAAGACAAAAGAATATTAGAATGTATCTCCAAATGATTAGACCAATAATAATAATAACAATAACAAATAATTTCAATGGTAAAGGAATATTAGATTTTGTAAATAGAAATATGAACCAATATTTGAATTAAAATTTCAAATGATTATTTCAATAATCTTAAGCATGAAATTGAAATTTAAATTAAAGCCCAAATTCTAAAGTTTCGCTTAGTCTTTTCCTCTCTAATTTCTTTTCCCTCTCTATTCCTCCTTTATTGCAAGTGGGCCCTACCCTTTCTTCCTCTCTCCCCCTCCTTCCTCTCTGCCGCTGGGCCCGGCGCCCTGCCTCCTCTTTCTCTCTTCTTTCCTTTCCTCTGCGCCGTGCTCATTCTTTCTTCCCCTGTCCTGTGGCGGAGCAGCGCCCGCGTCACCCGGCCCAGCGCCCCCTGTGCGCCCGTCAGCTGCGCCTGCCCGGTCACTATCTCCGCACGACGCTCCACTGCTCCCACGTCGCGCGCGCAATCCCCGCCGGCCCCCGTCGACTCGCGCCTCACCCGGCTGCCGGGCGCCCTGTGCGCGCCATGCCGTCGCCCCGTTCCCCCCCCCCCCCTCTGCCGCTATAAAAGCCAGGCGAGGCTTCCGGCGGCACTGTCGTGCTCTATTTTACCCTACACCCCCCGCCAATTGGTCTCCTCAAGTTTCTAGCGTCGCCGGCCGCCTATCCCCAATTTCCGGCCGTCGCAGCCATTTTCCCCGCCGCCGCCTCCTCGGTCGGCCATCTTCCAATTCATCGCCGTGGGAGCATCGCCACAGCACCCTCAACCGGCCTCACCCATCAATTGGGGCTCTCCGCCGCCCCAGCTCGCCGGCGCCACGCTCCCCCTCGCGCCGCCCGTGGCTCCCGCCGCCGGCTCGTTCCGGCGCTCCCCCGGCCCGGCCAACCACGTGAGAAGGTTTGCCCCACCTCCCTCCAGCTCGTGCCCCTCCTACCTCGCCTCCTCCTCCACGCCGGCGTCGCCGCCCCTTTTCCTACCTCAATCCGCCACCGTCGCCCGACGCCGACCAGGTTCCGGTGATCCCCGACCACCGTTGACATCCCAGTCGCCTTCCCCGGGAAGCAAGGAACCCGTTTTACCGGTCGTTAGCCCCTCCCCGGCCCTCCGTCGCCGATGAACCCGCCGCCTGTGCGCCGCCGGGAATCCTCTGCTTCAGCCCCCTGCAGCATCGGCTAACTCTTTTGAGCCCCCACTCCAGTCAGGTAACACCCAACTCCCCCCTGGCTAGCTTAGCGCGCGCTCGGTTCGGCCGCCCGAGTTCGAATCCCCGACCCGCATTAGTAGAATAGGTTTTTGGGTTAAGTTTTTGCAAAGCAATCTAATTAAATAAAAATCAGGAATTAATCCATAAATGATGCTAAAATTTGTTAGAATACAAATGAACTTAATAAATATCTAATCATGGATTAATTATTATATGTGCCTTTAACCCACTGTGTTTATGGTCTAGCAATTAGGAGAATCCTATTTAGACTATTAAATAACATGGACAATAGAAACCATATAGTGTTAACCATTTGAATAATAGTGACTAAATAAGTAGTCCCATGTGATAATAAATGAGGATATTAACCATTTAACTGATTAATTGATGGTAAAACTCACCTAGGATATCACAATGTGAAATGCTACAAACACAAGCTCTGCGATTAATACGATAAGTTAAATCGATGTACATCACGAGCAAAACTCCTAACCTAATTCTTAAAAACTGACCCCCGGCACATGACACTCAACATCTCTAGACAACTCTTACACCTGTTCATAGGTCTAATCTGACTCAGGGAACTTCCTTGATAAATACAACAATAATAAAGGAAGCTATGAATACAAAGATCGAGCCATCATATTCTACCATCAGTGTACCTAGTTATCTTCGAGCACTAAACAAAAAGAATCTCATGTAAAATCTCTGTATTCTAAAATCACAAGGTTTTGTCCCTTTTAATATCTCGAGTAATTTCTCCCATTTGTCCATCAGTCTTACCTGACTCCTGGAACTTTCCTGATAAATATGAATCAATAGCAGAAAGACATCAATTAAAAGATCGAACCTCGCCTTTCTCCAATCGGCTATGTTTGGCCACCTCTTTTTCAAAGCAAATAATTCCTGTAGATACTTCCTCACTTTCGACCTCTTATTATCCTACAATTTTCCCTCACGGTAAAGCTATTAAGATGACTCATTTTCTCACTCAAATCCAGCTACCATTGTGTTTGCAACACACTATACCAAATCATCCATCTATTATCAAATCGTAATAAATGCATAAATTAAATTAAATCGGGCATTTAAGTTATTTGGATCTATTTGGATCTTTTGAGTTATTTGCTTTTACTTGGATTCAGTCGCTTATCGCGTAGTTAGAAACGGGAGCCTTGAAGATTCAGTGGATCGAGTGAGATCAAGATCGAGGTGAAGATGCAGACCAACGATAAGAAAGCATTGTGTGAGCTCAAGACCGCGGTAAACCGCACCAAGGCGAGTCAATACTTTGATCATGTTGAACCTACATTTTCTGCAAATTACTTTTGTTTAAATTATCAAATTGCATGCTGTTAATTTATATACAAATACATGTTTAATTTAGAATTCTAGTTAAATGCCTCTTATCTAACTTGATTAATATTGCCCCTCCTTTGGAATATTTGAACATGAGAACCTTGTCGCCCTAGCAAAATTATAATAGTAACCTTTCAAAAATAAGTCCGTAGTTATATGCCATGCTTAGTATTGTTTAGATACTCATGGGCGCGAGAGCGCCCAAGCATCACTTTTAATCCTGAGAAAAATTGGTTGGGCAGTCATGGTGGTAATGACTGGTGTATGTTGGATATAGCTATTTTATATTCCCAAAAACCTCGAATTGCTTATTTATCTGGGCGGATGGTTCGGGGGTATGGTGCAGGTGTGCACGAGAGCGTGGTTTGTGGTAGAACCGCCCAGATACCCTAAGGACTGAATCTTGTCATGACCTCCTGTGTAAAATAAGTACAACCACAAGTCTGTAAAGTACAACTTGGCTTAGTAGATTTACCGAACCCCGAAAGTCACCGTCATCGGTGGAGGAGGTGAGGTAGTGCAAGTGGCAGTCAGTGGACGGCTTGAATGGGGCACCCGCGGAGGGTGAAGTTCTTCTGCGGCGGGCTAGTAGTGTGGGTAGCCAGCTACCAGACGCATAGGAGGGGAACCCCCGCACAACTTATGAGACCTGCCGCAAGCGGGACAAGCTCATAGGGTTGAGATGATGGAAGGGGCGAGGTACTTTGAACGGTTACTGTGATGGTTTGCTCAACTGCACGGCTAAGGAATCGTGTGGGGCAATGAGTAAACTATCTCTTGTGGGTAAAGTGTGCAAACTCTGCAGAGTCAAAACTATTCGAATAGCCGTGCCCACGGTCAAGGGCGGACATGGGAACTTAACTAGATATAGTTCTATTTCAAAACACTTTGTGGGTGGGAATGGAAAAGTGGAGGGCAGTGGAAAGCCCTGATTGGTGTTGTCCTGGGTGTCGTCCCAGTGGTAAGTTAAGCGGCTATAACGCTGAAAGATGTTGTGCGGTGTGATGCCATATGTATGGAAAAATTATGGTGATATTAGGCATATGGTGTGATGCCATATGTATGGAAAATCATGTTAATATTCCTTGAACATTATGTTTTGTTCCAAAGCTGCTAGGTCTCAGGAAATTTTATGTATTGTATTTCAAATAGTGGCATTTCTATTCTTACAAAATAAAATATGGAAAGAATAAGCAGGGTCGTGAGTAAGGGAAATAGATGTTTGTAGTGTACACATAAAGGTATTGATGGATTCAGGTCGATCATAAATAGGAAATGATAGTGTGGGTTCTGGAAGGAATAAATTGGTGGAGTCTAGCTGAATAGACGGGCTAAATAGATGATCTAATTGAATTTTAGGGAATTTGGAGGAGTAATACAAGTATTGGACTATAGTTCTTGATTAGTGATTTACTTGGTGGGAGGATACTAGTGGATCGTAGAATTAATCAATGATATTCTTGGTGGATATATAATGGTGAATCGTAGAATTGATCAATGATATTCTTGGTGGATATATAATATTGAATCGTAGGCTTGATCAATGATATTCTTGATGGATTTAAATCAATAATAAAAAGGATTGGACTATTAGAAAACCTTGATGAGAATGTTCGGTGGATTAATTAGGTGATGTCACTCGCTGTTTGGAGATTAGACAGCAATCAATTTGGAAAGAGTATGGTTGGTGGAATATCTAAATAATGTCATACCCTATTTGGAGTTTTAGATAGCAATCAATATAAAATGTGTGTAGTCGGTGGATCATTTAAATGATGTCACTCGTTGTTTGGAGTTTTAGACAACAACCATTACAGAAAGAATATGATCGGTGGATTGAATAGAGGATGACACATGCTGTTTGGAGTTTAGACAGCACTCAAAGTGTAATTTCGGTGGATTAAGTCAATTATGGCAATCGCTGATGGGAGTCTTAGACAGCAATTAATAATGAGAGTGAATCTTTGGTGGATTAAGTCAATGATGTCATTTGCGGTGAGGAGTCTTTAGGTCACAAAAATAACAATATGATATAATAATAGAAATGCTACTAATCGTGTTTTATGGCAAATAAAATAACCCAAGCCTCTCCTTTGATAAGCCATGCATACTATTTATTTGCATTCTGCGTATTGGCTCGCGGAGCACAGGGTCGGAGTGCTCACGCTCGCTTTTGCGACAAAATACAGAGTCAGGAATCAAATCACCTCGCCTCAGCAACAAGATTGGACAAGCTGGCAGAGAAGATGAAGATGTCAAGGGCTGGGTCGCGCACCTCCAGTTGGCTGCCTGTGGGCATGTCCTGAAGGTTCCATTTGTGTGCTTCGTTTCCGCTGCTGCATCTTATTGATTTCGGCCAAAACGGCCCGTGAGTAAGTTTACTACTATATTTACGCTTCCGCGTGATATGTACTTTGATATTCAGAACTGTAATCTGTGAGCACTATCTACTGATCCAGGGAATAGTGCGGTGGAATCACAGAGGATTCCGGATTGTATAATCTGGGCTCCTACACTATTTAACACAGTAGAGAGATATCCAAGACTTTGACGCATCTCATTCATGAAAGCATCGTCAAAGAACTGGTGTTCGGGCTATCCCATGTGCTGCTGCCCCCTTGCCCAAAAGGCTGTCCTCCATACTCAAAAGGCTGTCCTGCATGCTCAAACTGTCCACCATGAGGTTGAGGAGGTGGATGAGCATCTCGAGGACAATATTCTTTATGCTCCATATTACAGTCAACATTGAAATCTGTCATATCAATAATGAGCTTTATAATATGAGGAGCATAGTAAATATTCTTGCCTTTATCTCCTTTCGACGAGGCAATCTCACGAATCATGAGATCCACAATATCAAAACGAGTGCCTTCCATGATATACTTGATAATGTTCCAAGCTCTGCCATGTATTTTATCATTGTTGCCACTTCTAGGGAAAAAAAGTGGCTCTCATGATTCTATTGATAATGCTTAGAAGAGAAGGAGTCATGATACTCTACCAGGCACAAACCTCTGATTTGGATCATAATATTCATCAATGAGAGTAAGTGGCAATGGATCTTTATCATGAACTTTGATTCCGCGAGATGGTTGCAAGACCAAAGAGATCTCAAACTTCGTTTTGGTGGCTTGCGTTCGTGTTGTCCTCGTCATCCAAGAAAGAAAATCAAAATCTAGGGAGACATACACAGTGGAGTAGAATTGCTTGATTGCCTTGGCGTGATAATCACATCTTAGTGTCACAAACTCTTCTAGATTCACACATCGAAGAAGAGGATATAAACCATCAAATAGAGGATTCTTGCTCAGAAAACTCCATGTGACATATCGATGATTCGTAAATTTTTTGTCAGCATAAATTTGATGGTATACCTCTCGCTGAAACATGGTGTGAAAAAGATGTTGTGTCACAGAGCGAGGAAATTGGAACTAATCTGCATGTCTAAGCATTGCATACTCTTCATAACTCATTTGGAGAAATCATGGTGCTCTGCCTCTTTCTCGTCCTTGCCTTCATTACCATTTTCTTCTTTCTCCTCAATATCTATCTCAGGCTCTGGAGCAGCCTTTTTGCCTTCACGGCATCGCAAAAGATACTCAGGAACTTCTTCTTCATGCTCTTGAGGTTGAGCTCTTAAAGAAGAGCCTGTTGAAGCTTGATGGTGATGCGCTCTCAAAAATGAGGGAATCACATTTTTGCGGCAGGATTCTTTGGTCCTCGGCATTTTGCTGTCCAAATAGATACTAGAGTTAAAAAGATGAACATGACAGCTGATACACACAAAAATGCCGTTCACAAGAATATGCATTTTGAAGAAAAGATTTCTTATGAGATGGAGCAGGGAATCAAGAGGACAGTGCAAGGAAAACCTAAAAAAAGGATAGCAATTTTATGCTATACAAGGCAATCAATCACTTCAACTCCAGAGCCCGCGAATTAGCAAACATCACATAACCAAATAAGCACACAAAAACATCCATAAGCAAATAATGAGTACTGATTACATTAACAATTTACACCAATACTAGGGTCTATGATAAGATTGTCAATACCACGACACGTATCGTAGTATCGTACGATTCTACCAAATGTAGATAATACGAATCGTAATATGGATCGGAATCAGGTAGTATCACAGTGAGATCGTGATCCTACTCGTAGAATCGTTAGGATCAGGTAGGATCACAGTGGGATCATGATCCTAACAACAAACTATATTAGCACATAAAATTTAATATTAGTTATTGCTAGTTTAAGTTGCACTAGTTTAATATGCTTTATTTTGTTATCTACATGTTCTAAGGTAAAAAAAAGTATTATTTTTGACATATTGCATTTTTAGATTATTAGTTTATTAAAAATAATTAAATAAGTTTTAAAAATCAACCTTAATTCAATATAACATGAATAAGTGTACTTAAATTATAAAAATAAATTCAAAACATCTACCACAGACTTACATATTTAGAAATAAATTTAAATTTTTATATAAAATATATACACTTTTAAAATTTTGATAGAATTGTGATTCTATAATCTGATCTCATCAGATGAAAAACAATCCTACCTGACATTACGATCCTAACAATATTAGTCTAGGGTTTATTCGTCACCAGGGTCTGAACGCCACCATACACTTCTCATAACAACGTCGGCACTTGATAATGCATAAAATATCTAAACCTCACAAGGCCATACTAGATCAGAACAGCGCTAATTCTAGGCAATGTCACACGCAAACTGCATACTTCAGCAAAGTGAACATGCAATCACAGGTAATCGGCGAACATGGCATACACCAAATCAAAGTCCGTTAGATGGTGTCCAGCATGCCCTCCAACACCGTAGTCTTGCCATATTAGGTGATGCTCGGTTAGGCTGAATTTTTGTGATTTATGATTAAATTTTTACTGTAACTGGTTAAAATTACATTGTACCTGATGATAACTTATTTGGCATAATTAAACTTAAAAAATTAAAAATAGAAAAACAGGTTAGCCCAGTACGTATAATGTATAGAAATATGAAAAAAAAGAACCGATAAAAAAACTAAAAAATTAAAAAAAAGATGAAATTTAAAAATAAAAAAACAAAAATCAGAAGTCGAAACCCAAACAATTGGAGCGTAAGTTCTTGACTACTTGGTCGCTTCCTTGCACTATCTCTGTAGGCATGTTAACAGTCATGTCACCCTGGGGCACGCCACTATGCATTGGATCTGGATATAGGTCCACATGCTCTGGGTACCACGCCATCTCACCCACAGCCACTTCCATCGATCCCCTAAAATATCCTTTCTCGTTAAACAGCCCCGCTCGTTTCGACTTGGACTTTTGACTTTTGGCTTATTTTTCACTATTCAATAATTTTGTCTTTTTCTAGTTTTTTGGCTTTTTTTGAGCTTTTTTTTACGGTTCTTTTTTTCTGTATTCGTTTGTACTGTCCGTGACGGGTTAACATGTTTTTCTATTTTTAAATTTTTTAAATTTAATTACGCCAAATAAGCCACCATCAGCTACAGTGTTTTTTCAGTCAACTACAGTGTTTTTTCAACCAAAAACCATTCAAAATAAGCCTTTTTGAGCAGGGAAGATTTCCATAGGAACTGTCCAGAAAATGAGCATCACGCCATCCAACATCACCATAGAATAACCCTGGTGTGGATACAATTAATATGCATCAGGCACTTCATCGCTTCATGGTGCTACCCCTGTGGGTGTGTAACGATCAAGTCACCCTACGCACTGGCTCTGGGAATAACTCTACCAGCTCTGAGGTCTGCTGCTTCTCCCTGCTGCTACTCCCATCATTCTCCTGTCGTGACACTCCTTGCAAAGTTTGCTGTTTTCTCTAGACTGCTGTTTACCATTACTCTTTTCATGACCTGTAGGCCATGCTATAACTATTAAGTTGTATATATTAGGCAGTTTATCTAAAAACCTGAATTGAAGAAGAAAGATGGGCAATTCACTTATACTTCAACACCTCCTCACGTGTAGATTCTTATAGGCCTAAAATGTGGAATAGAAGTGAGCTGTAATTATTTTTTTAATTGCGTCAACCAGGTCTTGAACTCAAGACTTCTTGTCTCTGATACCATATTGAGTTGTATAAACTAACCGGTTCATCTAAAATCCTAAGCTGATTGACAATTCACTGATATTTCAACGGTAACTCCTATCCAGCACCAGTAGTCCAGCTGTTCACACGTTCAAGTGATCCCCCACCATCTCCTCCATATTCATATTGCTACCATCAGCTAGGATGTTATTAAAAATGCCCATCTCTTCACGGCCATACAATTCAAAATCTGTAGGTGACCATCCTATGTCTTCTCCACTGTGCCACTGCTATTCCCACTGTAGTTCGGACTACCATTCTCAGCTAGACTATTGTTTACCACGTCTACCTCTTCAAGGTCAGACTGCTCCAAATTTGTAATTGACCCTAGCAACTCTTCCCCAGCTGCGCTGCTGCTTACGCTTGTACATGATTCATTTACCCATGACTTGTCCTTTTTCTTCTCATCATTGTCTGGATTGGGCAAGATCACCACCTCAGATGTGCCATCAGCCTTGGAGATCCAGTGGACTCTCTTCATGAGGGTATGCTTCCAATAGTTCTTGATCTCAATGTTGCTTCTACCAAGAAGATATTTAGCTATAGTGGCCCAACTGCAGGGAAAACAATCATCTAATGAATATTTCTTTATCATGTAAGCACAAAATATCTTGATAATAAAGCTTGCAAACTTGCTCTACGTTTTCACCATGTATGTGACACACTGACACATGATGTCAAATTTAAGTTAACTAGTAGCCACCTGATGGAGTTACTAGCGATGCCAACAAACAATTAAATGGACAAAATCATACATTTGTTCATGTTGAAAAAATTACCTAAGGAACAATTACCTGTTTCGAAAAGCTTGATGCAGCCTAACAATTGGTGTCTTCCTACTCTTTGGTGACGTTCTCTCTCTTGACAGTCATCCCTAAGGTAGTCATTCCATCTGGAATTGCAGCTCTTGGCGGATCTTAGTAACCCTTCCAACAAAAACATAAACATAAAATAAGGAAGGAAATAAGTGAAGACTCAAAAAAACACATCCAGATGAATCAGCAATTCCTCCATACATCACGACAAGGCAAAAAAAATTGAAACAGATGGTAAGAGCTATGCCTATTCATTAAAGAGAGGAATAGAGTTTAAATGTTACATCACCCGTCCCAGAAGAAGTCACCTAAGGGGATGCACACCAAACAACACCAACAAAAACCCTAGCACTTCGCACAGAAGCCCCCTAGATGACAAGGCAAAAATGACCTACTTTTCTAGGAGGGATGCCCCATTCCAAGTTCCTGCTTTGTGCTCCTTAATGAAGCGGATCAACTTCTCATCTTCCTATGTAGAACATTTCTATGGTTTCAGACCTCTCCCCTTCTCCCCAATTTTTGTTAGAGAACAAAGGTTCAAGTCTGCTTAAGGAAGAGTGTGTGTGAGAGCCAAAACAAGGATTGGATCTATAGTGTGCTAGTGCCATGTGCTGTTAATGTGTCACACACACACACAAAGAACAAAGGTTCAAGTTTGCTTAAGAGAGGGTGTGTGTGAAAGTCAGAACAAGGATTAGATCTATAGTGTGCTAGTGCCATGTGTTATTAATGTGTCATACACACACAGAGAGAACTAAGGTTCAAGTTTGCTTAAGAGAGGGTGTGTGTGAGAATCAAGACACACATAGAGAGAGAACTAAGGTTCAAGTTTGCTTAAGAGAGGGTGTGTGAGAGCCAGGACAAGGATCGTATCTATAGTGTGTTAGCACCATGTGTTGTTAATGTGTCACACACAGAGAGAGAACTAAGGTTCAAGTTTGCTTAAGAGAGGGTGTGTTGAGAGTCATGACAAGAATTGGATCTATAGTATGCTAGTGCCATGTGATGTTAATGTGCCACACACATAGAGAACTAAAGTTCAAACTTGCTTAAGAGAGGGTGTGTGTGAGAGATAGGGCACACACACAGAGAACTAAGGTTCAAGTTTGCTTAAGAGAGAGCGTGCTTAAGAGAGAGAATGTGAGAGCCAGGACAAGGACTGGATCTACAGTGTGCTAGTGCCATGTGCTGTTAATGTGACACACACACACAAAGAACTAAGGTTCAAGTTTGCTTAAGAGAGGGGGTGTGTGAAAGCCAGGACAAGGATTAGATCTATAGTATGCTAGTGCCATGTGTTGTTAATGTGTCATACACACACAGAGAGAACTAAGGTTCAAGTTTGCTTAAGAGAGGGTGTGTGTGAGAGTCAGGACACACATAGAGAGAGAACATAGGTTCAAGTTTGCTTAAGAGAGGGTGTGTGAGAGCCAGGACAAGGATCGGATCTATAATGTGCTAGTACCATGTGCTGTTATGTGTCACAGAGAGAGAGAGAGAACTAAGGTTCAAACTTGCTTAAGAGAGGGTGTGTGTGAGAGATAGAGGGAGCTTCCTACTACTTTTACTTTCTTTTTGTCCCAAATTAAGCTCTATGCTATTGAGTTCGCTATTAGAATATCATGAACTATGGAATAGTATAGTAAGAAAGTCATATATGTGAGATAAAGCAGGGAGAATGTCCTTATTCCTTCACCATAGCTCCCTCGCTTCTAGACTAACTACCCCTTAACCCATTTAGGGAAACCTATTTATCATCAAGCTTTGCATGCATAATTCACTTATGCATGTTGTATCCAAACATTAAATGCTTTACTGTTATGGTTGGACAATGCTATACGCGCCAAAGAACGAGGGCGACCACAGGTGTGCAGAGGGACATGACTCTGCGCACAGCACCGGCAAGTGTCTGGATGGACTACAGTCCGATGCAGGCGCAGAGAGAGAGAGAGAGAGAGAAAGAGAGGCCAGACTGCAGTCCAATGCAGGCGCAGAGAGAGAGAGAGAGGCCGAGTTGGAATAGTCTGGGATTTCCTTAAATAAGATATTTGCTTTCCTAGTAGTAGTTATGGTATTAGAGATAGAGTTCTATCCAGTTTTAGATTGGATTGTTAGGGGCTTATCCATATAAGGGATTGCCGAAGCTTTGCAAAAGTTAAGAAAAGAAATACATTACTTTTCTTCCTCTCCTCTTTATAGGATCAAGGATAATCAATTACAGGGGGGTGAATAGGAGGTTCTAAAATTTTTTACCTTCTAAATCTAATTATCACAATTTATAGCTAGGTAAGTTTTCAAAGCAATACAAACCTACACAATTCTAGTATAGCTAAGGCACCACAAATGCAAGTCTCTACAAGTATATTTCTAACACAAATAAATATGACAATCACAATGATCACAATATGGTAGAAATACAAGTATCAAAGAGAAGACAAAGAAATAACCAAGATGACACACGATGTTTTTACCGTGGTGTTCGAAAACTTGCCGGTTTTCTCTAATTCACATTGAGGAAAGCTTAAGTGACTTGGACCGGCTCTACGAATTAAACCTCAGCTCCTCAATCCACTAGTGGTTGTCCTTCCTCCGCTCTGGAGATGATGGACACCAAACCACTCATAAGATGGTGCCGAGCTTCTTCACAACCTTCTTGAAGAAGTCACCTCGCAAGCTCCTGCCAAGCCGTCTAGGTGCTGGCAAGCACCAAGAGTAATAAACCACACTTTGTTTGATGGTGATCAAGTGCCAAGAATCAATCTAGGATGAAAATGCACTTGATTTCACTCAACTACCTCAAATGAATGGAATAAGAGTAAATGAAGTGTGGAGTGATGTTCTATGCTCAAGGATGTTGCAATGGGGTGTCTACCACTGTCCTTGAGCAGATGTGGGAGTATTTATACCCCACCAACCAAAACTAGCCATTACAACACAATTCCAGAAAAAAAATCAGGGTAAACGGAAGTACTACAGTTCACTGGCTTGTACTACCGCACCTGTTCTGACACAACAGTAACGACTATTTTAGAGCTTCTGAACTAGCCGTTGAAAGTCGATGCGGTAATACCATCGTTGAAATCATGGTAGTTCCATTTTTTTTTGGTAGTTCTGAACTTTTGGCATGGTACTTTCGATTTCAAAAAGATCAATTGTTTCAAGGGTTGCTCTTTGGAAAAAAATGTACCGTCTAATTTTTCGGAGCTTCTAGGTTTCAGTAGTTCCGTTCTAGCGGAAGTTTCGTTGTTCAAATATTGGTACTTCCAATTTCCAAGAGATGAAGTGTTTTTAGGGGGTGCTCTCTGGAAAAACGTACCGCCAGTTTTATCAGAACTTCCGGCTTGTGGAAGTACCGCTGTGGTCATACCACTCCCAGTAGTCTAACCGTCGTTGTCACACCACCTGCCAGTCTATTCGGCAACTACCCACTGATTAGACCGATTTGCTTGAAAATTTCTAAAACCGATGCAAATAAAATACAATGTTTGCAAAATCAAATACCTATTCCACAAAATTTGCCATGGTTCGTCACAACACTATTCTAGACCTTCTCATATGGTCTTTCAATCTCTCTATTGATGAACCAATTGGTAATTTCTTAAAAATACAACTAGGATGTGATTTTAGAAGTAAAAGGGAATTTTGCAAAGAGAGACATAAAATGGTCACAAGAGAAATGCAAAGACTAAAAATGACCATATGAGTAAAAAAAATGGAGTGAAGCTACTGAGTAGAGCAATTTTTTTATAAAAAGATTCAAATCAACCAAAGGAATATGAAAATCTCACTCTTGGTCCATATAAAAGAAAATTTGTTCTATTTTACCTTGGTTGTGGTGAGAAGAGATCAAGAGAATCACAATAAGACATAAAAGCTTCAACTTATCAAGGATTCACATAAAAACTACAAATCATATTTTAGAAATACATTTTTATCAATATTTCTCCTCCTTTGACAATAGAATCATTAAGATGCATGGAAGAAAATAGAGCGTGAATGAAATAAAGTGACTGCATTTTTATTCATTTTTAGCTTAAAGATCAATGAAAATTTATCCAAAGTGACTCCACAAATATTACACCAAACCATATTATATGAAGAAACAATCTAAATCATGGCAAACCATATAAAGCAAATCTAGAGCAAAATGATCAATAATATGAAATTAAATGGATTTTGAGCATGTTAAGTTGATCAAGATCATAGTTTAGCCAAAGGTATCTAAAAATAAACTAAGCCATGTCAGTAAACTAAATGGAACTAAAAAGCTACAATTGAGTCTATTTAGTGTGCTACAAGTTTAGTATTGAATAATTTGATTCAAAAACTTGAAATTTAGCATTGTTTGTACTATTGGCACTTTTGAAACAAATTTTAGTATTATCTTAGTAAAATAAAATCTGAACTATGAACCATCTACTACTACCTCCTAAGCTTCAACCATTCTTCATATTTTTGCTTTTTTGGCCATGTGCTAGATCTCAAGTCTTATTATGACCATTGCATACAATGAGCTTAAAGAGTGGTCTTGGTCATTCAAAATTATTCCTGAGTTCATGCCTAGTGAAATGGCAAACTGTAACAGCCCAGGTTTTTGTGAAAATAAAAATAAAGAAATAAATAATAAAAATTGATTAAAATAAAATTTTAAATTAAAATAAGTAATTTTGTGGCCTAAATTTTATATTTGGATTTGCCCTGAATTTCTGCTTTTGAAAAACTAGATTTAAAAAGTATTTTGTGTAAAATCTAAAATTATTATTATTAAATAAAATAATATTTTGATTTTCTATAAAAATCTTATGTCAAATTGACTATTTGGATTTATTTCGCTCTTATTTGGTTTTCTGAGTTTTTCTGAAGTTTAAAACTATTTTTGAAATTATAAAGTATTTTAGGTATGAAAATTAAATACCAACATTAGTTGGAAATATTTTTTTAATAAGTCCAAAATGTCTCCAGGAAGTTCTCTAAATTTTTCTGGGAATTTTGAAAGTTACTTCATAATTTTCTGAGCTTTATTGAATTATTTGGGCCTTTCTGAAAATCAAAAAATAATATTTAAAATTTAAAATCCCCTCCTCCCTCCTCTGGCCGCCACATGGACGGCCAGATCCTCCCCACATCGCCCGCTCCACCCCGCCTCTCCCCTTCCCCCGCCTGCCACGCGTTCGGCCTGGATGCCCCGCCCCCACGCGCCTCGGCCCATCCGGCCCGTCAGCCTCCCGTCCGCCCGCGCTTCTCCCTCCGCCGCCCGATCCGCCCTCTGCCGCGTGGCGCGATCCCCGCCGTCCGCACCTTGCTCCCTCCCTCCCTCTCTCTCTCTCTCTCTCTGACCGCCCGACCCCACCTGTCGGCGCGCTCCCGCTCCCTCCTCTCTCTCTGCGCGCGGGGCCCACATGTCAAGGGCGTCTTCCCCGCGCGGCCCCGTTCTCCTCCCCCACGCCGCCGGCCGTTGCGCCGCTCCCGCACCTCCCAGCCACCTCTTCGCCACTCCCGCGTGCGCCACCTCCCCCACGAGACCCGCGCCCCACCTCCCCACTCCCCGCATGACTCGCACCACCCCCTCGCGCCCGTGCCCACGTTTCCCAACCGCCGCCGCCCCGCCAACCACCGGCGAGAAATTCTCTCTGGCCTACGCCCCTCCGCCCCCTATAAATACCCCCACCAGCTCCGCCTCCTTCCACTCCACCTCCCGTCGCCCTCTATTCTCCCTCTCCGCCACCCTAACGCCCCGACGTCGTGCGCCCTTGCCGCCGCCGCCCTTTACCTCCGGTGTGGAATTCCGGTCGCCCTCGAGCCCGGCCGACGCCACCCTGAGCCTCCTCGAGCTGTCCCCGACCTCGGTCACCCCTTGGCCGCCCCTTCTCACCGCTTGCCCTCGCCGCCGGCCAATTCCGGCCATCTCCAGTAGTGTCCAAGCCCACCCCCGGATTCCCCTTTTTCTCCTCTCTCCATTCCAACCTTCGTCGGCCGCCGTCGTGCTGCCGACCGCCGGCGAGCTTACCGAGCCCGTGCGCCACCCCGACCGACCGGCCATGTCAGCACCCCGTGCCTGCGTAGCGGCTAACTTGGCGCCACGCCAGCGCCACCTCGGCCTCCCTCGGCCCAGTCAACGCCACCCGAGCGGCCACGCCACCTCAGTGTCTCCCCGGGTCCGTGGACATGGTCCACATGGACCGGGCCCGCATGTCAATGTCGGTCCACCTCGGGCTGAGGTCATGCTGATGCAAGAAAGCCCTTTTTCCATTGAAAAATAATTTCGGCCGAAAAGAAATTCCCTGCTGACGCAATAACTCAGATTTTCCTTTAGAAAAATAATTCCAATAATTCAGATTTTCCATTTTCTCTTTTTTTAAACTTCCCGGAGCCCGTTCTCCTTCGTCCTAACTCCGATTGAGCCCATTCAAATTTCTAAATTCATCAAAAATTCCCCTCTATCTATTTCTGGCCTCAATTCAAATTTTTGAAGTCAATTTGAATTTAATTTGAATTTAGTGGGTTATTTTCACGTGTAGACTTCGACGATTCGGGAAAATTCGACGACGAAGATTCAAACCAAGTTGAAGAGCAAGGCAAGTCACACTCCTTGATCATGTTGATCCCAGTTTTCAAAATAAAATTATGTTGATTTAAATTATATGGCATGCAAATTTCTATTCAACGTATTTCAATTCAGTTTTAAATTTAGTTATTGCCACTTGTTATTTCCTCCATTGATATTGAATTCCATATCTTGTCACCCTAGAATAAAACTCTAGTTAGTACATTAGTATTGGCTAGAGAGATTTCATATCAGATGCTTAGACCTGCTTAGCTATAATATTTGTTTTGGAATACTTTCTCACATAAAATGATGAACCTTTCACATAAAATGATATGCTTTTGATATGTGCTCTTGACTTTGGCGATTCAAGGAGGTTTATGGAATATTTTGAAAACAAAATATAAAACTGGTTTAGACTTAGGCAATTGGTTTGATTGGTGGGTGCAGGCATGCCCTGTTAGTCGGAGCCGCAGTGGTTGACTATCGTGCACAGGGGTATGTGGTTGGGCCTAAGTCAATTAAGGACCGGTCTGTGAGCTACTGTTGCAAAGCCCTAATCGTACTACCACCTGGCTGGTATGGGACAGCCCTGGCTGAATAATTTGCGAAAACCTAACCTGAGTCAAGTTGTAGGTTGAAAGTGAAAGTGGTTGGTGCCATGTGAAGTCTCACTTGGGCGAGCGTGGTTAAGCCATGAGAAGTCTCGCCTAGGCTCAAGAGGGGGTCCCGGTCTGGTGGATTCTTTACTGGGGTGAAACCTTAGAGTTGGCTCGACCAGTTTGAAGGCTTTGCATTGTAAAGGCTTTGTCACGACTCCTCGCCGCACACATAAGGAAGTGTGTAAACCGGTGGCAATATGGGATGATCGTGTCTTGTGGGTAAAGCTGTACAACCTCTGCAGAGTGTATAATATATCCGGCATAGCCGTGCCCACGGTCATGGGCATGCTGAGTAAAAGTTTTTCATGGATTAGACTTTGTTTTTCAAAAATGATTTTTCGAAAACCTTATGGATGAATGGAATCCATGAGTGAATGAAAACCATGTGGGTGGATGGAACCCATGAGAGAGATTGGAAGCTTGTGGATGGATGGAGTCCACGAGTGTTTGGAAACGTGTGGATGGATGAAATCCATACATGATCGTTTAGAAAAGATGGTCCGGGTGGGATACCCGTGGATAGGTTGGTGCTTGGTCGAAGCTTGCACTGACAGTATTATTTTCAACTACAACTACTGTTTTTACTTACTGTATTAAATTCAGCAATTTCAATCTATCTACTGTATTTCATTAAATGCCGTTTTATGCAAACTAACCCTATAAGCCTTCCATTGAAGCCTTTATCATTATGTTGCATTTCTCCGTGTGATTTGCGGAGTACAAGTTTGTACTCAACTTGCAATCTCCATACAGAGGAAAATGATGTCGACTACAGTGAAGATCAGGACGAGTAGGCCGCGTCTTACTGTCGTTTGCCTGTGGGTAGGCTTGGGCTTCGCTATTTATTAGTTTACTTCCGCAGTTCTTTTCTTTATTTATATTTGCCAATGGGTGTTGATGTAAGACTTGGCCATAAGACCGTACCCTTTTATTGAATATAATTGGTCAATTGTGCTTGGTATTTATCTTTGTTGTACTGTGTGCACTAATTGATCCTGGACTAGTGCGATTTACACAGAGGATCCAGGAGTCGTTACTCCGGGTTCCGACACAAACTGTCTCATGAGAAAGAATTTGTGAGATTAGTTTTTTTTTTGCATAAAAAAGATCATTTTTTCAGTTTTCATTTTTAGTTTAAGAATAATGTGCTATTCCTTAGTCTATAAGCTATACTCGGCCCAAGCCGTAAAAGTTTAAGAGAAGTAAACTCATGCTTCAATAAAGAACTAGTATAGATCAATCTAAAACTTAATTTAGATTCAAGACTCAACTTAGTATATTTGACATCGCATGAATCATAAGAGAATCACTATAGCAAAACTAGTCCCAAGGTCCGATATGACATGATTTTAGTTCAAATTTCTCATATGTAAGAAAGCTAGCATAGCAAAGCTAAGCTATATATAGAAAGAAATGATAATCTAACAAAATATCACAAGAAATAGCAAGATGAAAAGAAATGTATAATGTCACTAAAGGATAATAGTCAAAACTCCATGTAATTATTTTACAATGCAAGTTACTAAAATTAAATATACATTATGATACAATGGATTCAAAAGAGTCAAACTCCTCACTCAAATTAGGCCAAAAAGACTAATAATCCCCCCAACTCTCCCCGCAAAGAAACAAAACGAGATCAATCAAGAGCTTTGGTGAAAATGTCTACAACCTACTGCTCTGACCTGCAACCTAGTACTCTAACTCTACAAAGTGAAGCACAACATCATCCTTCTCTACATGGTCTCTAAAGAAATAGTATCTAATGTCAATGTGCTTAGTCCTGAAGTGTTGCACTAGATTTTTTTTCCAATATTTATGACGCCAGTGTTGTTACAGACGAGAGAAATACTATCTAAAGCCAACCTATAATTTCGCAGAGTAGATAAGATCTAGAGAACTTGAGAGCAACTACTAGCATCAGCCACATACTCTGTCTCAGCCGTGGACTATACAACAAAGGACTACTTTCTAGATGATCAAGAAATAAAAGATATGCCTAGAAAATGAAGAGGGCTAGAAGCACTCTTTCTATCTATTCTATACCTTGCAAAATCTGCATCAAAAAAGCACGAAGAGAAAGTGTTGAGTAAAAATAATACCAGAGTCTAAAGTTAAAAGTATCCTGAAGGCACTTGAAGATGTGATACACTATCTGACAATGTGAGACACAAGGGGAAGTCTAAAATCGAGAGCACATACGCATAACAAAATGTACGTCTGGCATCAACACCATGGGGTAGAGGAGAGCCGATCATGCTGTGTTACTCCTTCTGGTCAACGGGCTCTTCATTCTCATCAGGATCCAGCACAGTAGAAATAGCATTTAAAGTAGGCATTGGCTTGCTGCTTTCCATGTCGAAGCGCCGAAGAAGGTCCTTTGTGTAATTGCTTTAATGAATAAATATTCCTTCCTTCAGTTGTTTGATTTGAAGACCAAGTAAGAAAGTTAGCTAACCATCATATTCATCTCGAATTCCCTGTTTATATACTATGAAAATCTAGACACATAAGTACGAGAAGAGCTATAGAAAATAATGACATTCATATAAATCTGAACAAGTAGAAAGTCACTGAAGTACGTGAGAGTGAATAAGGTTTTATCTATCAATACTATTTTAAAATTATTTTTAAATAAGAAACTCTTAGCTCTATTATATCAAGATCTAGGGGGGTACGGACGGACACGAAGACAGCAGTTGCTGGCGGCGGCGACCTGCAGATCAGCAGCAGCCGCCTTAGGGCATCTGTAGTGTATGAAAAGAGGAGGTCTTAAGCCACCTTAAGGTCAACCTTATACATTACAGGGGTGACCTTAAGCAGACCCTAAGCAAAAAAAAGGTTAAGGCTGGTCCTCAAGCTAAAGACCTAGCCATAAGCATTAAAATACAATTTTTCTTTATCTGTCATGTGGGACCGTCTTAAGGCCTCTTGGGTTATATACACTATGGAGTTGGTCTTAAGGTTTAGATGGGACCCACCTTAAGACCCTTTGGGTTATATACACTACAAATGTCCTTACTCTGTTTCCACGAATCGCGGAGGATCGGAGAGGAGGCAGTCGGAAAAAGACTCGGTGCATTGTGTCCAGAGTTTTTTTTTTTAACTTCATTGTGTCCGGAAATTTGATTGTTTTTTTGGAGGCACAGCTTTGATTGCTAAGGGCTTCAATATGGAGGGAAGTTACCCACAGCTTCAGATCTGATACATGGAGGAGAATGGGAGAGGAGTAAAGGTGAAGAAAATGATGACGTGCCTCGATCTAGTCCATACAAAAAGAATTAAGGACCCAGATTTGCTTCAATCCATGGGTGGATTTGGTGGTCAACTCCAACTCCAGGTGAGCTCTGACCAATAAAGCTACATATACCCTTGTATGAGCAACAAATTTAATTTGTAGAAAGATGAATTTTATTGTAGCAACCACATGAACAATCTGCAACAATTCGGTACAACAACAGTGGCCAATCAGTGCTCTTCATCTCCAGACCACTCGAATCTACTATCACAGGGATCTCAGGACAAGTGGGAGGCAACTCATCTTCAACAGCTTATCAAAAAAAAAAACTCATCTTCAACAGGCCATTGACAACGACGGACAGTCTCAAGTGTGTA
Organism: Dendrocalamus latiflorus; assembly: GCA_017311315.1. Classification (NCBI taxonomy): domain Eukaryota; kingdom Viridiplantae; phylum Streptophyta; class Magnoliopsida; order Poales; family Poaceae; genus Dendrocalamus; species Dendrocalamus latiflorus. Next base: position 19,984,310 of record CM029649.1, on the reverse strand, counting down.
CTGTGGTTTATAGTTTAAAATTTTGAATTCTCGATGTTTGCTAAAGACAATACGCAGAAAAAAAAATCGCATACGACTTTAGCCAGTACAGCTGAACTCAGTACACTTTTTACTACAATCTTCCTATTGACCCATCTTAAAAAAACGTACAACTTAAAAGCTAGTTTCTGTAGCCCGTACAAACATAAGCCGGCTGAAAGTCCAACCAAACTCGGCCCCATTAGGTTGAACTTTGGAGCCACTGTATAGGGAGATTGCACCCACTGATGACAGTTCACAAAGAACTCACGTAACCGAAAATTGACTCGTTGAGCGGCTCGATGGTGCGCATTGAAACACTGGGGAAGCAAGGAGGGCTTGAAAGCACTTGTCCTAGGCAAAGGACTATTTTTGTTTCTGCATGATGTGGAATGTTTATTTTCCCAAGAGAACGGCGTTTGCACTTAATTGTGAGAATCCTTTCAGGAGTTGGCTGCCTGTAAAAACAAGAAGACAAATGTGGAAACCAAAATAATAGATCAATGCCAGTTGAGAACATTACAAAGGATAATGACTGCAACAAGAAATGAGGACTGCTGGACTGGATTTTCTGATCCTTTTTATTTTGAATGTTCATATGTGTTAGGTTTGGCAAGCCAACGTAAAAATCATGCCATCTTTTCATAGATAGTTGACTGAAAATCAAATAGAAGACTACAAATACAGTGCTTAACTTTTTCTTAGCTTGCGCTCTTTTCCTTGCCAGTACGCAAAAGTTCAAAGCCAATATAAATTTTATGAAGTTTACCACTTTATATTACAAGCAAATTTACCAAAAACATAAAAAGAAGATAAAGGAAACATACTTATTTGTTCTGCAAAGTTTTTCAGAGGGAAAAGCACAAATACATATCATTCTTGAAATGCAATTCATGCCAGTGAACATAATCTCCGAGCGTTGAGAAGGTCCAAATGCTTCATCTGGAAACACCATTTAACAGAAAGAACATTACATAGATACATTTGGCAACACTAATATGCATGGCTCAATAAAAAAACAAAGAATAGGAAAAATAAAACATCACCAAAACAGATGGTCTGAAGCAATAATTGATACTGATGTTGTTTCACGTACCTTAGCAAAGATGAGGCTATTTTGCACCCTTCACGGCAGGAGAGGGCAACGCTCATGTATCAAATAGCATGTAATTAACAAACCACAATTCACACATTGACAACCCGAACAGCAATTTCAGACTCTATGATCAGATTAGAACTGCAACCGAACTGAGAATTTCTACTGTGGCATTTATTCATCAACCCTCCTGCCTCACTAAATTGACCCATTTTAGTAAGTGCACAAACAATTGGCAAATATGAGTGGTGATTGCTCGCATTGTAGCCACTGGACTCCATTGCAAGTAGAATTTCTTTGACCTCATCAACTCTTCTTTCATCACATAGAGCTTTTATCAGGGTATTGTATGTGTAACCATCCGGAACCACACCAGATCTCAACATGACATTAAAAATATTTCGAGCTTTATCTACCTTTTTCATCCTGCAGAAACTCATAATGGGAGCATTGAAGGAATATGCATCAGGAGCAATGCCATCTATTTTCATTTTATGAAGAAGATCAATGGCCTTATTAACATGCCCTGCTAAACAAAGCGCACGCACTAGTACATTGTAAGTATGAGCATTCGGTCTAACACCCCACTCTGCCATCTCATTGAAGCAATCAAAAGCATCATCCAGTTGGTGGGTGTGACATAGCCCGTCAATGAGGGAGGTAAAAGTAATGATATCTGGAATGAACCCGTGTTCCATAAGCATCTTAAGAACAGCCTTAGCATTATGGACATTCCCTAATTTTGAATATCCACTTATCAGTGTGTTAAAGGTAACAAGGTTAGGGACAAAACCTTTCTCTCGCATCTCCTTGACAATCTCCACTGCCCTATCCACTGCACCTGCCTTGACGAGGCAATCTATCACCATGTTGTAAGTTGTCACACTAGACAAGAGCCCATCCAAAAACATGCACTCCAAATAGTGATCTGCCTTTGAAAAACTCTTGTGGTTCAGTAAGGATTTGATGATCACAATATAGACATCAGATCCTGGATTCCCACCTTTCTTAGTGAAATCATCTAGCAACTCACACAAAACGCTCAACTCTACGTATTTCATGGCACAAGAGATCACAATGCCAAATGTCGAATTGTCAAGGAGATACCCCCTAGTGTTCATCTTCTTCACGACCTCGATTGCCTCTTTAGCCATCTCGTTCTTTGATAAGCAATACAGCACAGTATGCCACGCACTTGGGTGCAAAGCCGGCTCACATCCTAACCACTCACTCAACATCCCATACGCCCTGTCTCTTCCCAAGCACCGAAACGCTCCATGAACCAACGTCCTGTACGTAGCCTCGCTTGGTGCCACACCCTTCTCCTTCATCTTATCCAGCACACGAACTGCATCCTCCACCCTGCCAGCATTGCAGAACCCATTGACCAGCATTGTGTACGTGAACACATTCGGCCTGATCCCCGCGCCCTCCATCTGCCTCACCAGCCGGAGCGCCTCGTCAACGATCCCGCGCCGGCAGACACCATGGATGAGCGCGTTGTAAGTGAAGCAGTCGGGCCGACACCCGTCCGCGGGCATCTGCTGGAACCTGAGGTACGCGGCGTCGACGGCGCCGGCCCTCACCGAAGCCGCGATCACCGCGTTGTACACCGAGGTGCTGGGCCTCAGCCCCAGCCGCGGCATTTGCACGAACACCTCGTGGGCGTACGTCGCGAGGCCCAGTCTGCCCCAGCTGCCGATCAGGGCGCAGAGCAGCTCTTCGGAGACCTCGCACCCGCACGCCCTGATCTCCGCCACCAGCGCCGCGGACAACACCACCGGCCCGCGCCGCCACAGCGCGTCGCCGAGGGCACGCCACACCGAGCTGTCCCGAGCGAAGTGGCGCCCGAACCGCGAAGCCCAGACGTAGAGGCGGACGCAGAGGAATGGCTCGTGGGACGCAGCGCGCAGCGCGCGGACGACGAAGCGCGGGCCCAGACGCGGCAGGGCGGCGGCGAACTCCGAGTTGAGCCGCGGGAACCAGTCCTCCTCGGCCAAGATCGACGCCGCTCGGGCCGGGTCGGCGGGTTCGGCAGGATTCCGGCCGGATTTGGTGGAAAGGCTGGATCTTGGTGGGATTTGGCCGGAGAGATTGGTGCGGAAGCGGCGGAGGAGAGTGGGGAGCCTCTTGCTCCTCATCTGCTTCGACTGCGAGGGAGGAAATTCACTTTTTTTTTGGCGTGGTGTTGTCTTCTCTTGCAGGGTTTAAGGGTTCAGGTGAGAGTTGCCATTCTGAAACCACGTGAAGCATATGTTGTTTACGACTGTGGCTTATTAATTTAATAAATAGTAATTATTGAGAGAAGTTAAAAGGTAAAAATAGTTAAAAACAAAAAAAAAACATGCTGAGTACCTAGCCCTATGTTCCATCGCTTCGAACACCAGAATTTTTTTCCTGACTATTGTAAAATCTAAACTATTTCTTACGAAATTCCTGTGTTCAGAATGTTTGGGCCTAACTTTTGGACAACTGAAGGTTAAAATCCTGGCTCAGAAGTAGGAGTATTATGTTAGGAGTAGCATACTTCGAGTTTGCTGTCAACTTTGGTTTTTGAAGAGGGGTGCAATTAGTTATCGCCATTATTCTCAACAAGAAGTCATATGGTGGACTCATGAAAAACCAAGGATAAACTCACCTAACATGCGGTTATATAGTGGGGAAAGTCGCAAAACTTCCTTTGTGGCTACGAGTGTAAATAGACAAACCATCTTAACGATTTGTTGGAGCATGTCTGAGCCACTAATATCTCTAGATTAGATCCTAAATTGTACCTATTCATTTGTAGGAGCGAAAATTCGGCGAGAACACGCATAGCTGAGATGATCAGCACCAGCAGAAAAGCATAACGCACAAACTCATCAGCTTCATCAGACAAAGTTTTCAGGAAAAAAAAAACGCCAGTAATTTTGTATGCATCAGACTTTTCTATGTTCATCCTTCAGAATTCCCTGGAGCAACGCAGGGAGAGAGGTAACTGAGTCAAAGGGAGAATTGAAGAGCTGTAGCAATGAAGTTTAAAGGATGTTCCTTCTTTAAGATCACACTGTAACTGACCAAAAATCTAGCACAAGATATCCAAACTTTGCACTACTTCCATCACATATGTACTGGCACCATGAATAACCATGACCAGTTAGCTCCCTAACACACTTGTCTCGTGGCAATGTAAGGTAAAACAAGAGTATCATCAGGACGGCTTAAAACGTTTTTCTTTTTATCCCACACACTGGCCCTACTTGATGTACTGCGACAGCCACTTGAACCCATCGCCATAGCCCATCTTGCGGACGATGCTGCACATGAACACCTCCAGGGGGCGCACATTGGATTCACCAAGGTTCACCTTGCCCTTGCCGGTCGTGAAGTTGCTCAGCCCCATGTGGTAGCGGAGCTCCTCCTCGGACGCAGCATAGGGGATGTCTATCTTGTTCCCCAGGATCAGGAAGGGGACGCTGGCCAGGGAATCATCCGAGAGGAGGGCGTCGAGTTCCTTCTTGGATTCAGCCAACCTCTCTTTGTCGTATGCGTCCACGAGGTACACCACTGCGTCAACCTGATCAAATGAAAATTGGAAGATACATCAAACAGAAGCAGAAAACAAATATTTTTTGGTGCACCAGCATTCAAGATCATGGAACAGGACTAAGAAGTCAGGATCAGATGGTCTGGAACAGCAGAAGTGGACAAGCATGAAAAGATCACATAGCTTTCTGTGGACCGTATTACTTATAAGATCTATACAAGTCTGCCTTCATAATCATATATAAAAACCAAACTAGAAAAGAGTCTGCCCTAAGGTTGAGCCTTAAGCAGCGAAACATTGTTTGAATTACTTCCTTTTCTATGCTCCTTTTGTTTCAAATTAATCCCGATGCTAATGAAAGGGTAACTACACCATTTAACAGATCAAATAATAAACAGCAAAGGCTCAAGAAGCAAAAATATCAGCTATAGAACATAGTAGATATTCATATCAGACGTCTATGATCTATGCAAATAGTACAACACTACAACTGAAAGACCTCCTTTAGCTTAGTAAGAACCAACTGCATCTAATATTCATACCAGAATTATATAAGGCAAGACATTAAAAAAAACTGCTATCTGAAATTCTGAACAGGAACACAAGGCAGCATTTTCAGTTACAGCAGCTTGCAAGCCATCTGCTAGTAAGTGGTAAGATAAGGAAACTAACAACATCATATGCCATGTAAAGATGCATATCACATGGAAAGTGGCATTGCTAGCCTCCCAGACAATGGAATAATGGTGAAAGAATGGCTAGATGTTGTTTAGACTTTAGTGCATTCCTAGTTATATGTATTATCCATATTATTGTCTCTTTGCATCTCTAATCTAATCATGTTGGTTATTGAATTTGTCTCATTTATATGGCTACGAGTTATGGCATGGTGATAATCTACAGAAGCAATAATAGATTTCAATCAACAAATGATACGATCATACGAAACCCATGAGTTTACACCCTGATTAGTTGCAGTTTCTAACTGGCCCTTAGCCATCTTTAGACTCCCTCTTTGTACCCATTCCCATAATTGAACCCTTCTTTTTAATCTTTCATCTCTTTTGCTGGCAATATTCCTGATTTCATCCCCCTTACACCAAACTCCGCTCACCTACTGCTCTGGCACTACCAACCCTGTACACTCTCAGAGCTCATTTATTTCAGCATACCTATCCTGCTGCAACATTCTAATGCAAGATGTTTCTCTATGTTGCCATCATCAGTCTCTTCATCCAGCCCCCGCTCAAAACGGCGCCTGTTCTTTTCGGCTGCGGCTTATAGCTTTTGGCTGAAATTTTTGAATTTAAGCTGTTTACGGTACAGATTACGGAGAGACAGATACTCATTTGCGATTTTAGCTGGTACAGATGTTGGGCTTTTAACGTGTAGATCGTTTAACTTGTAGACCCCGTCTTGAGAAAATACTTCATTTAAAAGTTAGGTACTGTAGCAAAAGCCAAAAGCCGCCGGCTTGTGACGTAAAGAACAGGCCCTTAGGCTTCTGGCTTATTTTTTACTATTCAACAATTTCGTCTTTTTCTAGTTTTTTTACTTTTTTTGAGCTTTTTTTGTCGGTTCTTTTTTTCCTGCATTCATTTGTACTGTCCGGGATGGACTAACCTGTTTTTTCTATTTTTAAATTTTTTTTAAATTTAATTACACCAAATAAGCCACCATCAGCTACGGTGTTTTTTCAGCTAGCTACAGTGCTTTTCAGCCATAAGTCACTCAAAATTCAGCCATTTTGAGCACACCCACGTCAGTGAGGTATATCCACCACTCGATCCACTAAGCCAACGCCACTACCTCATGAAACAGTACAAAGCTATTTTGAGGGGGGGGGGGACATTTAAGATAGAACATGAGAAGAATAAAATGGCAGACAAAATGCTAGTAACAAGAAGGTGTATGCTAAGAAGAAAAAGAGACAATACCAAATGACCACTAATATTTTGAAAGATGATAGTGAGAGAAAACTCAATTTGAAGCACCTTTTCCCTTTTGATGTATCGGTGATATATTATGAATCTTGATAGTACATCAACGTTGGATAGCATATAGGACTAGGCTACTTATGAATGGAACTACTAAATATCGGACATTAAAAGAGGAAGATGATACCTTGGCATAGTAATCCTTCCACACACGACGAGCAATCTGATGGCCTCCTAAATCAAATGCCTTGAACTTGATCTTCCCAATGCTCAGCTCTTCAGAAGTCGGATACTGCGTAGGCTGATGCTGAACCAATCTCTGCCAGAACCAGAAGGAACACAAACCCAAGTACAAGCTAATTCAGCAAACAGAGGCAAAAACACGAAACCATAGAGTTTCCATTTGTTTTCTATGTTTAAGTTCAGTATATACAGTAACTAAAAGACTGATTAGCAAACCAAGTTGAATAACAAAAATGATCCTTCATATTGTTATATTGAAAAATGTTCAAACATCAAAGTATCAAACTAATTGAAGTTACAATAGAATGTAAATTGTGCAGAGGAGCATGTGCATCAGATCTAACTTGAAAGCCCCAGAATTAGCATCCTATCATTCCAGAGACCAACATGGAATCTTCTTATGCACACAAGACTGAAAGAAGCAAAGTCTCTGCTGTACTATATGGAACTTATCCAGATCTAGCAGGCAATCCAGTCCTCACAGAAATAAAATCTACCCACTGTTATCCTCAACAGGAAACAAAGACTGTCTAGGGTACTTGTCCACCAACTCCTCCAAAAATGGGGGAAATGGAGATATGATCAAAGCCTCCTCAATCTAAAGAAAGGGGAAATTTTTGCAACGCATACACTGAAATTCCACGATGATTTTTAATGTTGAAATGCTACATGAAAAATCCTCAAGAACACTCAACCCTTCGGGTGAACATCTACTAGCATAAACATTTCCAATTTCAAAATTCGAATGGAAACAGCACTCTTCAAATTCAATCTAAACACTTACACATGCACAGATATTGCACACGACACGAACATCTATCAGCATCAGCAGAAAGGACAGGAATCACACAAGAGATTACTCCTAAAACTACACGGACGTAACACATCCCGATCCAGAAATCCTCACAATTCCTCCAAACCTCGTCAAATTACCAATCTTTACCCCCCACAAAGACGCCTCAGAAATGAAAGGCGCCTCAAACCGGGCCAGAAGTCGACAACTCACACAAAAATTCCCGGACAAACCACCCCAGCCACCCAATCCAGATCGCCTAACCTACCACCCCGGGAGAGTTTATAAAAAACATTAGAAAATAAAAAAAAAGGCAGCGATTTTTTCCCCCGACCTCGTCCTTGAGCATGTGGAGGAGCGTGGTCTTGCCGGCGTTGTCGAGGCCGAGGAAGAGGATCTTGGCCTCCTTCTGCCACAGCCCCAGCGACGCCAGCACCCCGTAGAACCAGTCCACCAGGAACATCTCCGCTCCGATCGCCGGCCGCCGGTGGCCTCCCTCTCTCTCTCTCTCTCGGAGACGACGACGACGACGAGAGGACGGATCTTGACGCGGACCCGCTAAGGAGGGGAGCAAATGGTGACGTGGCGGCCAATCCCGCCGCTGCACCGGGGTTACTAGGGGTGGCGCCTGAGGATGACACGTGGGGACCGGCGGTCAGAGGGGTAGGTGGGGGTTCGTTGGTTTGGAAAAATACAATGGACCAGTAGCTCGAGGATTTCCCATTCATTTTTACGTGTACCCACGTTTCAAACAGCGAAAGCCAAAATCCGGCTGGAACCGGGTGGGACGGGTTATTTTCCTAGTCCCTCTTCTTAAGCTATTGAAACACGTTAGTTTCTTAATTTTATTTTTTTATTTTTTTCTCCTATTTATTTATATTGTTCATGAATATATAATAATGTTTTTTATTTTTATATATTTTATTTTAATTTTTAATTAAAGTAATTAGAAAAGGCTAACAACCACTACAATATATTTTCAATCATTTCAGTGTAAAATAGATAGAAACCTAGGCTTAAAAGCCGGTTGGTGCACTACTACATAGCTTCTTTTTTTTTATATTATCCGTAGATATGTAATAGTATTTTTTTTATTCGAATATCTTAAAAAATTAACAAACATTTTCATATCATTTCATTCAAAAGACACAGTACTTTTAGTTTTAAATACGTTTGGCTTTTCTCTGTGGGTTCTTCTCCTCCGTTTCTACGCAGGAGCATCAGAATTTTCTAGGCTATGTTGTGCTTGTCGATTAATTGAGCACTTCGATATGTGTGAACATCATCGTATGATCAAGTCGTAATTGAACCTGAAGTCTGAAAAAGACCACAAACCAAGTAATCAACCAGCTGGTTTGACTGGACTGTGAAATTTCTACAGAGTTGACAAATCTTGACAGGCCTCCATGGGAAGGCACAAGGCAGCATCGTTCTTTTCTTTCTTTCAAACCCTCTTAAGGGTCTAGATCCTTCCATTCCGTGTGGCTGCGTGTCTCTTTTGGACAGCCTGTAAATCGCTGCAGCTTCTTCTCCATTGGTCGGAGGTTCCCAAGCTGGTTGCAAAAGGGCGAGAAAGTTCAGAACTTTTCTTCTTCCCTAGCTGAGATGCTACTACACCAAGCTGTCCAAGAACAGACAACAGCTAGGAGCTGTGCAAGAAATACATACCAGCGACCAAGATGCTGTGGATACTGTGCATGGCGCAGTATTCTTCTGAGATCATACTGTGGGCCTGTCTGAACATCCATTTTGGGTTTATGTGCTTGTTTTGTAGCATCGTTCTTGGGCCAGGCTTCCATAACCTAAGATACCAAACCTCATGGCTTAAATCATGGCACTTGATTATCTAGAAAGATATCAGCCATTTGATTAGTGGTGAAACCAGTCTTAGAATAGAAGAATGAGTTAGATGAAGAGCACAATAGCCCAAAATGAACAGTTTCAGTATGCACAGTGGTTGTACCACAATTCAGCTTTTTTTCATCAAGTACTGTGATCTTGGCAACAGGTAGCCAGGATTGCAGATGAACACCAGATCTGAAATCTGACAGCATCAATTTAATACGTCAGAAGATCTTACACGAAAAGACTGTACTGCGGTAAAAACAGCAGTACAGTTATTAGAGCAAGTTTAATAGTACAGATAGCTGCTACCTCTAATACATTTCCATGTCATCAAAAGATAATGATGCAGTCAACTCATACAATAAGCTGGCTATAAGTTGTCTCCACAAGAGCTCTCAATCATTTAATACATACATGGGTATTGATAATTTAATACATGCATGGGTATAGCAATTAGTTCTCTGGGTACATGCATGGATAATGCCTCTTTTCCTGTGCTATAGCCTGACTCTTGCATGGGAGTCGGCTTGGCTCTCTCTCTCTCTCCTTTTCTCTTCCCTCCACATAGGACTATGCTGACATGGATTCCCTTATAGCTAGCACAGTCAGCCTTATTAAACTTGCTCTTAGTATTCAGTGCTGTAACAACTAGCAAAGTTTAATCTACTATGGCTAGTGCTGTGGCTACTTCTTCGACTTCTCAGAGCCCTGAAAGGTTTGTTCCTCTGGACTTGTTTCTCACCTCCTCTGACCTCCATCCAGAATAGCATCTAAACCCTTTCTTGCAAAAGGGATAGGAATAGGATTCAGGTCAGCTCCACTACTGGAAACCATCAAGAATAAGATCTGACGGAAGCAGGCAGGCAGGCAGGCATCGACTGAGCAGACAGGTCAGGTCTCACAAGCATAAGGAGCAGCCATCAGCACCAACTGGAGGGCTGTGCATCACAATAAGATCAAGGGAATTTTATCCCATTGTTCAAACAAATTCTTTTGCCCATGAAGGGAGAGGTGCCCAGAAGGTGACGGGCAATCCAGTGACCGGGTGTACAAATGACAGGCTCTCTGCGTGCAACACATGGCCATCACAATCTACACCGTTCCACTCAATCACTCCACCATACTTCATATCACCTCTGATAGGGAACCCAAGAAACTGACAGTGTAGACGAATCTGATGTGTTTGACCACTTTGAGGATAGGCTCTAACCAAAATGATTCTGTTCTTCACATCATCATTTGAAGTATGGTCAGCTGCCTTTTCTTGTGCAGTAATCGACTCTATTTCATCAATGTCCAAATTAGATGGTTCTCTAAACTATCCCTTACCATTGGTTCCTAACACTTCAAATTTTGTGCTCATGTCCCTTATAACGGAACCCCCTGGTAGTGTTCGGCCAACATCAGACATAGCATATACACACCAAGCACCGTGCTTCGATTGCCCATGACCAGAACATATCTTAATCTTCTCCCACGTTGGTGGATAACCTACACAAAGAGTTAGATATGTTTTCTTAACTTTGTGCTCAGTGAAGGCCTTCACTAGCTTCCCTGCAACCTTGTTGCATTTGGTAATGACCATGAGCCCACTGGTATCACGATTTAGCCTGTTGGCAAGGTGAAGGTTAGGCTTAGTGGATGGATCCCCTGCAGGTCATAGAAAGATTTGCCTTTATTTACAAATAGCAAAGCAACAATAATAAGAACTCAAAGACACACTAGAGTCACGACTTTAAATTGTGAAGATCTAGATGACAAAATATAGCAAGGCAATATTCTGATATTATATCAGGCTATTAAAATGTTGAATATTTGCTTGCAGACAGAAGGCAGACACATTGGAAATTTTGTTTCTCATCTCCTAACCTGGCATCAGTTGCTATCAAAACTTGCTATCAGAAGGACTTGGTGCAAACCAGTGGGAACTCATTTGATCATTTCACAAAATTTTGGAGACCAGGTAAGCAAAATGCCATGGAGTGACTATTGTATTTCATGCAAGAATACTAGAATGCACAGTTGCACAAAGATAGATATAATATTGTCCATTTATTCCAATCTATATTCAGTAGAAAAATGGTCAACTTTGATCCTATACCCCCATTAGATTGTGTTGACGCTTTCCATAGAATCGATTGGCTAAAGTCAACTGTCTCGCACTGCAGAAGTATCTATAGCTTAGACAATGATGATACGTACACCACCCTTCTGCTTTTTCATCTGCTATACATAAGCTCTAGTTATATACTTACAGTATGTATGATATACTTACAGTACATATGGGAAATGGTGGAATGGATTCAAAATTTGTCTTGTTCTATTGCTCAAATCTACATTGCAATTGTATTTCCTGTTATCGCATCTTACACGTTCTAACATCAGAACTATAGCATCATGTCATACTTACTGAATGAGTTATTTGCTCACAAGTTTCAACTTGTGGCCCAACCTTTCAAATTTTTGGCATATATAGCACATTTTCAACTTGTATTTGCAAAAATAGCCGTATGCGTATGACAATGACAAAAATATCAGTTCTACTAGAGCCCGGCCGCCGGGCGGCCACGCGCTTGTAGCCGGGCCACCACGCGGTAGGTGCCTAAATTTGTAATTTATATGTCATATTTGTTTGGATTTTTAAATATAGTAAATGAACTCAAAAAATTATGAAATTCTATGCACAGCCTCTTGACACAACATACTTTATTGTGTAATTTTTTATAATTTTATCCACCCTCAATGTTTCTCAAAAATTCATACAATTTTGATATTTGTAGGAGTTGTTACATATAGTAAACGAGTTCCAAAATTATAAAATTTTATGTGAAGACTTTTGACACAGTTGATCTAATTGTATGATTTTTTGGGAATTTTATGTACTTTGAATGTTAATTTATATTAATTTAATCATAATTAGCGATATGCGATGCTCATTTAATTAGCATGCATACGTGATTGCAGTTGGTTTGTAAATTATAAATTAATATAATGGTTTAATTTAGTTTGAAATTGATTTATGGATTTGGAACATTAGGATTTGGTAGTAAGATGGTAACAAAGGCACTTTCTTTTAAAGAATTGAATGCAAAACGACGACGACATTTGATGTTGCGAATTAAAATAGACTTTATAATAAACCTAAAAATAACATGATGCGCAGGATTTAGTTACGTGCATAAGAAACAACATCATGCACGATGGAACAAACCAAAGTATTCCTACGATACATATACGCCTTTTTGGAATGGAAATAAGTTCGACCTTCAGGGACTAGTTCGGAATGGCTCGACCTACTGCGTGGACTGGGGCTATTTTTACTTCTTTGTGAGCTCGATGTTGAACTCCTCGATGGCCTCTTTGGCCTTGACCGCTATTTCTCTCTTTTTCTCGCGCTCTCTCGCGAGCCTCGTGTTCCCTGCGTGTACACACCTTGAGATGAGCTTTTGTCTCCCAATATATATGTTTAGTTTGCTCGTCATTACGGTGCTTCTCCTCTCGGATCTCGCAACCCCTTTTGACATTCTACTCCTCGTAGTCGAGAGTCCATTGGACATGTGGGTGGATCTCTATTTCGATCCACTTGCAGTAGCCATATAACGGTTTTGGGGACTATAAGTAGTCGGGAGAGGTTGTTAGTGCGTACTTTAAAAGAGAAATAGTAGCAGAGAACACACTGTAACTAGTCCTTACCGACTGTCAATAGCTGCTCGTGTCCCGATGGTGTTTGGATAGTCACAGGAGTAGTTCGCGCAACCCCAGTAATGCATGCCCAGGTTGAGGCGTTATGTAGACTTAAAGAACTTACATGGGTCCTTGCACCAAGAGAGGAGCAGCGTCTCCCCCTCAGGCGGGTGTTGCAACGAATGCTCGGTTGAAACGTTCAGGACGGACATGCTCCTATGCGGGCGTCATTGTGGAGAGGTAACCTCTTGGCACACTCCGCTTGTTTGTCCCGTGCCGCAACAGCCATTGCTTATTCGTCACAGGCTGTAGCAGATCTTACTAGTTTGCGGGCTCCTGTCATTGCTTCATCATCTTTTCCATTACTTTTCCTGCCTCTTGTGTATCCCGACATAGTGAAGGAAACTCTAGTGTAGTGCTGAGTTTGGTTGTGTAGTGTTATCTCCTAGATCTCTTCCATCTCCTTTTATAAGACAAAGAGTTGGCATAGTGTGGTTAATTTCATGTCACTACCCTGCAAGGCAGAGTGTTGTGTTGTGTCCATGCTGTCCACCCTTGCCCACTTCCTCTGCACACGCTTGTATGTGTGTTTGTGCCATCCCCCTCGCCCGCTCCCTCGTGCGTACACTTGTCACTTTGTCCGTATCATCCCCTGGCATGCTCCCTCATACGCACATTTGTCACTCTGTCTGTGTCGTCCCCCCTCGCCCGCTCCCTCGTGTGCACACTTGTCACTCTGTCCGTACCGTGCCCCCTGACTCACTCCCTCATGCGCACACTTGTCATTGTGTACGTGTCGTCCCCCCTCGTCCACTCCCTCTGCGCACACTTATCACTCTATCCATGCTGTCCCCGCTGACCCGCTCCCTCATGCGCACACTTGTCACTGTGTACGTGTCGTCCCCCCCTCGCCCGCTCCCTCTGCGCACACTTGTCTATGTGTCCGTGCTGTCCTCCCTCACCTGCTCCCTCGTACGCACACTTGTCACTCTGTCCGTGTCGTCCTCCTCGCCTGCTCTCTCATGCACATATGTGGAGATGCTTGTACAATGGTTGTCACCTGTTGTAACTAAATGGTTGACGTGTCATTGAGGAATTGATATGAACATGAATTAATTTAATAAATAGAAAGATACATGAAATCATGACAAGAAATGGTGACTAGACAAGCTCGGTCTATTGGGGCAATCTCTCATTTAGTACCCTAGGTCTTGCCTTGTTCGACGCCTCGTCATTCCGCACTCTCTTCGTCCATATGTCCCATGTAGTTGTAATTCTCTAAAGGCATGCGTGTCATTAGGCTACGTGCCATGCAATCCTCTTTGTTTGTATGATCTACGTTTGTTCAATGCATATGGACGCCTCTAGGTTAATGCACATGATGCAACGCTGAAACAGTCAACATGCAATCGTCTACTACGGTATAAGCATGGATATACGGAGCTCTTGCAATCGCTCATCTAAACTGTGTTTCGCTTCTTGTAGGAAGAACCTTCTTTGTCATACAGTAATATTGCATGGCAGACGCCAAGGGGCCAGCCATAGTAGGGTCACCAAAGAAAAACCTTCCCCTGGAAAGAAGGGAGGACTTCGGTCCTAACTACCGCTTGATGCCAAACAGGCGGGCTTAACCAATATGGCCGAAATGCAGACACAGGAAGGACGCGGTCGTACAGGAGGTCGAAGGCCATTTTGATGGTGGGCAACATTTCTTCGATGCCCACACTCTGGGGTACAATTAGCTGATAGTTTATTTTCTTTTATTGCTAATAGAGCTTCCATGTTAACCCTCCTTTCCAGTAGATGACGATATGCGATTTCGTTCGCTGGATCGATCCTCTCTATGAACGCTATGTTGTGAGATATGTGGATACACTGTGGGAGAGAAAGTTAGAGATGGAGGTGCGGATTAACAGTCTCAATGAGGAGAACGATGACTTCCGCCAACAGATGTAGCGTGAGAGGGGCAACGAGGAAGTCGTCAACATAGGAAGTTCCTATGATCCCACATGCTATTGCGCGAACCCGAGCTGCATATGTATGTGCCACTACAACGACGGCCAGCCATATCCGAGGCACCCCCACTGCAATACTTCATGTGGGTAGCGCGAGACACCTTCTATCAGTAGGCACACACAGAGAAGCTTGTAGCACGGTACTCTCCCCTGTAGTTCGTGGTTATGTTCAATCCCCTAAAGCATGTAACTGAATGGTATACATGTTGCTGTGGTTGATATTTATTGAGTGGATTGTTCAAACATTGTGTTGTGTGTATTAAGCTAGAGCGGTCAATATGCATTGAATAAATGCACATCATACAAAGGAGTATAAATAAGAACGCAACAGTATTACAGACATCATGTGCGATAATAGATTATGGAGTAAATCATTCAAGTAATCAATTTATTAATTGCCAATTACATCTCAAATTGATACAAATATGAATTAATGCGATACATTAAAAAGATACATGAAATTATGACACTGAATGACGACCAGATGACCTCAGTCTATTGGGGCCAATCCTTTATTGAGTGCCCGGAGGTCTTGCATATTCTGCATTTCACTATGCAGGTAATGCTAGTATGTTGGCTCACATCCATGTCGTTCTGGAAACACCGCATCTACCTATGTCCCTTGGCAATTATCTTCAACTCCTTGTTGGGGGCCATTGCAGCATGTTCGACCAAAGATCCCTATAATTCATGTCCAAGCTGTAGGAGTGAAACTCTGCGCTCCACGTACTAAAAAGGTGTTGCATGTCATAGTACTCTGAGATGTTCAGCTCGGACATATGCCTCATTTACATACATGTCTTGTACACATGCGAGCATAGCTGTGTAGGAGCTTTGGCTTGTTGCAGGTGCATGTTACCACATCACCTAGGGTGCATACCTATTTCATTTCAACCCTAGCATGACTGTTCACATATTTTTGTCGCCTGATCTCATACTTCCTCCAGACGCCATCGATTACCCAGATGTCGTGCATTCTGGCCTTCTCCATCTTCTGGTCCATATGCCTCTGTATGTTCTAGGATCATTTCTTGCATTCGTCTATTTGATGCCTGGCTGCGGTGGCTCTATTGATGAAATAACCGACAGTGCGAGTCCATGTCTTCTCCATAATCGCAGTGATGGAGAGGCACCGTACGCCTTTTAGAACGTTGTTGTATACCTCGGACATGTTAGTCGTCATAATCCCATACCTCGCACCGTCCATATCATAGAGAAGGGACCATTTCTCTAATTCAAGAGGGTGCCGACGAATCCACTCTGAGAAACTTATGGCACCGCGGGGTTGCTCTCCCTCCGTAATTCGCCTTTCTAGCTCTGTCCAGATGGACTCGAACTTCTGCCTCTAATTTTGTAGACACAATGCCTTGAACATTTTCAGAACTTCCTGGCTGCAGAATCATGTGAAGAAGTTAGATGCAAGATACCTCATGTACCACCGGGTTTGTACATCATTCCACTGCTGAGGAGGACCATTTGGGAAAGAATGACAATCAACACTAACCAAGAAACTCCACTTACAGAAATTCAGTTCAAAGTGAATACATCAATATCCTATGAATGCGATGAACCAAGTCCTAACAACAACCACGAGACAGTTCATAGAGTAATGACCTCCAGGATTTGCACCTACGATTCAAGAGGAGGGGGCGAGTTTTTGCTCCTCCTCTGCATGAATTCGCAATCCTGTTTGTTCTGAAGTCCAAACTGAACCAACTAAATGAGCAATCTTTTGGCATTGCTATCACTGGATATCTCAAGACAACAAGCTGCAGTAGTAATCAAATCTGCACTTCATCATCACGACCAACTCATGAAATCACCAGCAACGAGCTCTGCAGCATCGCATCGGCAAGATTTCGCAGCGCCATTGCCACCTAAAGGCGCGAACTTCTAGAGCTCAAGAGAGCAAACTTTTGGGTGTGCCCAAGGCGGCGGTGGAGCAAGGGAGGGCGGAGCAGTAGACGACGGCGGGCTTGTCGACGACGGCGATCCACTCGTCCTCGAACACAAGGGCGGTGGAGTGGGCGGAGGCCGTCATGGCGTGCCGGAGCTCGACGTCCTTGAAGGCGGCCGGGCAGGGAGGGGACACCGGGCACGGGTCTCCCCGGTCGCTGACATCGCCGGGGTTTGGCCGCCTGAGCCTGCGGCTGCGGCAGCGGCGAGGCGGCGCCGGGTGGTGGCAGCCTAGTAGGGCTTGGGGCGGGGGTAGTCTTGTCATTTCCACCCATGAGGAGGCCGAGCCCAATAAAACACGGGAAAATTTGTTCAGTAGCACTGAAAGATCACCTCTTTCGGAAAATACCACTAAAAAAACAGGGTACTGAAAATTACCACCGAAAAGTTCATTTTTCTTCGGGATTTAGCATTTTGGACAAAATTACCCATCTCCCTCCCCTCCCTCACCTTCTCTCCTCCTGCGCCCCGCCCCGTCCGCCTCCCTCCCTCTTTGCCGCCGGCCTCCCCGCCTCCTCCCCGCTCCTCTCCCTCTTCTCCCCGCTCCTCCTCGCCCCCGCCTCCTCCCCGCTCCTCTCCCTCTTCTCCCCGCTCCTCCTCGCCCCAGTCGCCCTTACCCCTCCGCTCCTCCTCCTCCGCAGTCGGCTGGCCGAACAGAGGAGGTGTGGGGCGCATGGCGGCGGCGGGGGCTCCGGCGAGGGGGCCAAAGGGGCAGGGTGAGCTGGAAAAATGCGTCCCCGGGGAGGTGTGGAAGCTGATGGGGGAGGCGGCACGGCCCGGGACGGCGCTGGTCGGCGGGGACAGCTGTTTGAGCGGCCGGCGTTGAGGTTGGAAGGGGGCGGCGGCGCCGGCGGGGGAGGGGAGAAATTGGAGACGAGCAGGAGTATGAGCAGGTCAAGGGGAGCGCACCAAGGCGGTTGGAGAAGGCGGGGGAGACCCAGAGAGAGCCGGCGGCGAGAGCTCAGGGCGGCGCGGCCATGCGCACGATGCCGGCGACGCACGGGCAGGGGGAGCTTCGGCCGGCGGTCGGGATGGTGTCGCCGTGTCACGGTGAGGCTCTTCTTCGTCGTCGCAGCTCCTCCGGCCGCCGTCCTCCGCCCGTGGCCGCCCGGATCTCCAATCCTCCGCTCGGATCTCCACCGTCCGCCCGGGGTCGGCGCCGGATCCGCCTCGCTTCGTCCGTCCGAGGTCGCCGGATCCGCCTCGCCCACCTCGTCTCGTCCGCCCGGGGTCACATCGTCCTCGGGGAGGAGGGACAGGGCCCGCGGAGGGCGAGGAGGAGGGAGAGGAGGGGGAGCGGGGAGAAGAGGGAGAGGAGCGGGGAGGAGGCGGGGGCGAGGAGGAGCGGGGAGAAGAGGGAGAGGAGCGGGGAGGAGGCGGGGAGGCCGGTGGCAAAGAGGGAGGGAGGCGGACGGGGCGGGGCGCAGGAGGAGAGAATGTGAGGGAGGGGAGGGAGAGGGTTAATTTTGTTCAAAATGCTAAATCCCGAAGAAAAATGAATTTTTCGGTGGTAATTTTCGGCACCCTGTTTTTTTAGTGGTATTTTTCGAAAGAGGTGAACAAATTTTCCCATAAAACACACACTAGTAGCACCAAGTATTCTCTTCCTCTTCTCCCCAGCAAGAGGGCGAAACCCAACCAACCCTAGCCTCCATCGCCGTCGCCGTCGCCGCCGTCTCCGGCGACCCTCCTACAACACCGGCGTGTACCCCGTACGCTCTCTTCTGTGGCGAGCGATTGCCGGCGAATCTGAGGCCTGAGCGCTGAGGTGGTGGTGGTGGTGGTGGTGGGCGATTTGGGGGGAAAGGGAGGAGGATGGGATCGTCGTCGAAGGTGGTGCGGCCGGAGGAGGTGCTGGAGTCGCTCAAGAACGACGGCACCATCGATGCGCTCCGCATGAAGATCATCGCCCAGCTCAAGGCCAACGTACGCGCGCCTCCCTCCCTTCTTCCTCTTCCAATCTCCCTCTCCTGCTGGGCTGCTTGCGACCTGGTTCTTGCGTCTCGGCGGCGGCGGCGGCCAGTTCCCTCGTGCCGAGGGCGGCGATGGCGAGGTGGTAGAGTGGAGGACATTGGCGTGGAGTGGCCATGGCTATGGATTCTTTCGAGCCTTTTGTGCTACTCTTATGTTAAAAAAAAATCACTTCTTGTTGTGTGATTTTGAAGCATTGCCTGGTTAGAAACCACTTCTTGCTAAAGGCAGTAAACCCTGTTTAGGAGATATAATCATTGTATGTAACTTTGTTCCTTTGCGAAGCAACCACGTTCATGCTTTACTACCCTGGTTGGCTTCACTGCATAAAACTGATGGAATTGTGGGATCTGTGACTAAATTGCTCCAATTGAGTTAGTGCTTAGGTGTTTTTAGTTATTGTTGTTTCGATTCATGTGAGTCAGTGTTGTGTTTCCCTTGAGGACTTTTAATGGAGGAATTTAGAACATCACTGCGGTTGGTTTGAATTAGAATGCCCACTTATCCTTTGATGCTGTTAATTGTTTGCCTCATTGCTTGCAATGTCTTTTTCCCCTGATCAACATGAGATTTTCTATTTTCTAGCATCTTTCTTTTTCCAATTAACACGTGGAAATTTTCTACCTAGTATGACAGGATAGTTCTGAACAATGTAGAATATAGGCCTTTGAGAAGTGCCTTATGTTGTAGGCATTTCGTTGCTAACGGTTTCTTTACATTGCTCTATGTGGGATTCACGATTGATGGAGTAGTGGGAACTTGGCATTAACCTTTCTAATTTGATTTCAGGAGGATATGAAGAAAAACACTATGATGATGGTGGAGCAAAGCAAAGTTCTAAACACTCCTGGAGCTGAGAAAAAGACCAAAAGGGAGTTGTTTGACGCACTTCGGCAAGAATTGGAGTAAGCACTTTTCCCTTCTGTATAAATTACTAATGTGTTATTGCATTGAGCAAACAGGGTATGCTCAATAAAATCTTCAGAGGAAAAGGACATTGTGTGGATTGGAGTTTCATCTTTAGCGTTTAGACAGCTTTTCTCTAAATGGAGCTAATTTTTGGATGCTACATACAAAAAAGAACTGTATATAAGTTTGACTTTCTGAGCACACATAATCCTTCAAGACAACACATTTTCCAATCATATCTTTTACTGACTGTTGCTTGCTCCGAATGTAGTTCTGATCTAGCTCCCGATGATATGATAATAGTGGAATAGACAGGTCGTACTTGACATTCTTCTGCTGTACCTTTTGTATTATTGGAAGTTTAAAACTTACATATTCTGCATTTGGTTTGGACACATTGTAACTTTGCACCCGTTGGATCCGGATTTAGCCAATCCAGAATTCTGTATGATTCCACTGCACTATTCCCTAAATCAGTGGAATTGGATGGTGCCTACAGATACATTATTGTACATCAAATACATATCTTATGAATGTGTAAATATAATGGTGGACTTACATATGGATCGATCTGGCCGAAATCATTAAGAAGCAGCAGTGGAAATAGAAACTTCACATAAGTGGGACCCTCAGGACTTGCCCACAGGTAGCCAACTGGGGTTCGCGACCTAATTCTTGGCCTCATCATCTTCTAATTCTGTTGACTCCTTTAGATGACCGAAGGACTTGACTTTTCTCCTACTTACTCAATAATAGTAATTGAGTAAGAATGAATACAGAGATACTTAGCAAGCCACTATATAGAATGTAATAATAATAGATGCAAGGCTGTTAAGGGAGTCTTGATGTTCTTTTAGTTGCGAAAATACCATTATTTTGATCTACAATTATAAGAAATTTCTGAGACTTAGCATTTTTACTAAATCATATTTTTAAAGATTGTAATAGTGTACAGTAATAATAGTAGTACAGGTTCCATCCACCTGTTACAGGGCATGGTTCCATCCATAATATGCTTGTTTTATTATCAGGGTTACATCTACCTTAATATCACTAGATTACATTCATCTAGGGCAATCCAAATCCAGAGTTACATCCATCCGACGAGTTTTTCATCCCACCCACAAAGTTTTAGAAATAGGCACTAACGCGGGCCTAAGCACTGGGTGGAGCCTCGCCGCTGCGCCTTGGCCAAAATCGGCAGACTAGGCGACCAGCCCGCGTAAGTGGCCTTCGGCGGTCAAAGGCGGAGCCGTTGCCACACCAAATCCACCGGGACTGCACGCTATTGAAGCCTCCACCTCATCGGAATCCGCCACGCCGCCTCTACCTTGCCGGAATCCGCCACGTCGCGACTGAGGTTCGTTCCGCCTCCTCCTCCCCCCTTTGGCGTCTCCCCTGAGCCCCCTCCGTCATCTCCCTTGCGCCGGCCTCATGGCCTCACCTCCATGCCACAGATCTACAGGAGAGGCAGGCGAGCCGACGAGGGAAGGCATCGGCTTACGGGAGAGGAAGGCGACGACAGATGCCAGAGGGGAGAAGGCGAGCTAGGGAGAGAGTGAAGGCGAGGCGTGCGTGTGCGGTGAAAAATGAGAACGGGGAGAGAGAAGAGATAAGGGGTGAGGCGTGCATGTGCGGTGAGAAGTGAACGGGGAAAGAGAGAGAAGAGATATGGGGTGTGCGATGAGAATGGAAAGAAAGGAGATAAGGGGGAGGTAAATGGGCCGGTGGGCCGGCTATATGCATAAATAGGCCCAAGACTAAATAGGTTGGGAAGAAAATAAAATAGAAGTTGATAAATCTCATTTTTAATTCCGCTGCCTAGCCTAGGCCCTCTAGGCGCTAGGCCCCCACGGCCCCACCTCACCGCCCGTCTAGCGTCTTCTTGAACATTGGGTATTAATTTGCTAATCCATGCAATTGACCAAGATTAAAACTCTAATATTTAATTCTAACTTCATAATTAAATTTTGTTCTTATTTTTATTTATAAATTATGTTTTTATCAAATTCCTTATTTGAATATTTCGTAAAGACTTAAACTTTGAATTCTAAAGTTGATCATATGGGAATTGGACATAGAGACACACTAATTCTTTGGCTGCCATCTACATGGGTTGGGCCCACCTGTTGTTAAGAGAGAGGGAGCCAGAGAGGGCAACCAAGGAAAATAGGGGTGGTTGGTCGAATAGAGGACGCAGGGGTGCACGGTCGAGCAGTGGTGGTGAAGGCGAGGGGCGGTCGGAGGGAGGGTGACAAGCGACAAAATGGAGCGCGGGGATGGCAAGGAAGCTACTAAGGGAGACAACATGAGCCGAGGTGGACCAGAGGTGGCTCGGCGATGGCTCAGGCGGTCGGGCGTGGGGAAGAACAGGGGCGGTGACTGCCGGAGGTAAGGGAGAAGAAGGGGAGGTGTGCATGGGCACGAGTGAGGTTGAGGGAGACTTACTGAGCAAGCCGAGGAGGCATCGGAGAGGGCCGACGACGTGAGGCCGAGGCGGCGCGGGGAGGCCGGTGTAGGGGCGGTGCTCAGGCAAAGGGGAGCTTAGTTCAGTGGTCGAGGAAGGATGAGAGTGTCGTGGAGAGGCTCTCGGAGGGCTGAATCGAGGGGAGGCTCACCAGAGCTCGAGCGGTGAAGGCGGCGGCAATTTTGGTCGAGATGGAGGAAAAAGATGGTGCAGTGGCACCGGGTGAAGGAATCATGCAATTGCGGGTGGGAAATGCAATTGGAGGCGTGGAACACGGGATGACGCAGGTGATTTGGGGAAAAGTTCACTAGAGTGGTCAGAACGGCGAGGGGAAGTGGCGGGTTTTAATCTTGATTTGCTTTTGCCTTTAATCAAAATTTGATTTTAAAATTCGTTTTTCTGCCTTGAATTTCAAATTCAAATTTTTGCTTGGTTTGATTTCCAACTGCTTTGCTCCTTGATTTTTGTTTTTATATTTGCTAATTGAATTAGTTTGGCAAAACCAAATCAAAAATCCAGGAAAATCCAAATAACACCGAAATGCAATAAAAGATTTAAATTTATCATAGTTTCAACATTTCCCAAATTTGGGATATTACAGCACCTCAGAAGATGCATTTGTCACTAAACTACATTTTACCATTGTTTCCTGCTTTTTTATCAACTTTCTTTAGATAGGTTTTTTTTTCCCAACTTAGCCTCAAGCAGAAGAAATAATTTATCAAACCTATAAAGCAGTGCTGACTCGTTTATGGAATGCAGAACTCCAGTCCTTGAGAAAGCTTCGAAGGCTGTTTGGGAGCTGATACTTGACAGTGGCGGACTAGGGAAAGAGATCACTGAGACAGTTGAGAAAGTCTTCTACCGGCTCAGCGGAATTGACATGATGCCACCTCCGCCTTCAACATCTGGTGCTCACCGCGATAAAGAAGGAAACATGGCTGTAGAGGAGGGTGAGAAGAGCAAGGAGATGGATTGCTCTGAACCATCATCAAGGAAGAGGCCATTCAGTGACATCAGTGCAAAAAGAGCAGGTGCTGTACCAAATGGTGGTGCTACAGACCAGCATGATGAGTCCGAGGAGGGCAACCAAAAGATGTGATGCCAGTCTTCCCTTTGTTGTAATTTTCAGTTCTTGCAGGCTAAATTAGCTGTGGTGTTTCCTTGGTTGAAATTACTGAAAAACCTGGGCATCGATATAGGTCACAATCTAGGGTTGTATGATGTGTGCTTATGTGATCTCTGTTTATACTAGTCAAGTTCTGTAAGTGACTTCTATAGGATGTTTCAGCTTTGAAGAGAGCTAACTGTCTCTTCTTCTGACCGTAGAACAATTTGTCTGACTATTTCCTTGAAATTGTCTTGAGTTGTTGGATACTAGTACGAAAATATGTGGATGCCAATCTTGATTTCTTAAAATTATCTATCTGCCTCGCCGGTGTGTATTTCGATAGATAGTATTTACATAAATTGTACGTAGAGAGTACTGTTGTTTATATGAGAAGTGCCCCGAAAATGAACACACGCTTAGGTATGTACTTTAGAAGGTATACCTCCGAAAGTAAGACTAGTGTCGAGCCCAGCGGATGGCATGCACGCCGGCAGCGCCAAGCATCACTTCTGAGACTGGTCTGGTTTGTAGATGTGTTGGCGCCAAAATTGGGAGACATGACTGAATATATTTTGCCTTTTTGTCGCATTTACTATATATCTTCATTATTAAGAGTATGTAAATCGCCCAAAACCCTACTGCAAATATCAATAAAGCTTTCATCTTTCCGCTGATTAATGGAACACCGGAGGGTCGATGTCATCTACTGGATCGCCTTTCAACATCAGCAAGACGGCAGAAATTCCCAGTCCGAAAACTTACAACTAAAGGGTAATTGAACACAACAGAATACGGTCATGTACTTTTTCAGCTTTTGACTTCTGCTTTTGATTTTTCTACAGTAATTAGCTTTTAAACAAATTTTTTTTAAAATAAGATCTGCTAGTTAATTGTAGTACATACTGTACCGACTTCATTTATATCGGCAAAAATCGTACGTGAGTTTCTGTTAATCTGTAATCTCTCGTACGAACAACTCAAAAGTTATAAACTGCTACCAAAAGCCATAAACCTTAACCAAAAAGAAGATACACTGTGTCAAGTATCAACCAAGGAAATTGCTACAAAATAAAACGGGAAGGCTCCTCCTAAGGTGGACAAGAATAGTGGCTCCCTCTACTAGTACAATTTTCACAAGCTTCTACCCAGCATAACATCATTTGACATCATGAAATAGTTTGTTCACTATCACTGGAACTTTTTCCAATCTTGTTAGGCCTCGATCAATGGCGTTCCTCACCCTGGTCACAAATCATGGAGCTTCAAAATCTCGATGTTCTTCCATATCCTGTGCTCATGATGGAATGTTAGACGGTGATAGATTCCCGCATCAGGCGTCGATGAAGTGGATGTCGAAGGTGTTTGGATGGATCTGCCACACGTTCAGGGATGCATACTCCTCCAAGCATTCCTTCAGTTGAGCCTCGCTATATCCCTGTTTTTACATACATATCATCTGGTTAGTAATCTAATCAGAGTGAGTTGCAGCATTGGTACCAGTTGGTGTATGTAGAAACTGTACCTTTCTGGAGATCAAGTTAAGAGCGTTAGCATATCTCACATCCATGCTGTTCGTCCTTGCAGCTTCGTCTCTCAGGATGGAGTATATGTCAGAAATCGCATCGAGGCCAGACCGCTGGCGGTCATCTGAGTATAACGAGTACTTTGACATCTGCATCAGCCGTAGTGCTTCATCGACGTCGCTCTGAGCGACGTTTTCCGAAAATCTAAGCCTTGCCAACGCCTGAAACAAGCAAGGAGAATCATGTTTCCAAAGAGTAAGAGAGACTTTCATACGGTAGTGTTTACACACAAACACAGTTTAAGTTTACTTACAATAGAAATACGCAGTATGCTCAAAAGTGTCCTGATAGTTGTGTAGGAATGTGGTGCATTCGATTTTGCTTCCTCTTGGCGGATGCTGGAATAGGCAGTTGCAATGTATTCCTCAAGCTCTGGAGGAACAGAAGGAACAACTCTTCTTGCAGCAGATATGTATGCTCTGTGATCAGATCAAGATTGTTAAATCATAAACTACTAGAGAATACAAAGATAGTAAACACTGCCCAACGCTTTTATTTTGGCCTGTTAGCTTCTATAATTTCCCAAACTATTTCAACCCTCAGGAGCATAAAAGCTTCCTGCAACTAAGGCAGGGGTGAAACCAGGCCTCGGACTACCTGAGCTATAGCCTAAGGCCTACGATCAAAAGCCCACAAAGATTCTCTTGAAAAATCACCAAAAATATAGGTTCGGTCCAAGAACAGTTGGCCCAGCCTAGGGCTTGGTCTGTCGCTGGTTCCACCCCTGAACTAATGTGTATGGAATGCAACGTTTTTCTAGATTAGGGCAATTCAAGTAACAGAGTCCTAGGAAGAGTGTACTTGCCTAAGAACAGATGGTTCAAGTGGTGTGAATCCAAGTGCCGGTGATTCAAGATTTTGATGTACGTGAACAACATGTCTTGCCATCTCGAGATCACTTTCCATGTCTGCACTATCCAGGATCAACCAAAGGAGGTCGAAACGTGACAGAAGCGCTGGAGGAAGATTTATGTTTTCAGCTGGTGTCCTCCTCATATCATACCTTCCCCTGAAAGGTTAAAAAAACTTGCCTTTGTTACAATCAACATAATATTCCTAGTTGTCCATTAAATAGAAAATGTTCAGATCAAATCTTACCATGCTGGATTTGCAGCAGCCAGAATTGCAGTTCTTGCATTAAGAGAGGTGGTTATGCCAGCCTTGGCAATGCTGACTGTTTGCTGCTCCATCACCTCATGAATCGCTGTCCTGTCTGACTCTTCCATCTTGTCAAACTCATCTATTGCGCAAATACCCATATCTGCCAGCACCTGAAACCCAAGAGCTTGCATTATGAGATTAATCATTAGTGGGATGGCACGACTGCATTATGAATTTTGTAGCCTAAGTGCAGCTATAGTGTTAGGAGGCAATTATACACATGATTGGAATGAAATGTTTACTACCAGTAAGATACATGGCTGAAATCTTAACTGGTGTCTAAGCAACTTTTATCAACAGATTTTCTGAACAGGTCAAGTCAGGACTTGTAAACACTAACAGACAGGTAGACTTGCTTACAGTAGACTGGCAACTAAAAGAAATACAGTGCAAATATCATCATCATAAGATCTGAATCCTACCAGTGCTCCTCCCTCAAGGACAAACTCATTTGTAACTGGATCTTTCTGAACGGCAGCAGTAAGACCAACACCACTGCTCCCACGCCCTGTGGTATACACTCCTCTTGGAGCAACATTGATGATATGCTTTAGAAGTTGACTCTTTGCAACACCAGGATCTCCCATTAGGCATATGTGCAGGTCTCCTCTGATCTGCACGTTCACAGAGTAATGTTGAATATGTGAGCAGTTTGGAGAAAGCAAAGCTTTATTGTGGAATGCAAGTCATTCCAATTCCCAGCAGTATGCATACCTTCATGCCATCTGTGAGCTTCCGGTGAGGTGCGCCAACAAGTAGCAACAGCAGTGCTTTCTTGACGTCTTCATGGCCAAATATTTCAGGAGCCAAGGATCTCGACAACTTATTGTAAATATCACCATCCTCAGCCAACCGGTCAATTTGTTCTTGTTCATCGCCTTTAAGTTCATATCTGCAATAGTTTACACAAATTGCTAATGTCAAATGGCACCTGAAAATAAGGTGAGTAGGTTGCACGGCAAGAGGTTGAGATGCTTTACTCTTCATATTTTTTCTTGAAATGGGTAACAGACATTGCTTCCAAGTAGGTATCAGCAACCAATCCTGCACGCATGGCTCGGAATCCATAGTAAGGCATGGGGAGGAAAATGCCTGACATCTCAACCACATCTCCAGGTGCAACCTGTTAATGACAACATTTAGTACTTGGAAAGATTACCGAATATCAGCATTTAGTTACTGAACATTTAGTAAACCAAAAACAGAAATCTTAATGCAACTTTCTTTCAAACATACCCTTGGATCTAATGGAAAAATAGTGATTTCTATGGCCCCAAAGCAACACAGAGAACTGCTCAAAGCAAAAGTAAAGTTGCAGTTTGCTTTACCTTTCTAGTCAGCTCTCCTCTAAGATGAACAGTCAGAGAACGTGGGATGTGGCCCTTTGGTACATGCTCTGCTAACTCTTGGAGCTTCACCTGCAAGAAAATGTTGCAGTTTTACGATTGAGTGGAATCTGAAATGCTTAAATTTGGACCTGTTTTTTCCCTTGAAGATAGATAGTCCTATTAACCAGATTGTGGAGAAAGGTTATTACCTCCTGAAATTTCAGAAATTTTGATGCACGCAACTGAAGGATTAGATTCCCCTTTGTTTTGTTCAGCTTGCATCTTTGAGATGGGCATTCAAAGAGAGGCATAAAGACTCTGGCAGTCACTTCCTGTCAAATTCAAAACAATAGTTTTTGAACGATCATTCTATAAGCTTTCCTCCAGTAGCCTCCTATAAATAAACCTCAGAATACAAACATACCACTAGTTCCGCAGCTCAGTAAAGACAATAGTACATCAATTCTACCATGTACTAAAAATATCATCCAAAATGCTCACAGTAAATACATTCTAAACTAGTATGGGATGACTGTAATACAAGGTCAACACATAGGCGTCAAGAAGGTTATTAAAAAGAGAACCTGGAAAAGAGATGAAATACCTGGTATATCTCAAAACCACATTCTTCACATGTATAAACAGCAACTTGCATTAAGGGCTTCACATCTGAGCAACGAGTCACAATTCCAGATATTTTGACAAGCTGCCCAATGTTGGATGCCTTCACTTGCCTAATGGTGAGAGGAGTCACCTTTGAGAATGCCTTGATGTAGACCTCACTGTAATGTCAAAACCACTTCATATTTAGATAAAAGATCAACACACCCCCATAAATTAGAAAAAGCATATGTAAGAGCGCCAAGAAAGTTTTGGCAAGAACATTCGACGGTAAATGCTCAGATCACATTGGAATATTTTATCACATTACACTATTACAATATCCATGGAAGCACAAACTATTGCAGGACATGTTCGAATTCTTTGCACCTGTCAGCTGGGGGATGCTACTATTGTTGACATCACTGTTCTAAAAGGCGCCCTAGGCGGCCGCCTAGGCGCTGGGCAGTGACCCGGCGCCTCGCCTAGGGGTGTTGGGCGGGGGAGGAACCATCAGGCGGTGAGGCGGCCGCCCAGGAGGCGAGGCGGCGTGAGGCGTCCCAGAGCCCAGAGCAGAGTACTGAAGATAAGAGGGGTCACGCCGTCACTGGACCATAAGCCACTACAGTACTACACACTTCCACAGGACAAGAGCGGGAAACGGGAACGGGCTAGGGTTTCTCGGCGACGCCGCCTCCGCGCCGTCGCCCCCTCCGCACCGTCGCCGCGACCAGAGGAGCTAGCGGGGAGGAGCTACCAAACTAGTACAAGAACAAGAGCCAAGAGAAGAGCTAGTACCTCAGCTGCGGGGAGGAGCACCGGCCTGCGGGGTGCTGCGCCGGCCTACGGGGAGCTGCGCCGGCCTGCGCCCTGCGGTGGGAGGAGCGCCGACTTGCGGGGAGGAGCCCTGACCTGAGGGGAGCTGCGCCGGCCTGCGGGGGGAGGAGCCTGGCCGCTGCCAGGGGGAGGAGGCGATGCCGTGATGAGCTCGTGATGAGGGAGTGAAGCAGAAGTGGGGAGGAGCGCCAGCTGTGGGGGGACGAGTGCTGGCGAGGCGGCGATTGGTGGGGAGGCGAGGATGCGGAGGCGAGGCGGCGATTGGCGAGGAGGCAAGGACGCTGCATAGCAGGTTGCAGAGAAGGAATCAAGGAGTGGAGTGCGGCACTGCGCCGGCTTCATCGCTTCATCACGCCAAGTCGTCGACCGCCGACACGTCGTCACCTCTGGCCTCTGCAGCACAGGACAGGTTATTACAGTACTACTAATTCCTAATGAGCTACAGTGGCACAGAGTTAATAATTTCTTATATGTATATAATCTACTAATTTGTGTATGAATAAATATGTATATCTAAACTAGGATATCATCCGCCGCGTCAGCTCCTGAGATGGGCACCGAAGATAGCCTCAAGAGAAAGTCAAGTGACGTAAAGTGAAAATATGGGGTGTTAGTGAACCTAAACAATTTGGACGGGCACCAAGCAAAGTGTCGTAATTCTATTAATTCTTCATTTAAATATCAAATACATATATATGATTGCTTATCTTTGCCTGCTGTCCTCATTTTTGATTTAACCGCCTAGGCCCCATAGGCGCTAGGCCCCACCTCGCCGCCCGCCTAGCGCCTAGCGCCTTCTTGAACATTGGTTGACATGGCCTACCAAGCCAGACATGGCTAAAGCTTCTTATCCACAGATCGCACGTCATCTTTCAAAGAACCGTTTAAATTCTGTAACATCAGCAATAATTTGCTTGCTTAACTTCATAACATGCTAAGACTCTTTTCCTTCCATGTGAATCTCAGCCACCAGAGCATTTTGCTAACAAATTTTCCTGAAACTAAGCGCCATGAGAGATTTTTAGGGGCAGTGCACTCACAAGAACCGTTTGATCTCCGGCGGCATCCTCTGGAGAGGGTCCGTGCCGTCAGCGCCGCCATCGGCCCCCTCGTCCACACGCTGCGTCATCAGGATGTCCCGGTCCTCATCGACGGCGAACGCCTCCGTGGGCTCCGGCATGAGCTCGTCCATGGCCTCCGCGAACATCCCGATGTAGCGCCTCGTGTTCTCCGTGACCCTCTGCAAGAACTCCTCGTCCACATCCTTGTACTGCGGAACGCACCCAATTTCACACCCAAAATTAGACCTTGCATCCGCAGATCAGCTCAAATGAAAATTACATCTTGTCGAGGCGAGAAATTCGTACGTGGAACAGGTCGTCCAGCTCGATCTGGACCGCCCAGATCTTCCGGTTGGCAACATCTTGCTGGAATTGGAGAGAAGGAAGGACCGATGCTTAGAGATCAACAAATCAGTGCGAAATAACAAAAAATGAAAGATCTTTAAGGCCCTAGAACACGAGATGGAGATCGTTACCAGGATATTCAGGTACTTGGGCTCGCCGTGCGGGCCGGCGAAGTTGGTCAGGAAGTCCTTGGCGAGCGCTGCAGAAACAAACAGCCACAACGGCGTCACAAGACTGTTCTAGAAGCTTCCAAGAATGCGGGAAAGAGCCCGCGGGAGACGGTTCCAGAAGTTCCTGGAGGGCGTGCACGCATGAAACACATACCTCTGTCGACGGTGAAATCCACGGTTTTCATCCCGGCGGCGGCGCCGGCGCCGGCGGGGACGAGGAGGCGAGAGACAGAAAAGGGAAGGGAAATGGCAGGGTTCCGAATTTTTTGTATTTAAGCCTTTTTTTTGAAAAATATTCACATTTAGACCCCTGGTGGTTTTAATTCCGTTTTTGGACCCAGGGGGTCGGAGCCGTGACCCACGGCGCCGAGGTAACACGTCTCGGCGCCGTGGTCCATGGCTCCGAGGTCGCAGGCCCACTCCAGCCTGGTGGCCTGCGTGGCGCTGACGTGGCAGCACCTCGGCGCCGTGGATCGTGGCTCCGAGCTTGGCGCCGTGGGTCGTGGTGCCGAGCTCGGAGCCGTGGGTCGTGGCGCCGAGCTCGGAGCCGTAGATCGTGGCGCCGAGATGCCTGCCACGTGGCGCCGAGCTCCCTGCCACGTCTGCAGACACTCGGCGTCTAGGGTTTGCACCGATCAGGCTTTACGTTGTCGCAAAAAGAATTACTAGTTGTATTTTGTTAATTTGAACTGTAATGATTATAAGTTTTGTTAATTTTGTAGTTGTGAATTACAAAACAATTTGAAAAAATTGTAAAACAAGTTTATGTTGATTGGCTCGTTGTAGATGCATAAAAAAATATGGTAATTTTTTTTAGGAACGATTGTGCGTAGAACGGTCGATATATAAAATGGTAAGTGTCTTTTAAGGTTTGATATGTTTTAAGGGTTTGCAATTCCCGTGGTTTTTGCAAGGTTTGGTAATTTTGTAGTTGTAATATGGGAACGAATCTGATGAAGTCGTAATAAAAATTTATGTTCATTGCAGGTTGGACATGCAAACCAAATTAAGCTAAATTTTTTTCTAATGTTCAGAATTCCACCACTAGTCCTAACATGCATGCCTTAGGGAAAATAACTTGCTGGGTCTATTACATTTTGTCTATTGGGTATAGCGTGGTTGTTTCCCCTTTTTGTCACGCCTTGAAGATGGCTCCGCTGCATCCTTCTTCCTGTCACTCTTGGTCTTGAGAGCTGCCTCCCGAGCTTGAAGCTCCTCCTCCTGACGCTTGATGGCAGCTTCACGCAGACTTAACTGCTCCCGCCTCCTTTGCAGCTCATCCTCCTTGCCCTTCAGACGGATTTGGTCCACCCTCACGCGACGCTCTTGGTCAAGCCGCATCTGTCGTTCCACCTCGCGAGCCTGAGTCATCTTGACAAAGTATTGTGCTTTGTTTTCCACCTCCACTGCCCGGTTATTTGGCCATGCCGGCGACACCCGATCCACCCATTCGATGAACCTGCAAGCCTATGTGTGGCGTGGTAGATGTCATCGATCAAGTTGAAAAAAGATAACGAGAAACAAATGATTTAGTTGTGGTCGTTACCACGAAGTCGTCATCCAGGTCAGGACATTTGAAGAACCTACGGCCGTATTTGGCTCGTTGTACTCGATCAGTCCAGACTCCCAACATCGTCCTAAAGCCGCAATGGCACTTCGGGCGCTCATGCCACTCCGGCACTCCAAATGGGTCGGACCTCCAGGAAGACATTGTTGTGTAGTAGTATTGTGATGCCTTGAGGAGGAGATGTGGTATGGAAGACATAGGAGGGAGGCCTTTATGTAGGCAGGTTATCTGGTGCAGTGGGCATAGTCCATGGAGAGGATATTTTCGCATTTTCTGGATTCCAGTGTAGCAATAAATGGCCCTATGTAGGCTTTTCAGATACTATAGTCTCGTAATAAATTCATAGTTCGTAGCCTTTTCAGAGACTATGCGAACCCGAGCTGCATATGTGCATGCCACTACCACGATGGACAACCACGTCCGAGGCGACCCCCTCAGCATTTCTCTATGTGGGTGCCACGAGGCTCGTTTGGCATGTAGGTTGTCAACACTGAACTCCCGAGGTATCTTGCTCTCGTAGTCAAAGTTGCGATGCCTCGCTGCTGCCACATAATGAGAACATGGAAAGTGGTACTGCCTCGGTTTACCACATGTGCATGAGAAATCAATAAGGACAACCTTATGCCTCCTCGTCGGCCGGAGCTCTCCATCGGTCGTTGTACCACCCCTTTCTACAACCTCGTAAGTGCCCGTGGAGTTGTCAAAACACTGTACCTCATGTGCCTCAGCCCTCGCCTTTGCCTTTTCAAGGTGACGCTTCGGTTTTGGCGACCATATCTCTTGTTTACTCTGTAGCGCCATTGCATGTGTGTGTCTTTCGTTGAACCAGGCAACAAGCTTGTAAAAGGTGAATGATACTATAGCATTGACGGGCATACCACGTATACCCCTAAGCAAGTTATTGAAGGATTCGGCCATATTGCTTGTCTGAAACTCGTACCTCCAGCCACCATCGTCATGAGCCCTTGTCCATTTGTCTACATCTCTCATCAATCCCGACAACCACTGTCTACCTTCTGCGGTTGTTGCAGTATTAAGCTGCTCCAACTTCTCCTGGAAGAACTTGACCTCAAGCATTCGAGCGACCTCCTCGAACAGAGGAAAGTTATCCTTCCTACCATCCTTACGGAGTAGATTCTCGGCAAGATGCCGAGTGCACCAACGGTGGTGCAAAGGTGGATACCCCGGTATCTGCTCTTGTACGGCAGCAAGTATGCCCTGGTGTCTATCAGATATGACACCCACCTCCCTACCAGGGCCGACCACGTGCCTCCGAACGAGCCGCAAGAACCATCCCCAGCTGTCTTTGTTCTCCCTCTCAACCAAAGCAAACGCCAAAGGAACCAACGTGTTGTCTGCGTCACACGAAATGGCTATCAGAAGTGTGCCCTGGTACTTGCCAAGAAGAAACGTACCGTCAATGGAGAAGACGGGACGACAATACCGAAAGGCCTCGATGGACTGAGCAAAGCACCAGAAAGCACGGAAGAATATCTGCATCCCATCTTGAGTCCATTCGTTTGGTTTCGGGACGTACTCATAATGCATGCCTGGATTAACCGCTTTGATTGCATTGAAGAGTGCTGGCAACTGCAAGTACCCATCTTCCCAGTCCCCATATATCATCTTCCAGATGCGTTGCTTTGCCCTCCATGCTTTTCCATACCTTATCTCGTATCCAAATTTCTCCTTAACAATCCCAGCAAGTGTCTTCACCTTCATATTGGGTTCTCCCTTTACTATGTGACACAGTGACTTGGCAATAATGGTAGAGGTCAACTGCCGATGCTTCTGTTTGAGCTCTGCTTCGGCACAAGTGTGTGGGCCAACGATTCTTGTGATCTTGAACTTTCCCGTGTCCTTCTGTTTCCTAGCACAAACCCTCCATTCACATGTTTCCTTCTCGCACACAACTGTGTACCTCCGCTCCACATAAGAATGCCTCACCTTGAATGGCCTTTTACGAATCACCGAATACTCCTGCAGCCACCTTCTCAATGTAGACAAGTCCTCAAACATCATGCCCTTCTCAATTGTCATGCTTGAACCGGCCTCAGGAGCATCTAGCAGCTCGTCATCCCTTCCTTCTGCATAAGCCCCATGAGAATGCCTAAGATCGCTGAATTCATGAACTGATGGATCCCGGCCAGGGCAATAACGCCTGATCAGCTCAATATCACTTTCGGTCAGCTCTCCAAAAGGGCGGTCATCGTCAGATTCAACGGCCCTTGCGATCTCGTAAGGCTGCAGATCATCCACAATTTGAACATCCACACTATTGGAGTCCCTGCAGACTTCTTCAACGTTGCTAGATGGAGCAACGGGAGGAACACCAACATTATCAGGAATGTCTCCTGCATCATAAGCACGAAAACGATGGGATTGAGACAAAAAAAAGCAATGACGACAAAAGGCTAAAGTGTTGCTCGACACTTACTGGGATGATTCTGGGTCAATCCCATCTCCTGAGGGGCCGCCACGACATCATCAGTCCGACATTCAACTCGAACTGGTTGAGAAATCTGAACCTCGTTCGGGGCAGATAGAGCATCGGGCACCTCAGGCACTTCTTCCACATCCACCGCAAGATCCAGTAACGGAGGGTCAAAGGGTGCCTGATCACCTAGTTCTGGTGAATAACCGTGAGGGGTTGGTTCAATAGACACCTTCCGCACAACAAGGTCCAAACATTTTAACTCATTCCTCATAACCACTTTGACATATTTGTCCCACTCATCCTCACAACCAATTAAGATCAACCGCCTGAGAATTGTGTCTTTCGAACCGAAGTGAAGTAACCCCTCAACTGTGATGCTCTCCTCGTTTCCATGACAATGTAGCTTCTCCCGGGCCCTAGCAACCAACTCACTAAACGACGGCCGATCACTGAACATCAGAGGCACCCTTTGCATTTCAACAAATTGAACATTTCCATAATCATCACTTGTCACACTGCCTCCATGATATAGGGTCACTACGTTGTCCATCTAGTTCATACACAAAACCAAACTCAATACCTTTAAGCGAAATTTTGGATAAATCACATGCATACTTGTTTAAGCAGTAAAATATCTAAATGAACCCTTTCCCATTCAAACATCTATATATCTAATAGGATCCAGATATAGTCACATGAGATTTTCAGTTATAATATGCAGCCTACAATGTCTTTTTTGGAGTCAAACAGAACCACCAATATTTATCTACATATTGTATTAATCACACCAATATTACAGTACAGCTCATATGAACTTGCATTGGGGACACATCAAGAAGCTCTTCGAATTCCTCCAACTAGTCCTTACCGGTGGCCAAAAAGAACACATTGTCATTGACATGCCTAGCGTTTATAAGCTGCTGTGGTTGAATTGAACTTCTACCAAGAACCATATGTCTAGCTAGTTTCTGTCAAATGAATGGCTTTGGTAGTCCTTAAGACTCTTAAGCAAAGCATAAGGTCACATTGTACAGAAAACATGGCAGAGAAGAGCAGAAAAGGATTGACGGGCATCTACCTTTGCGGCAGTTCCTTCCCTTGCGGGGAGGGGAGGAGGATCCGTGCAGGCGGTCGGAGACACGGGGAGGCGGGCGGCCGGGCGCAGACGCGGGCAGCCGGAGGCCGGGCGGCACCAGGGGGCGGCGGCCGGGCGCAGACGCGGGGAGGCGGGCGGCCAGGCGCAGACGCGGGCGGCCGGAGACGCGGGGAGGCTGCCGGAGGCCGGGTGGCACCAGGGGGCGGCGGCCGGGCGCAGACGCGGGGAGGCGGCCGGGCGCAGACGCGGGGAGGCGGGAGGCCGGGCGGCAAAGGGGGCGGCGGCGGGAGGCCGGGGACGCGGGCGGGGAGGGGAGGCGGGCGTCCGCGGCGGCGGGGAGGGGAGGCGGCGGCGCAGAGGCGGGCAAGAGCGGACAGAGGAAAAGAACGAAAGCACCCGTGACCCGCCGTGCCCCAGGAAAAGGCCGCATGCTCGGCGCCAAGATCCATGGCTCCGAGCTCGGCGCCGTGGTCCATGGCTCCGAGCTCGGAGCCATGACCCACGGCGCCGACCTCTTGCCACGTCAGCGCCACGCAGGCCGCCACGCTGGAGTGGGCTTGCGACCTCGGAGCCGTGGACCACGACGCCGAGACGTGTTACCTCGGCGCCGTGGGTCACGGCTCCGACCCCCTGGGTCCAAAAACGGAATTAAAACCACTAGGGGTCTAAATGTGAATATTTTTCAAAAAAATGGCTTAAATACAAAAAATTCGGGGCAGGATTCGGGGGGAATGGCGGGAAGAGGAGGGGTTTTGGCGCGAATGGAGGGCGCGGCTCAGCGGGAAACTTAAGTGGGTCGAGATAAGTGGGCCGGTCTTGGGCTTGTTTTGCCGTGGAAGTGTAGTGAGCTTGCGCCTAGCAGTGCAGCGACGTAGGGGCCGTTGTACTAGCTTTAGATGATAATGTTTAGCTGTGTCTTGTAGTTTTACTAAAAAATAAATAATAATGATTTTTAGAAGTAGAGACAAACAGTGTAAAAAATAAAAGAGATGTGTGTGTATGATAGGAGAAAGAGGAGTGGAGTGGGTGATATACCCATGAGCTCTGACTTGTTCCCGGAACGAGATGGTAGCGGAGGAGAGGAGAAGCCGTTTCGAGAAGTTGGATGTTTATATTGGTTTTTTATTTTTCTAAGTAGAAGTCAGAAGCAAAAACCAATAGAACAAGGCCGTATATATCTACTTTTGGTTATGTTATTGTTCTTTTCGATTTATGACTTATGACTTCTCCTTAAACGGGATGACTTCTTCGTCGCCGTTTCGAAGCGGCTTATCGGGATTGTTATTTTAAAATAGCTTATCAGTATCCGATTCATTCGCACAAGAGCTCGCGCTAAGGTCAAAAACTATTTGTCGTATTCAAAAAAAACATAAGTCGCAGTTGAAAAGAACGCACTATTTAGCTTTTTTATGGTTTATATTTTAAATATGCTAGGCAATTTTGTTTCCCCTGTCTGGTTTACAAGAGTTCTCTTCGACCCCAAGCAAATTAATTGTTTGCTCCCATAATGAAGTCTTTATAGATCTGGTATGCAAATTTCTTAACGAGAATGAGGTGTTAATAAAAGAGCTAACAGCCTAACACGCATAGACTATGGAGAATCTGCATTACAATTTACAAGCGATTTAGGGGTTGTTTGGTTGCCTGTATATGCTCATGCAGTTGTATGAGCGTGGTCAGGCTGAGGAGGGAAGCTCCTCAGCCACGTTTCTCCTCAGCCTGGCTCCAGTTGATTTTTTGCATCCACTCGTGCAGGCTCTCTCCTCCATGCAGGCAACCAAACACCATCTCCCTGCATGCGCTGGTGCGAGCCACCCCCATGCAGGCAACCAAACAGACCCTTAGCCCCAAGAGGCATGCTTCGTTTTGACCGTTCGATTAAAAACCAATGACCACGTTTTGTCAACTTCGTCTTTCGGTCTAACTCGATTATCCATCCAGGAATCCAATAAAATCAAGTAGGGTTAGTTGGTGCATTGGTTTGTCAAAACCAACCAGAAAAAGGGTTTAAAAAAACCTAGATGCCATACATGGGTGATGCACTTGGAAGATCACCATAAAACACCACCCATTGCCCCCAAATTTCCCAAACATGGGACCCACCTGTCAGATCTGATGGCACAGTCATACATTGTATTAGTGCTGGCCAAATGAGCTGTCCCTGCCAGGCGGGCCGAAAAGTGATGGCCAAATAGGTGGCATGTCACAGCATGGTACGGATCCGTTAAACACGATGTACTTAGCCTGATAGCCTAAACGAGTCGTGTTGTGCCAGCCTATAGGTCGAACAGTTGACCTCAACACAGCCTAGAGAGCTGGTGGGCCGTGCCGAGTGGCGCGGGCATATTTAATTCGACAGATCATGGAGGCTCGTCTAGCTTGTTTTTGCCTAGAAATTCAGAAAAAAATATGATAATTCTAAAAAATTGTAGAATTCAAAAATTATAAAATAAATTATAGAAATATAATAATGAGCTTTGTTGATCTTTGCTAGGTAAAAACTCAACTTGAGAAAACCTTGGCAAAGAAAAAGTGTGCAGCGGTGTACCTATCATATTATTAATCTTATAGTTAAATGTTGTTTAAAGAGGTTGAATTTGTATGTTCAAGCTTTTCACGACGCAATATCTTTTTGTAAATCATTCTAACCAACGAATAGCATCATATAAGAATTTCTATATTGTGATGGATGTACATCCAAAAAAAAGTTTAATTTAGACATACCGGTAAAGTAGAACTCTACTTATATAATGCTACAGAACATTTTACCCTACAAGAGAAAATTTTCTATTTTTATTCACACACACTATCATAGCCATGACGACAACGCATTATTTAGAGTGTTTTATCCAATATCTCCTTTAATTATGCGTTATATTCTTACGATTGTGTGTCACTTGAAAGCTAATGAAAATGAGGATAGTGTTACGTGAGGTTGTTTATCCTATGAAAACTAAATATTTGAAATATTATAAAGAGATTTCGTATTTATATACATTTACATTTACTTTAGATCCAAGAGCTAAAAATCAAGGATTCATTTTTGCACTTCTGAGTGACGCTGCAAGGATAAATTATTCTAACTATTTTTCAGAGGTTTGTACTAAATCGTTCGATATTTATCAAAAGTATGAACTAAAGTTTCAATGAGTTCACTTGCAACAACATCCAATAGCACCCACCACAGGTACGAAGACAAATATATAGGGCAAAATCTTTTGGTGCACTTGGTTTCTCCAGAAGATCAAGTTCTACAACGTCAAATATTGCAACAATACATAGCTATCATAGCAGTGGGAAACTATCTGCCTTTTTGGACAGTGATCCTGTAGATCACCGGAAAGAGGACTTAAATATTTTGGAATGATGGCACGAGCATAAGATAATATATCCGGTGCTATCCATGTTAGATGTGCTAACTGTTCATGTCTCGATGGTTTCTTCCGAGTTTGCTTTCAATTTTTCTAGAAGAATATTGGAGGAGAGAAAAACAAGTCTCACGAGTGAGATGGTGGAAGTACTCGTAACAGTGAAAGACTAGGAACAACCTGATTCGCGAGCTCAATACCCTGTAGAGAATATAGAGTTGGCAACCATGTTCAACAATCTATAGCTAGACGACAACACTTAGAGCATCGATGTATATTGTACTTTTTCTTATTTTTTACATGTATTGCAGAGCTATAAGGTGTACTCTTTTTTATTTGCCAAGGTTTTCTCAAGTTAAGTTTGTACTTGGCAAAGTTTTTAACAAGACAACTATTTAAATATTAATAAAGCTTATTATTATATTTATATATTTTTTTGTATTTTTTGAATTCTACATTTGAAAATTTTCAAATTTTCAGGACGAAATGGGCTAGACGGGCTGAAATGGGCTACACCGTCCTCCTTGGCGTCAGGCTAAATAGGCCCAGGGCGACACGACGTGCCCTGTTAGTTCGGTAGGCCATGCCTGGGTATACGGCTTGGGCCATAGACCGACAAGTCATAGCCTTTTTAGACTGATGAGCTAGGTGGGCCATGTCTAACAACCCCATAATAGGCCCGTGCCATGCTAGGCCATGTCGCCTGTTTGGCCAGCACTACATTGTACCAAAGTGGCGACCCTTCTCTCAAGTTAATCCTATATTCTTTTCGGCTGCAGCTGATGGTTGCAACTGAAGTTAATCCTATATTCTTTTCGGCTGCAGCTGATGGCTACAACTGATGACTTTTGCCTCAAGCATAAGTACTTGTGCAAATGAACTGAATGTCGATGAGCCATTTCAAAAATACTGTCTTGATAAGCCATTTTAAATAGACAATGGAAAATCATCTTTTTATTTGTTCAAAAAATCATAAATTATAAACTAAAAATAAGGGTTAAAAGTAAACGTGGCCGGAAAAGAAAGAGGTTGCGCCAACCAGGGGATGGGAACATGCCAAAGTGGCCACTGGATTCAAGCACGATTATGGTGCTCTTTTTCGAGACAAGCAATGGCCCACATCCACATGGCTTTCTGAGTTTCTTTGCCTAGTTTTTCCTTTTTAATTCCGCCTACTTAGCCATTTCTAATTAAGCTCTAACTAATAGAACTAGTAATGCATGCCTTTTTAGTAGAACATTTCCTTTTGATGCGTTAGGTTATCAATCACATCTTTCCATGCATAACTAGTTTCTTCATAGTCTGTTAATTAAAAAAGCTAGTTTCTTGATCTTGTGTTATGTATTTATTTTATGCAAATTTGTTTGTTTCCTCTTTTGGTTCATGGCGACTGTGATAATTATTTTGTGCTCTTGGCATTTGATCCTAATTTTGTTAGGTTTTCCTCTTTATTTAGTGCTCAGAATTAAGAATGCCATTTGGAAAGAATGTAGAAAGTAGTTTGCGGAGGCGGCGAAAAAAAGAGAGCTCGCCTTAGGCCCCGTTTGGCAGAGCTCTAGCTCTAGGAAATCTGTAGATTTCCTAGAGCTGGTCATCTGTAGCTCTAGGAAATCCTGGATCTAGAATTGCAGGCATGTTAAGTGCATTTACATGACTCATTTCATTTATATTATATATTAAATAAAAATATTTAAATCACTTTAATTTAGTCAACAAACTATAGATCCAGCATAGATCTCGGAGCTAGAGCTGTGCCAAACGGGGCCTTAGTGTTTAAGTGGCAGCTTAGGAAAGCTCCTTTTTGCACCATCAAAAGAGAGGGGCATGCTTTTTTTTTTACTTTAGAGTGATGGATGTACCATGAGAAAATTTAAGTCAAAAAACATGTACCAGCAAAGGATAAAGAGGTGGCACACACTGCTTGCTGAGAAATTTCCAAGTCCACATGTGTTGCCAAACACTTCATTTACTTAATTAATGCTGGATAACCCTCTTCAAATTTAGTGTTATTTTTGTTGAAGTATAAGTGAATTGCTCATCTTTCCTTATTAGCTTAAGCTTTTGGGTGAACTGGCTAGTGCATGAAACTCAATATGGTATCAGAGCTAAGAGGTCTCGAGTTCAAGACCTGGTTGATGCATAAAAAAATTAATTGCAATCCACTTCTATTCCACGTATTAGGTTTAAGGGAGCCTACATGTGAGGGGGAGTGTTGAAGTATAAGTGAATTGCCCATCTTTTCTTATCAGCTTAAGTTTTTAGGTGAACTGGCTGGTACATAAAACT
Organism: Dendrocalamus latiflorus; assembly: GCA_017311315.1. NCBI lineage: Eukaryota > Viridiplantae > Streptophyta > Magnoliopsida > Poales > Poaceae > Dendrocalamus > Dendrocalamus latiflorus. Next base: position 19,942,900 of record CM029649.1, on the reverse strand, counting down.
CAATAATTTGATGTATTATGAGCCCATCCAAGCAAGCACAAATGGCCAGGGAAAAAAGCTCCCATTGTGTTTGAAGACCCTACTAGTATTTTATAGAGAAAGAAGAGCTCAATTAGGACACTCCTTCTCATGTGTAATTTTTCTGGCTTTACCTCTATTTGTTCTACACATTTTTCTCTCTTCTTAGTCTTATCCTTTTCTAACATGAAACTGGTTTGGGTTGACCGGTATGGCCGTCACTAAGCATGCAAGAACCAAGCGGCAAATGACTCATAAAGGAATAACATAAGAGCTTACAACAGGAGAATCCGTTTGGTTTTCTTATACTATTCTTTCTATACAAAATGATCGTACACAAATTACATATATGTAGGTTTAAGAAGATTGTAATTTGCGAACGTTTACACCATCAGTCAAATACAAATGGGAGATTGGATCATATACCCTCCCTTTAGTTGGGAAATTGAGGATTTACTCTCCGCATCTCAATGACACGTGGGGTCATTATAAGTCACTGACACGTGGGCCAGGAGGGTAAATCCTCAATTTCCATCTAAATGGAGGATATATGATCAATTTTTTCAATACAAATCTGTCAGTATCATTGCCAAAGGGAAAATAACGAGCTTGACAAGTAAGCACTTCGTTTTAGACACGCCATTTATCATACAAAATAAATGTATGGAAAAATTAAGCAGTTCTTTGGTAAACGAAATCACTACAATGCAATATGATTGGATTTTTTTGTCATGTTATGTTAAAGATGGTGAAATACGTGTCATCTACCAAACAACTTGGAAGGTGTCTCTTTCTGAGACTTGAGATGTAGGGCTATAGGGCCTATTCTTTTTTACTGTGGTTTGTGGTTTTTAGTTGTGGCTTATGGCTTTTGGGTTGTTTGTACGAGAGATTATAGAGTAACAGAAACGTGCGGTTTTTGACAATATAAATAAAGTCAGTAAAGTATGTACTACAATTAACTAGTAGACCCTATCTGAAAAAATACTCCGTTTAAAAGTTAGGTATTGTAGAAAAGATAAAAAACAGCTTTTAGAAGCTGAAAAGAACAGTGCCTATTTCTTCTCAAAATGGTTGTGACCCAACGTCTCAACTCACAGCATATTCGAATCAAATAAAAAAGGGCATAATGACATAACCTCTAGAAATCTTATTAAGGTTATAGTGGGTTCTTAGTCTTACCACAATAGCACCAATGTTTTAGTTGTTTCATTAATAGACCACCAATTCACTCTCTCATTGTCAGATCGCACTGTACATACCTAATATATGTTTTACCTTACTAAAATTTTGCAATCATGCTATAAAATACATGACAAGATACAATCCTGAAAGGTGATAGCTTTTGTTGCCATGTTAACATCAAATCTCCTTTGGAGGTTTTAGTGCCCCATTCTTGTGTGGACCAATCAATTGGCTAATCACCTGAGGACACATACTTTCCTGAGAGGCATAGAAAACAAATGTTTGATTTAATAATGGGCCTGATCTTTTTGGCTGCGGTTTGTGGCTTTTGGGCTGTTCGTGCGAGAGATTACAGAGTAATAGAAACTCACGTGCAGTTTTTACCGATATAAATGAAGTCAGTACAGTATGTACTGCAATTAACTAGTAGACATTATCTTGAAAAGATACTACGTTTAAAAGCTAGTTACTATAGAAAAGCCGAAAATCAGTTTTTAGAAACTGAAAAGAACAGTGCCAATATGATCCGTTATTTTGGTCTTATGACTTCTCCAAAAGTTAAAATAAAGATGACATCTTCTTAAAGTAGATTCTCTAAACGGCTTCTGTATACGTTATCTATGTCAGCTGTTGTGGCTACAGACCAAACAGAGAGAGAGATGGTAGTGGAGAGGTGGGAGTGTTCTGTCTCACCTACCCCCTCATCTTGATATATATATATATATATATATATATATATATATATATATATATATATATATATATATATATATATATATATATATATATTCACATGGGGTATACTTTTACAGTTATGCCCTTACATCCATACATCCCCATTAGGGGCACTTATGTCATTACACATGTTACTCTGGTTCTTATAACCTCCTAACAGGCCTGCTGGGCTTAGGTGGGGGCCACCCCTACGACAGGAGCCTCTCATGGTGAAGGGCTTCACAGGGCCGAAGCCATGCCGCCGAGTCCTTTGGCCCCCTCCGTCCCCTGCGGCCTGTGAATTTCTCCAAGCTTGTGGCTGGGGAGCCTGAGGTCTGGGATGGAAAGTGCCTTGTTGCAGCAGACGCGCGCGCTCCGTCCGCTATCCTTCGAACGGGTGGCAGCGGAGGCTGGCGCCTAGCTCGACGTAGACGCGCGCGCTCCGTCCCCTACCCTTCGAACGGGTGGCAGCGGAGGCTGGCGCCTAGCTCGGAGTAGACGCGCGCGCTCCTTCCCCCACCCTTCCAACGGGTGGCAGCGGAGGCTGGCGCCTAAGTCGAAGTCGAGGCGCGCGCTCCGTCCCCTACCCTTCGAACGGGTGGCAGCGGAGGCTGGTGCCTAGCTCGGAGTAGACGCGCGCGCTCCGTCCCCTACCCTTCGAACGGGTGGCAGCGGAGGCTGGCGCCTAAGTCGAAGCCGAGGCGCGCGCGCTCCGTCCCCTACCCTTCGAACGGGTGGCAGCGGAGGCTAGCGCCTAATTCGAAGTAGACGCGCGCACTCCGTCCCCTACCCTTCGAACGGGTGGCAGCGGAGGCTGGCGCCTAGCTCGAAGTAGACACGTGCGCTCCGTTCCTAGCTCGAAGTAGGCGCGCGCTCCGTCCCTGCGCTGAGATCGGAGCTTGGCGCCGGTATGGTTGCGCTCCGGGGCTGTTGTGACCTTGCGGTCTGGTAGTGCGCTTTTAATGGCGGCTGGAATCACGCCGACGCCTGGCCTGGCAGAAGTCAGGCTGTCGCGTCGTGCAGTCTGCCATTCTGCAGGTGGGGCACGTGGCGACTCACGACTGGTGCGTCGTGGGATGTGAGCGGTTGCGTGACCGCGGCCGTTCGCCTCGTCCCCCGAGAAGTTGGACGCGTGTTAAAGGCGTGGAGGCGTTGTGCGCTGCTTGGCCACCTACCCGGCACAGCCCTCTAGGCCCCGGTGGTTCTTCTTTCCAAATCTTAGACAGCCGAATCGCTGCGAATTTGATCCGTCTGTGCGTTGAGCCATATGATAGGTGAGCGGCCTTTATAAGGTGCTAGTGTTGAGGTGGAGGCACCCTTTCTTGCTTGGCTTTTTGATCTGCCGCTTTGCTTCCGCCCGTGCTAATTGTCACGCCAGTTGCTCCTTTCCCTGCTTCTTCTTCCCTTGTCGCGAAGGTAGGCGAGCCCCGTTCGAAGGGTAGGGGACGGAGCGCGCGCGTCTACTCCGAGCTAGGCACCAGCCTCCGCTGCCACCCGTTCGAAGGGTAGGGGACGGAGCGCGCGTCTCGGCTTCGACTTAGGCGCCAGCCTCCGTTGCCACCCGTTCGAAGGGTAGGGGAAGGAGCGCGCGCGTCTACTTCGAGCTAGGCGCCAGCCTCCGCTGCCACCCGTTCGAAGGGTAGGGGACGGAGCGCGCGCGTCTACTCCGAGCTAGGCGCCAGCCTCCGCTGCCACCCGTTCGAAGGGTAGGGGACGGAAACAGCAACCTTTATTGAACTCCCGTTTGCGCGGGCGAGCATCGCGTAACAAAGGGCTGGTGGCTCTACGCTTGCTGTCCTACTTCTAGGCGTAGTACCGCCGCAACCTGTCCGCGTTCCATGTGTGCCGGAGGGCTTGGCCTTCGAGCGTGGCGAGGCGGTACACCCCCTTCGGCAATGCCTCCACTACGATGTACGGGCCTTCCCACTTGGACTCCAGCTTGCCAACGGTCTCCGCCTGGAGCGCCACTCTGAGAACGAGATCCCCAGGTTTGAACCCCCGCGGGCATATAGAGCGGTCCCGAGTACGCATTGTCTGCCGCGCATACTTCTCGACATGGTGGGCTGCATCTGCCCGTGTCCCGTCGAGGAGGTCCAAGGACACACGGCGCTCCTCTTCGGGTGCTTGGACGAGGACCCTCCGCGAGCCGGCCTTGATTTCCTCGGGCGTCACTGCTTCGTCACCGAAAAGGAGCTTGAACGGCGTGAACCCCGTCGGGCGTGTTACCGTTGTGCGAAGCGACCATAGAACGCTATGAAGCTCGCTTGGCCACTTGCCCTTCGGCAATCCGACTAGGCGCTTTTTGATGGCGGCGGAGATGGCGCCATTCGCCCGTTCGACCGCCCCGTTGGACTGGGGATGCCCTACCGAGGCGAATCGGAGGGTGATGCCCATGCTGTCACAATAGTCTTTGAAGAGGGTGGCGTCGAATTGCAGGCCATTGTCAACCGTGAGCTCCCGGGGCACACCGAAGCGACATATGATGTTTTGCCATAGGAAGCGCTGTATGGCCGCAGAAGTTACTTTGGCCAGGGCGACTGCTTCCGGCCATCTGGAGAAATACTCCAGCGCGACTACCACGAACCGGAGGTCCCCTGGAGCTCGGGCAAGTGGTCCTACTATATCAAGGCCCCAGCGTGCCAGTGGCCACACCGGGGGAATGGGGTTGAGGCCCGTCGGGGGCCTGCGGATGATGCGCGCCATCCACTGGCACCCTTGGCACCGACGGACGAGGTCCTGGGCGTCGGTGATGGCCGTTGGCCAGTAGAAGCCTTGCCTGAACGCCTTGCCGACTAATGACCTTGGTGCCAGGTGGGATCCGCACACGCCCGCGTGGATCTCCGCCAGGAGCTCCTTTCCCCCCTCGGTCGAGAGGCAGCGCAGGAGCGGTGCGCAAACCCATATCTTGTAGAGCATCCCTTCGAACACCTGGAAGGACCGTGCGCGGTGCTGCAAGCGTCGAAGCTCGGCGGGGTCCTCCGGCTCGGCGATGGCTTGCAAGAAATTGAAGATGGGCTCTCGCCAATCTCCTGGCCGATCAATGCGGTGGACGAGTGCCGCGTCCTGGTTGTCCTGCGCATTGGCCGCCTGCGCTAATATCTCGTAAAACGCCCCCTCAGGGGGGCAGTTGCTGGCTGGCCGCCTTAGCGAGGGCGTCGGCCTGCTCATTCTCCGCGCGGGGGATGGCCTTGACGGTGACACCCAAAAAGTGCCTTTCCCTCGCCCTCACCGCCGCGAGGTACTTGGCCAACTCAGGGTCCTTGGCTTGATATGACTTGTCCACATGGTCAGCCACCAAGCGCGAGTCAGTGCGGACCAACACCCGTCTCGTGCCGACTGCCTTGAGCTTCGCCAGGCCGAAGAGCAGCGCCTCATATTCAGCCGTGTTGTTGGTGGCGGGGAAGGCAAGGCGCGCCGAGTATAGCAGACGCTGTCCTTCGGGCGTGACGATCACTGCCCCTACGCCCGCGCCGGCGACGCTGTAAGCGCCGTCGATTGTAAGCGTCCAGACGGGATCATCGTGCGTCTGGATGGGTTGAGCTGGCGGGGTCCATTCGGCGAGAAAATCCGCCAGGACTTGGGATTTGATTGCCGTTCGCGAGGCATACGTCAAGGAGAAGGGAGCGAGCTCGGCAACCCATTTGCCGATGCGCCCTGTGGACTCCTTGTTGTGCAGCATCTCTGCCAGGGGGAATGAGGAAGGCACTGTGATCGGGTGGGCCAGAAAATAATGCCGAAGCTTCCTGGAGGCCATGACCAGCGCGTAGGCGAGCTTCTCAAGCTCCGTGTATCTTGTCTTGGCGCCTTGGAGGGCTTCGGAGACAAAGTAGACGGGTCGCTGCATGGCGCCTTCTTCTAAGACGAGGACGGCGCTGACCGCGGTGGCTGACGCGGCCAGATAGAGCAGGAGGGGAGCCTCTGGTGCTGGGGCGACCAAAGTGGGGAGGCTTGCCAGGTGCTGCTTGAGCTCGTTGAAGGCCTTCGCGCAATCTCCGTCCCAACGAAATCCATCGCACCCGCGGAGTGTCTTGAAAAACGGCAGGCCCCGCTCCGCCGCCCTGGATAGGAAGCGGCTTAATGCTGCCATGCGGCCCGCCAGCCTCTGGACCTCCCTCGTTGTCTTGGGCGGCTCCATACCCAGGATGGCGTCTACTTTGTCGGGGTTCGCCTGGATGCCTCGTCCGGACACGAGGAAACCTAGGAGTTTGCCCGCCTGCACCCCGAAGACGCATTTGTCGGGGTTGAGCTTGATGCCCGCCTTCCGGAGATTGTCGAAGGTCTCCTGGAGGTCCCGGCCATGCAAAGCAAGCTGCCGGGTTTTGACCACCACGTCATCGACGTAGGCTTCGACATTCCTCCCGAGCTGGGCGGCCAGGGCAATGGCGACGAGATGGATGAAGGTAGCGCCTGCATTCTTCAAACCAAAGGGCATTCTGACGAAGCAGAACGTCCCAAGTGGTGTGATGAAACTGGTCTTCTCCTCGTCGTCTTCGGCCATGTATACCTGGTGGTAGCCGGAATAGGCGTCCAGGAAACTCATGAGTTCGCACCCAGCAGTGGCGTCGACCAGTTGATCGATGCGCGGCAAGGGGTAATTATCCTTCGGGCACGCCTTGTTGAGTGCCGTGAAGTCGATGCACATACGCCAGGCCCCGCTGGCCTTTTTGACTAGCACCGGGTTAGCGAGCCACTCTGGATGGTGGACCTCGCGGATGACCCCGGCGTGAAGAAGCTTCGCCACCTCTGCTTTGGCCGCCTGCTGCCGATCCATCGACATACGCCGAAGCCTTTGCTTGACCGGCTTGGCGTCGGGGCGGACCGCCAAACGATGCTCGATTAGTGCTCGGTCTACACCCTTGATGTCCTCCGGGGACCATGCGAAAATGTCAACGTTGTTCTGAAGCACTCGGAGCAGATCCCGCTCGACCCCCGGTGGGAGCCCCTCGCCGATGGACACAAACTGCCCCTCCGCCTGGAGCGGCACCTTCTTAACTCCGCCCTCGGGCCGAGGCTTGGGCGTCCATCCGGGGGCGGAGGGCCCGTCGGCGAGGGTGCCGGAGAGGGCATGCACCGGGCAATGCGGAACGCGGCTACCGACCTCGGCGCGTCTGGCCAGGTCCTGATCGCCGAAGACGGTGATAACACCCTCCGGGCCCGGAAGCTTCACACACAAAAAGGCGTAGTGTGGGATCGCCTCGAAGGAGTTGATGGCGGGTCGACCCAGTATGGCGTTGTAGGGATGTGGGATATCGACGACGTCGAAGATGACATGCTCGGTCCGGATGTTACCCTTGTTGCCCTCTTGACGGAAAGTGACCGGAAGGGACACGTGCCCCAAGGCTTGCAGCGGTTGACCCCCAAAGCCTTGAAGTGGAGCTCCCGACTGCTCTAGCTGGCTTCGGGGGATCCCCATACGGTCGAGGGCCTCTGCGAACAAGATATTCGCGGAGCTTCCCCCGTCGACAAGGACGCGCCTGACGTCACAGCGGGCTATGTGGGCCAGGATGACTAGAGGGTCTTGGTGAGGGTACTCCACACCCCTGGCGTCGTTGAAGTCGAAGGTGATGTTGCGGGGCGGCATCCACAGTTGCGGCTGCTCCCCGGGGGCTTTTGAGGAGGAGCCTCCGGTGATGACGCCGACGGTGCGATGCTATGCGCCCTCCGTTGCGGCGGCTCGTATGGGGCTACCCCTTGGGTGCCCCGCGTGGGTTCCAGCGACGGGCCGAGGAGGCAGAGCCCGAGACCCGGCCATCACCCTCCGCAGCTCCATAACCGCGGTGCATGCCCTTGTGTAATGATCACCGTAGCCGTGTACCTCGCACCACTTGCCATAGTGTAGGAGCTCTTGTTCTGCGTGGGGTTGGCCGCCGCAATCAAGTCCGCCTTCCGATCCCCGGTCTCTGCTCCATGAGGCGGGGTCGGATCCTTGGCGGGCGCTCTCGGTGCCGAGGACATGATGGGCCGCCTGCGACCTGCGCTGGCGGCGCCGAGGTTTATGCCTGCTCCTTGAAGAGCCTTCCTGTACCCCGGTATCGCTGCCTCGGGGAGGGCCTCCTCGGGGCTCTCGGCTGTGGCCCTGCTTCGAGGAGGGACCACCCGCCCCCACTTCGCGCGGGGGGCGCTCCTCATGGGCGAGGCCGAGGGCAGTAATGCCGCGTCTTCGCGCATCCTCCTCCGCCCGCGCGTACTCGTCCATTTTGTCGAAGAGCCTGGCGACTGTCTTGATTGGCCTCCGCGCGTTGTACTCGGCCATCGGGCCCGGACGAAGGCCCTGTATGGCTGCATTAACGACGGTGGTTTCATTAATGTCTTTTACTTGGCACCGGATCTTGGCGAAGCGCTTGAGGTAGTCTCGGAACTTCTCCGAGGGTCTTTGCTTCACGGCGAAGAGTTGGTCCGTATCAACTCGCTCGACGTAGTTTCCTTGGAAGTTGTTGTGGAGGCGGAGGCGAAACTGCTCCCACGCGTAGATGGATCCCGGCTCTATGGTAAAGAACCAAGAGAGCGCCGCTCCTTGCAGCGCGAGGGGGAGTCCCTTCGCCTTCGTGGTGTCGTCTCCGCCCGCGGCTTCGATCGCGGTTTCGTACACGCGCACGAACTCACGGAGGTCTGTGTCGCCTTTGTACGAGCCGACGGCGCTAGGGAACTTGAAGTCTTCGGGCCATGCCGCCTACTGCAGCTCCGTCGAAAGCGGGGACTCCGGATCTACGCGTCTCAGCGGCACGCGTCTAGCTGCGGGGGCTTCGCGACTGTCCGTCCCCTCCGGCGTGGGCTCGGGCGCGATTAGTGGCGCGGCCTGCTGGCTCCGAGCCTCTTGTATATCTCGGACGGCTCCGCGAAGGTCCCCTAGTTCCTGCTGGAACGCGTTGAGGGCTGCTAGTAGGGCGCCTTCCACCGCAAGTGCTGTCGGGGCCGCCGGAACACCCAGCGGGCAGGTCGGTGCAGGGACCCTCGCCGCACGATCTCCGGATCCGCCGGATGCTTCGTTGTGGCTACCCCCGGCCGTCGGATCCGCGCTGCCGGCGAGGGCGGCGGGGGCTGTCGTTGTAGCGGCGCTGGCGGGGCCGGTCGTTGTAGCGCGAGCGTCGACGCCCGCGACCACCGCGCCTATGCCGCCGCCAGCTCCTTCGGCAGCTGATGCCGAAGCCCTGGTATTCACGCGCCGCTCCGATCCAGCCGTCTTCCTTCCCTTTGCCGCCGCCGACGAAGCTTTTTTCGGTGCCATCCTTCTTCTTCGGTCTTCAAGCTTGCTCCTGTCCTCCCCACGGACGGCGCCAACTGTTGTGGCTACAGACCAAACAGAGAGAGATGGTAGTGGAGAGGTGGGAGTGTTCTGTCTCACCCTCCCCCTCATCTTGATATATATATTCACATGGGGTATACTTTTACAGTTATGCCCTTACATCTATACATCCCCATTAGGGGCACTTATGTCATTACACATGTTACTCTGGTTCTTATAAACTCCTAACAGGCCTGCTGGGCTTAGGTGGGGGCCACCCCTACGACATCAGCGTTTCCAACGTTCGTTATCGTCTCAAAAAATACAGACAAAACTCATTAGCCATAGTAAAAAAGAACATACCATGTACCTCTCAATCTTATAACAGTGTAATACATAGCATTTTTTAACAGGAACAAGTGGCCGTATGCATATGGTGGATGCCCACCAACTTTACAAGTTTATTATTATTTATATCAAAATTTACCAATTAAGAAGAATACTACGACAATGTAATTCTGGTTCCTAATTATACGAAGTGCTGTTAGCGGACCAGTGTATATTATTTATACAAAGTACTAGGAAACTCCCTCTGAAGCTACAACCCATCAATATTCTACAAAATTAATGTTTCGTATTATACTATTAATTTTAAAGAAATCCACCATTTAGATATCTGTATTGGGGCTAGTTACTCTTACAATTTTAGTTGGGGTGAAAAATAGAAGTACCAGTGATAATTTACACCAATTTAAATCCAAGGATCATAAGTGATAAATCCACAAAATTTTAAACACATGTGAAATGTATAATACCAAAACAATACAAATATACAAGTGAGGTTGGGCTATATCTCTTTCTTTCTTTCCCAAACTCCAAACTAACAATTTCGCTGAATGAAAACCATATACCACACAAGTGATGTACAAAATGCTCATTTTTACGGCCAATAATCATGCAAGGAGCACATTCAAGAGAGGTGGAGCCCACAATGTTAGGCCCAAACATACAAACTCTGCATAATGATAATTGAGGTAGCCACGTTTGTCTCCTGTTCCTTCTCTTCTTTTTTTCCTATAAGAAATGTTAAATAAAAGAAAAACTTTCCAGCTCACACATTTGTCTGTGGTCTAGTATAGTTTGGATTCATCCTCCCCACATAATATTTCCCAAATGGTCATTGTTGTGGGGGTGGCCCAACCCCGCGACTAGACCGTACAACTAGTCCAACATGTAATAGACCCAATAGTGTAGAGGAATATACCAGTGTAAATACACCAATGTACCCTCATCCTTTGTAAGTACTAAGGGGTAGAATGAGGATTTCCCATGTATATAAACCCCAGGAGGGGTAGGAGGAGAGACATCCTCTCATTCTTACCACATCTCCCATAGATCTGGCTCTTTTCTTCCTCTGCTACTAGTCCCCCTCCTTACTGTTTGGCCTGTAGCTACAACAGTCATGAACTGAGAGAGAGAGATTATCTATGTAGTTTTTTTTTGTTCTTGAACTCGTATCAAAGCATTACTAAAATATTTTGGATATAGTGAGTGTGATGTTTTGTTTCTTCTTTATATGGGTTTTGGTAGAAATTTCTTCTACGTTGGTTGAGAATGATTAGTATACTAGGACTATTGGCCAAGAAAGTCAATTAAAAATGTCCTCTAGTTTTTATACATGACAGCAAATAAAATATTTATTTATTTTTAGTTAACCTTTTGATGTGACTATTGTTGCTCGAAATATTCCATATCCCGTGTATCTTGTGGGCTAACACGTGTCACTATGCATAGAGAAATGTTGCTGCTTTCGAATACTTCATTTTTCACAACAAAATGCAGTATTTGTTTTCAAAATTGTAACTATGGGTTCTTTGAGTCACTGGAAAGAGGGGGAGTAGATGTTACGGATTTTTTTTATCTATTGAATAATGGTTTGGTACTTATTCTACAAAACCATAAGCACTAGATGTGTTCTTTTCTGAAATTAGGTTATGAGCTTTACCTGATGCGGGGGATTTTCTCGACGTATGGTTAAGAATAACTTTATGTAACTTGATAAGTCTGGTGTGGCCAACCGTTGCCCATGCTATGACCTGCGATGTATGAACTGACCCAACCGCACGCTTGATGTTTTTTCCACCCCGACCACAAGGAAGTAAAAGACTTGATCGTGCAATCACCGAAGGAAAAGCAAGAGCTAAAGGATAGAGAATACCCAATTCTAAAGAGTAATGGCAGCTGTGCGCAAAACCCTAGAACAACTAATGAAACAATCTGGTATTTATTTGATTAAACATGGTCTAAGCCAAAAATGAACAAATACATGAGTGTATATGACCCATATGGTCGGTCACAAGGTATCCAAACTGAGTCAAACTCATCCCTACATTTACTAGACTCAAACTCACACAAAAAAGAAACATAAATTTACAATCGTCATATTGTTTCAGTCATAGCCGTGCGACTGCAAGGTTTATGAGCCTGACATCATATCTAGGGGTGAAAACGGGTCGGGTTAATCCCGACCGATCCGGCACCGAATACGATTGGTACCGAATCCGACTAGTACCGAATCCGGAGAAAAAATATGGGTTAGGATACGGTAACAGCAATATCCGTCCGAATCCGAATATCCGTCCGAATCCGATACATCTTCAAGTTTGATTTCAGGTTAGTGCTACTATTTGACGTTTCATTTTCTTTTGCAATGGTAAAATAAAATCTTCCACATCAGCTATTAAATAGTAACATCAAGTCAGTGCGTCCTACTCCATTTACTGCACTGTATGCATTCCTTACAAACAAGTAGGGGTGCAAACGAAATGGGTTAATCCCGACCGATCCGACACCGAATCCGATTGGTACCGAATCCGAAGAAAAAATATGGGTTAGGATATGGTAACAGCAATATCCGTCCGAATCCGACCCGTTTTCACCCCCATATCCATTACATGGGCCTTGGAATAATCTTTCCAATAAGCACAAGAGCACCCGAGTTGGACTCCGTTTGTGAAAGTTATGGCCTTTTTGTATTATGGACTATGTGAGCTGTTCCGAACTGAATCCAAATTAAGTACCAAGTTGATTCTGATTCCGATTTTAGTTGGGTTTGAGGAAAATCCAAATTAGGCTTGAAACTCTTATTTAAAACTTAGGCTTTGGATTCTTAGGCATCTCCATTTTTCTTCTCTTTTCTTCCTTCTTTCCACACAAGCTTTCTTTCTTCTCCTCTTGGCTGCATAACTCTTCTTCCTTTCATGCGCTCAGCCGGTTTATCTCCTTTATGCTTGATACTTTATTGCTTTTCTTGATACATGCACTAATGTCAGCACCATCCATTGTAAAAAAAAGAGAGTAGACACTCGGGTTCAGCCCGCAGTGAGGAGGAAGGCGCTTGATGGCACGCCAAGCGAGCAGCACTCGGTTCATGCATTAAATGTGTTCTTAGATGTTGGAATGCAGTGCTTGGTTCCTGTACCAAATGTGTTCTTACAATTTGGAAGAGCCTATAAGATGCCTGCTAACTGTTGTAGGGTCTATTTTTTTTTCAGCATCTAAAAATTGATTTTTGATTTTTTACAGTACATAACTTTTAAATATAATATTTTTAAAGACAGAGTCTACAAATTAATTATAGTGCACACTGTAATAGCGAGAGGAGCAGAGAAGTCATTTTGAGAAACTGAATGTTTATATTAACTTTTAATTTTTCTAAATAAAACTTAAAAACAGAAGCCAGTATAACCGATACCTAAATTGATAGCCACCAACGTTCGTGCGAGGTAACTTAACCTCAAAGAGAAAACAAAAAATATCAATCAAGTACAAGAGAAATCGCCTTTTGTGATTTGGGTTTGTTCGTTCCGATTGCCCTTTTGGAAAAGCGCAAGATTCCCTGCAGATTCCATGAAACAAGTGGTACGTGTAAACTGAGTGTATATTAAAAGTGATCGGTCGTGCACCTTGGATAAAGAATTTGAGTGAGATTGCATTCTTATTATGCTTGTACAAATTTTTGTTTTGGAAAATGCTGAGTAGCATAAAATTGTTACAATTAAAGGGCAGTTTAATTTTACACTAATTTACTTTTGGCCTCAAGCTAAAGGAAAAAGAGAAAAATAAGGTGCTCATTTGGGCTGAATAAACTTAGCTTATGGCTTATTTTTGCTGTAGTTGATAGTGACTTATTTATCATAATTAAATTTTAAAAAAAATAAAAATAGAAAAACATGCTAGCCCATTTCGTATAATGCAAACAAATACGGGAAAAAAGAAACAGAAAAAGCTCAAAAAAGCCGAAAAGGCAAAAAAGATGAAATTTATAAATAGTAAAAAATAAGTCAGAAGTTTAAACCGAAATGAGCGGGACGTTAGACGAACTATATGCATACGACTTCTTACGATTTTTTGTCTGAGAACATATGCATCCACTCAAGAAGAGCTTAATTCGCAAGAATACAAGGCAACACATCAACTTCATACCACGGAGAAACTCTCGCAAATAAACTTTGTTAACCAATCACTTAACCTAAAGTAAAAGTAAACACAAACTACTCAAAACATGATACAATACTACAATCTGTCAATCAGGCACATCACACTAGCCACCAAACAACGCATCATACTGGTACGCCACCCATCGTATGTATAGCTAGCAAATTTAGGGGCGCCTATGAACGGAAGCAATTCTTCGGGTTTGTTTATATTAATGTCTACTTCTAACTTTTGATCGGAGAAGCCACAAGTTAATATAGACACTTAGCTTTTTAAAACAGCTTCTTTACTCATCTCGCTCCGGAAATAAGGCAAAGCCACGGATATATCACGCACCCACTCTTCTCGCTTCTGTCTCGTGAAGTATTTCTATCTCATTTTCCCCGTCACTTATGCCCTTGTTTTAAAATCTATATCTTTCAGCAACTACTATTCATTTTAAGCTAAAAAACATCATCCATGGCCAAAAGCCATCGGCTACAGCCAATACGAAAAGGGATGTTCGTATTGGCTGTAGCTGATGATTTTTGGCTGAAAATAAATAATAGTAGCTAAAAAAGTGACTTTTAGAATGAGAAGGCGAATAGGAAGAAAAATAAGTGAGAAATGTCAAAGCGAGAGTAGTGGAGATGTATGATGCTCTCGTGACCCCTCATACTCGAAGCAAGATAAAAATAATAGTAAAAAAACTATTTAAAAAATCAGATATTTATATTAACTCCTAACTTCTTTAAATATAAGCTATAAACAAAAAAAATATACAAAGAACCACTTGTCCCATCCTATGGACCCATTGAAAGCCGCCCATGACCACACTAGTAGAGATTCCTTCACCTTTCAACATACTGGCAACCCCAAAACACAAACTAAATTACCAAAACGCCCCTGCATGAAAAATTACCACAACACCCTCGCTTCTCCCATAAATAACCCCTCCAGCCCGACCTGATCCCTTCCCCCCTTCCCCTCTGTTCCTCCTCCGATTGGGTGGCTGCCCTTCGTCTCTAACCAACCCGAGCTTCCAATCCATTCCTCGCCCAATTCCTCCTCCATTAGCTCAGATTTACGCTCGATTCCCTCGATTTTGGGCAGATCAGCTTCCCCCGATCTTCGAAACCCATACCGCGAATCCCCGCCTCGTCGCGTGATTAGCCCCCAATTCCCCCGTCCAAGAACCGGTTCTTTGGGTTCCTGGAGCTGGTAATCTTGCTAGATCTGGGCGAAAGGTCGAGGCTTTTTTGTTGAATTCTGCGTGAAATCTTCCCGGTTTTGCTGCACTGGAGGGAGGTTTTGTTCTCGCTGGCCATGGTTTGTCAAAGCGAGCAGAGGCGAAATCTCTGAGCTTTATGAAGATCGCCACTCACCTGCGCCGCTCCTGCTTCCTCCACTCCTTCTCGGTCGTCTTCCTCTACTGGTTTTATGTGATATCATAATTTGCCCTAATCCCCACTGCAATCCGCCATTACTAGTAGTAGCAGTCGCTTCTTGTTTTGCTTCTTCTTCGTTTGCTTCTTTCTTGGAGGAGTGATAAATAATAGTAGCAGCAGCAGTAGCAAATCGGAAAGAAATCCAAGTAGATTTGGTGCAAAGATGTCGTCGTCGTCGCTGTCGCCGGCGGGGAGGCTGTCGGGGTCGGACGGGGACTCGGCGGATGTGATGGTGGCGGACCACCGGCGGGAGAAGCGGCGGCTGTCGAACCGGGAGTCGGCGCGGCGGTCACGGCTGCGGAAGCAGCAGCACCTGGACGAGCTGGTGCAGGAGGCGGCGCGGCTCAAGGAGGAGAACGCGCGCGTCCTGGCGCGCGCCAACGACATCGCCGGCCAGTACGTGCGCGTCGAGCAGGAGAACACGGTGCTCCGGGCGCGCGCCGCTGAGCTCGGCGACCGCCTGCGCTCCGTCAACGAGGTGCTCCGCGTCGTCGAGGAGTTCAGCGGCGTCGCCATGGACATTCAGGAGGAGTGCCCGCCCGACGACCCGCTGCTCCGCCCCTGGCAGATCCCCTGCCCCGCCGCAGCTATGCCCATCGCCGCCACCGCCGCGCACATGCTCCAGTACTGATGCCGCCTCCGTCGGCATCGGCATCCATTGGTGGATCAGGATTTCCTACGCTGTAGGAGCCATGGTGTTCTTGGCAAGAAGAGAAGAATAATTGCTCTCTACTTAGCTTGGCTGCTTTGAGGATTGCAAGGCTTAAGTTGCTGCTCTATGCTATGTTTATGTTTTCAACGTGTTGTCATCTTTAGTCCCAAGTGCTCTGTAAGGTTTACTTCCATGTTTGTTTGTGGTTTATGTACTGTAATTTGGTGAGCTGTGTTTGTGGTTTATGTATTGTAATTTGGTGAACCGTGTCATGTAATCATGTTATTTCCAGTGTTCAATGTAAAACTGTGTCTTCCAATTCATGTGTTTCATCAGATGATGCTATGTTCATGACTTCATGGAGTTGTTGGATGATTTTATGAGCTGATATCAAATCACAAAAGCTGAGAGTTCATATCAAATCAGAAACACAAGGTGAAAGGTGCAAAGCAACATGAAAGTGCCCAAAGCAGAGACAAATCTTCAGTTTCAAAGTTCCTCCTGGATTCTGCCTGATGACAGCTGACCTCCAGACAGAAACAAGGTGAAAGAGGATCAGATCGACTGGGCTGCAACAACTACTAAGAGGATTTCTGACCGGCAAAGACAAGATTTATTACTCAATGAAGCATCAACATACACTGCCGCTCTTTTCCCTTTACCCCGTAAACAAGTAATCTTTACTATTATTATAATATGAGTTGGTGATTATCGGTCCGTTCTCCTTTCTCTTTTCTTAGCCATCCGATTAAAGATCAGCCGTTCAGATTTGCATGTAGGTAGTTCTTCCACTGCTCACAGAAAAGGTCAAGCTGACACGTGGGCCGCACTCCTCTTCTCTTCCCCGCATCCTCCGCCTCCTGCAACCACTCCACCTCCCGCAACCGCCGTCTCCTTCTCTCACCCGAACCCTCGTGCCGCGGCTTCTCCTTAGCACCGTCACCAATTCCTTGCCCGTGCGGCAGCGTCTGGTCGCAGTCCCCCAACTTGCCCCAGCAGTATCGCACCCCCCCCCCCCCGTCGCCGCCTCCCCAACGCATTTGCCTGTCGCCTCCTCTCCCCATCTGCCTGCCGCCGCCTCCCCACCTCCACCTCCCGTAATCACCGCCTTCTTATCCCGCGAACCCTCATGCCGTGCCTCCTCCTCCTCGGCACTGCCACCAATTCTTTCCCTGCGCGACAGCGTCTGGTCGTAGTCCCTCCAACTTTCCCCAAGACGCCGCCACTAGTTCCATCTCCCATCGCACTCCAACCAGCGGTACGACGCTCGGCAATAGTGGTCGGTGGATCGAAGAGAATGGCGCTCGGTGCAGCGGTCGGTGGATCAGAGAACGACACTCGACGATGGCGGTGGCAGCTTCCTCTTACTATGCCCGCCCATGTGGCTCTCCCCTCGCCGCCGCCTAGCGGTCGCTCGCCCGATGAGCCTCTCCACCTCCTCCTGCTCTTTGCTCGGAGCCCGTCGCATTGTCCTGCGATTTTGGTCTCCCAAGATGGTCGTCGAAGTCAGTGCCATGGTCGAATGGGGTCATGGTCGAGGGGCTATGGCCGAAGTTGAGGGGCCGTGGTCGAAGTCGAAACTATGGTTGAAGGGGGCCGTGACCGAAGTCGAGAGGTCGTGGTCGAAGTCGAAACTATAGTTGAAGGAGGCCATGGCCGAAATCAAAGATCCATAGTTGAAGTCTAAGTCATGGTCAAAGTGGTGGTGGTCGAAGTCAAAGGGCCGTGGTCGAAGTCTAAGCCGTGGTCGAAGGGGGCAGTGGTCGAAGGTGGCAGTGGTCGAAGTCGAAGGGCTGTGGATGAAGTCGATCCGCGGTCGAAGTCAAAGGGCTGTGGTCGATGTCAGGCCATGGTCGAAGTCGAAGGGTATTGTCGAAGTTCAAACCGTTGTCGAAGGGAACAGTGGTCGAAGGGGGTAGTGGTCAACGTCGAAGGGTCGTGGATGAGGTCGGTCCACGGTGAAGTCGAAGGGCCGTGGTCGAAATTCAAGCCGTGGTCGAAGGGGACAGTGGTCGAAGGGGACAGTGGTCGAAGGGGCAGTAGTCGAAGTCAAAGGGACGTGGACGAAGTCGGTCTGCGATCAAAGTCGAAGGGCCGTAGTCGACGTCGGGGCTGTGGTCGAAGGGGGCCGTGGTCGACATCAGAGCTGTGGTCAAAGGGGGCTATGGTTGAGGGGTCGTGGCCGAGGTCGAAGATCCATAGTCAAAGTTGATGCCGTGGTCGAAGGGGGAAGTGGTCGACATCGAAGGGTCGTGGTCATTGTAACATCCCAAAATTTTAAAATTTGAAAATGTGAAGCTTTTGCATTATTTTGCGATATTTTTATTTGAATTTGGAGTTTATGATGTTTTTATGAGAAAATTGGGTGAAGGTTCAAAAAAAAGGGATCAAGAAGAAGCAAATATATTTAAATAATAGAGAATAAGAATTTAAAATACGAATCTGAAAAGATGATCCAGTATAAGAAGAAAGAAATCTAAGTTAAAAATATAAAATCTCATTTTGAGAATAATGACATAAATAGCAATGAAAGTAAATAAATAAAATACACACACACACACACACACACACACACACACACACACACACACACACACACACACACACAACCTAGATAATAATAATACTAAGAACTCTTATTTGATAATTGAAAATTAGAGCTTGAATCCTAAATGACATCCACAAATCAGTAAAATTTAATGCCAGTTAAAGTTCAAAATTTAAAAATCCAAGAGCTCCTCAATTTGTTTTTCTCCCCATTCTCCTCTCTATTTCATGTGGGCCACACCAAACTTTCTCTTTCCATCCCCTCTCTCCTTTCCCTCACTGCCGTTGGGCCCAGCCTCCCGAGCGCCCCTCCTTTCTTCCCCCTCGCCCGCACTCTCTCTCTTCCTTCTTCCCCAGCGCACCGCGCCTTCTCTGCTGTGCTCAGCTTCTCACCGCCTCGTGGCATCCATGCAACTGCGCCGCCCACCGTTTCCAGCGGCCGCAGCACCCGGTTTCTCCCACACGCCTGCTCCCGTCCCCTCCATCACGTCGCGCGCGTCATGCCCCCGCACCGCACGTCGCTTCCTTCGCGTCGCCGCCCCTGGCGCCATGCCGTCGCCCACGCCATGTCCTGTGCCCCGGTCACGGCAGCCCTCCGACGCTATAAGTATCGACTCAGCCACCCTCATTGCGCCTGCAACCCCCTCGTTCTTCCCCTTCCTCCCCCACGTCCTTTTCCTCTGCCGCCATGAGCTTCCCGACCGCCTCCTCGCCATTCCGGATCTCCGGTGCGTCCCCCTTCGATCCAACCAAACCGCCTTGTTCGCCCAAGCCTCTAGTCCCTTCCCTCCGGTCTAATTGGAAAACTGTGCGCCGAGCTCGCCGGAATCCGCTTTTTCTTCACCGCCGGCCGAGTGCGCCTCCACCGTCGCCGTCCCCTCCTCGGTCAACCTCCCGTCGATTCCTCGCTTGGGGAGCATCTTCTCGGCGCCCACGAGCCTCCCCAACCACCGGTCGGAGTTGCCGTCCACCCCAGCTCGCCGGCGACGATGACACCCCCGCGCCGCAGTAGGTTCCCGGTGCCGGCTCGCCTTGGTGCTTCCCCGGCTCAACCAGACCTATGGTGAGCATCCCCTTAACTCCAGTGTGCTTCCGCGCCCGCCCAATGTCCTCCCCTTCTTCCCAGTCGCCGGCGCTCCGTAGCCACCTCGCCGCCGGCCGCTCCGAGCTGTCGCCCACCCACCTCGCCGCCTTCTCGGGTCGCGCCGCCTCCTCCACTGGCTTCCCCATCCCCGGACGAACCCATTTTGCCGGCTACGCCCGCCTCCCCGGCCGCTCCTCGCCGGCACCACCGTCGGCCATGGCTGCTCGAGCCGGCTCCTCTGTTTTGCTCTGTCTACCTCTCCGTTGTTCTAATTAAGCATTGGTACTTTGTCAGGTAGCACCCCGTGTCCATTTGGTTAGACCGAGCACTCCAACGCCACAGTACTGAGGTCCTGAGTTCGATCCCGTAAGGCCGCATCCTTTTATTTCTTTTATCTACTGATTTTTCCTACTCCATTTTAATTAAGAAAAATTCAGGAAAAATAAGAGATAATCTAGGAAAACTAATAAAATTTTAGCCAGGAGGTAAAACAAGATTGTTCAATATTGAATTTGGGTTAGTTGCCATATATGAATAGCGAATATGGTTCGAATGATTATTTAACATCTAGGTATTAACTAAAGACATTAATAAAGAAATAGTGGCTTCGGTTAAATATCCAAATTTAGTAAAAATAGGAAATGATCCAGGAAAGCTAACAAAATTTATTGAGAGTGTAAATGGGCCTAATAAATATGTAACCTTAGATTGAATGTTACATATTAGTTGCTAATATTCTTCTAATCTTTTGTATAGAACTTAATCCCTAACTTAAGGAATAGTGAGAAATTAATTAGGATAACATGTAGGTTCAAGCTCCCATGATGTTCTAATAAATAAAGAGTTAGTAAACCATAAGCTATGAACCATTGCATATTAGTAAATGATGTAGAAATTAACCATTGCAAAATTAAACCCTAAAATATTGTCTTTATCCCTAGTAACTAGGATAATCCATTTTTACTGTTAAATAATGTGAACATTAATAAACAAACCTTTAGGCCGTGATATTCAAATTGAAATAGAGGCTACTTTGTATGCAACTGACTTATGGTTAAGCTTTAAATAATTATTGATTCATGCTAACACCAAATTAAATGAAATACATATTTAAATTGGAAAGTCAGGATTCATAATGCAGACCCCACCCTTAGTACATCGCCGATAAATAAATATCAGAAGCTAGATTTAGTTAATAATGACAATTGGTATTTAGATTAACATTTCACATAAAATGATACATACTAAGCCTTGCTCCGGTAGCTAAGTTTAAACTAGAATTAGAAGTGGAGCTAAGCCTAATAGTAGCTAAAGTATGAGCAAGCTAATAATAGTGCCATTAACTAAATCCTAACACTAGCTTTGGTACATAATAAAATTTAGTACAATTGTATATAAATCAAGCTGGGACCCGTACCAAAGGATCCTAATTCGAATTAAACTTAAGCTAGCGATGAATGAAGATACATAAAATATGATAATAGGATTATTAAAGATTTAAATTTTAATTAATTACCGTATATGAATAAATAAGGAACCTCTGCTATTTATCTTAATCCAATTAATAAGTAAAGACATATATAAGAGATTATTCTTAATAAAGATATCTAAGTGTTATAATACTTTTGACTAAAAGATTTATAGAATAAGTACAGATCTCATCCATCAGTCAAGTTTGCCTTTACCTAACTTGCAAGGAATACATACTCTAAAGATAAAATTTGTGCACTAAACTTCTACACCAGTCTATAGGTCTAACCCGACTCATGGAACTTCCTTGATAAATAACAAAATAATAAAAAGAGATTATTAATAAAAAGATCAAGTTATCGTATGCTATTACCAACCTTGCCTCAAATCACTGAATCACCCATTAACTCGTAATAAAACTAAATTGAGTTTATTCGGATTTATTTGGATCTTTTTGAGTTATTTGCTTTTATTTGGATTCAGTCGTTTGTCGCGTAATTAGAAATTGGGAGTCGTGAAGATTCAGTGGATCCAGCGAGATTAAGCTTGGAGTGAAGATAGAGACTAGAAGCTCAAAAGCGAGCATTGTGTGAGCTCAAGACCGCGGTAAACCGCGCTAGGCGAGTCAATACTTTGATCATGTTGAACCTACATTTCTGCAAGTTACTTTGTTTTAAATTATCAAATTGCATGCTGTTAGTTTATATGCAAATACATGTTTAATTTACGATTCTAGTTATATGTCCATTGTTTACCTTGAATAATATTACCCTCCTTTGGAATATTTGAATGTGTGAACCTTGTTACCCTAGCAAAATTATAATGGTAACTTTTGAAAATAAGTCCCTAATTATATGCCATGCTTAGTACTGCGTAAATACTCAGGGGCACTGAAATGCCCCAAACATTATTGTCATTTTGAATCATGAGAAACTGGTTTGGGCAGTCATGGTGCGAATGACTGGTATGTTTTTACATGATTATTTTATGCTCCCAAAAATCCTAACTTGCTTAAATATCTGAGCGGATGGCTTAGGGGCTGGTATGTGGTGCGGTGGGAGCACAAATTATGGAGTGGGGTAGAACCGCTCAGATAATACTAAGGACTGAATCTTGTGATGACCTCCTGATGTAAAACAGTACAAACAAGTCTATAATGGGTACGACCTAGCTGAATAACTTGCAAGGGTTTAGTTCAGATATCACCGAGGAAAGTGGGTGCCAGGGTGTACTGGTTTACTCACAGTGAGGCACAGGGTGTACTGTACTCGCACGGCGCAAGAAGGGGCTTCTGACTGTGGTGGTGTAACCCTTTAGCGGTGAAACCTCAGTGTGGGTGGTGTCTAGCTAGATCGGAGTAAGGTAAAAGCTTTGTGATAAATTATCTGGGTCTCATGCCTAAAGAAGCATGTTGGCAACAAAGATAATTCATCTCTTGTGGTGAAAGTGTACAAACTCTGCAGAGTCAAAAACTATTCGAATAGTCGTGCCCACAGTCAAGGGCAGACATGGGAACTTAACTGGATATAGTTCTGTTTTAAAAACATTGGAAACTGGGAATGGAAACTTGAAAGGCGAAGGACTGCCCTGGTTTGGAATTGTCCTGGGTGTCGTCCCAGTGGTAAGTTAAGCGGCTATAACGCTGAAGAAATTGCTATATGGTGCAGATGCCATGTAACGGTGGATGGAATCTGAATCGATATTAATAATGCATTTCCTTGTACATTATGATTTGGTTCAAACTGCTAGGTCTCAGGAAATTTTAAGTAATTGTATTCAAAAGCACTTTTCGCAAAATAAAACAACCCGAGCCTCTCCTTTGTTAAGCCATGCATACTATTTATTTGCATTATGTGTATTGGCTCGCGGAGCACGGGGTCGGAGTGCTCACGCTTGCTTTTGCGACAGAATTCAGAATCAGGAATCAAATCACTTCGACTCAGCAACAAGATTGGACAAGCTGGCCGAGAAGATGAAGATGTCAAGGGCTAGGTCGCGAACCTCCAGTTGGCTGCCTGTGGGCATGTCCTGAAGGTCCCACTTGCGTGCTTCGTTCTTCCGCTGCTGCAATTTCATGATTTCGGCCTAATCGGCCCATGAGTAAGTCTACTATTATATTTACGCTTCCGCATGATATGTATTTTGATATTCATTTCTGTAACTGTGAGCACTATCTACTGATCCAGGGAATAGTGCAATGAAATCACAGAGGATTCCGGATGTTAATATCTGGGCTCCTACAGTCATCGAAGAGGATAGTGGTCGAAGTTGAAGCCGTGGTCGACATCGAAGGGCTGTGGTCGAAGGGGACAGTGGTCGACATCGAAGGGTTGTGGTCGAAAGAGACAGTGGTCGAAGGGGACGGTGGTCAAAGGGGAAGTGGTCGACGTCGAAGGGCCGTGATCGTCGAAGTGCTATGGTCGAAGTGGACAGTGGTCGAAGGGGGCAGTGGCCGAAGTCGAAGATACATGGTTGAAGTCGAAGCCGTGGTTGAAGGGGGTCATAGTCGACGTCGAAAGGCCATGGTTGAAGGGGATAGTGGTCGAATAGGGAAGTGGTTGACGTCGAAGGGCCGTGGTGGAAGTCACAGAACCGTGGTTGAAGTCGAAGATCCGTGGTCGAAGGGGGCCGTGGTCGAACGGGGAAGTGGTCGACGTTGAAGGGGATAGTGGTCGAAGGGGGCAGTGGTTGAAGTCAAAACTTTGTGGTCAAAGTCAAAGATCCTTGATCGAAGTCGTTGTCGAAGGGGAAAATGGTCGACGTCGAAGGTCCGTGGTCGAAGGGGACAGTGGTCGAGGGGGGTAGTGGTCGAAGTAGAAGGGGGCCACAAGGTTAACAGCAAGACCCACAAGGTCTCGTACTCTCCATGGATTGTAACATGTTTTTGACCACGAGGTGTGATCGATGGCTTCCGATTTACGACCACGAGCGCGGGTCAATGTGTTCCAACTTACGACCACGAGCGTTGGTCGAAGTCGAAGCCATGGTCGAAAGGGGCCGTGGTCGAAGAGGGAGGTGGTCGACGTCGAAGGGTCATGGTCAAAGGGGATAGTGGTTGAAGGGGACAATGGTCGAAGTCGACGTGGGCAGTGGTCGAAGTTGAAGGGGGTAGTGGTCGAAGTTGGGGCCGTGGTCGAAGTCGAGGCTGTGGTCGAAGTTGGAGCCGTGGTTGAAGGGGACCATGGTCGAAGGGGCCGTGGTCGAAGTCAGGGCCAGACTAGCGCCGGCAGTTGGGCGACAGGGCATAAGCGCACCGGAGGCTTGCCAACGTACAACCACTAGCAATGATCAACTGCTCCCGACCTATGATCACGCGCGATGGTCGATGGCTTCTAACTTACGACCACGAGGTGTGATTGACTGCTTCTAATTTACAACCATGAGCACCAGTCGATATGTTTCGACTTACGACTACGAGGTGTGGTCGATGTTTTCCGACTTACGAACATGAGCGCTGATCGATGTGTTCCATCCTCGATGACTTTCGACTTACAACCACGAACAGTGGTCGTCGGCTTCTGATGTATGACCATGAGCACTTGTTGAAGGTTCCCAATTTAGGACCACGATCAATCGATCTTCGACCGCTGCCAACTTACGACCACCAGCGATGGTCGATCGCTCCTGCCCTACGATCATGTGCGATGATCGACGGCTTCCGACTTACAACGACGAGATGTGCTCGTGGGCTCCCAACCTACGACCGCGAGGTGTAGTGATGTCTTCCGACTTATGACCACAAGGTGTGATCGACAACTTTCGACTTCCTTGACGATTTAAAAACTTTTAGAACATTTTTGTATGCATATTCTAAAAATTTTTACCACTCGTGAGTTTTAAAATATGTAGTATGACAAATTTTAAAAATCCATAGCAACGCACAGGCATTCAACTAGTAACTGTTAATGTTTGCAATGTATGCAAGCAAAACGAAATTGTCATCAAACAATGAAGCAATTACATCCATGACGCATGGGAAAACGATGGTGAAAGGCACATGAAAACCTTGAAAACTTATCTCGACCTAACCAATGACATCACCAAATAAAAGAGCACCAGTTATAGGTCAGAGTGATGGTGCTTGATCCATACAAACTGATATCGAACAAATTTTAAAATGAGCTATTAGGTATCCCACAATTGCATTCACACAAAAGGATGAAACTGACTCTCAAAATGATGACAAGAATACAAGGAAATCTAAATCATATTAATGTCAGAGGGAAGCCATCCAATCCCTGAAGTTGTTTACGACAGATATGAGTTGGGATATTCAAGACAAGGAAAGAAGCAAATTCGACAAGATCCAATGTTCTCAAATGGCTGTGTTTATTTTCATGACAATCTCCACGGCACTCACTTTGTCATGCTCGCCAGAGAGTTAGGAAAGAACTGGCAAAAACAAAGACGGAAAGACTTGAGATATAGAGCTTCAGATCTGAAACATCAAAACTACTCCTCAACGACAACGCTGATTTGCCCCTTCTCAAGCATGTCGTAGAAGGACCTAGTCTTCCTCTGCTCGTTCCAGTGATGCATCTTCCACAGACCACCAGCAAACAGCCCAAGGGTGAATCCAATGCAGATCTCCTTCACCACGCTTGGCCCCTTGAGGGTAGCATGTGCAACCCTGCCACCTGCCATTTGCTTGCTGTTGAGCTCAGATGCCAAATGCGCAAATGAGAAGATTCTGTGAGCTGATTTAGTGGAAGCAACAGGCAGACAGCATATTTTCACCAAGGCAGCAAGATACTCTTAATAAATGCAGACATGTGCATGCAGCATAACACACTTAGCTCATCATTCTATGATTTTTCACACCTCCAAAGGTGACTGGAGCGAATTGTAAACACAAGCGATATCAAATTTGAATAGATAACTCACGTGAAACCGATAGAACTTCAAAAATTCAATGAACTTAAAGATTCCAAGATATAAAGTAGTTAATGTAGCTATGTAAAATCAGTATGTACTCAGACACGGTAGAGACTAGAAAGGTTCTGATTCCTCGATTGCTCAAAGCAACCTGTGTCAAGAACAATAATTACCAAAAGAGTCAACCCCCTGTATTCCCGCATTTGCCTCCTAACCTCCTAACACCATCCTATTCCACTATCGAAGTTTTTTTAAGCGATATCTTAAGATGGAGCAGAAAAAAATGTGACACAATAAATGCTTCCAACCTTCGCATCAATCATTGCTAGCATCAATCATTGCTTGTTTTCCCAAAAACAAATGTATACAGTGTACCCATCACCTAACCTGCCACTCATGCCCTAAAGACACAGCCATCGTAGTCACACAAAGCCACAAATGCTGCAAAGCAAATTATTTGGAGCAATTCCCCTATCACCTATCATCAAATCAACAGTAAGTACCTCAAGTTCTCAACATCCTAGCATATGGCATATGTAACAATGAGCTCCAAAATTACGCAGCATTACTTAACAAGAAGAATTTAATCAAACCAGACAGATAACGACTAGCATTTAGTCAAACCAAGATAACAACATCAGACTTGTTCAAGGCAGCATCATTAGTGTATCAGGCCACCATAATGAGTAGCAGTGGGTCTTTTTCTTCAACTTAATGCAGATTTTAGGAGTTGTTGACAAGCTCCAACAAAGTTCACGAAGCAAGTTCACTTAAATTCAACGAACTACATCGATAACAAACAACTGATTGCCAATAAAGCAAAGCCCAAAAGAAGAGGAAATATGTGGTATACTTGGGACTATGCTAAGTTTGCATTAGGGGTTGCTTATTTTACATCTTCACCCAGCCAAGGAAATTCTCTGTTTTGGGATAGTAAAAGGGCCGGAAGCTAGCTACCATACACTTACAGTGAAGCTAATTCAAGTAATTGACAGAGCTGAACTCTACCGACACATCTATATTTCTGTGCCTGATGCGTTCCTCAGGAGACTGATACCACCACACAGCAAGAACACTAACTGAGCTACCTATCAATAGTTTATAGCCGCCCTCACCCCCTCAGCAGGAGATTTCCAATACTAATTCTTCATAAGACCAATAATGTCACTACTGATAGCTAAGCAATTGCACATATGGTGCAGATATAATGCAATCACAATGATGCTTGATGAATCTTATAAGAGTTACACAAACATCAAATTTAAAAGTAGAATATAAAACTGTAATGTACTAACCGTCGCGGAGAAACTATGGGTACTCCTAAATTATGAAACAATTGGAATAATAAAGAAAGCACTGTCATACCACAGTATGTGATACACATGGCAAGCAAAGACAATAGGTCTGAGAAGCTATACAGGTCACAAGGCTACCAGGAATAGGATGTAAAAGCTCAGCAAGTAGATCTCTTCATAAACGTTCTGGAATCTAAGAAGCTAAGGCACAAACATACAGAGTCGCAACAGACATGGGTTACGCTGCGCCGCGCAATCCAGAGGTGAAGGTAATGGTTCTATGGCTAAGGTTACTGCCAAATTCCCCCACACAGGGTTATCATGTGTCGGAGCTATCTTCTGATACAGATTGGGAGGGTCAACGTAAACGAGACATCAGACAAAATCGATTAGCATCTCCACCATTTACATTTCCGCATCTTATTGCAGCAAACTATCCCCCCACCCCTTCTTTTTTTATTCTTTGCAAACCATTTCCCAATCTAAATCGCATAGCCCTCAAATCACGCGTGAACAGAACAGACGCGCAGGCATTATTCGCCAAGCCACGAGCAAAACTACCAAACAATTTCGCACTGGATGGAAACCAAATCCCACGGTTACGACTCTGCCGTCCGCACGAATCAAATCCCCTCGTAAATCACATCGGAGGTGTATTTTCCTTCGCATCCCGCTCCCCTAAATCGCATCCCAACCTAAATCTCTAGCCCTAGAGGCCCTAAACAATCCCACCGAAATGGATCAACCACGCGAGCACCAAGAAACCAGATCCAAGCGGTTCTTCAACAAATTCCGCGGGGGGGGGGGGGGGGGGGGGACAAAACTCTAGGATCCGTGCAGGAGCGCGAACCGAGAGCTAGGAAAAGTCTAGAGGGATCGATTGAATCGGACGGATTCGAGCGGTGGGGGAAGAGGAGGAGAGGCTCTGACCTTGCCGGAGTCGGAGGAGGGGGGAAAGAGACGCCTGCGCCGCCGCCACGAAACCAGAGAGAGACCCGAGCCTTCGATTTGTTTGTGTCTGGCCTTTTTGCGGAGACACCCTTTAAGGGGCTCGAATTCGCGGACGGGCCCAGTCCACGGCTCGGTTTCTGTTCCTTCCGTGTGTCACGTATTCCCTAGTTTACGTGTTCATCTCGTTTTTGCGTGGACCTGCAATTCCGTTTTTGGACTTGGTTTGCGTATATGGTGTGCTTTTTGCAAACGGCCGTTAGAAACTCACCCGTGGAGGGAGCTGTACATTTTGTTGTTGGGGAGATAAAAAGGCACCGCTCTAAATGGCTTTAGCTTCTAGTTTATTTTAGTTTTTTGCTTACTTAATCCAGAAGCCATCTGTAACTCGTTGACTTCTAATTTCAGCTTATTTCGGCTTTTCTTTTTTTTCCCCTTATTCTTTTATATTGTCTGTGATGATATAACCGTCTTTTTATTATTTATTTATTTCTATTATTTTTTATCAGAAAAAACTAACAGGCACTACAGTATAATTTCAGTTATAAATCAAAAGCCACAGCTAGAAACTTAAACCATGAGCCACTTGGAGCACCACCATTAATGATTTAATTGGAATAAGTGGAATTAGGTGAGTCTTGTGATCACAGTTATTAAAATCGCATCGGATCAGAAAATCGGAACAAATCATTTACGCTTTCCCATGTCGGCTTCTCCATTTTCGCTGGTCATTGGCGCCTTTCAGGATCCTACCACCTCCCATGTTCCTCTCCCGACACCTAGCTCCCTTCTTTTCGTTGCCGCCATTTCCCGGTCGCCGCTGCCACACTTGGACAACCACCGTAACCCTTCTGACAACCTTTGGCATACCTTGGCGCAGCCAATAAATGGGCTGACGTCCCCATGGCCATGCACCAAAGCAGCCGAGCTCAATTCGTCACTACCGCCAATCGGGCCTCTCTCGGTCGACAAGCCATGCTTGCTAACCTTGACCATTGCAGTTCGCTAATCGAGGAAACTCCAAAGTTGAGGTGCCAGCATCACCTGCCATCCCTTCCATTGCGACTGCTGACCACCTCCGAAATCTCCAGTGCCCTCTCACGTCAGCCACGTGCCACCACCTAAGCTAAGCGCTTATCGCTCCTAACCGCCATACCGAGGCCATATAAGCCATGCCATGCTATCTGTTAGCCTAAAATGGCAATCACTGCTCCCCTCTATCCCATGCCGGTCAATCTCCGTCGCTATCCTCTCCAACCGCCAGTAAGCTTATTTTCAACTTTTCACTAAATCCTCTATCATTCTTCATTTGCTCCTGTCTGTAGCTCCATTGTGACCCCATGAACACCACTGAAGCCTCACCTCAACCTCCCCAGCCCCTACGTACCGACAACCAGCTTCTCCACCAGATTGAGCCCCTCACCGTGGATAGCTCACCAAAGAACCCTATAGCTCAAGCCAACCCCATCGTAGCCATCCTCATAGCCCTGAGACGCTCAATCCGAGCTTGCCTTTGCTGTTTAGCCTCTTGTTGGCTCTCGTGCCATGGAAAAACACCACAGAACCTACCCCACCATCGACCCTCTACAGTGAACTTTGGCCACTACCATGCCCCAAAATGGGTTCCCTTTACTCCCTAGAACCCTTCTGCACCCTCGGTTGTCCTCGGGAATCACCACCGGTGTCACAATCGCTCGCCATCGTAATTCAATGCTCAGAAGTATTGTAGCACCGAAGATTGAATATGATGACTGTATTGAGTGGGCTGTGGGCCGCACAGTGGTGAACCAACACACCAAAGCCACCTTGGGCTGAGCACATCACTGTAGATCACTGTTTATACCAACCCGACCCATTAATGTTAGCACATGTTAAGCATTAATATAATAATGGACTTACTCATGGACCGATCAGGTCGAAATCAATAAAAAGCAGCAGTGAAAATGAAAACTTCACACAGGTGGGACACTCAGGACACGTCCACAAGCAACCAACTGGGGTTCGCGACCTAGTACTTGGCCTCTTCATCTTCATCACCAGGCACATCACCCAAGTGTAATGATTTGACTCTCCTGATACTGGATAAATTGAGTGAGCAAGGGTGAGCCCGCGAGCCAATACACAAATGCAATTATATTGATGCAAGGATTACAAAGGAAGGGTTCAAGTGATTTTGTTTTGCCAAATGCCTTGAATATTTACAATAACTAGGAATTCTTGAGACTTGGCAGTTTTAGCCAAATCAGGTTTTTAATATGTGAAAATGATTGTAATAATAACAATATCATATACAAGTGTTTCAACGTCTTATTCGCTTAATATCAACATTGGGGCACGACGCCCAGGACAATTCAAATCAGGGCACCCACTGCCCGGCATTTTACCTTCCACCCATAAAGTTTTTAGAAATATAACTATATCCAAGTAAGTTCCCAAGTCTGTCCTTAACCGTGGACACGACTGGTCGAATAGTTTTTACTCTATAAAGGTTGTACACTTTCATCACAAGAGACAATTAACCCGATAGCTCTACATGATTCCCTAGTCATGTATACCATATCACTCGGTTCGATAGATTCAGTGAAACCACATTGTTCCATTCGTGAGGCTCTAGTCACCCATATACACAAACAAAGGAGAGGAGGCAATGTAGTGCCCAGAACAGGCTTGCCAGCAGTGAGCGGTGGCCGGAGAGTAGACGACGAGCAGCAAAATGGATCGTCGGTAGGACAAGGAAGTAGGGAGCTGCTGAGTTGCGGCTAGAGCGGCACAACGGCGAGTGGGCGGCGGCGTGGAGCTGCCGGAGCTGGGACTGAACGGGGGCAGTGGCGGGCGATTGGAATGGGGAAGAAAGTGGGGAGATCATAAGCTAGAGGGGAGCTTCGGGAAGGCTTACTGAGCAACCATGGAGGTGGAGGAGTACCGGAGAAGGCCAATGGTAGCGTGAGTGAGGCCACGGTGGTGGCGGCCTCGAGTGGTCAAGAGCCTAGGCCGGTAGTTGGGGAAGCTCCGGGGTGCCAAGGAGAAGCTCTGGGAGGAGGAAATTGAGCCGAGATGGAGCAGAGGAGGAGATGGCAGCATCAGAGGCGGCGTCGGCTAGACTTGAGGAAGACGGCCAATGCGGTGAGCTCTAGGCATGGGACTGCAATTAAATCAGAGGGGGAGGAGGAGGATTTCTGGGAACGCGACATGACGCAAACGGCTTCGAGAGTAAGTTGCCGGCGTGGCTGGAACGGTGCGGAGGGGCGACGTCATCCACCTGCGGGCACCGAGAAGAGCAGGGTCGAGGTCACCGTTGATGGAGCCAAGGTCACCGCCGATGGAGCCGAGGTCACCGAGGAGAGCGGGGCTGAGGTCACCGTCAATAGAGCCAAGGTCACTGCCGAGGAGAGTAGGACCGAGGTCGTCATTGATGGAGCTGAGGTCACTGAGGTCGCGGTCGCCGCTGAGGGGAGCGGGGTCACGGTCGCTGTGGAAGGGAGCCGAGGGAGCTGCCGATCGGAAGGGAGCCGCCAATTGGGAGAAGGATCGGGAGAACGATAAGGGAAAACGAAAATAAAAGGAAGAGAAAAAGGACTATTCCATTCCATCCCATTATCTCAACCAAACAAAAGCTGGGATTATTTCATCCTCCCAACCAAACACTCTACTTAGACCATCCAATTTCATCCCATCCCAAAAAAAGAAGGACGATCACATCCCATCTCACTTGGTTCCACCAACCAAACAGCCCCTAAGAGGCTGTGGGTAGTGAGGCACGCCTGTTAAATCATGTAATGTTCTGGTGTTTGTCGTTTTAGCCTGGGCACACATGCATTCTTAGCACATGTAGTGCACGCATGGTAGGGGAGGTGGACTCCCTGCCATGGCCGGGTAGGACGGAAGCTTCCTTGGTCTGTCACCTCCCGCACCAGGCCAGGCTTACCGTGGTCGACGTCGGTGCAGTGGTTCTGCCGCGCTCGAGTGGCACGATACGTGTCATCCGATCGGCTCCTTATTCTCCCATGCGCGGTAAGAGACTAAAATTGCAATTTCATGGTGTATGTGGCTAGTTTTAAAAGTAAAGTAACACTAGGGCCAAATAAATAAAAAACTGTAAATACTGCGAGGTTCTATATACAGCTAGTGCTCTTCAGAAATTAGCAAATGATCAGATCATGCATGCTCCAAAGGATTGACTCCTCTGAAATATGATCTTTTTCTTTCTTTCTTCTTCTGGAGAAACTCATCATCCTGTATGGCTGTAACAGGATGACAGCATGTGCTATTCCTCAGACATGACAAAAGTACAGCAAATGCATTGAGGATTAAGATTAACTCAAGAACTTGCTTCTCCTCGGTGAAACTACAGCGTTCCATTCGTGAGAGTCCAGTCACCCATATACACAACACAAAGGAGAGGAGGCACTGTAGTGCCCAGAACAGGCTTGCCGGAAGTGAGCGGTGGCTAGAGAGTAGACGACGAGCAGCAAAATGGATCGTCGGTAGGACAAGGAAGTAGGGGGCGGCCGAGTCGCGGCTAGAACGGCACAACGGCGAGTGGGTGGTGGCGTGGAGCTGCCGGAGCTGGGGCCGAACGGGGGCAGTGGCGGGCGATTGGAATGGGGAAGAAAGTGGGGGAGAGCATGAGCTAGAGGGGAGCTTAGGGAAGGCTTACTGAGCAACCATGGAGGTGGAGGAGCACCGGAGAAGGCCGACGGTGGAGGCCAATGGCGGCGTGAGTGAGGCCACGGTGGTGGCGCCCTCGGGTGGTCAAGAGCCTAGGCCGGCATTTAGGGAAGCTCCGGGGCACCGAGGAGAAGCTTTGGGAGGAGGAAATTGAGCCAAGATGGAGTGGAGGAGGAGATGGCAGCATCAGAGGCGGCGTCGGCTAGACTTGAGGAAGACGGCCAATGCGGTGAGCTCCGGGCATGGGATTGCAATTAAATCGGAGAGGAAGGAGGAGGACTTCTGGGAACGTGCCGTGACACAAACGACTTCGAGAGTAAGTCGCCGGCATGGTTGGAACGGTGCAGAGGGGCGACGTCATCCACCGGCAGGCACCGAGAAGAGCGGGGCCGAGGTCACCGTCGATGGAGCCAAGGTCACTGCCGATGGAGCCGAGGTCACCGAGGAGAGCGGGGCTGAGGTCACAGTTAATTCCATCCCATCCCATTATCTCAACCAAACAAAATCTGGGATTATTTCATCCTCCCAATTAA
Organism: Dendrocalamus latiflorus; assembly: GCA_017311315.1. Taxonomy (NCBI): domain Eukaryota; kingdom Viridiplantae; phylum Streptophyta; class Magnoliopsida; order Poales; family Poaceae; genus Dendrocalamus; species Dendrocalamus latiflorus. The sequence goes on along the minus strand of CM029649.1, from coordinate 19,909,765 downwards.
ACACTCTACTCAGACCATCCAATTTCATCCCATCCCAAAAAAAGAAGGACGATCATATCCCATCCCACTTGGTTCCACCAACCAAATGGCGCCTAAGAGGCCTGTCACCTCCCACGCCAGGCTAGGCTTACCGCGGTCGACGTCGGTGCGGCATTTCTGCCATGCTCGAGTGGCGCGATATGTGTCATCCGATTGGCTCCTTATTCTCCCGCGCTCGGTAAGAGACTAAAATTGCAATTTCATGGTGTATGTGGCTAGTTTTAAAAGTAAGGCAACACTAGGGACCAAATAATACTGCGATGTTCTATATACAGCTAGTGCTCTTCAGAAATTAGCAAATGGTCAGATCATGCATGCTCCAAAGGATTGACTCCTCTGAAATATGATCTTTTTCTTTCTTTCTTCTTTCTGGAGAAACTCATCATCCTGAAGTCACACGCAGTGCATTGCCATGCCAAGTAGAAGACTTGCACAGTTTCATCACGAGACATCTCCATATATACCAATGTTAGTAAACTTTTTTTTTAGAACACGCAAGAGCGCTACGTATCATATCATACCAAATGTTAGTAAACTGAAATTTAACAAGATTTGCGTTTCTTCACAAAACAAAATCCTTGTGAAAATAACATATTGTCATCTAGATCACCATCAACAATCAGATCTACAACAAGAATTAAAAAGGTGCAATAATCAAGGTTAAAATGTTACAAGCAGACACAAATCAAAATGCTTCCACTAGCATTGTTCCATGGATACGTACACAAGTTTACGCAGTTCCGGTGCAATTAATGAAACGTATAGGCATACACGGTGTTGTTTAGGTGGTGCTAGTGCTCGATCTAGCGCAGGCCGGCGGCGGTGGCAATGGCGAGGCAGTTGCTCGCGAGCTTGGCGAGCTCGGCGTCATGCTTGGACATGAGCGGTGTTAGCCCCTCGCGCTCCTCGAAGCCCTGGTCGCAGGTGTCGACGTCGGTGCGAACGGTGTCGAGCATGGTGCCGGTGGTGTCCTTGTCGCCGGCAGCCATGGCCTTGTCGGCCTGGTCGAGGCTATACGCAATGTCGTCGTACGACTCCAGGCAGTCTTGGAGCGGGCCCAGCGCCAGCGGCACCGTCTTGGGGTCGGCGATGAGTGCACCCGCCGCCTTCTTAGCCTCCGCCGCCTTGGCGCGCACCGCGCCCATTGCCAGCCTCAGCACGCCAGCGCCATCCAGCTTCTTCCCCGCTGGTGGCGCTGGCTGCTTCGCGATGGACGCCTGGCACACATCCGGGTAGTCCGTCTTGGCGCACAACCTCTTCACGATGTCGCCGCCCGGGGCGACTGGCGTCGGCATCGGCTTCGGCGGCGCAGGCACAGGCGTGGGGTTCGGCTTCGGCGGCGCCGGGGCAGGGACGCTGGGGACGGCGGGGCGCCCAGGCTTGCCTGGCCTGGGCTTACGTGGCACGCAGACGGCGGTGGCCAGCGGCGCTGTGGTGGCGAAGAAGAGGATGAGGAGGAGGCAGGCAAGGAGCTGCGGCCTCATGGCGTGCGAACCGAAGGGAAGGGAAATGGAGATTAGAATCAGGCTGTCGTGCGTTAATAGAGAGGTGGTTAATTGTTAATTATTTATTGTTGCCTTTCTATTTATTTGAATGGGGAGGGAAAGGAGGGGATTGGATGGCTGCATTTTCCCGGGAAAAGCGGGGGACAATGGTGGCCGGTGGCAAGTAACTGCCATTTTGGGAGGGAAAATAGTAACCGTAATCAAGTGATAAGTGGTAGATAATTTTTTTAGGAAAAATTAGATATACGCTTGATTTAAAGGTATGCCACTCCTCAATTGCTTCTTCTAAATATGCCTCCGCCAAATTAGGTTGTTTTGAAAGATGACATTATAGAGGATCACAGCCTATTTTATCCTAATACGTCATCTTATTTTATCCTAATACATCATCCTAATACAGTGTGGCACTATAACAAAAGACAAGGGAAGGATGCTAAGCTGTTATCCAACTCGCAAGTTCCTTATATGTTTGAAATGTACAAAGATGGCATGCAGGAGGTTGACACTTATTATGGCTATGTTTGATGATGGTGTAGCAGTCATCTATGGTGTTGAGACACAGTTGCATACAAATTTAGATAGTCTTGGTCAAAGTAAGTTGAATGCTATCTAGACATACCCCTAGACTCCAAGTCAACATGCACCCAGTCTTGCAAATAATAGCTTAACTCCACAATTGGGGCTTCACAAGCAAGATTAAACCAGTTAGCACGAGAGTCGGTTGGTGGTAAGATCAATGACAACATTGAAGCCCTAGGACCAAATGATCCATGTGAGCCAACAAGAGCAAGAAAAATGGGACTACATCAGCCAGAGGGAGAGCCAACAAGGGGAAGGGTGTGGCTACGTCTCCATCGAAGACAACAAAAACTACAAACCTATCTGAGCTACTACTTTCTTAGTGCTTCAGTGTGTTGGACCAACTTGGCAGTCTGTGTGTTGAACCTACTTTCTTTTGCTAAGTGATGATTTTGCTGTGATCACTAAGATGCTTTTGCCGGTCGGTTATTTGCCCAGTTGGGGTTTCTGAGACCTGACATTGTTAAATGTTGAACCTGGTTATGTAATGTTTAGTGTTGAACATGGTTGGTTAGTTGCTTCATGTGCTCAACCTTGCTTTATCAAAATTTCCCTTTGTTATATGTTGACTGCTTGTGCCTGTTCATCGTAAGTTGCAAACTGTTCTTTGATATGTTCCAGTACTACAAAGACAAACATTTCTTTCTTCAGTTCATCCAGTGAAAAACAACCATCTTATTCCCAGCTCACTAACATCGCAAACATGTACTCACCTTGCATAAACATACACAAATTTCATTCCATTTTACATATTTTTTTAGCTCGGTGCTATGTTAATTGCTGCTTTTATCCATTTATTTGTGCCAACAAGATGCATGCACGGGTGTCAGGCATTCTGAAACTGGAAGGTTAATATTATAAAAAAAAATTCGATGTTGTTTTGTGATGTTGCATACCAACCATATATGACATACAGACAGAAATGCTCGTACATAAATTTTCTATTCATGATCAGTTACAAAAAGAGAGAATTTTCCATTCATAACTCAAGTACAGTCATGATCAGTTACAAAAAGAGAGGATTTTCCATTCATAATTCAAGTGCAATGATCAGTTACAAAAAGAGAGAATTTTCCATTCATAATTCAATTACAATCATAATCAATTACAAAAGATAAAATTTTCAATTCGTAACGAGTACAGGCTGCTTCCATTTCTTTGAGTGGATTTTCAATCTTATCATTTTTCACTTGATCCCGTACTTTTTCATTGGTGTCAAGCATTTCTGAACGTGGAAACACCTGGAAGCACTTTGTCAATTCACCCGCATTTGTTGCTTCCGAGCAATCCATACGAGCTTCAGAACATTTCTGCGCATTCAAGAAACAGGCACTAAGAAACAACATTACTTGGCACCGCACATTCAATTCCTCATATTCACACTCCCACTTGAAAAAAACAGCAGTGAAGATCATTCTGTACATGGAAATACAACAACACTGAGGATCTGAAAAATGTAGCTAACAAAAAATTGGAAAAATGTAGTACTGACTCCAATAAAAAAACCCATTGGACAATATTGGAGTATTGGACTTCTGTGCCTATATTTCTGAACAAAATTTCATATCTTGTACTGCATATTTTTGATAGAGCTTGGAACTTGTATTGTTCTCGATCGGAGTCAATACTACATTTCTGAAGCTCAAATGGAAGGATTCATAGGAGCCTGCCTCTGCTGTACACATATTCTATGAATAATTGCTGTGCAATCCATATATCAGAGCATTTCTTATGAAATGTGATTCTAACGAGCATGGAACATGGCATCTATGATTATGATTGTTAAATTATTGAAAGTTGGAGAAGTAAAAAACAGTACTACATTGTTGAATCTCAAATGGAAGGCTTCTTGGAATGATTGATGAACGGATCAATTCCGTCTTATTGTCTGAGGATTAGGTAGTAGATGATGACAGAGTACCATTCGTTTAACCACAATGATCAGATTTAGCATTGAATCAGAAAACTGGACCATACTTTCAGAAAAATGTAGCTAATTTGATAACCAAACTATGGCGACCAGAGCAACATACTTATAATTCACCAAATGTAGCTAACAAAAAAAAATCAGAAAAATGTACCTCCTTGGCCGCCTCCATCTCCACCAAATCGCCGCCGGCAGTGGCGGACAGGAGGGAGGTGGAGGGATGTGCGGGGAGGGCAATGGCGGGGAGGCGTCAGCGAAGACTGGGGCGGTGGCCTTAGGCAGCGTCGGTGGTGGACAGGAAGGAGGTGGAGCAATGTGCGGCGAGGGAAACAGCGCGGGAGTGTTGTCGGAGACCGTGCGTTGGCCTTACGCGGGGGCGGTGGCAGCGGGCATTGCCGGAGCCCGGGGCGGGGGCCGTAGTCGGCGGCCTCCCTGGTCACCGCGGAGGAGGTCGCCTGGGAGGAGGTCGCCGCCCTAATATCCGTGGAGGAGGTCGCCGCCCTGGTTGCCGGAGGGGAGGTCGCCGTCGAAGAGGTCGCCTGGGAGGAGATCACTGCCCTGGTCGGCTGGCCTGGGAGGAAGGGATGGATTGGGTGCGATTTGGTATTCGGGTGCGAGCGTGGTTGTGCTGACCGAATTTTTTGTATTTAAGCCCTTTTTTGAAAAATATTCACATTTAGACCCCTGGTGGTTTTAATTCCGTTTTTGGACCCAGGGGGTCGGCGCCGTGGATCACGGCGCCGAGTTAACACGTCTCGGCGCCGTGGACCACGGCTCCGAGGTGCCAGGCCCGCGCCAGCGTGCCGACCCGCGTGGAGCCGACGTGGCAGGAGCTCGGCGCCGTGATCCACGGCGCCGAGCTCGGCGCCGTGACTCGTGGCTCCGACCTCGGAGCCGTGGATCTTGGCGCCGAGCTCCCTGCCACGTGGCGCCGAGCTCCCTGCCACGTCTGCAGACACTCGGCGTCTTTTGCACCGATCAGGCTTTAACGTTGTCGCAAAAAAAATTACTAGTTGTATTTTGTTAATTTGAACTGTAATGATTATAAGTTTTGTTAATTTTGTAGTTGTGAATTACAAAACAAATTGAAAAAATTGTAAAACAAGTTTATGTTGATTGGCTCGTTGTAGATGCATAAAAAAATATGGTAATTTTTTTTAGGAACGATTGTGCGTAGAACGGTCGATATATAAAATGGTAAGTGTCTTTTAAGGTTTGATTCCCGTGGTTTTTGCAAGGTTTGTTATTTTGTAGTTGTAATATGGGAACTAATCTGATGAAGTCGTAATAAAAATTTATGTTCATTGCAGGTTGGACATGCAAACCAAATTAAGCTAAATTTTTTTGCCGAAGGATTGAGCGTAGAAATATCGATGCATATAGTGGTAAGTGATATTTCGAAGGTGAGTGATATTTTGACATGGCAGGCATGTGGCATGTGTGCAACTCTGTACTTCTAATGTTCAGAATTCCACCACTAGTCCTAACATGCATGCCTTAGGGAAAATAACTTGCTGAGTCTATTACATTTTGTCTATTGGGTGTAGCGTGGTTGTTTCCCCTTTTTGTCACGCCCTGAAGAAGGCTCCGCTGCATCCTTCTTCCTGTCACTCTTGGTCTTGAGAGCTGCCTCCCGAGCTTGGAGCTCCTCCTCCTGACGCTTGATGGCAGCTTCACGCAGACTTAACTGCTCCCGCCTCCTTTGCAGCTCATCCTCCTTGCCCTTCAGACGGATTTGGTCCACCCTCACGCGACGCTCTTGGTCAAGCCGCATCTGTCGTTCCACCTCGCGAGCCTGAGTCATCTTGACAAAGTATTGTGATTTGTTTTCCACCTCCTCTGCCCGGTTATTTGGCCATGCCGGCGACACCCGATCCACCCATTCGATGAACCTGCAAGCCTATGTGTGGCGTGGTAGATGTCATCGATCAAGTTGAAAAAAGATAACGAGAAACAAATGATTTAGTTGTGGTCGTTACCACGAAGTCGTCATCCAGGTCAGGACATTTGAAGAACCTACGGCCGTATTTGGCTCGTTGTACTCGATCAGTCCAGACTCCCAACATCGTCCTAAAGCCGCAATGGCACTTCGGACGCTCATGCCACTCCGGCACTCCAAATGGGTCGGACCTCCAGGAAGACATTGTTGTATAGTAGTATTGTGATGCCTTGAGGAGGAGATGTGGTATGGAAGACATAGTAGGGAGGCCTTTATGTAGGCAGGTTATCTGGTGCAGTGGGCATAGTCCATGGAGAGGATATTTTCGCTTTTCCTGGATTCCAGTGTAGCAATAAATGACCCTATGTAGGCTTTTCAGAGACTATAGTCTCCTAATTGCAGTGTAGCCTTTTCAGAGATTGGACCATTCAAAGCCTAGAAAGCTAAAGATCTACGCCCCTATATGTGTACAGGCCTACAGGCCTACTCCTGTAAAGGCTAAAGACCTACGCCCCTATATGTGTACAGGCCTACAGGCCTACTCCTGTAAAGGCTAAAGACTTACGCCCTATATGTGTACAGGCTAAAGGCCTACTCCGTCACTGCGCAAAGCTGGCATATGCTGCCTCGTTTTGTCATGTCACTGAGCAAAATCTGAACTCTTTTGTCATGTCACTGAGCAAAGCTGCCCTGTTTTGTCATCTCACTGAGGAAAAGCTGACCTCTTGTGTCATGTCCCTGAGCAAAGCAGGGGCGTGTTGTCATGTCCCTGAGCAAAAGCCTCTTTTTTTGGTGGTCACTGCATTAAGCTGCCCTGTTGGCTATAAGTAGCAGGGTTGGGGTCTCATGACATTGTGAATCGAACAAAGTAGTACCCTCTCTTTCGTGGTGAAACATACCATGTCTGAAGTCGAGGGGCCAGTGGGATTTGGGTCACCGAAGGACGACATTCCCTTAGAAACGAGGGATATGTTCGGTCCGCAGTACCGATTGATACCAAGCCGGCGTGCTCAACCACCGTGGCCGAAATGCAGACACAATGAGTACGCGGTCGTCCAGATCTTGGATTCCCCGAACGATGGCGGGCGACGTTTCTTCCGATGCTCACGCTACGGGGTACAAATTAGTAATGTTACATTTTGTATTGCTTATGGACCCTCGAAGTTTACCGTCATTTTTTGTGCAGATGGCCAAATGCGACTTCTCCCACTGGATCGACCCTCCTCACGAACGGTATGTTGATCGTTATGTGGGTACATTATGGGCTCGAATATGGGACTTGGAGTACCGAATGGAGAATCTCACTGAGGAGAATAACGACCTCCGCGAACAGATGCAACGCGAGAGGGGCAACGAGGAGGTCGTGAATATCTGCATCCCATCTTGAGTCCATTCGTTTGGTTTCGGGACGTACTCATAATGCATGCCTGGATTAACCGCTTTGATTGCATTGAAAAGTGCTGGCAACTGTAAGTACCCATCTTCCCAGTCCCCATATATCATCTTCCAGATGCGTTGCTTTGCCCTCCATGCTTTTCCATACCTTATCTCGTATCCAAATTTCTCCTTAACAATCCCAGCAAGCGTCTTCACCTTCATATTGGGTTCTCCCTTTACTATGTGACACAGTGACTTGGCAATAATGGTAGAGGTCAACTGCCGATGCTTCTGTTTGAGCTCTGCTTCGGCACAAGTGTGTGGGCCAACGATTCTTGTGATCTTGAACTTTCCCGTGTCCTTCTGTTTCCTAGCACAAACCCTCCATTCACATGTTTCCTTCTCGCACACAACTGTGTACCTCCGCTCCACATAAGAATGCCTCACCTTGAATGGCCTTTTACGAATCACTGAATACTCCTGCAGCCACCTTCTCAATGCAGACAAGTCCTCAAACATCATGCCCTTCTCAATTGTCATGCTTGAACCGGCCTCAGGAGCATCTAGCAGCTCGTCATCCCTTCCTTCTGCATAAGCCCCATGAGAATGCCTAAGATCGCTGAATTCATGAACTGATGGATCCCGGCCAGGGCAATAACGCCTGATCAGCTCAATATCACTTTCGGTCAGCTCTCCCCAAGGGCGGTCATCGTCAGAATCAACGGCCCTTGCGATCTCGTAAGGCTGCAGATCATCCACAATTTGAACATCCACACTGTTGGAGTCCCTACAGACTTCCCAAACGTTGCCAGATGGAGCAACGGGAGGAACACCAACATTATCAGGAATGTCTCCTGCATCATAAGCACGAAAACGGTGGGATTGAGACAAAAAAACAGCAATGACGGGAAAAGGCTAAAGTGTGGCTCGACACTTACTGGGATGATCCTGAGGGGCCGCCACAACATCATCAGTCCGACATTCAACTCGAACTGGTTGAGAAATCTGAACCTCGTTCGGGGCAGATAGAGCATCGGGCACCTCAGGCACTTCTTCCACATCCACCGCAAGATCCGGTAACAGAGGGTCAAAGGGTGCCTGATCACCTAGTTCTGGTGAATAACCGTGAGTGGTGGGATCAATGGACACCTTCCGCACAACAACGTCCAAACATTTTAACTCATTCCTCATAACCAATTTGACATATTCGTCCCACTCATCCTCTGAACCAATTAAGATCAACCGCCTGAGAATTGTGTCTTTCGAACCGAAGTGAAGTAACCCCTCAACTGTGATGCTCTCCTCGTTTGCATGACAATGTAGCTTCTCCCGAGCCCTAGCAACCAACTCACTAAACGACGGCCGATCACCGAATATCAGAGGCACCCTTTGCATTTCAACAAATTGAACATTTCCATAATCATCACTTGTCACACTGCCTCCATGATATAGGGTCACTAGGTTGTCCATCTAGTTCATATACAAAACCAAAATTAATACCTTTAAGCGAATTTTTGGATAAATCACATGCATACTTGTTTAAGCAATAAAATATCTAAATGAACCCTTTCCCATTCAAACATCTATATAGTCACATGAGATTTTTATTTAATAGCATACTTGTCTAAATGAACCCTTTCCAGACGACATGAGATTTTTATATAGTCACATGACATTTTTATTTAATAGCATACATTGTCTTTTTTTGAAGTCAAACACATGCAGACGACAGACGACAGACAGATGCTCAGGCCAACAAATTAGGTCCGTGCACGTTCGATTACGAATGATTTCAATCAGCATTCAATCCTAGCCTGGCTTCTGGATACTACTCCATCATACTCTTCCAAATTTCTGGATACTAATCCTAGCCTGACAGACAGAAGAAGAAGACACAACGACGAACGAAACCACGAGACCCAAAAGGCATGGATAGTGCCCTGCCCGGCTGCCCCCCAACCCCAACGAGAGTTGCGTTCTTCATATATACTACTCCAGTACGTACGTATAGTATCTCTGTCCCTATGAGCTTGTTTCCCTCCCATCCATCACTAGCTTAATTAGCTACACACGCAGTCACACTCACTCCTGCTCCCATTTCTCTCCAACCAAACCAACGCCACGAGCCTCCCAACCATTCAATTCGTTCACTGCCCCTGCAGTCACCTCCTCGTTGCTCCATTGATTGTTTTGTTCGATCTCTCTCATCTGCTCGATTTCATTCTACTTCTAAGAGAAATAACAATACATCTTATTTGTCATTTGCTCCACGAATTGGCCATGCTCAGCAATCCAACAGTGTGTAACATATGTGGAAAAAAATTCACGATATACTAGAGATTCACCTTGAAGGCTTGCGGGGGCCGGGGAGGCGCTGGCGGGCGCGGAGGCGCTGGCGGCGCGCTGGCGGCCGGGGAGCCGGCGTGGGCCGGGGAGGCGCTGCGGCCCGGGGAGGCGGCGGGGAGGCGGCGGGGGCCGGGGAGCCGGCGTGGGCCGGGGAGGCGCTGCGGCCCGGGGAGGCGACGGGGAGGCGGCCGGGGCGGGGAGGCGGCGGGGGCCGGGAAGGCGGTGGCGGGCGGGGAGGCGGTGGCGGGCGGCGAGGCGCCGTGGGCCGGGGAGGCGCTGCCGGCACGGGGAGGCGGCGGGGCCCGGGAAGGCGGCGGGGAGGCGGCCGGGCCGGGGAGGCGCTGGCGGCCGGAGGCGGGGAGGCGGTGGCGGCCGGGGAGGCGGTCACGGCAGGAGGCGGGTGAGGGCAGACGCGACGCGACGAAATGAATGCTCGGCACGGCCGACTGGTAAATGCCGCTAGCTCGGCGCCAAGATCCACGGCTCCGAGGTCGGAGCCACGAGTCACGGCGCCGAGCTCGGCGCCGTGGATCACGGCGCCGAGCTCCTGCCACGTCGGCTCCACGCGGGTCGGCACGCTGGCGCGGGCCTGGCACCTCGGAGCCGTGGTCCACGGCGCCGAGACGTGTTACCTCGGCGCCGTGATCCACGGCGCCGACCCCCTGGGTCCAAAAACGGAATTAAAACCACCAGGGGTCTAAATGTGAATATTTTTCAAAAAAAGGGCTTAAATACAAAAAATTCGGTTGTGCTGAGGGCATTTAGGTCCATACGAAAATACAAGAGCAAATATGAGAGTTTCCGGCATATATAACATGTTTTGAATTTGTATTTACAAAATAGCCGTATGAGCACGAGAATGATAGAAATGGCACTTGTACCATTCGGTCACCAGGCGACGGGCCATGCAGCTGACACGTAGGCAATCGGAGCGTGGCTATCGAGCGGCAGGGGCCTGCTGCCCGGCCACCGTGTGGCCGTGCCTGCCGCTCCGCCACCGGATGACAGGTGATTAAACTGACTTAATTACCTACCTGAATTAGTATTTTGTATTTACAGATTGTTCAAATTTTTAAATATAACAAATGAGCTCAAAAAATTACGAAATTTTATGTCCACTTCTGATACAATGTACTTCATTGTGTAATTTTTTCTACAATTTTATACATTGTGAATGTTGCTAAATAATTAGTATGATTATGATATTTGTAGGAGTTGTTCATATAGCAAACGAGCTCCACAAATTACAAAATTTTATGTGCAACCTCCCAACATAGTCGACGTAATTGTCTAATTTTGTGAGAATTTTTGTACTATGAATTTGCTATATTAATTTAATCTTAACTAGTGATATGCGATGCTCATTTAATTAGCGATTGAAATCGTAGGCCGCACGACCACCGTGCAGCAGGCATCTTTCATTGAGGCACCCTTCGTAGTCACTGAATCGATACAAATATGAATTAATTCGATAAACAAAAATATACATGAAATCACGACACCGAATTGTGATCAAACGATCTTGGTCTGTTGGGGCAATCTTTCATTGAGTGCTCGTAGGTTTTGCATATCCTGCACTTCACTGTGTGGCTAATGCTGGTACGTTAGCTGACATCCATATCGTTCTGGAATTGCCGTGTCTATCGACATCCCTTCGTGGTTATCTTCAAGTCTTTGTTGGAGGCCCATGCATCGTGTCCGGCCAAAGATCCATGTAGTTTATGTCTAAGCCGTACGAGTGAAACTCTGCACTCCATGTACTGAAAATGTTTTGCATGTCATAGTACTGAGAGATGTATCGCTCGGATATCTACCTCATTTGCGCACATACTTTATACACATACGAGCATGGCTTGTGCAGAAGCTTCGGCTTGTTACAGGTCATATCTCCTCCATGATCATGGTGATGGGAAGGCACCGCACGCCTTTGAAGACGCTGTTGTACACCTCGGATATGTTATTCATTATAATCCCACACCTCACACTGTCCATGCCATAGAGAAGAGATCATTTCTCTAATTTAGGAGCATGCAGACGAATCCACTCTGAGAAACTTATGGCGCCGCGGGGGTTACTCTCCCTCTGTAGTTCACCTTTCTCGCTCTGCATAGATGGAATTGAACTTCTGCCTCTGGTTTTGCAGACACAATGTCTTGAACATCTTCACAACTTCTTAGCTGCAAAACCATGTGAACAAATTAGATGCAATATGCCTCATGTGCTACCGAGTTTTCACGTCGTTCCACTACTGAGGGTGTTCGGTCCCATGCTGCATGGTGTTCAGCGCGGCCATCAACCCAGCATCGCGGTCTGTGATGACGCAAACATTGGGTCGGTAGCCAACCATCGCTTGCTTGACGTTCGCTAGGAACTAGAGCCAACTGGACGTACACTCGCTCTCCATAATGGCAAATACCACTGGGAGAAGCTGGTCATTTGCATCGGCTGCCAATGTGATAAGAATGGTCCCTTTGTACCTCCCTATGAGGAAAGTGCCATCTATAGTAAGTACATGACGATAAAATTTGAAGCCTTCAATGGCCTAGGACAAAAACCCAGAATAACCGGTCCAGTATGAAGCAGTTAGGCCCTCCGTCAGCATCAACACACTTAAGCTTGTTTATGTACGTGTCAGAGTTTGATTCGGCTATCTGGTGAAGCAATCTCAGCACTAGGTTGCAAACCTCTTCATACATCTTGTAGATGGACTCGATGACCTTCTACTTGCCTTGTTGGACTTTGTTGTAGCTGACCGAATAGCCAACCACATTGGTAACTTTTGACATGAGCATCTTGGGGGAGACGGACACGTCTGCCGCAACTAGGTGGCTGATGATGCTTGCCACATATGCGGAAGTCACGTTCCGATGATGGCGCAGGGGCTCGCTAAGCTCTAGGTGTGGTCGATCATTACTTTGACCGAGAAGGCTGAGCCAAAAAAATTTTGCTCATTGAACACTAACCTTTCTAGGGCAGCCTTCCACTACGCACTTGCTAGGGAAGCGCTGCCCAACTAGGAGGGTGTCTGCTTGAAACCCCACTAGGACTCTTCTTCTTGTGGTAGTATGAGGGAACGTACCATAGCATCATCGAGTCTGGAGGACATATAGGGCACCTTCAATGACAGAATTCCCCTGGGTGGACCACCCATCTGCTATGCATCATCGTCGGTATCATCAGAGCTTGGGTCGGTGTCCTCATCAGACTCCAACCCGAGCGCTGTTCCGGTAGATACTCATGGCAGTCAATACGATCTGACTACCACATGACCACCCTGTCATTGTACACGAAATCAGGGACGAGTTTTCCCTTTGATACATCATATTCAGTGTGTATCATCTTGAAGCTCGGCCTGTGGTTGCCCGGGTGTGGAGGAGCCGAGCTCATCAACGTTTTTTAGTGCGTTGGGCACAAAACTTAGGTACGCCATCGGCCTCCCATAAATAGCCATCTCTGGCTGAGAGGCAATCTGTATGTACTGCCTCTATGCTACGGTCCCATTCACCTTGATGAGCTCCCACACGCCATTCGTGCAGGTGATCCCCTTGATCGCAAGTTTCATCACCATTGCCTCCGTGGCGAACTCTCTCTGGATGCAGCTTCGAAGCTCATTAATATTCATCATGCCGAGCCCCTTTACCCGGAGCAACTTGTATTGGTATGTCGATAGGTCCAACCCATTGGGTCCTACCCGTACAAGACCATCGCCGTAGAACACTACCAAGTCTTCCATATCTGCGACTAACTAAAGCCACAACAACTAGATCCACAATAAGTGTTATAGAAAAAATGATGACAAGCAGCATGCAAGTTAGTGATTACATGTGTGTAACTACATACGAATAATTCATTAATTAGCAACAATTTGATTACTCGTCCGAAAATTAATTACGAGTGATTCATTACCATCGTCCTTACCAATTAATTACTTACCACAAACTCATTACTTAACCCTAACTAATTGCCACTATAGTAATTACGACTGATTAATTACATAGTACCATACAATAACAAATTATGGGTACCGTACCTACACAAAAATAGTACAAAACTATGATGAAATTACTACGGTCTACTTCTTCATAATACTAACTATATTAATTAAAATTAACTGAATAATACTAATTAACTACGACTACAAGAATAACATCGAAAGTATACGATAAAAAAATATGTATCTTTCGAGAGAAGCAATCAACACTGCTACGGTCATGACGACTGCTTCGATATTTACTCTCCAGAAAATCTTTATTATGTGATGAGTGCGAGAATGAGCTTTTGCTATGAGCGGCTGAAATGAGCGATGATCAACTGCGAGAGAATTATATTTATGGCCGAGCGAATACAAAATACTAATTCAGGTAGGTAATTAAGATGGCTAATTAGGCGCCTTAATCACCTATCGTCCAGTGGCGGGGCGGTAGGCCTTGGCCGCATGGTAGGTAGGCAGCACATGTCTGTGCCATGGCGTCGCCACCCGATGACCAGAGGCAAAATGATAATTTTTGCCAATACCACACGCATATTGACATTTTTGTAAATACGCGTTTAAATAGTGCCATACGTCCAAAAACTCCAAATATGAGAGTTTTTGGCCATTTTACTATTTTTTGAACCCATATTTACAAGAATGGCAGTCACCACGGGGATTTAGCCAAAATGTCGCATCTACCATACGGTGGCCATGCGGCAGCCCCAGGGGGCGACACGTAACCTCTGCCGCACAGCCACCGTGCAGAAGCGTGAAGGCCACATGGCCACATGCGGTAGAGGGCTGCCACATGGCCGCCCTTCATGAGCCAATTAGTAGGGTCATTAGTGGTAATGTAATTCTAATTAGGGAGTTTGTTTATGTGCATTGTTTGTACGAATTTTTAGATATAGCAAATGAGCTTAAAAAATTACAAACTTTTATGTGGAGCCTTCTGACGTGTCATACTTAATTGTGTAATTTTTCATAATTTTATCTATTCTGAATTTCACTCAAGAATTTATTGAAGTAGACTTTTTGTAGGAATTTTTAATGTAGCAAATGAGGTCCGGAAATTACAAATGTTTTTTTGAGTGATCCTTATACAGTGCACTTGATTGTGTACTTTCTTTAGGGTTTTACGTGGTTGAAAATATGCATCCTATTAGCCATACTAATTCATGACAGTACTAACCCTGTTTGAAGATAGAAGTGTACGCAAGCATTGGACGGCCATTCATCTCACCGAAGATTACAGGATAGAAAGCTACAGTACTTAACACAAGATATATGGGTGTATGGATTGAATGATCTTCGTCGGCTTGTCACACACATTGCGGGACAATGCATAAGAAAATATATCCGACATATCTAGGTGTCGTCAGATATGTCGACAGGTCCAACCCATCGGATCCTGTCCGTACGAGACTGTCTCCATATAACACTAATAAGTCTTGCATGTTCGAGATTGCTTGAAGCCACAACAACCCGGTCCGCGGTACGCGTTACAACAAATAATAACGATAAACAACATGCAAGTAGAGATGGCAATGGGTACCCGATACCCGAATACCCGACGGGTTTTACCCGATAAAGAGACGGGTATGAAAAATTTTATGTACCCATGGGTACGTTATTGGGCGAAATCCTCTACCCGCCGGGTAGGCGGGTGCGGGTGTGGGTATATACTACCCATACCCGCCTACCCGCGGGTAATAAATACCCGCATTAGACAACTAGACATCCCACTCAAATGTTAATTTTATTATCTACTTGTTGTTGATTGTTTATTTGTTTGTCATATGTTGATATGGTCATGTCAAGTATGTTTATGTGATGTACTAATTTTGATCATTAGACGCTTTTGTGTTTGGCATGTATGATTAATGAATGTCTAAATTGATGATATTCTTATGTGTTGAACCGGGTATGCTTGCGGGTCGGGTTACCCGTCGGGTAGTAATACCCGCGCGGGTACGGGTATGGGTAAATTTTCCTACCCGCGTGCGGATACGGGTAACCCGACGGGTAAATTTACACCTAGCGGGTACGGGTATGGAATGGCAATACCCGATGGGTATTTACCCGTTGCCATCTCTACATGCAAGTGATCGATTACATACGAATAATTCATTAGCACTTAATTACTTACCAGTAACTAATTAATGGTAAGTAACTTATTGCTACTAAACTAATTACGATTGATTAATTACTAGTACATGAACTACAAAGTTTTATGCACTAATAAATTACGGATATCGTACCTAAGACTATATTATAAACAGTACAGAAGTATAGCTAAATTACTGTGACCTATTTACTTCATAATACAAGTTGTATTAATTACGACTAGCTGACTAACACTGATTAACTACGACTACAGTAATAACAACAAAGATATCTGACAAATAACTACCTGCCCTTCGGGGGAAGAAATAAAAAAAATGCTAAGATCGTGATGACTACTCTGAACTTCACTCTTCAAAAAAAATTATGTCATGCTCCTGAGTTCTCAGCGACGAGCGCAAAAACGAGAAGTAAAACACAGTTGAGATGAGCGACTGCGAGAGTTCGGCATTTATAGCCGAGCGAAGGGGTAGCCACTGCGTTGGCGCTGAGAATTCCGGAGGCGTTGTCAAGGTGCAGCACTGCAGGTAAGAGGGGATGGCATTGACAGGGCGACAGATGTGTGGACGAGGGAGACTGGGCAGTGGGAAAGATGGCCATCGCAAGGTGGCCGTGCAGATTTTGCTTAAGAGAAAGAGTCAAAGAGAGTTAAAAGAGGAATTAAATGAGCAGTGCGTGTCGCTAATGAGGATCAAATTAACATAAATTAGCATGTCTAATCGGATGTATATTTTTGAATAGGTAAAACTTTGAAAAAATTACATAATCAAGTGTACTGTGTAAGGATCGGTCAAAAATTCATAATTTTTAGAGCTCATTTGCTACATTAAAAAATTCCTACAAATAGTCTATTTAAATGAATCCTTGAGTGAAATTCAGAATGGATAAAATTATGAAAAATTACACAATCAAGTATGCTGCGTTTGAAGGCTCCACATAAAATTTCGTAATTTTTAGAACTCATTTGCTATATCTAAAAATTGTACAATTAGTGCACCTGAATGAACTCCCTAATTTGGAATACATTAGCGCTAATGACCTACTAATTGGCTCATGCAGGGTGGCCATACGGCAGAGGCCACGTGTCGCCCTCCAAGGCTACCGCACGGCTACCATACAGTAGACGCATCATTTTTACTAATTTCCCGTGATGACTATCATTTTTGTAAATATAGATTCAAAAAACGCCAAAACGGCCAAAAACTCTGGGAAACCATTGAGTTGCGTTACTTCCAAATCTGCCAGAGCGTCAGCATCACACAGGGCGTTCAGTCGCCGAGCCTCTCCCTGCACCCACGTTCTGGCCACCAGTCTGCCAGATTTGGAGTAATGCACCGAAGTGCACCTCTGCAGTTGCAGCGGATAATGCAGAGGATCCATATCCTGTTTTGTGGTACCTCCCAATTGCTAGGGATGGTCTAGCGCAGCTGCACCCGACCAAGCGGCGATACGCCTCGACGATTAAGGTTGTTGCGTTGTGGTGTGGATCAACAAATGGTTTCAGTCTGATGTTTGCGATGAATTTAGATCGAATGATTGAATTGTTCTTTCCGCAAATTGGTAGCTTAAGAATGTAGGAAATATAATTTAGCTTTTGTTTATTTAGAAGATCTGAATGTTTTTCCTATGTTATGTTTCAATTATACTGCCTTTTTGTTTACTTTCAGTTCTGCTATTTGCTGGTGATTATTCTGAACCCTCAGGAAAACAGCACACTGCAGTTTGTTTTTTTACACAGATGGATTTGCCAGATGAAATGGTAAAAGTATACGCATTGGAATTTTTTCCTCGTAAAGAAAGAAAGGAACATATACACTTATAAGCTGGTTTAACTTCAAATGACTACAATAACACGAGAACTCTGGCGTACCCAGCCAATTCGTGGGCGTCTTGGTTTTGTGCTCTTCTGGTCTGAACTCAATTAAAAGAACAAAGAACTACACCACATCTTCATATTGACAATACTTAAATTAGTTAATAACACAAGTGCTACACAATATTTAGGTTCGCCATGCCAGCACAATGTAATAACAAATACATACGAAAGAAGACATATCATCCACTAAAATATCCAGTTGCACATTTGTAGTATCAGAGAGAGACGGGACATCCCTCGAAAAGAGAGAGAGAGAGAGACAGAGGGCATAAAATCTATTGATTTTGTTACTGCAATTGAATGTTATGTTGTTCTACATGAGCTACATGTGAGGAAAGCAGATAGTATATGTATTGTACACCATGTGAGGAAAAAAAATGAGTGTACAAGTTGAATTCTACGCATGGCTGAGACTAACAGTAACAAATGGGTGTCTCCTAAGTCTGTTGTATTGAATAAAATGTCGCAGCATCTTCAGGGCATTTCAGGGCCCCCTTTGCCATCAATCACAAGCGGCATCAACCAACGAGGCGCCCATTGCTCTGCTCCCACTCCTTTCCCAGCTGCGTTGGAACATCCTGTTTCATCCATTATCTGCAAGATAAGATTTGAGTGCTGTATGTTTCATTTCTATGTAACAGGAGTTCTATTCACTATTGAGATATTGAAACACCATATTGATGATTGTCATACACATTTGTTTGCGCAATGAGTCAATGAATGATCTGACGTCATATCAGGAGTTTGGGGCTATTGTAATGTCCTTTCTTTAGACCTTGGTATTTGTAATTGTAATACTCAAGATTATTGGTAAATTGGAGAAAAAAAGTGCCACAAAGTTCTTGCCAGAATTTCAGAGATATACACGTATCAGTGAACTCCAGTATGGAAGTCAAAACACTTTTGATCTCTAGCATCTTTCTTAATAAGGTGATGGCATGAATAACGATTAATACTTACATTGCTTGAACTTGAAAGTGGGGATCGAACATGAAGAGTTCCCTCTGCTCATCTGTTGGATTTGCCAACCACCGACAGAACATCCATGCTGCCCCAGCAACTGATGACACGGACAGGATTGCCAGGAAGCCAAAATGAGAGGCATCGTTTGCAATGATAGCCACACCAAGCATGACTAGCTCTGCAAGGCTTGCAATTGAAACCTCCATTCCTCCAATAAGATTTGCTTTTGAAGCAGGAACTCCTGTCTGGAGAATCTGTGTCCCCACAACATCGTATGACATGTGCCCCAACCGAGATAATGCCTGCAAATTAGCATAGGACAGACGCAATGATTAGTATATAGTGTGTGGCCAAATTCTATCTATCAAAAGGGGAATAGGGGTTAAGATTTGATGCTCACAATGGAAGCAAGGAAGATAAGTAGAGGTGTTTGCTGCGAAATAGAACCAGCCCAATACACTGTGAGAGCAACTGACAGGAGTGAAGCTTGAAATATCAATCCAGCCGCTCCTGCCTAGTATAACATAAGCCATTTGTGTCACATTGTATGAGAAAATATAGAAATGAAACCAACAAAGTATAGGTCCAACCTTTAGAATTCCAACTCTTTTCACCAGGCTTGAGGAGATGAATGTCGCAATAAGACCCATGATAGAACACACTCCACTAAAAGCACCAACAATGGATGGACTAATACCTATTAAACATTGATAACTATGTCAGAGAGACTTTTCTGGGAGTTAAGAATTTGAGCTGAAGAAGTGAAACCTACCACGATGCATCAATAATGCAGTCATTATGGCACCAGGGGCAAGTGCTACATTGAAATTTAGAAACACGGTAGCTACACTTGCAGGTAGAACTGTCTGCTGCTTATACTCATTCCAGCCATGTCTGATAGCACTCAAGCCATTTTGAACTGAAGGTTAATGAGAGTATTACTGTATTAGACCATCTGCAAAAGTGAAAGTAAATAACTAAACAATGATCTAACATCCTCACCTATCTTGCGCATATCCAACAGATCAACACAGATAGATTCATCACTGGGAGTTCTAGAGTAATCAAGAGCATGACAGGAGACGCTGTTAATTAGTTGACCCAACATAACCTGAAAGTCCATATAGCATCTTGTGAGTAAGCTACATCTAACAATTAATTTCCACCTTAAGAAGATATTTGTGGTATACCAGAACAGGAAGGCTGCATATCATTAGACCACAAGCAATCTTCAAACAGGTTACAGGATGGTATTTGGACAGCAGAAGGCCAAAAACTAAAGCACCGACAGTCTGCAATAATCATAAAATGATTGTTTGCATGTTATGTAAATTCAAATTTCCAACTCAAAAGAAGAGATAGTGTGCAGTGATTAGTGGATAGAGAACAAGATCAACAAAATGGTCACACCTTGTCATGCGATGAAGTCTCCATAAATTAAAGAAGATGTTGATATGCATACTTGAGAATGTTAATCATCTCACCTCACAAAGAAGATCAAGTCGATTAAGCATGGCATTGGCTTGAGCTAATGCAACAGGCCTGTTTGTTCCTGCTAACTTCACAGAGAAAAAAGTACCAGTAAGGGAGAAAGTAGATCAAAGCCAACAAGACAGAAATTTATTCTGAAGTATTTTTTGTGACCAAAAGTTCTACATTTTTATTTTTTATATTTATTTCCCCCATTTTGCCATGTTTATTTTCTAGGAGGAAAATCACCAAGTATTCCAATGAAACAAAGTGGCAATTTATTAAAACTAAAATGAAGACTAGCAATCCTACCAACACAACCCAGTCCCGCTCCATGGCAACTCCTAGTGCCAATCCTGCGAGCCTTTCAACTGCTCCAGCTGCCACTAATGCAATGAACCAAGGTCTGAGAAGCACAGCTGTTGTAGAAGCATTGCTCACGTTCTTGAGAGCATAGATGACCATTGCAGCTGATATCAACTGGGTGGCTACCTGCCATACCAGGTTGCACAAAGAAACACCATCACTTTTTTTTGCAATGTCTATGGAATCTATACTGAGTTAGCTTGTTTGCCATAATCTTAGAAAATAGAGAAGATAAAGACAAGCACCTGGACAGCATTCAATCCTGTGTACATGGGTATTCGAGGGAAATGATCCATAAGTTTGCCAACTGTTGGTGCCCCAATAAAAACTGAGAGCTGGAAGTCATCAAATAAATATTATAAATTTAGATTATTGATATGAAGATCTCCCTTGCATTTAGTACAATGACAAGTACCTTTGTGAAGAAGCCGACAATAGCCACAGGCAGTAGGCTTGGATGAAGAATTGCCAGAGCAGCAGGCCAAGCGAAATTCCACAGTTGTTCCACTAAATTGCCAAATAAGTAGCTAGCATATAGCGCTGTATCAATTTTATACAATGTTAATGGATGTTAAAGTTCCATCATACATACATATTAAAAGTAAAAACAAATTGTTTGGGATCAAATGCATTTATTGTTCCTGGTAGTCACATGCTATGCCTTGAAAGATTAGTCAGCTGTCAATTATGAAAGAATGACATAGCAGATACTTTGGTCAAATGTATCTGTTTTCGCCAAAAAAGCAAACAAATGTGTTCAGTGTAGCAGGTAACTTAAAGATGTAAATAGTACATACTACATATAGCTAATCAGATGACATGATCAGGAACAACTCCCATACCATATAGTCCAGCAGGGTGAGCTGGAGTGGCGGCCAATGTATGTTGCTCTCCTTCAGACAAAACCTGCATTAAATAAAAAAATAAAAACAGACTAGTAAAAGATGATAAAATAGTATCTGACAGAGAACATTGAAAGGAAATAAGAATCATACCGGCAACTCTTCGAAATTGGCACAATGGGAAGCCCTCTCATGCAGCGGAAAATGACTAGAATCTAGAGCATCTCCTTGGATATGAACAACTGGAATTGAGCAGCCTGGTGGTAACGACGGGTAGTTGTCGAAAGCCTCTTCTTTATTTACATTGGTAACGTCGACCTCAACATTTGTTACATAACACTTTGGGACAAAAGTGTTTAACCTGGCAAAATATTGACACGTTAGTGATCCCTTGTCAAAGGCTTAAATCAAAAAACGTTACAAGAACAAATCTCTTGGGATTTCCATGCCAATTTTAACATCATAACACAAGAACATAAGCAACAACATCACATATAATACCAGTAAATGTTTTAATTCGATCATTCTATCTCGATGATTCCATTGGATATTTGGAGGTGATTATCTAATATTAATCAGCACACATGCTCAAGTGCGAACAGCATACTAACTACGCACAAACACTAACTAAAGCAATTTCCCCAACCACCAAACTTCCACACCCTTCCCAATTTCTTTCCCACCTCAAATTCCTCACGCAAAATTTTTCCGATCTTTCTTGTGAGCATCAAGCTTCGAAAGAAGCAGCCTTAGGTAAGCAAACTCCTCAGTCCTCGCACTCCAAAGTACCCAAAGGAGCCGCCTTTGCGACGCAAACTAACACCGAGTATTCATTCACCTGAGGGCGAGGACGCGTGGGGAGGCGGGCCTCAGGCGCAGCCTCGACACGCCGGAGAAATACCGGCAGCCAAGAGGGGTCTGCGGCGAGGCGAGGATGGCGGCAGCGGCGGCGGTGACCATCCCCATGGCTCCTCTGCGGCGGCGGCGCGACTACTCATGCATGCAGCTGCTCCAGGACTGCGCGCCGGCGGTGGGCTCGGGCTCAGCGGAAGCTTCCAGAAGCTTCTGGAAGCGCAGCCTACTAGCCTTATCTTGATGAGGCGAGGGGGAGGGGAGAGGAGAAGAGGAAGCAAAGCGAGGCCCAAAAAGGGGGGAGCGCCAAGTTGCCAACTGAGGCAGCGGGGAAGAGAGAGGAGAGAGGAGATATAACGGGTTCCATAGACCGTCGGATTTAGATCGGATGGATGAGGATTTTCCATCTTTGTTGTGAATTGTGGTGGCCGATTGGAGAGTGAAGGAACAGGGGAGAGAAGGAGAATTTACAGCGAGAAGGTTTCAGTTTGTCCAAGTGTTTTTTAGAATCAAGTTTGCCGAACTCAAAACTCCACATGTGCCTAAGGAAATAATCGGTCACTCCACCTTATATGGCTTACAGTCTGCTCATTTGAGCAGAAATTTGGTGACTTATGACTGAAATTACACTGTAGCTGGCTGAAATTACATTGTAGCTGATGGTGGCTTCTTTGGTATAATTAAATTTAAAAAATAAAAAATAGAAAAAATATGTTAGCCTATCACGTGTAATGCAAACGAATACAGAGAAAAAAGAACCAGCAAAAAAGCTCAAAAAAGCTAAAAAGTCAGAAAAAGACAAAATTTATGAATAATAAAAAATAAATCAGAAGTTAGAAGGTCAAGCCGAAATGAACAGGACCTAGCCTATTAAATATACATAGATCAAGAGGAACACATTCATAAAAGATAAATATGCGTCTTATACAATTATAATATACATATGCACGAATGTTCAGTGATAAAGTATATGTATGTATTCTGTAAAACTATGAAACCTCTGCAAATTTTTCTAGCTACGCACATGTGTTCAGTGATGTTTTTCTAGCTTTTTTAGGTGTATAACTATGACGCTCTAGCTTGTGATCTCTTTAAACGCACAAATTAACATGTGCACGACTTTTGCAACGGTAGATGCAAGAGTGAGCGAGATGGAGAGGCGGCATAAACCAGGTAGTGATGCCGATCTTTCCAAGATGGGCGCTGCCAAGTTGCAACGCGGCCGGCCGAGAAAAGTCACCCTAAATTCTTCCCTCTAGTGTTGCATAGACTCTATATTAAGGGGGTGTTTGGGACTGCTCCGCTCCTGATTTTGCAGCTCCGCTCCACCAACTCCACCATGGAGCAGCTCCACTGTGAAGTTTGTGGAGCAGGTGGTACTGTTTGGCACACAGTCTAGCTCCAGCTTCAGGAATGGGTTGTTTCCCTACAAATGGTCTATTATGCCCCTAATTGACGGAGGGAGAAAGGGAATCCGTGTTTTCATTAACGAGTGGCAAGTGTGGGTAATTTTACCCCAACTCCATGAGAGAGTACAAAACTCCAAATCCTGGAGTACCCCTTGAGAGCAAGTTTAATAGTATAGATAGCTGCTACCTCCAATATATTTCCATGTCATCAAAAGGTAAGATGCAGCCAACTCATACAATAAGCTGGCTATAAGTTATCTCTACAAGAGCTCTCAATCATTTAATACATACATGTGTATTGGTCATTTAATACATGCATGGGTATAGCAGTTAGTTCTATTGATACATGCATGGATAACACCTCTTTTCCTGTGCTATAGCCTGACTCTTGCATGGGAGCCGGCTTGGCTCTCTCTCTCCTTTTCTCTCCCCTCCACATAGGACTATGCTGACATGGATTCCCTTATAGCTAGCACAGTCAGCCTTATTAAACTTGCTCTGAGGTGCTCCACAAAAAACGTGGAGTTGACCCTCAACTCCACCTTTTTCTTGGAGCGGAGTTTTAGGAGTTGGAGGTGTTTGGCAAGACAAAGGTGGAGCGGAGCTGCAAAATCTGGAGCGGAGCAGTCCCAAACACCCCCTAAGCCTCTGGGGGATTTATACCCCCGGACAGGTCATCCACGTCATCTCCTTTGCGTAGAGGTCCTCTTACTTTTTCCAAATTTGCGTTTAGGTCCTTAGTTTTTGCAGAAAGTCCCTTGCCACGTCAACTTTTTCACAAAATTACGTATGGTCCTCGGTTTTTTCAAGGAGGACCTCCTTTTACGGGATAAAGCCCTACGGTTTTTCTGGAATTATGTATAGTCCTTGGATTTTTGCGAAAAACCTTTGCTTTTTCCGGAATTACGTACGAGCCCTTGATTTTTCCAGAAAAACCTCCTCACGAATTATCGGCTCTTTTGCTTTGATCCACGCGGTAGCTAGCGCGGTGTGGCATCGCACTTCTGCTGCTAGTTTTTGTGAGTTTTTGCGAAATCCATGCATGGATGTGACCAAGAAGAACTTGTGAGATGCAAACGCTCGTACATGTGGCTTCTACTTTCTAGCACGAAGGAGAAGTGGGACCCCATGTCAGGACCCAGATTTTACAATCCGAAATCCTCTGTGATTCCACCGCACTATTCCCTGGATCAGTAGATAGTGCTCACAGATTACAGTTCTGAATATCAAAGTTCATAACATGCGGAAGCATAAATATAATAACATACTTACTCATGGGCCGATTAGGCCGAAATCATTAAATTTCAGCAGCGGAAGAACAAAGCAGCAAGTGGGACCTTCAGGACATGCCCACAGGCAGCCAACTGGAGGTTCGCGACCTAGCCCTTGACGACTTCATCTTCTCTTCCATCATAACCAAAAGTATTGCTGAAGCGCAATGATCTGATTCCAACTTCTGGATTTGTTATGAGAGCGAGTGTGAGCACACTAACCACCGTGCTCCACGAGCCAATACACAGAATACAAATAAATAGTATGCATGGCTTATCAAAGGAAAGGCTCGGGTTTATTTTGTTTGCCAGAAATTGCTTTTAGTAACATTATTTTTATTAAATCATAGTGTTATTGATGCTGCCTAAACTCCATATAGCGATTACTATAATTGGCTTAATCCACCAACAATTCACTGTCTTTATTGATTACTGTCTAAGACTCCAAACAGCGAATGACATCATTTAATTAATCTACCGAATATACACTTTCTATATTCAGTGATGTCTAAAACTCCAAACAGCGATTATCATCCATTATACAATCCACCAATCAATTGCTACCTAAATCCCCAAACAGCGAGTATCATAATTTATATAATCCATCGATCAATTGCTGTCTAAAACTCCAAACAGCTAGTGACATCATTTATCTAATATCATTTAATTATTCCACCAATATCTTTTGTATTCCAAATTCTTAACAATCCAATCCTTTTGTTATTGATCCACCACCATGATTTGCTCTTCTAATAATCAACCTTATTTTCCCTTATCTATCTCTAACTAATTCACTATTATACCTCCTCCAATAATATCATTGATCAAGTCTACAATTCACTAGTATTCATCCACCAAGAATATCATTGATCAAATTTATACTCCAAAAATTGGTATCGTACCTCCAATTCCTAAAAATTCAATTTATCCATCCAGTAATTGATCAAAGCCTATTAATCCCATTATCGCCAACAACTCCCAAGAATTAATCCAGCAATTACCTTTGCACTCCCTAAATCTGCAAAAATCTTTTAAATCATCTATCTAGTCTATATAGTCATTTAGGCTCCATCGATTTATTTCTCCCAGAATCCACACTATCGTTTCCTATTTATGATTGACGTGAATCCACCAATATCTTTATGTGTTTGCAACAAACATCCATCTCCTTTACTCACGACTCTATTTATTCCTACCATATTTTATTATGTAAGAATAGATGTGTCAGTATTTGAAATACAATACATAAAAATTTCCTGAGACCTAGCAGTTCTGAATAAAAACATAATGTGTAAGGAAATGCAATAATAATAGCGATCCAGATTCCATCCACCATTACATGGCATCCGCACCATATGCTAACATTTCAGCGTTATAACCGCTTACATTACCACTGGGACGACACCCAGGACAACTCAAATCAGGGCTTTCCACTGCCCTTCCACTTTTCCATTCCCACCCATAAAGTTTTTGAAATAGAACTATATCTGGTTAAGTTCACATGTCCGCCCTTGACCGTGGGCACGGCTATTCGAATAGTTTTGACTCTGCAGAGTTTGTACACTTTCACCACAAGAGACAATCAACTCGTTGCCCCCACACGATTCCTTAGACGTGTGGTTGAGCAGACCATCACAGTGACTTTTCAAAGTATCTAATCCCTTTTGTCATCTCACCTTATGGGAAACTGTCCACTTGCGGTGGGTCCTATCTATGCGCGTGATGTTCCCTACAGTTACTAACGCAGCCGGGCTCCACTTCCCGCAATGTTAGAACAGTTGGGAAACTTCACCTTACACCAGTGTCCCTTAGGGCCCCCTTGCCCGTGCGTATCCACTTCTATCCACTACCAGTGAGATGAGTCCGGGGTTTCGATAAGTTTACTTAGCCAAGTTGTACTTTACAGACTTGTAGTTGTACTGTTTTACACAGGAGGTCATGACAAGATTTAGTCCTTAATGGTATCTGGGCGGTCTACCACTAACCCACTTTGTGCATCCACTGCACCACACACACACACCCTCGAACCATCCGCCCAGATATTTAAGCAAGTTGGGGTGTTTGGGAACGTAAAATAATCATATCCAAATATATACCAGTCATTACCACCATGACTGTCCAAACCAGTTTCTCATGATTAAAAATGACAATGATGTTTGGGGCATTTCAGCGCCCCTGAGTATCTATGCAGTACTAAGCATGGCGTTATTGGCGTATACTTAGGGACTTATTTTCAAAAGGTTACTATTATAAATTTGCTAGGGCGACAAGGTTCACACATTCGAATATTCCAAAGGAGATGTAATATTATTCAAGGTAAACAATGGGCATATAACTAGAATATTAAGTTAAACATGTATTTGCATATAAAATAACAGCATGCAATTTGATAATTTAAACAAAAATAGTTTGCAAAAAAAGTAGGTTCAACATGATCAAAGTATTGACTCGCTTGGCGCGGTTTACCGCGGTCTTGAGCTCACACAATGCTTTCTCAATTGAGCTCATCAGTCTTTATCTTCACCTTGCTCTTGATCGCGCTTGATCCCTTGATTCATCGGGACTCCAATTTCTAATTACGTGCTATATACAAATAAAGGTAAATAACTCAAAAGGTCCAAATAACTCCGAATAAACTTAATTTAGTTTTATTATGGGTTAATGGGTGTTTCAGGTGATTTAGGGCAAGATTGGTGGTAGGATACGATGTCTCGATCTTTTTATTAATAATCCCTTTAATTATTTTTGTATTTATCAAGGAAGTTCCATGAGTTAGCTTAGGCCTATGTCTTAGTATACGAATTTAGCTGGGTATTTATCGAGCATTAATATTTAGGGCATATATTATATGTTTACAAATGTTGGCTTACCAAATAAATTTTAGAGTCCAAGTATATAGCATTTCATGGTGTGATATTTTATGTGTTCTTATTTATTACTAGGCGTAGTTCAATTTGCATTAGGGTTCATTTGTATGGGCCTTAGCTCATTATTCCATACTCAACATTATTATTCACTAAATCTAATATTAAGATTTAATTAATGGCACCATTATTATTTTATCTGCACTTTAGGTATTATTAGGCGTAGCTTTATTTTTAATCTAAATGTATTCAATTATCATGGCTTGTTATACGGGTCCATGTTTTGATATAGCTGCTAATTAAATCTACCAATGGGATTTGTTTTAACGATGGTAGGATAAACGTTTAAGCTTATATTTTAACTTTATGCAAGGGTATTCTTTATTAAATTTGGGACATTTAATCAAAGTTATATGGCCTTTATCAATCTTTTAAATAATTATTCAAACCATACAAAATATCACCAAAACTTAGATTTAAATTTAGAACATTATTTACTTATATAAAACTTGTAATCTATTATTAAATCTCAATAACCTAACTTATGTCGCAATTAATTTTATTAGATTCCACTGATTATTTCCTAGTTTTTCCCAAATTTTACTAATTAAAGTGGACTGAGGAAATCAAAATAAAGAAAAGTGCAAAAAGGGTGTGGCCGCCAGGGATCGAACCGGGGACTTGGGGGATCTCTGTGCTCAGCGCTAGCTCGGCTAGCCAGAGGGGCTTTAGGTGTTTCGTGAGTAAACGGGGGAAGCAGTATTAGTAAAGCGGCGGGGGCTGGGAACTCAAGCTGAGCAGCCGGCCGGCCAAAACAGAGCAGGCGGGGCGCACGGCTGGTGGCGAGGAGAGGTCAGAGGGGCGGGGTAGGCCGGTGAAATGGGTTCCTGGGGAGTGGTGGATGCCGGTGGAGGAGGCGGCGTGGCCCGGGGCAGCGCAGGTCGGCGGGGCGACTGCTCGGGCGACGGCCGGTGAGGTGGGAAGGAGACGCCGGCAGCCGAGAAGGATAGGGGCGAGGAGGGCGCACTCATAAGTAGGAGGGAGGGTAGGGGAAGCTTACCATGCGGTTGATTAGGCCGGAGAAGTACCGACGCATGCCGGCGGCGGGAGGCGGGGAGTGGCACGGTGAGGCTCACGGTGGCGGCGAGCTGCGGTGGAGGAGGAGCTCCGGCGGCGACCGGGGGTGGTCCGTGGCGATGATGGGGTGCTCCCAGAGCGCCGAATCGGCCGGAGAAGCCTCAAGAGAGTAATGGCACCGGTGGAGGCGGCGTTGGCCGGAGGCAAGGAAGAGAGGCACCCCGGCGAGCTCGGCGCGCGGTTTTCCAATTAAGCCGGAGGGATCGCAATTGGGGAGTGGGGGCACGGTATGACGCAGTCGCTCAGGGAGGAAACATGCCGGTGTGGCAGAATTGGGCGATGGCTGCTGTAGCGGCTCATAGCGCGCGGGCGGGAGGAGAAACGGGGGAGGGAACGGGGAAGCCAGGAGATGGCAGTAGGGCGGCGGGCCCTTATAGCCGCAAGGAGGAGGGAAATGCTGTGCAGTCATGTCGGAGACAGTCGGCGTGCGGCAGCGACGGGACAAGGCGGAGCAGGCGGTGATCATGGCGGCTCAGCTGGATTCCGGGTCCTGCAGTTTTGCGCCGCACGGAGCAGAGGCCTAGGAGAGCAGAAGGGCGTAGGGGAAATGACGCAGAGGGCTGCGCGGCCACAGAATGGAGGAGGGAAAAGAGAAAAGAAATGGAAGCGGGCGCACAGGAGAAAAGTGAGGGTCAGGAGGCAGAAAGGAAAACAAATGGGGGCAGCTTGCGCGACAGAGGTATGGGGGAAAGGTGGCCCATGGTCAGAGAAAGAAATAACGGAAGGGAAAGAGAAAAAGAAGGAAGGGGAGAGAGGAAAGGACTGGGCCCACATGGAAGTGTCAGGGTTTTGTTAAGTGATGAAATGTTTGAGCTTGGCTTTCTTGGCTTTAGGATTTCAAATTTCTAATTTAAAACATTTTTGTTTCACATTTATGATTACTAACTTTTGCATGACATTTAGAGTTTAAGCTTCATTCTTTCAACTATTAAATGATAGTTTCTATTATCATTATTGTTTAGGTTGTAGGTGTACATGCATACATACATACATACATACATACATACATACATACATACATACATACATACATACATACATACATACATACATACATACATACATACATACATACATACATACATACATACATACATACATACATACATACATACATACATACATACATACATACATACATACATACATACATACATACATATATATATATACGTGTTATCATTTTTGCTGGCTTATTTATGCCGTTTTGGAACCTCGTCCAAAATTTGGGGAAAACTCGAAAGAAAATTCAAACTCAAAATACCTGGCAAAAATAACTCAAGAGCTTCCTATTTTCATATTTGAAATTTCAGGATGTTACACCCCAGCTAAGGTTCCTCGAGTATATCCTTGGTCGAAGGTTAAGTTTACTCGATCAGTGTCAAGTTCTGACTAAAAACCACTCGGAAGCATCCACTACATTGGCATGCGGTTATGCCTCTACCATAACACTATGTTTTCTCCTACAACACTAACAAGAATTACACAATAGTCCATATGGGACAACTGTCTCTCTAATAACAACCATTCAATAGTTCCTACATAGAGGGTATCTCACTGACACACAACTAACAGCATGTGCGAATTTCATGAATCAACCGGGCGTCTCTCGACTGAGCATTAGAAGTGAGGAGATGTCTATTGGTAAGCAGCAACTGCCACCCCTTCAGAAGCTATTTAAAGCAAAGTTAGAGGTGACAAACAAAGGAACAATCAGAAGCAGAATCCGATTTCATTCTCTTTGTAATCAAGGCTCCTTGAGCACCCTTGTAAACATTCCTTTAGCAATAAAGAAACCCTTGTCTCCATATAATCTATTGAGTGATTTTCCTCCTCTTCATACTAGTAAGATCGACTTTCAAATCGTCAACAGTTGGTGCCGTTTGTGGGAAAGATCACAAGAAGTCCCTAAAGTGTCACTATGGCACCACAAGGCTAAGCCTAGGCAAGAAACAATTTTAGCTAAGCAATTTAAGCAAATAATCACTAGAAATGTATATAGGAAAGTAAAGGGCAAGGGAATGAAATCATACGTTGGATAGAAGAATTTTTTTGTGGTCTCGAAGACTTGTCAGTCTTCCCTCCATGTTGAGTGAGCTTGAATAAATCAAGTCAGCTCCTTGCACAACTTGAACATTTTATCAATTCACTAGAGTAGCTGTTTCCCACTCCAAGAGGTGAGCGTCAACCTTTACAACCACGTCGGGTCTCTTCACAATCTTCTTGAAGAGATCACCGCACTAACTCCTCTAAGCCGTCTAGGTGGTGGTAACTACCAAGAGTAATAAGCCAATAATGCTTGCTTGAAGATCTATAAGTACCACAAAGATCAGCAAAATAATGCAATACACTTGAATGCTCTCAACAACATTAAAATATGAAACTAATACACTAGAGTTAATGAGAGGAATGCAAGGCTCAAGAGTATTCAATTGGGATCCAAGAGAGTGCCCTTGTTGTTGATAGGGATATATTTAAAGCATCCACCCACCAGGATAACCGTTGGAGATGAAATATGTAAAAATAAGGCAAAACGGTACTACCACTATGGAGTGGCTGATATTACCGCACCTAATATTCAACGGCTACCTACTACTCATTAAATGCGCCAAAACTAGCCATTAATCCAAAAATTGGTAGTACTGCACTCACAATGCCCGGTCATACCAATACCATGGTAGTACTGCATTTGAGCTGCGATAGTACTGTTTTCCAGAGGGAGAAAATCTCCCAAAATTATGCTTATGAAAAATAGTTACCGCCAACTAAAATGCGATCATACTACAATGCAATAGTACCGGCCATGTAATGCGATCAATACCATCACAATACTATCGGTCAAGAACAACAATAGTACCATTTCAGTTGAAGTCTAAAATAACACCTCTCTGGAAATAACATACCGGCATGTAAAATTAGGTAGTACCACTGTAGTAGTACTACCGTGATTATAGCGGCGATCATATCGATTTTCAAAAAAAATCAAAGAGGGTTAACAGATGAATTCCAAATGTATGCATGCACTAGAATTGGTCAATGTGGCACAAGATTATATTCAATTTACTAGCCATGACTTCTATTAATAGTACGACATCTAGCCTACCAATCCAATCTTAATCCACCATATGCTAAGACTAGTAAAATATATAAAAGAGGCTATTAGGCTTATTTATGCCTTTGTTTTGATCCATGCCAATCATTAGTCATCCTTGTATGTCTTTTCCATGATATCATAAAAACTGTGACTAAACCTTTCATTCATCTTAACAAACATATTAGTCCCTTAAGTATAGTCGTCATTAATTACTAAAATCATTTTTAGGGGTCTAAAAGCTTCGATATCCACCTTTTTGGTACTTGATGACAATCCAAACATTTTACGTGAATTGAAAGATTTTGAATATACATCTAGTTCAAAAATAAGTTGTATATTCTAACTTTTGGCATTTGATAGCATTTAACTCTTGAGATGAGTTCAAAGGAGATAAAGAGTTTGGTATTGGCAAAGTCTTCAACAAATAGACAAAAATTCTTCCTAAATGTGTGCATAGAGTTTTCATGAAGTGATTTCATAGCACACTTGTGGGTTTTAGGAAATTTTGGCAGAGTTTCCTCTGTTAGTTGAATTTGAGGAAGCATAAAGCAATTTAAAAAGATAATCAATTTAAAATATAATGAGATGCTAGCAATATACAACACATGGACAAGAGAAGTCAATAATTCATCATGACAAATCATTCTAGCATAATTAAGCAAGATTAAATATCTACCATACTTAACATGAACAATGTAGCATAACCAACATAAAGAAGCTTACAACCAAAATATCACAATAACATCATCCAAGCTTCTTAACCATACATAAGGTTCAGTACAAAAGAACCAATCTTGCTTGACATCCTCTTCTTCACTCGATTTGACATTTCTGCTTGACTTTTCCCTTCTTCACTTGATTTGACCTTTTTATCCTCCTTGGCATCAAGTACAAAAAGGATCATCTAGTTAGGGATAGGAGTGCCGGAAGGGTCACAACAACGACAGTAGTGGAGAGGAGAGGACGGCTGCAAGGATGAAGAAGGATGCTCAAGTAGGCTCACTGCTACATCAAGGCCACCAACTGAGTGTTTGTGTCAAGCTAAGCATCCTGAATTTCTGAAAGAGTTTGGTTGATTTGAGAGAGAGAGTTAAGAGAACGGGATCTTCCACTTGAGGTTGCTCTTCTTGAGTTGAGGTGGAGGTTGAGATTGAGATTGAGCAACTATCGGCATTGGAGGGCCTTCACAGGACTTGTAGGGCTTATGAACTGGAAGTCCTGGTCCCTGGTAGCCTGTTTTTCTCATGATGAGTGCCATGGTGTATGGAGCATAATAAATCCGCTTCACTCTATCGTTCTTGAAGGAGGTAATCTCTCTAATTATAAGGTCCATCACATCAAATTTTTGACCTTGCATAATGTAATATATGATTTTCCATGCATGTCCTCGGATGGCATCAAAGTTTTCACTCTTTGGAAAGATTGTATGATTGACAAATCGGTTAATGAGGCTTGGTAAAGGGAGAAGGCCCGCCAGGTTACCAGGAGTATATCTGACATTGGAATCATAGAACTAGCACCACCCTGGAAGTTGAAGTGCTCCACGGGAATATACCTTCTTGTACTAGCTTGAATAAGTACCCAAGATTTGCTCAAAGTTTGCCTTGGTTGACTCATACATATGATGCTCAATCATCCAAGCTAAATACTTGAGGTAATGAATAATGAAAAAAGTGGCATGAAATTGGTGAATGATGTCCTCTTGATAATCACACTTGAGTGTCACTATGTCGTGCAGCCCGACTCCATGGAATTGGTTGAATGCATCGATAAAGCGAGAAAGGGTACCTAAGTGTCTCCAATCCACAAACATGTGGTCTGCAAACTGCTTGTTTGGTTGTATACTTGATTGAACACGTCCTCTTGGAATTGAGTGAAGAATCAAGGATTCATGCTACTCGCAAATATATGGAATTGGTTTGGATGCCCGAGTTGAGCATACTGATCCCTGGAGATCTAAAGGAGATTTATTCTTGGTACCTCAGCCTTGGACATGTCCTCATCATCATCGTCATTGTCATTATCATCCTCTTCCTTCTCTTGGACATAGCCCTCCTCATCATCATTAGTTGCTTCTTCCTCTTCCTCTTCATGAGTTTCATCAACTATACATCCTCTATCTCGGCGTCTCATCTCATGCAAGAAGAAGGCTGTCTTCGGGCCACTATCCTCTTGAGTTGCTGAAGTCGATTTGCAGGAAGCCGACTTTCTTGATGATGTAGCTAGTTCTCTCTCAGGGGGAAGCATTCTTGCAAGCTGAAGCTTTGGTTCTTTCCATGATCACTGGATCAAAGAGAAGGATAATAAGGATAGAGATGGGAGGGGACTCAAGTAATTATGCATGAAAAATCTAACTTCTCTGCAAGAGCGGTATGACCATACTCAACATACTGGTAGTACCAGAGTGGTAGTACCGCGGTTTTGCGGGCAGTAGTACTATGCCCACACAACAGTTTTAGGGATTTGATTCAATTTGCATCTAACTAAGATGGGCATGTACCAATCACAGTTTCTAGCAATTGTACCCAATTAAATTGATAGTTTTCGTGCACATTTGCTTTATCCCTAGAAATTTGAGAGAGAGCACAATGAGAGAAGAAGAGAGGGATTTCCAAGAGTTTACTGAGGGGAATGGAGGAGATGAACTGGAAAAACTTGAATCTTGGTTTGAGTTGAAGATTAGCTCCACTTCCCTTGAAGATTGAAACTTGGAGAGGAGGGGACAAGAGAGGAGTGAGTGAGAGAAGAGAGAGCTCTAGAGGATTTTTGAACTAGGAACAATTGGACCTTTCTTTTGAGACGTCCTAAGAAGATAAGGCTTCGGTAGCAACTAATTTTGGGATCACCTATCAAGAGTGGTAGTACCTCACCTATTGTGTCAGTTGTACTGCCACGGTAGCACTGATAGCATAGCCATGGTAATACCGGTTTTCCAGTGACAACAGGGAGCTGATTGGAATGCAAATTATCCTTATTTCCAACACTCAAACAAATCATTTTTAGAATCATTATGTAGTAGAAAGACTATAAAGCTCCAAATAACATAGTGTTTAGCAAATTAGAGATTTTTGAGATTTTGAATGAAACTTGAAAACAAGTGTTTCAATAGAAACTCATAAACTCCAAATGAGAGCAAAAACATGATGCATGAGTTAAAGTAATATTTGAAAAACCCATGACATTTAACTCAATCCTCAATTTGTAAAAGCAGCTCTCATCTAGTAGCTTGGTAAAGATATCCGCTAATTATTCATCGGTCCTTATGTGACTAATAATAATATCACCTTTACTCACATGATCTCTTATGAATTAGTGATGGATATCTATATGTTTGGTTCCTGAATGTTGGACCGGGTTATTGGCTGTCTTCGCGGCACTATCATTATCACATACAAGAGGCATACTTTTGAATTCAATTCTATAGTCCATCAATGTTTGCTTCATTCATGGCAATTGAATACAACAACTACCCGCAGAGACATACTCCACTTTGGCGGTGGATAAGGCAACATAACTTTGTTTCTTGGAGAAGCAAGAAACTAGTGATCTATTTAATTAGTAGTTGATAACTACCGGCTGTGTTTTTTCTATCCACTTCGCAACCCGCATAGTTAGAATTGGAATATCCAATTAAATCAAATTTAGTACCTTTAGGATATCACAAGTTAATGCAAGAGAAATATTTTAAATATCTAAGAATTCTCTTAACGACCACTAAATAACACTCTTTTGGAGATACTTCAAAATATGCACACATGCAAATACTAAATATAATATCAGGCCTAAATACGGTAAGATAAAGTAAACTATCAATTATGGATCTATAAATCTTTAAATATACTAGTTTATCTATGTGAGTCTTGATCGGTTTTACATCTTCTATGCCAAAATTTTTGAGTAAGTCATTCACATACTTGATTTGACTCACAAATGTCACAGACTCATCACGGCAGTGAGGCACCCTCGCGGTGGACCCTATGGAGGAATCAGACGCACATGGCGCGCCTTGACGATGATGTTGGAGACGGGCTCCAGAAGCCGTAGCACCGCGCAAGGTGGTGGAGGCACGGGGCGAGCTCCGGCATGTTAGGGACATCCAGGTGGATTGTTGCCTCGACATAGAAGCCACATATGCGTCGAGCAAGGCCTCACGGAGGTTGTCAAGAAAGAGGAGGTCGTGGTCATCGTCGTCTCCTGAATGCACGAGACTGGGAGGTGAGCGTGGTTGCCACCGCCGACGATGTCGGCCATGTCTTGTGTACGTACATACGTTGGCCTGTGGACTGACGTGTGATGTAGCTGGTGTTTTTTTCTCGTGAAGGGGCGAAGTACGAGACCGCATAGGAATATAGGACGTGGTTTGTGTCATCCAACATATCCTTTGTTCCTAGATCACACTCGTCTATTCAAACTTGCAAGAAAAGCACCAAACCTACGTGGTTCTGTTCTTTTGGGTTTTTAGCTTCTCCGAAAGTTGAAACAAATGAGACGGTTTCTTAAAGTAGATTCTTCACATGGCTTTCCAAATTCAAAGCCAAGTGCGCTGTTCACATCAATTCTTTGCCGTTCGCTGTCGTTTGAAAAAATGCAGATTAAAATCATTTGTCGTAGCAAAAAAACAGAACCATGTATTTGGTTTACTCTTTCTTAAGCGATTCAGGTGCTTTTGGCTAATTAATCTATGCAGTGTTGTCAATGGTTAGGCTAATTAATCAAGCCTCGCGGGAGGTACACGGTCATGCTGCAAATATGAAGAAAAATAAAGAACAGATATGAATTGAGCGTGAATCATCATTGTTTCACCTTTAGAAAATAGGAATAAAGGCACGTGATTTTGCCACTCATGGTTATGTTTACCTAGGAACATGCTAAACACGGGAAAACCATATGATGGTATGATACCACACTATTATTTGCAACATTGACCCCTACAGAAATGCAGTTGCAACCAAAATACTGGTACACTGCAACGATATTATACACAAGAGTACCTTTTGGAATAAGCGCCATTCTCTCGATCCCTAAATATTTCTAGTGCCCGTACCCTTTTCCAAGGAGCCCTCTCTCAGTAATTAATAGAGATGTTTACGGTTCTTCTATCCCAATGTTTTATGCGCAAGGAAGTTGCAGATATTTTAGAATCGTAGCTATCACTTGCATCTTACGTGCTCAGAGCAAAAATCTAACGTTAGAGTAATAAGTTTGACAATGGGCATTAGAATTATCCTAACAATGTATGACTCACAAACACTAGATTTCCATGACAAACTCAGAAAAATAGCACCATCCAGCTACAAAGGTCTTGTTCTTTTCGCTTTTTTAATCAGCTTTTAGCTTCGACTTCTTTCAGCGATCACTAATCATTACACTAAAAAGCCATAGCAAAAAGTCAGACTCTTTTTTGGCTTTTATTGTTTAATTTTTCTTAGCAAATATTATTTATTAGACCAATAAACTGTAACTAAAATCTATAAACTATAATATAAAAAACAAATCATACACTGCAGCTAAAAAAATAACCCGAAAGATGACAGAAGAAAGTAATTCGAAGGATGACAGAAAAAAGTGCAAAATATCTATAACCTTGCGAACTGCAAAGCCACACACCTCTTAGCAAAAGTGCAGTGCAGCTACCCGAGTGGCCGTAGCACTTTACCAGCTCAGCAGCCGGCTCGCCCACCCAATGGGCCGCCACGAGCCACACCAGCTCATCCGACCTGGACTCCCGGTCCCACATGTCATTCCCACACAGCCGCTCCCCCATTCCAACACGCGTGTACCTGAAGCAACGCATCTCCCCGACTCCTCACCCCCACACCCATGCCCTCTAACTACCCCGGGCCACCACCTTCTCCGACCCCACAAGTCAGTGATCCAATACGTCAACCATTCGGTACGAAAGGTGTAGCTAGTAGTGGAAATCTTCCACACGCACACACCAATCCAAACTCGTTTGCTTGCTTGCTCCTGCGTCTTATCTCCTTCCTTCCCCACCCCGCGTGGCGCCGCGCCGTGTGTTCTTCCCAACCACCCATCCAATCCCCGCGCCCCGAAATCCAATCCCCCAAGGCCCCCTAATCTGATCTTATCATCACCAAATCAATCGCTGCTACTAGCATGGTTGTGTCGGCGGGTGCGGTGGCCCAGTAATCGTCGTCGTCGCCCCGCGCGGGAACGATCTTGCTCCGGCCATAAAAATCCCGCCTTGTTGGAGCTTTCCTTAAGTTACTGCCTCCCGGAGATTCGGTTCTGGTTTAGCTTGGTTTGATTGGATTGGATTGGATTGGATTGGGGAGTCCGTGATTTGTGGGGGAAGAGGTTGGAGATCTTTCGTGGTTTGGGAGGTGGGTTTTGAGAAGTTTGGAAGAGGTGGATTCGTCCGTGGTGGGTACGGTAGGGAGTCCGGCGGCGAGGAGGTGGTTCCTGAGGGAGGCTTGCTGTGGTTGTGATGGCGCCGCCGACACACTTCACGCCGTCGCAGACGCACGCTGCGGCCTCCCACCACTCGGCCGCGGCGGCGGCGGCGGCGGCCACGGCTACGGCCACCGCGCGCCTGCATGCGACGGCGACTGCGTCGGCGTCGGCTACGGCGGCGGCGCTGTGCTCGCCCTTCCTCGCGGCGGGGTCCAGCTCCTCCGCGGCGTGCCCGCCCGTCCAGAACCCGATCTTTGGTGGCCCCGCCGCGCCGTGGGTGGTGCAGCCCCAGCGCACCGCGGCGGCGCTCGGCCCGGAGTTCCGGCGCGCGCGCTCCACGAAGAATATCTCCAAGCGCAACCGTGGCGCCGGCGCCCAGGACCGCGGCGCGCGTGCGTCCTCGGCAGCCGCCGGGCGCTGCGTTGACAGGCTGCTCCGCGTGGCACCTGACGACCGCCGCGCCCTCGCCATGGCCCTGTCGTCCTTCCGGGACGAGCTGGTTGCTCCTGATGACTACTGCCATGTCCTTCGTGAGCTCGGCGACAGGGACAAGTGCGCACTCCGTTCTTTTGAGGTGTTCCACGCTGCGCTGCCCATTGTTGGCAACGGTGCTGTCAACAAAGGCAAGCTTTTGACCGCGGCCATTGGTGCACTTGGCAAGATGGGCCGGCCGGACCTTGCAAGGAGAGCTTTTGATGGTGGCATTGTAGGGGGTTATGGCAACACGGTGTTTGCAAACTCTGCACTCATCTCTGCATATGCAAGGAGTGGTCGTGCGACTGAGGCCATGCGGGTGCTTGAGTCGATGAAAGGTGCCGGCTTGCGGCCTACCACGGTTACGTACAATGCAGTGATTGATGCCTGCGGGAAAGGGGGTGTTGACCTTAGGTTGACACTTGCATATTTCCGTCAGATGCTGCAGGATGGGCTGTGTCCGGACCGGAAGACGTTTAATTCACTTATTTCTGCGTGTAGCCGTGCTGGGCATTTGGAGGATGCTCGTGCTGTCTTTGATGAAATGATTCATCTTGGCATTGGGCGTGACATTTACACTTACAACACGTTTGTCGATGCAATTTGCAAGTGTGGCAACATGGAGCTTGCGGTGCAGGTTCTGTTAGATATGGAAGCAAACAATGTCAAGCCAAATGTTGTTACATACAGTACATTGATTGATGGATACTCCAAGTTGGAGAAGTATGATGAGGCACTCAAGTTGTGCGAAAAGATGAAGTCTTTGGGAATTCAATTGGACCGAGTTTGCTACAACACCTTGCTGGCTATTTATGTGAAGACAGGAAAGTATGGCGAAATTGCTACTGTGTGCAACGAGATGGAGGACTCGGGGATTGAGAAGGACACTGTCACCTACAATTCTTTAATTAGTGGATATGGAAAGCAGGGATGCTTGGACATTGTCTCTTTCCTTGTTCACGATATGAGGAAACGGGGGATAGCTCCTAGTGTACTAACATACTCAATTTTGATAGATATATATTCAAAGGCAGGAATGCATGGAGATGCATTTAATGTCTACTTAGATTTTAAGGAGTCTGGCCTGAAGCCAGATGTTGTTCTTTTCAGCTCTTTCATTGACACGTTGGCCAAGAATGGCTTGGTAGAGTGGGCTTTATCTTTGCTTAATGATATGACGGAGATGGGTATCAAGCCAAACGTGGTAACGTACAACACAATAATTGATGCATTTGGCAAGTCTAAGGTTCTTACCGAGGACGATCTTGAAGTTGGGGACATGGGAATTGTTGGGGTTTATTGTAGCCAGATTGTTAGAGCTGCTAATCCAGTGACTAGAGGAGGCCGCTCTGCCACAGATGTCCGGATGAGGAGGTCCCAGGAATTGTTTTTCATTCTGGAATTGTTTCAGAAGATGGTCCAGCAGGGTGTAAGGCCAAATGTTGTAACATTTTCTGCCATCTTGAATGCTTGCAGGTACATCGTAATCTTATTATGTTATAACCTTTTAGTGCTAATGTTCTAGTTCTTCGTATTCTGCCAGTAGATGCTGTCTAGCCATTTTTTTTGCTAGAATAATTCACCCTTGTGGCATACTAGTTGAAGTTGAAAAATTGGTGCTGCATTATGCTGTCTAGACATTTTCTGGCCATAATAATACACCCTTGTGGCATAGTAGTTGAAAGTTCAAATTTTGGTGCTACATTATGCTGGAAATTAAACTTTTTTTGTGTGAAAATTTGAAGTAGCTAACTTTAGTATGTATTTATATTTGCACTATTAAACTTTAGCTTTCACGGGTTTTGGAAAAATGGAAAAAAAAACTATTTATTTTACAACCTCTCATTTTGTTTTGATATTAGAAAAGAGGGTAAGCCAGGGCATGTTCTTTTTTTGGCTTATAGCTGTGGCTTATGTATGTTGGCTGAAAATTTTGAATTTTGGGCTGTTAGCGACAGAGATTACGGAGAGAGAGATACTCGCTTGCGATTTTGGCTGGTACAGATGTTGGGCTTTTAACGTGTACTACAATTAACTTGTAGACCTTGTCTTGAGAAAATACTCCGTTGGAAAGTTATGTATTGTAGCAAAAGCCGCTTTTAGAAGCCGCAAATAACAGGCCAAGATGTGCTTATGACCTTATATGCATTTTAGTGAAAACAAAAACAAAAAAATTTAAAGATGACCATTACATGTGCCTCCTATCTGGTGACTAACTATTTGCTTTAATCTTGTTCTTGCAGTCGCTGTAATAGTTTTGAAGATGCAGCCCTATTACTGGAACAGCTTCGCTTGTTTGATAACTTTGTCTATGGTGTTGCGTATGGGCTTCTGATGGGCTA
The DNA here is from genome assembly GCA_017311315.1 of Dendrocalamus latiflorus. NCBI lineage: Eukaryota > Viridiplantae > Streptophyta > Magnoliopsida > Poales > Poaceae > Dendrocalamus > Dendrocalamus latiflorus. Next base: position 19,868,582 of record CM029649.1, on the reverse strand, counting down.
TCAAGAAGTTTGGTCACAAGCACCGTCCCTTTTTAATCAGTTGGGACACATGGATTTTCCAACATCCTCTGCCTTTTACAATGCTCTTACTGATGTGCTATGGCATTTTGGCCAGGTAGGAATTGCTCCCAAGTGTATATCTTTATTTCTTGTTCAAAAGATGAAATCCTTAGAAATGCACTGATGTTTAGTGGTAATCTTATTTTCAATAGATTTTTTTAAAGAAGAAATATTATCATAATACTACTTGTTTATTTGATTTAGCTTTGAAAGTTTTCAATTGTTTGCAATCTTCATTCTTTCTAAGTGTCATAGACTTTGTACTTTTTAGAGGAATATTGTTATCGTCCTTAACCTTGGTATGCAGGCATTTTGATCTTTCCGTTTGCATGAACATGCTCTTGTTGTTTGTTAGCCGTTTATATTAGTCATGTAAACAATTTATAATTCAGTGCCAGTGACTACTACGCAAATAGTTTTCAGATAAGTACTACTGTACTAGTTAAAATGTTCCGAATTGGTATTTTCTTGGATAGCTTAGTATTGTATTCATTTGAGTGGTACTAAACCTTCTTCATATGTAGAGCAGCAAGCATTGCACTGCTATGTAAAAAATTCGCACTTAAGCACATATGCAGGGTTAGTCCAGCCTATGGTCTTAATGACATATTTGTGTTCCTGACATTTTTCAGAGGCAAGGAGCTCAGCACGTTGTGCTTGAAGGGGTAAATCGCCGTGTTTGGGAAAACACGTGGAGTGAGTTCTGCTTGGACCTGCATCTTATGTCATGTGGTGCAGCTCAAGCAATCGTTCATGCATGGCTCTTGAATGTGCGCTCTATTGTCTTTGAAGGACGAGCAATGCCTGAGTTTCTAAGGTACTTGACTCTTGATTTCTAGCACTTGATGCTAGAACAATTTTCTGTTTTTTGTTTGTTACACTTACATTGATAATACATTTATGGAAATTTGGAGGATATAAACTTTCGTTTCTACTTGTATTTTGTTATGTAGCTATGAACTGAAGCCATGTTCTGTATGTCTACAGCATTCTGACAGGATGGGGAAAGCATAGCAAGGTAGCTGGTGCAAGCACTCTCCGCCATGTCATTGAAGCATTGCTCAATTCAATTGGAGCACCTTTTCAGGTTGAGCGGTTTAATATTGGAAGGTTTGTGTCACCCAGTGCTGTGGTGGCTGCCTGGTTGAGAGAGTCCGGCACCATCAACATCCTCCTCCTCCACGACGAACGAGTGCAACATACAAGCCCGTCCAATCTGGTGCCTAGATTACAGGCATTGCAGTTGTAGCCCCTAGAGCTCATTCCTGGTAGTGTCGTTTCTGTAAGCTTCCGACTTTTCTTCAATTAATCTTCCGTTTTCAGAAGATTGTAGTGTATTATAGGCTCAGGGAATAGCTTGTTATATCCCACTGTTTCAGCCACCAATGTTGTAAAATTGGCAATCTGCCTTTCAACTCTTTCATCAAGAGAAAAATCAGAATTCCTCTAATCGGTGCTCCGTTGTCGGCGACCTTGAACGCTTGTTGCTTCTTTGACGGCAAAGGCAAGATATCATTGTTCTTGATCGGGTGATTCACTGATTTACTGCTATTTACGACAGTCTATGATGCTGCTGTTAAGGGCTTGTGTTCGTTTTGTTTGTTTGATGAAAGCTACACCACCCATGGATGCTGACATCTCCAGCCTCCATAGCTTGACTGCGTTATTTTCGGCTACGGCTTATAGCTTATAGTTGTCTGATGGCTTTTGACTCTATTGCAAGTGCTTTTGCGAATGAATTGAATATTGATAAGACGTTTCGAAAAGGTTGTTATAATAGACCGCTTTAAAATGATAGTGAAAAAATTATTTGGTTTGTTTGTCCTAGAGAAGTCATATGCTGATAAGAACAAGACCTTTGCCTTTGACTCTGATGCCTTTGCTGCTTTACAAGATGCTAGCTTCGTTCAAGATGCAAAGAGCATCTCTCCATCCATGAACAACCTGTGATTGTGGCCCTTTTGTGTGGCAAGCTCAAGTGGTTGGCTGAGGCTGTAAAGCCTGAAAGGGAGTGGTGAAGAGGAATGCAATGTGTACTCTGCTGATTCAGATTAGCAGTTGTGCCCTTTGTTTTGGGTGTGTTCTTTTCGGCTGTATATGATGGTTTATGATTGTATGGTGTATGGTTTATGACTATAGTAGATGGTTTTTGGTCTTAACGTGAGCGTTTGTGCGAATGAACCGAATGGCGATAAACTGTTTTCAAAAGATCAATTCGATAAGTTAATTTGAAAACGCGACGAAGAAATTGCTCCATTTATTTGTTCGGCAGAGATGTAAGCAATAAATCCAAAAGACGGCGTTCGTAATTCCTATTGCATAATTGGATCTGAAGATTGATACTTTTGCATGGGACTTGCAAAACCATGCAAATGGGTCAAAATTGCAACTGAAATTCTAGTATTCTAACTTTTTTTCTTCCCCCATTTAGATTCTTTCAGTCAATGAAGTGACAACTTGCACGAGGGGCTTATAGCTTATAGTTGTCTGATGGCTTTTGACTCTACCGCAAGTGCTTTTGCGAATGAATTGAATATTGATAAGACGTTTCGAAAAGGCTGTTCCAATAGGCCGTTTTAAAATGATAGTGAAAAAACCATTTGGTTTGTTTGTCCTAGAGAAGTCATATGCTGATAAGAACAAGACCTTTGCCTTTGACCTTTGTTGCTTTACAAGATGCCAGCTTCGTTCAAGATGCAAAGAGCATCTCTCCATCCATGAACAACCTGTGATTGTGGCCCTTTTGTGTGGCAGCTCAAGTGGTTGGCTGAGGCTGTAAAGCCTGAAAAGGAGTGGTGAAGAGGAATGCAATGTGTACTCTGCTGATCCAAATTTGCAGTTGTGGCCATTGTTTCGGGTGTGTTCTTTTTGGCTGTACCTGATGGTTTATGACTATAGTAGATGGTTTTTGGTTTTAGTATGAGCGTTTGTGCGAATGAACCGAATGGTGATAAAATGTTTTAAAAAGACCATTCCGATAAGTCGATTCGGAAACGCGATAAAGAAATTGCTCCATTTATTTGTTCGGTAGAGATGTAAGCAATAAATCCAAAAGACGGCGTTCGTAATTCCTTTTGCATAATTGGATCTGAAGATTGATACTTCTGCATGGGACTTGCAAACCATGCAAATGGGTCAAAATTGCAACTGAAATTCTAGTATTCTAACTTTTTTTCTTCCCCCATTTAGATTCTTTCAGTCAATGAAGTGACATCTTGCACGACGGGCGGTCAAAAGGAGAGGAAATCAACGGTCAAGAATCTACTTGGTTCTTTTACACTGTGACTTATGTCTTTTAGTTTATAGCTTTTGAATCCTGCCTGTTCGCAAGAGAGGGTACGAAGAAAGAAATAGTTATACTACAAAAGTTTCATAGATGCACAACAAAATAAAGATGTGTGTCCGGAGCACAACAGTACCAACAAAGGGTTGCTTCATATCGGTGCAAAGTTAATGATTTCTTGTTACCCAACAATTTGGGAGAGAACTAGGTGAGTTATTTTAGGTTGTGGTTTATAGTGTTTGATTTAAAATTTAAAATTCTGGCTATTCGTAAGAGAGTACGGAGAGAAAGATACTCGTGTGCGATTTTGACCATACAGATGAAGTCGGGACAATATTTACTACAATCGACTTGTAGACACCACTTTGAAAAGACATACTGTTTGAAAGCTAGTTACTATAATAAGCTAAGTCATAAACCCTGCCGAATCACCCAATATGCCCCCTAAGTGAGAGGAGGACAATAGAGGGAAACCATGACAAACTTGACAATTGAAAGAGATTGGTCCAACAGATTTGACTATTTTTGGACAAATGTTCTTCGTTTGCTTGTAACTGTTACTACTAGTCGTTTATCTGGTAGAGAAAAGAGCTCCAGGAACTGTTAAATGTACCTGTAGACGATGATTGACTATTTTACTGTAACATGCTCCAGCAAATACATAGGATATATTTTGCAACATAGGCTCTAATGTAATATTTGCAAGAAGTTAGAGGTAGGAATGAAAATCAGCAAATTAAGAAGTTTGATGGTCAAAATCATCTTAAATAAGTTTAATAACAAACTAACAACATATCGCGAAAAATCTTAAGACCAAAAGTGTACTATTACATGTACATGTTCAAGAATTCAACAATGAATCCTTTGCCCTATTCATTCATATAAACCAATAAAAATATATTATTCTGATAATATTCCCTGAATTTTATGTACCATAAATTATTGTTCCATTAGAGGGAAATTCTGCTTAATAAAAACCATAAGTTAATAAATTATTGAGTCTTGCATTTTAATAAAATAAATAAACAACTGATCTTTCATATCCGCCAATGATAATCAAACCATCAAAACACCAAATAGAATAGGCTCAGAAACATGCAATCGACCAGATGGATTATCAAAGAGGTTGATAGAAGGAAAATCTGATTCTAATGTGTTAGAATTGTGTAGATTGATATACTAAAATATATTAATCTAAAAAAGATATACTAAAATATTTCTCACTGTCACGGCTAACCCCTGACTGAAGGTTGTATGTGTATGATGCAGGAACTGGTCTGGGTGGAGACGTGCCTAAGTTGAAGGAGAAGATATGCACAGAGAAGGCGACATAGAAGGGTAGAAGATAGAAGAGGAAGTAGATTGAGGTAAATCTCTCTGGCCCCTTTATTATCATAACTTGTCCCCTTTATATAGGAGAGGACTCCCTAACAATCTAAACTAACCCTGACTTTTACTTCCTAATATAAATCATATCTCCTAACTTAACTCTGACTCCGACTCCTTAAGTCCTAACCATACCTGGCGCTACCAATCCAAATCGGCTTAGGTAGCATTAGAAGGTGCAGTCGCCCCAAACTGTCCAAACTTTCCCCCGCCTGGAATAATGCTGGCCAAACCTCCCAAGCCTGGCATCTCTCCCCCCTTGACAAAAAGTTCATCCTCGAGCTGAAAATATGGAAATTGATGACGAAACTCCTCGAGAGACTCCCAGGTTGCCTTAGCAGCCGGTAGTCCATCCCAATGCACTAAGACCTCATGAACTCCATTGCACATCCGAGCCTGAATTACATGGCGTGAAACAGGAAAAACACAGCCATGGTGAAGCGCCGGCAAGGACGGAGGTGCCATCAGAGGATCTCCATGATAAGGCTTCAAGAGGCTAACTGAAAGGCATCATGAATGCGAGCCCGAGGAGGTAACTATAGGCGATACGCAACATCTCCAATTCTGTCCAGAACTTGATAGGGACCATAATAGTGGGGAGCCAATTTACGATTAACATTTTCTGCTAATGATAATGCTTAGCGCTAGTGAAGACGAAGCCAAACCCATTGCCCCACGATGAAGTGTAATTCGCAATGCTTGGCGTCATAATTCGTTTTGTGGTACTGTTGGGCAAGCGGAAGACGGTCTCAAATATCAGCAAGGAGTTGATCACACTCCAAGAAAAGCTGATCCACAGCCTGAAGGTGAGTAGACAATGGTGAATGCGGACGACGCGTCAGGGGGTCTCAACCATAGACCACATTGAAAGGTGTATCTTTGAGAGAGGTTTGAAAACAAGTGTTATAGCAATATTCGGCCTACGGTAGCCAACGAATCCACTGTCGTGGATGATCGAAAGGCAATGAAGGTACATAGCAATAACCTTGTTGGTGACTTCTTATTGGCCATCGGATCGCGGATGAAACACGAAGCTTAAGTGAAGTTTAGTACCCATCAAGCGAAAAAGCTCAGACCAAAAGTTACTGGTAAATACCAGGCCACGATCACTAATAATAGAACAAGAAATACCATGTAGACATACCACCTCATCGAAGAACACCCGGGCCACTGAATTGGTAGTATAGAGATAAGCCAATAGTATAAAATGCACGTATTTAGAAAAACGATCAATGACAGTGAGAATGACCGATTTTCCATTGACGTGTGGTAGTCCTTCCACAAAATCGATAGCAATGTCATCTCAAATGTAGGAACCACCAAGGGCTGCAAGAGGCATGCGGGATGGAGTTGGATAGATTTATTACACTTACAGACTAGGCATGAACGGACAAAATCCTCCACTAACTTTCAATCTTGTGGAATATGGAAATCAGCTCGAAGACGATGCAAGGTTTCTTTGAACTTCCTCATGTCCAGCAAAATGAACAGCCAGCAAAATTGATTGTAGGGACGGAGAAGAGTGTGGCACATGAACTCGGTTTTTGTACATCACTAGTTTGTCCGAAACCTACCAAGGCACCCCCAGAGAACCATCTGTAATCTGCTTGTGTAGGGCCCTTGGATCTGAAACAGTTGCTGCTTCGCATTGCAGATCGTCAAATAAAGTGAAACTCGGCATAGACAAAGCACAAGCCGAGCTCTCCTCATTCGGACATCGAGATAAAGCATCTGCCACAACATTCAATCTGCCCAGCTTAAACTCCACATGAAAATCATAGCCAAAGAGTTAGCTTACCCAACAGTGTTGTGGAATGGTAGAAAGATGTTGGTCAAGCAAATATTGTAGGCTGTAATGGTCCGTACAGACCTCAAAACGGTGTCCCCATAGATAAGGCCTCTAATGATGATCCGCTTGGACTAACCCAATGATCTCCCTCTCATATGCTGTAAGATGAGAATGACGGGGTGCCAATACCCAGCTAAAATAGGCGATAGGGCCTTTTCCTTGATGGAGGACTGCTCCAATGTTGGAACCTGATGCATCACATTCTACCACAAACTCCATATTGAAGTTGGGAAGCTGCAATACTGGTGCTATGGTTAAGGTGTCCTTGAGTGTTCAGAAAGAATGTAGGGCCTCTGCTGTCCAGGCAAACACATCTTTCTTGAGTAGTCACATGAGAGGCTCCGCAATTGCACCAAATCCTTTGATAAACTTCCGATAGTAACCTGCTAGCCCCAGGAAACCCTGGAGTGCCTAAACTGAGGCCGATTCTGGCCAAACCCGCACTGCTTGCACTTGGTATCATCCATGGCCACCCCCTCAACTGAAATAATATGGCCTAAGTAAGCCACAATAGTTTCCCCGAAGAAGCGCTTCGAGCATTTGAGGAACATCTGATGGTGGCGAAGGAGACGAAGAACCACTCGCACATGGCGCAGGTGATTGACGCATGAAGAACTATAGATGAGTATATCATCAAAAAACACCAAGTTGAACCGGCATAAGTATGGTCAAAGCACGCTGTTCATTAATGCCTAGAATGTTGCCGGTGCATTGGACAATCCAAAGGACATGATGAGAAATTCGAAGAGTCCCTCATGAGTGCAAAAAGCTGTTTTCTCAATATCTGGGGGATGCATCCGCACCTGGTGATAACCGGACCGGAGATCTAATTTTGTGAAGATTTGGCACAACACAATTCATCCAGAAGTTCATTGACCACTGGAATTGGAAACTTATCCTTGATTGTTTGACTGTTGAGAGAGCAATAATCAACACAAAGTACCAAGTGCCGTCATGCTTCTTGACCAGTCGTACTGGCGAGGAGTAAGTTGAGTACTAGGGTGAATAATACCTTGTTTCAACATCTCCCCACATTGCTGTTCTAGTTCATCTTTGAGAAGTTGTGGATACCGGTATGGCCGAACGGAAATAGGTGTTGTTTCGGGTACGAGGTGGATGTGATGATCATGCTCTTGTGCTGGAGGAAGTCCATGAGGAGGGACGAACAAATCCTCAAACTCATGCAGCAAGGTATCCATCAAATTCTTCCCGTGAGTGAACAATTCTGCTATAGCCCTGGAGAAGACCCCAACCCACGCCATTGTACTTTGTGGTCACCACACCAGAACATCATAGACAAAATGTCAAAATCCCACAGAATTGGCCTGAGGGTGCGAAGCCACTGCACTCCTAACACCATGTCAAGGCCATCCATTAGGAGGGAGTAGCAATCTAGAGATAACGCTTCTTGCTGGATCTGGAGAGACAAGCCTTTGCAAATTCCAGCGCTATGCACCCTCTCACCATTAGCCACCATGACGCGTAAATCATGGCGCGATTGAACTTCTATCCTAGCGCGGTCTGCTGTGGACGGGGTGATGAAATTGTGCATGGAGCCTGAGTCCAGCAGGGCGAGTAGTGGTGTCGCACCCACCACCACTTGCAGCTGCATCGTCTGGCTCTCTTTTGGCGCAATTCTAGTCACAACATATAGAGAAATACCAGGCTTAGTCCCTTCTTCCGCAATGTCAAAATTTGCCTCATCATCCGAGCCGCTGCTGGGGGAGAAAAGTAGAAACAGGCGCTTACAGCGGTGTTGTGGTGTGAATTTCTCATCGCAATTGAAGCACAACCTAGCCGCACGATGCTGCTCCATCTCCTCTGGTGTGAGAAACAGTCACCTGATCATCCTGCGAGACCGACAGCTCCCTGGTTGGTATTGGCGGAAGTGTTGGTTGGAGGCGCTAGAAGGGTGGAAAGGGCGAGCAGAACCGATGGTGTTAGGTGAGTTGTTGCCGCCACTGAACCTGGTGTTGTATGTGGGGAGGGTGATTTCACCTTCTGCATCTGCAACCCTACCTCTTGCCCTTGACTTGAGCCCTTCATTCATAAGCCCTTGCTAGTGCCATGGCCATCTGAAGGTTGGTGGGATTTTGTAGTTCGACATCGATGCGGATGGGCTCGCGAAGACCTAGGGTGAACAATTGTACTTGCTGTCTTGGTTGACGATGGTCGGCCCGACAAAGAACAATAAGAAATTTATGCAGGTACTCCTCCACGGTGCCAGTCTGCACAAGCTCCTTGAGTTCGCCTAATGGATTGTGACGAATGGATGGTTCGAAGCACAGATTGCTATACTCCTTGAAATGGTGCCAATTAGGCTCACCCTCATCCCTCTCTAATTGAAAGTACCACTGTTGGGCTGCCCCAATAAGATGGTCCAAGGTGAGCCACACTTCCTCATTCTCAAGTGTTTTTTGCCCACAGAAGAATTGTTCACATCGCTGCAGCTAGCCAAGAGGATCTTCAAGCCCTTCATAAGTTGGAAACTCCAACCGGTGAAATCTCAGGGGCTTTTCTGTTGCTGGCTAATGTCCAGTTCCCTGTGTGCTTGCTGTTGGCACATACTCATGAGGAACCAGCAGTAGACCCTCTCCTATTAGGCATTTCTCCAAAGCTATGAGTCTAACTCTGAGTTCTTCTGATTTGATTAGTTGTTTGTCAAAGCGATCCTTCAACTCATCCATCTGCTTGGTCATATTGGCAGTTAGGGTTGCCATCTGTTCTAGTATTGTATTAACTGTAGCACGATCTTCAGCCATGGGCTCTGATACCAAGATGTCACGGCCAGCCCCTGACAGAAGGTTGCATGTGTGTGACGCAGGAGGCCTTGGCCTGACCGGTCTGGGTGGGGCCGTGCTTGAGAAGTAGAAGGAGAAGATATGCGTAGACAAGGCGGCGCAGAAGCGTAGAAGATAGAAGAGGAAGAAGATTGAGGTAAATCTCTTTGACCCCTTTATTATCATAACTTGTCCCCTTCATATAGGAGAGGACTCCCTAACAATCCAAACTAACCCTGACTCTTACTTCCTAATATAAATCATATCTTCTAACTTAACTCTGACTCCAACTCCTGGAGTCCTAACCATACCTGGGCGCTACCAATCCGAATTGGCTTAGGTAGCATTAGAAGGTGCAGCCACCGCAAACTATCCAAACTTTCCCCGCTTGGAGTAATGCTGGCCAAACCTCCCAAGCCTGGCACTTACACACATAAGATCTAATATTGCATATAACTTTTTATACTTTAACAATATACCTTTATATATTACTAGACCTACACAAGGCTAGACCTTTTGCAACAAATATCTCCACCGCGGAAGAAAAAACATGAATAACAAGAGAAGGAAAAAAATGAGCAACAATGTGGTTGGCAAACATGCGCCCCAGACGGAGTTTAGTGCTTGTTAAAAGATATCCACAAAGAACCCTAAAAACATCTACCAAACAAATCAATCACTAAAAGGAACACCAAAACAAAAAGGCAGCACAAGTTAGACCTAGCCAAATAGGCTGTCTGGCATGGGCCCGTGTAAGCACGGTCCGGTTGGCCCGATTAACTAAATGGGTCGTATCGTGCTGGCCTATGGGCTCAGCCTCGAGCCCAAACACGACCCAATGAGGTGACGGGCCTTGCCATGTTGGCCCGTGCACGTGTACACTACTACTCTCTCTCTCCTTATCCTGCACGCAATACACACTACTACTTCTCTACTTCTTTCCCCATCTCTCTCTGCTCCTACTTCGACTGTACCGTTGTTGCTTAATCCGACGATGGTGACATCGGAATGCACCATTGGCCACCACACAAATAGACCCAAAATCTACCCCACTGCTCGATTTGCTTTTCCCCTGCTCTCCCTTCCTCCTCCTCTCTCTAGTTTGTGCGTGTGGTTCTCCTTCGCCTATGGTTGAGTCCGCAGTGGTGCCGACCCACATCCTTGTTGCTCGGATTCGGCCTAGGCGAGTCGACCTCACTAGCCGTGCTCCGTGGCTCGGTGTCCCGCGATGGAACTTATGGGCCTACATGTGTCGGGGAGCACGCGACTGTGCCGTTGGGCATGCGTGCACTGGCCACTCCGTGCATGAGGTCATGCCTACTCCACCCCTCCCTACCTCGGCCCCTCACGGCGTGCCACCTCCCGCCCGCCCCCACTCCCTTCACTGCCCACTTCCTCGGCTCCTCCGCCGTTGCCACTTGCCAGATCCATCATTGGCTTAGCTCTCACATCGTCGTGCTTAATGGGTCATGTCGTGCTCACTCGTGTCTAAAGCTGTGTCTAACACGGTATGGTACTGTCCATGCCGTGCCAATACGCCCTGCTAGGGCGAGGGTGCGACCCAAACACGACATGCCACATTGGGTCGGGCTGGCATGACCTGTTTGGTCCTAGGCTATGCTTGCCTGAGTCGGATCAATAGTATCATACTTTAAGGTGACACAGTTAGTCTAATTCATTTGTTTACCTCTAGCACAAGTACATAAACACTACACAAAATAACAAGCAGCCGTTACAATCCAAACCCTAACCTAATACCAAAATTGTAGCAGCACAAGGAAGGAAGCGGGTAAGAATAAGAAAAGCCATTGATGAAGTAAACCAACCAATTTGCCATTTCTTTTTCTCAACATGACGACATAGGTTGGCATTGGCAGCAAGGTAGATGGACAGGGACATCCTGTGTGGATCATCACAACACCCAAAAAATAGAAATTAAAACGACAAAAATAAAAAATATTTTTGGGGAAAATCAAAAAATGGCAAAGCAAAGACTAAGGCCCCGCTCGTTTCGGCTTGAACTTCTGGTTTATTTTGCACTATTCATAAATTTCGTCTTTTTCTATACTTTTGTTTTTTTGAGTTTTTTGCCGGTTCTTTTTTTCTCGTATTTGTTTGCATTATACGTGATGGGCTAACATGTTTTTTTCTATTTTTTAAATTTTTAAATTTTTAAATTTAATTATGCTAAATAAGTCTTTGTTAGCTATAGTGTTTTTCAGCCAACTATAGTGTTTTTCAGCTATAAATCACTCAAAAAAGCCTTATTGGGCAGAGCCTTAAGACCAGCAAGCAGCCAAGCAGCCTCTGTTTTTTCTATTGCTAAGCTCGACCAATCACAAGAGAATTCTCAAGAACTCTCACCAAGTCACCATTCATTTCCCCATATCCTCATTATTTTTCTCTCTACCTCTCTCTCTCTCTATTTTTATTTTTAGTATTTTTTATTTAATTCTTCCATCTGGGTGTTTCTACCTCTCTCTCTATTTTTATTTTTAGTATTTTTATTTAATTCTTTCATTTGGCCATTTGGGTGTGTGAGAGAGATAGATTCCACCCCAATTTGCTACTTGTCCAAGCAGTAGCCAAGAACTGCTCCCAAGAAAAAAGATCGTTTTTCCCCTCGATTTAATCTGCTTTTGTCCAAGAAATCGCGAGAAATCGCAGCTGGACATCTCTGGGAGGAGGATTTGCTGCGAGTTTTTGCTCCATTTGGGTTCGAAGCCTCGGAAGGCGGTGACGCCGCGGGTTCCGTTTGGGCGGCGCTGAATCTGCCTTGGTGATCGTGACGCCGTCGTCGCCGGAGATGGAGGCCACCGGGGAGGAGCTCCTGAAGAAGATCCGGGAGCTGGAGGTCGGCCAGGCGCAGCTCAAGCAGGAGATGTCCAAGCTCAAGCCGCCCGCCGGCGCCGGCGGCTGTGGGGACCGGCGGCGGTCGCAGTCGGTCTCGCCCCGCCGCGGCGCGCCGGCGCCGGCGAGGCAGCTCTCCGGGGGATTCGACGGCGGGCAGCGCGCGTGGGCCCGTGGCTCCGCGTCGTTCCCGCGCTTGTCGCCGTTGCAGCGGGAGGGCTGCGCAGCGGCCGGCGGCGGCATAGGCGCGGAGCTGCCGGAGAGGCAGTACCCCAGGGTGCTGCAGTCGCTGGGACAGTCCGTCCACATTCTTGACCTGGATGGGAGGATCATATACTGGTGAGATTTCTAGCTTGTCACTGCTGCTTGATTCGTTTATGCGCGCGTGCAAAGCTTGCCAAATGTTCTAAGAAAATGCTGTGGTGATGCTTAGTGATGATGCTGATTCTAGTGTTGTTATGCTGTAATGAAGTGACCATGCATCCACTGGGAATTGCAATCGAAATTTATCGACTTGAGAAATCTGTTTAGGTTATTTATCTGTTTGAAGCGCTACGAACCCTAGACTCTAAAGCAATTGATTTTGGGGTCATTTCAACCATGCATGCATGGAAGTTAGAGCGGAAGTGTATGCATTTGGAGAAATCTGCTATGTTGATGGAGCTATATAGAACCCTAGGCTGTAAGTACTTTGTTGTCTGTGGTAAGTCGCAGTACAGAAATGTTGGAGTGGATGTCTAGATTTTAGTTTGTTTTGGTGATGGGTTTGCACTGTTTTGAAGTGAAGCTTTTTCCCGATTGAACACAATTTTTAACATTAAAAATAACATAATAAGGCAGTAAGACACTTCCTCCATTGTTGTTCCAGTTGCTCAAGAGTCAAGATCTGAGTGATACAAATGTATTAGGATTTTGAGTTATATTTTGTGCTTGTGAGTTGCATTGCTTATTCAGTAATTGATATAATGTACACTTTGAGGCAGCAACTATTGATTGCATGTAAATCTAGAAACACTGCATTTTTGCTTTTTACATCAGATCAGCAACATAGTTTCATAACTGTGTAAATGCTTCTTAACTTTGCTAAATAAGCATCGTAAAATCTTTTTGCAGTCTGCACTTCTGGGCGAACCTATTCTTCTCTTTTTCTTCTTGTTAATGCTTCCTTTTAAACCTGTCATTTACTACAATGTAGGAATCGATCTGCAGAGAACTTGTATGGTCATCCTGCATCAGAAGCACTTGGTCAGGATGCCCTCATGCTGCTGGTTGATTCCCATGACCTCAATGGGGTAAATGACATCTTCCAACGAATTTCCTTGGGTGAGAGTTGGACCGGGAAATTTCCAGTTAAGAACAGGGCAGGAGATAGGTTTTCAGCTGTTGCCACCAACACTCCTTTTTATGACGAGGATGACAGTTTGGTGGGCATTATTTGCGTTTCAAGTGATTCACGTGCCTTGGAGGAGATAGTCAGTGGACCTTCAACCTCTGCAAGGCTCCATTCTGAATCATCTAGGCCCTACTGTGAAGGCAGTTGCAGCAACAACAATCGCAAAACCAGTTTGTTGAACAGAAGTCCATTTGACTCTCAGCAACCCCTGCAGTCTACTATAGCCTCCAAGATAACAAATTTGGTGAGTTCTGTTTCTAGTAAACAGCAAATATGGATATACTGTTGAGTTGCAATGGAATATTGTCTCTCTATAGTATATCTTCTTAAGTTTTTGCTAGCGTATTCTTTTTTGATTTTTAGAATAACAACACAGGCTGCCAAGGTTACAAATAAAGTTCGTTCTCGGGTCAGGATGGATGAGAATGGCATGGAGCGGGAAGGTGGGAGCGGTGAGTGTCTGTGCTCGGATCGTGATGCCAAGGAAGGACCAACATCCAGTGGAACAAATACACCAAGAGGGGATGCACCACGTGGTGCCTTTGCTACGGAAGAGAGTTCCCTTGGGAAATCAACCAAAACAAATAGCGATGAATCAGGAGAAGTAAATGTTGGGCTCCACAAGATCTTGAGTTCAAAGGCAGATGCATTGTTGACCAAGAAAGGGATATCATGGCCTTGGAAAGGGCGGGAGAATGAACCTAATGGAAAGAGTCAAGTGATCGTGCCATGGTTGCATGGTGAGGAAGAACATGGCCAGAATCATCAGAAACTTTCCGATTCTAGCATAACTCCAGACGGTCAAGGTGCTGAATACAACCAACCTAACAAAAATGAGGCATCAGGTTCCTGGTCCTCTTTCAACAATAACAGCACAAGTAGTGCAAGCAGCACTGGAAGTACTAATAGTAGTGCTCCTTACAAAGTGGACCATGAAGCAGACTGTCTGGATTATGAGATCCTGTGGGAAGATCTTGTCATTGGAGAACAAATAGGTCAAGGTAGTTGTTCCTTGTTATGTGAATGTTTGCTTATATAGATTTTTGTGCTTATATAGATTTTTGATCATTTGGAAGTTTTTATATGCAGTTTCATAGTTTCTATCAGCTGTTTTAGTAATTGACTATTTGATTATTGTCAGCACCTGCTTTATCTGCTTGGCATTACTTCACAATAGCTCATGTGCCCTCCTATTTATTTTATAGAATCTATATTTGTCAAAGCAGCTACATAATGTCAATGACTAGATAGGTAGTGGAGTTGGGAGTTGTGAACATCTAGTCTCAGCTTGTAACCCATTTTAGCCCCTGTTTGGCCAAGCTCTGGTTCTAACATTAGTAGAAGTGGGACCATGTAGCTCTAACTCCTTGTGAGATCCGAGAGCCTATGGATTTTTGGATGGGTAACTTAAGTTTGCTTTGAACTCTGTGATGGACAATTTTAATCGTCAAGTTCTTGATCTACTAGTTTGATGTAATTTTGTCCTACCTCAAGCACATGTGTTTGTCCCTAGGGCCTGTGTTACTCGCTGGACTCTTGCTCTTGGTGATAGCAAGATCCTTACTCTCATGGAGAGGATGACACTTGGAGATGGGACAATTTTCTTTGTTTATTTCTCACACAATGCCATACCAACCTGAGGGGTTGGAGATACATATTTATAGGCTGCTAGTCAGCCAAGCATATGCCAAGATGCTATCCTAGACTAGTCCAAGATGCTGTCCTAAAGCTAGTCTAAGATGCTAAAGCAAAAAGCTGCTAAAGCAAAAAGCAAGTCCTAGATGCTAAAGCAAAAGCAAGTCCTAGATGCTAAGCAAGTCCTAGATGCTAAAGCAAAAGCAAGTCCTAGATGCTAAAGCAAAAGCAAGTCCTAGATGCTAAAGCAAAAAACAAAAGCACCATGTACACCATGTGCAGACAACACAAAGACAACACAAAGACTTATCTATCATTCTCCCCCTAAGTCTTGTGCGTCGTCTTGTGGGAGAGTTGAACCATCCTGATCTTGGAGCAGAGCTCAAGGAACTTGATCCTTCCAAGAGGCTTGGTGAGCAGATCCGCAAGCTGATCCGTGGTGTTGATGTAGCTTGCCTTGATGCTTCCTTCATCCAAGCAGCCTCGGATGAAATGGTACTTCACCCGGATGTGCTTGCTCCGTTCATGGAAAACGGGGTTCTTTGCCAGGGCTAGAGCGGACTTGCTGTCCACCCTGAGCTCCACTGCTTCAATGTCCCTGCCGAGGAGATCACCAAGCAGTCGAGCGAGCCAGAGTGCCTGAGTCGAAGCGGTGGAAGCCGCTATGTACTCGGCCTCACAGCTGGACAGGGCCACCACCTGCTGCTTGACTGACTGCCAGTGAACGAGGCACTTGCCGAGGAAGAAGAGAATCCCGCTTGTGCTCTTGCTGGTGTCGATGTCGCCCGCGTGGTCACTGTCGCTGTACCCGACGAAGTGTGCCGCGCCAGGACACCTCGGGTAATGGAGGCCGTGGTCAAGGGTCCCCGCAACGTAGCGGATGATCCTCTTCACAGCCTGCTGATGCTCCGTCGTCGGTCGTTGCATGAACCGACTAACGTAGCCGACGGAGAATGCCAAGTCCGGGCGTGTGTGGGCGAGGTAGCGAAGGCTCCCCACAAGACGCCGGTACTGCGTAGCGTCCACCTCCTCCGTCGTGCTGTCGCGGTTCAGCTTCAGCCTCTCCTCCATCGGAGTGAGAGCTGGGTTGCAGTCGGTGAGCCCAGCTAGCTCAACGACGCGCTTGGCGTAGGCGGTCTGTCGAAGCGTGATCCCGGAATCATCCTGGTGCACCTCGATCCCTAAGTAGAAGGAGAGGGGCCCCAGGTCACTCATCTGGAAGGTGGCCTTCATCTCTTCCTTGAATGCCGCCACCTCCGCATCCTTGGTGCCGGTGATCACCAAGTCGTCGACGTAGACACCCACCAGCAGGGCATTTTCTCCACTGCCCCGCCGGTAGATGGCCGCCTCGTGCGGACTTTGCTCGAAGCCCATCCCTTTCAGCGTGGAGTCCAACTTGGCGTTCCACGCCCTCGGTGCCTGTCGCAAGCCATAGAGGGCCTTGCGCAGGCGGAGCACCTTGCCCTCCTTGCCGGGGATCGCAAATCCCGGCGGCTAATGCACGTAGACCTCCTCCTTCAAGTCGCCGTTAAGAAATGCCGACTTGACATCCATGTGATGAACACGCCAGCCTTCCTGGGCAGCTAGCGCAAGGAGGAGTCGCACGGACTCCATCCGTGCGACGGGTGCGAAGGCGTCATCGAAGTCGACCCCCTCCTGCTGCACGAAGCCTTGTGCCACCAACCGAGCCTTGTGCTTGACGATGGCGCCGGCTTCATCCCGCTTCAGCTTGAACACCCACTTAAGGGTGATCGCGCGGTGACCGGCAGGAAGATCCGCCAGCTCCCACGTCCGGTTCCGCTCGACGGCGTCCATCTCCTGCTTCATCGCGACACGCCACGCCGCGTCTCCCTCCGCCTCAGCGAAAGAGCGGGGCTCGCCGTCGTCGCATGCCAAGTGCAGCTCCGCCTCGCAGTCGCGCTGCGCTAGTCCAGGGACGGGCAGCTCGCCGAGGATGTTGTCCATGGTACGATAGCGCAGAGGCTCGTCGTCGTGGTAGGCGTCGACGCGGTCCTCGTCGTGGGACAGCGGAGTAGCGAACTCCACCATGCGCTGCTCGTCGTGGACCGAAACTGTTGGGGCCGATCCCGGTGGTGTGGCCGCCGGTGCAGGAGAGTGGTGAGCCGGTGGTGAAGAGTGGGGCGTAGTCGGTGCCGAAGGTGGTGGAGCACTCGCCGGAGCTGGTGGCGAGCAAGGTGTCGAGGTGGACGAGCTCGGTGAAGACGAGCTGCTAGCTCCCCCGGCTCTCTCGAAGTGGACGTAGTCGACAACAGAGTCCCTGAGAGTCGAAGTCGAACCGTCGTCCACCGCCTTGTCCCACGTCCAGCCTCGCCCTTCGTCGAACACAGCGTCACGCGAGATGCGGACGCGCTGTGTGACAGGGTCGAGGATGCGGTAGGCCTTCGAGCCCTCCGCGTAGCCGATGAACACTCCCGGAGTGCTCCTGTCGTCGAGCTTGCCGATGTGGCCAAGCTCCTTGGCGAACGCGAGGGAGCCGAAGACCCGCAAGTGGGAGACCGCCGGCTTGCGCCCATGCCAAGCCTCGTACGACGTCCTGCCGTCGAGCGCCTTGGTAGGCGAGCGGTTGAGGATGTAGACGGCCGTCACCACCGCCTCTCCCCAGAAGACAGCCGGCATCCCCCTCTGCTTGAGGAGGGCCTGAGCCATCCCCACAACCGTCTGGTTGCGCCGCTCGACGACGCCGTTCTGCTGCGGGCTGTACGGCGCGGAGTAGTGGCGCTGAATGCCCTCATCAGCGCAGTATGACGCGAATTCAGCCGCCGTGAATTCGCCGCCGTTGTCTGTGCGCAGCACGCGCAGCTTGCGGCCACACTCCGCCTCCGCAGCAGCCTGCGTGCGCTTGATGGCGTCCGCGGCCTCTCCCTTGCTGCCGAGGACCATCACCCACATGTAGCGGGAGAGGTCGTCGACGAGCAGCAGGAAGTAGCGTCGTCCTCCTGGTGTGGCCGGTGTCACCGGGCCACACAAGTCCCCGTGCACGAGCTCGAGCCTCTCCTTGGCTCGGAAACTCGCCTGCTGGGGAAAAGGGAGTCGCCTCTGCTTCGTCATCATGCAGACGTCGCAGAACTGCTCCACATGGTCAAGGCACGGCAGGCCTCGCACCATTTCCGTGGCACTGAGCCGCTTCAGGGCCTCGAAGTGAAGGTGCCCAAAGCGCTCGTGCCACTGCCACGCCTCGTCGTCCCGACGAGCAGCGAGACAGAGGGGTTGTGCCACCTGCATGTGAAGAATGTAGAGTCGATTTGCGCCTCTGGTTACCTTGGCAAGAAGGCGACGGCGAAGATCCCAAATCCGCAGCACCCCGTGCTCGATCTCGACACGCGAGCCGTTCTCATCCAGCTGTCCCAAGCTGATGATGGAGTTCCGCAGATCGGGGATGTAGTAGACGTCGGTGAGCAGCCTGTGCTCACCAGACACGGTGGTGAAGATGACGGAGCCGACGCCCTTGATTTCCACGCCGGAGGCGTCCCCAAACTTGACGGAGCCTCGGACGCTAGAGTCAAACTCGGCGAAGAACTCCCGTCGACCGGTCATGTGATGGGTGGCGCCGGTGTCGAGGCACCACCCGTCAGTCTTGTCGTTGCCGGAGCCGTAGCCGAGGAGGGCGTGTGCTTTTGGCTCGTCAAGGTGGAGGAGAGCCACTGCGGCCGGTGCCGCTGGAGGTAGTTCGATGCTCGCATGAGCAATGAACAGAGCCGGCAGCTCCTCCTCCTCTGCCTGCGCGACGTGGGCCTGGCCGCGTTGTGGCTGTCGACAATCCCTGGCCCAATGACCAAGCTTGCCGCAGTTGTGGCAAGAGTCGTCTCGTGCCGGCTTTTGCTTGCCAGCAGCGCCGCCCTGGGCGCCTCCACGGTCATCACCCTCGGCACGTCCTCGCGCCCCTGCCTGGGCGTCTTTGCGCGGCTTGCCGCGCTTGCCACGCTTGTGGCCGCCTGTCGTGGAAGAAGGCTCCCCCTTCTTCCTGTCACCTTGGCCGGCAGCCCACTGCTCCCGAGTGAGGAGGAGCTTCCCGCCAATGGTGACGGGTCCCGAGAGGCGCTGTGGCTCATCGCTGTCAACGACCTTGAGGCGACCCAACGCCTCCTCGATCGTCATCGTGGAGAGGTCCAGCAGAGACTCGATCGAGCGAGCCATCTGCTTGTACTTCTCGGGGACGCAGCGGAAGAGCTTCTCCACAACTCTCTCTTCGCCGTAGGTGTCGTCACCGAACTGCACTAACTTCTGCAACAGAGTGTTGAGACGGAGAGCAAAGTCATCAACGTCCTCACCTGGCTTGAAGGCCAGGTTCTCCCACTCCGTGCGTAGTGCCTGCAGTGTAGACTTGCGGGCGCGGTCGCTGCCGATGCGTGTTGCAGCGATGGCGTCCCAAGCCTCTTTGGCAGTCCGCTTGTTGGTAAGCGAGAACTGCATCTCGGGCGGGACTGCAGCGATGAGAGCATCCAGCGCCCGTCGATCCTGGTCGTAGTCGACGTCGCCGTACCGGACTGCATCCCACATATGCCGCACCTGGAGCTTTACCCTCATCACCGCAGCCCACTCGACGTAGTTGGTCTTGGTGAGGGTAGGCCACCCGCCGCCGGGGCCGACATCCCTGACGACAGCCTGGTACTCGTGGTGACCACGGTACCGAACCGGGGAGAGAGAGCCGCGTCGCCTGTGAGGGCCGCGCTCTCCGTCGACCCGTACGCCGCCGCCGTACGCGCCTCCTCCAGGAGCGTCACCGGCGCGTGCGTGCCTGTCTGGGCTGCCGCCGCGCTCGTGGGCGTGCGCGGCTGCCCACTGCGCCGCTCGCCCTCGCGCTGCCTCCCTCTCCAGCGGCTCAAGATCCGCGTCGGCGCTGTCATCAGCAGAGATGAAGCTGCTGTTGCTGCCGCGCAGAACCTTGACCTCCGCTGCTGCCGCACGCGCTGCATCTGCCGCCGCCGCCGCTTCCACCTCCGCTCTGGCTGCTGCCAGCTCTGCCGCTGCCAGCCTTGACGCCCTTTCCGCCGCCGCAGCGGTCTCCGCCACCGCTCGCTCGCGCTGCTCTGCCGCGGCGAGCTCGGCCGTCTGCTGACGCCGCGTGCTCGAGGCGACCGAGCGCTGAGACTGCCCTGCGGACATGGCGCGCTACTGGGGGGCTGTTGCGTGGAGAGAGGGCTGCTTCTGACGAGCTGCTGCCCGTCTCCGGAGAGGAGTGAGCGGGGACAGCCGGAGCTGCTGCTGCTACCGGCTGGGGCTGCTGCGAGGCCGGAGAAGGAGATGAGCAGGAGATGCTCAGGCTACAGGATAGTATAGCTCTGATACCACTTGTTACTCGCTGGACTCTTGCTCTTGGTGATAGCAAGATCCTTACTCTCATGGAGAGGATGACACTTGGAGATGGGGCAATTTTCTTTGTTTATTTCTCACACAATGCCATACCAACCTGAGGGGTTGGAGATACATATTTATAGGCTGCTAGTCAGCCAAGCATATGCCAAGATGCTATCCTAGACTAGTCCAAGATGCTGTCCTAAAGCTAGTCTAAGATGCTAAAGCAAAAAGCTGCTAAAGCAAAAAGCAAGTCCTAGATGCTAAAGCAAAAGCAAGTCCTAGATGCTAAGCAAGTCCTAGATGCTAAAGCAAAAGTAAGTCCTAGATGCTAAAGCAAAAAACAAAAGCACCATGTACACCATGTGCAGACAACACAAAGACTTATCTATCAGCCTGAACATTTGGAGAACTTAGATCACCAAAAAGGGTGCTCTTGAAACTTTTCCATAGATTTATGCTTTAACACTTATCCAGTTTTAGAGTTTAGCTAATATGTTTGGTTGGATTCTGAAAAGTCTCCATGTCTAGCCTAGAAAATCTGTGAGCTTTGTCAAATAAACCTTGTCATGATCCTTGATATGATGATGCTAGGAAGATCAAGGAATAATCATTTGTTATTTCTTATTAAATACAAAATTTTAAAAGAGTGCAAGCATGACAAAAATTGTATTAAAAAGCACACTGAGCCTGTACTCCTTTCTATTGTATTGAATGTCTTTTAATTTTGCTTCTTTCAATTTTGATCTGTGCAGGCTCTTGTGGAACAGTACATCGTGCTTTGTGGTATGGCTCGGTATGTCCTGTTGTTTTGTTGTTGCGTGAATGGCTTATCTCTGTTTACTTTTGGTTATTGGTTTCATCATTTTATGTGGCATGTTCTTGCAGGATGTGGCTGTTAAAGTTTTCTCCAAGCAGGAATATTCGGATGAAGTGATACAGACCTTTCGACAGGAGGTAGGCTTGTATCTACAGCTACAACTTTTGTTAGTTAATTCATGAAATATATAAGCAAGAAACCATTTATCTGTTATCAGTTTAGTGGCTTTCAGGTTTTGAGCCTGATTAGCATCAAAACTGTGATGTTTTCATGATAATTTGAAGACAAATTGTGTTTTCGGGATGCCCACAAAACCTATAATTGCCATGGTTGCCAAACTTATTGATGTGGATAAATGTGAAAATAACATGCTGACAGATCTTCACATATGTTTTTTGAAGTTAATTCTGGAAAATAGGATAAAATGTGTGTTAACTTCAGATCTTGCAACTCCCATTTTAATTTTGGATTTTTAAACATATTGCCCTCATTCATATGTGAAGGTATCCCTTATGAAGAAACTACGTCATCCTAATATACTGCTCTTCATGGGTGCGATTGCATCTCCACAACGCCTCTGTATGGTAACAGAGTTCCTCCCGCGGTATGTCTCCTACCTTCTACAAACTTACATGTTTGCAAGTTCTTCCTATTCTCTGGTTGTTGCTCTCTGTTGCAAATGTAGAAGAGATTGAGCAGAGTTGTTTGTTTAAATCTGGTTGTATGGCTTATTATTACAAAAACAGTTGCATAAGGCATGACAAAACACAGATTAAAACAAAAGTTCTAGGCCTTGGTTTAACCTGAAAAATCATTGCCCTTTTCTATTGATATGCATACTTGTTGGTGTTATGAATAGCGTGTGGTGGAATCAAATATCATATGAAAAGAAGTTCCAGAGTCAAGAATCCAAGGTGATATACATGAGGAAGGAGAAGTAGAAGGTAGTCTTTCATTAGAAGACTGTGCAGTAGAACCAATAGAATCGGACGGTACAAAAGCAGCCATGTGATGCAATAGTGTGAGAATGTCTTAGTGTCAGAAGCACCATAACTCATCTGAGAGGAGGAACCTCTAGTGCCCTTCGGAGGATGACCACCTCGACATAAATTTTTCTTTTTGTAGCAGAACTGTTCCACATGCTCATCCTAGTTGCAGTAAGTGCAGTGGAGTCCCCTACCAGCAGCAGCTGTTAGTGGTGAAGGCGCCACTGGTGAAGGAGTAGCTGAAGGCGTAGCATTTGTAGAAGTTGGAGGAGCTGCGAAAATCGAAGGAAACGACGATGACGATAGCAGGCTTGCACCATGAAGGCGAATCTCTTCAGCACGAACAACTGCAAGGGCCTCCAACAGAGTCACGAGAGTGGCGAGCCAGCAACTGAGCACGAGTCTGCTCATACTTTGCCTAGAGACGTGTCAAAAAGTCGTAGATGCGACAAAGCTCCAGGTGAGACCGCTGACGATGGCAACACTGACAAGTGTGGCAAATATCCGGTCCCAAAGAGTCAATTTGATGCCACACCGTGGACAGCTGGGCATAGAACTCGTTCACAGTGGTATCTCCTTACTGCAATGATTGCTCCTGATGCACAACAATAAGATGCAAGGAATCACCAGATGTCTCGTAGTGGTTGCGCAGATGCGCCCATATCACCTGTGCTAAAGCCAACCCAATCGCATCGCCAATGAGATGCATCTCCATGCTAGTAACCAGAATAGCAGAGGCACGAGCATCCTCATCAGTCTATATCTTGTAAGTAGCATACTGAGTCTGAAAAGTTTCCATGGCATCCTCAAAAGCATTAGATGCCTCACGAGTGTCTTTGGAAACTTTCTTTGGGAGCATAGGCTCAACAGGTGAAACAAGGCAAGTCGGACAAGGCAGCTCGCCGATGAGAAAAATCCCAAAGGCGCTTACTACGCATGTGGAAGCGCATGTGCTGAAACCAATCTCAATAATTGAGACTATCGAATATCACCTAGCACCGAGGAACAGAAATGGTGCTCGAAGAGGATGACATTTTTTCCCCTCCTTTTTACTCTTTTTTTTGCTTGAACCGAGAACTCTGCTACTACTTATACGCAATATGGTTTCTTATGGAAACCGTATCCAAAAGGTTCTCGGTACCTTGGTGATGGCGGCGGCTCCCCGGCGACGACAGTGACGGCAGCGACTCCCGATGGTGATGGCGACGACAGTGCTGATCGGTGTCGCCTTGTGGGTTCGGATCGGCTTGGATTGATGCGCAGGCGATCTTGGCAAGGCAGCAGTCGGCGTTAGTGGCGAGAGCGGCTGGCACGCGGTAGACGGTGGCCTCATGGGCGGACAGCGTTGGGCGGTGACAGGCGAGCTCGCATCGGGCTAGCGGTAGGCGGATTGCGAGGTGGCCAACGCAAGCGGAAGACGGCGGGCCTCAATTCGGAGTGGATCGAGGCCACGGGCAGGAGGCGTCGCATGGTGGTGACAGACAATGATGAGTGGTGGAAAAGCAAGCGGCGGTAGCGGCTAAAGAGGATCCAGCGGCAAGAGCAGAGGTGGCTTGACGATGACGATGAATGCAATGGTGGCAAAGCCAAGTGGCGGCGGCCGGAGAAGATGAACCAGCGGCAGCGAAAACTCTAGGTTTGCTCTGATACCATGTTATTCAACCATGTTATGAATAACGCTTGTATTCATCATGAGGTTAATGAGCCTATATAACAGGGGCACCATGGTGCCCAGGCTCCATGATTAAGACTTTCCATCCATGATTGAGACTTTCCATTCATAATTAAAACTTTTCATCCTGATATTATATATCATTGCACTTGCACGCATCTAAAAGCAATCCAAAGGCAGGGAGGCTTGGTGCCCAGACACCATGGTGCCCCTGTTATTTATATTATATATATATATATATATATATATATATATATATAATATAAATAACAGGGGCACCATGGTGTCTGGGCACCAAGCCTCCCTGCCTTTGGATTGCTTTTAGATGCGTGCTAGTGTGATTGAGACTTTCCATGCATGATATATTATATACCATTGCACTAGCACGCATCTAAAAGCAATCCAAAGGCAGGGAGGCTTGGTGCCTAGGCACCTTGGTGTCCCATTTCAGCGTCATATATATATATATATATATATATATATATATATATATATATATATGTAGGAAAATCCTTATACAACAGGGAAAATACACCACTAAACTAGGAAAATCCTTATACAACAGGGAAAATACACCACTAAACTAATAATATATATATATATATATATATATATATATATATATATATATATATATATATATATATATATATATATATATATATATATATATATATATATATATATATATATATATATATATATAACCCAGGCAGCGACTCAGGGATCTGGTCGCTACGATGTAAGGTAGAGAATGGATTATATGAATGCAAGGAGGATAGAGTTAGATATGCAGGTTAGAAAGGTTGGAAGAAAATAATAATTAAAAACAAGAATAGTAAACAAGAACGTAAATAGAAAAGAAGAACATAAATAGTAAATAAGAACAAGAATAAGAACAGTAATAGTAAAGTACTGAATTTAAAGTACACAAATATAAAAGAACATATGCAGATGCAACACACAAAGAATTAAAAGATATGCTTATGCAAGAACTGAAAGATAAACTCACACTGAAATAAACATGGAAGAAAATGTAAAAGACTGAAAGTAAAGACAGAATATAGAGTTAGAATGAAATAATATAGAACATAAAGAACTTAAGTATAGAACTTAAAGAACAGAATAAAAAGAACATTAGTAATATAGCAGAATAACATTAGTAATATAGAACTTGAAACAAACTTAAAATAAAGAGAGTTTAGGGAGAAATCGTTCTTCGTTCATTCATATACCTTGTAGACAGAAGGAATCCTTCTGTGTAGTACACCGGAACTTAGAACTACTACAAGTTTTAGTTATACAAACCCTACTTAGATTTTACACACTTGCACTCTTACAATCTTACACTCTTACACACTTAGACTCAAAGATTGAGTCTTTATTTAGGCTACTACTTATTTTACACTAGTATGGTAGTGGAGTGGTAGTGGAGTGGTGATCGACTTCCTACTCTAAGCTTGTGGAGCTCTTGAGCACTTAGAGCCGTGTGAGGAGTGATCTCAGGAGTGATCCTTTGAGTTCCTCGTAGGAGTGATGCCCTTTGAAGCTTGCCTTCATGCCCTTTATATAGGGGTCGCCACCCCTGGGATAAGCATGGGCAGAGATGCCCCATGATGACGCCTTTTGACTGGCAATATTATTCTTCATGATGACGCTTTACACCTCAGGGAGTCATGATGAAACTTTAGACCTCCGTGAAGAATATTCGTCATAATAACACTTTTGACCAGACTGTATTCTGTCTGCAATAGTGGATAGTACCCATATAATTGTCCTGATAATTGTCCAATCTAGTAGCTTGCGATATTCTCTCCTAATTAAGGTGTCTTCTCCATAATCTGGTTTTATCAAGCGTCCAACACCTTTATGTAAGAAACCATTATGTCCACCACACCATATATTCATTACTTGATTTTGAAAGATCATCTGGTATGTGGTGTCAAGATGAATACTTTCTTCAATCTCCATGGCTTCTTTGAACCATCTCCACTTATCATGATTAGTGTTCTGAGAGAAGAGTTCTTTTTGTTCTTCAGTCAAGACACCAGTCATTCTTTTAACAAAGTAGTAATATCCTTTGAAGATATAAACATCATGCATTGTAGGTCTTATTGGTAGCATGAACCTTGGAGGAGTAGAATAGAAAATAAGTTTGTATCTTCCTTTATAAGGCGCTAGCTTTTTGCATGTTTCTTTAATGGCCATTCCAAGATCAGATCGAAGAATCTGATTTAATGTTCCATAGACGACCCAGACTAGCCCCTGATCTATCATTCCTTGAAGAGAAATATTTTTGTGGGTTTGTGTTTGTATGTTTTGGAAGTATTTGAGATCTATTTCTGCTCTCAATATTATATATTCGTGGTATGGTTGGAAAATTGCTTGGTTATCAAGGTGGAGGAGTGGAAATGTATGGACCTTAATTCGGATACTAGGGTTAATTTCTCTCCCTTCATATAAATTAATGAAGTATTATTGAAGTTCCGAGAATACTTTCATCTGTCTCTCGTGGTATTTTCTCCAGATTAATTCTTGGATATCTGGTCCTAAGTAGGACAGTGTTTGCTTGGTTTTGAAGCTTAGTCTAGAAACAAGGATTTCTTGAGAAGTATGGCTAAAGGGTATTTTCTCGGTTGTACTCTCTCTTCTTACTTTATTTTCGTGGCTATCTACATTCTTGTTGATACAATTTGATGCTGACAATGCCATGGTTCTTATTTGTGGGAATGCTATGAGGAGTTCTTTGATACTTATGCAAGTGGGAAATGCAGTTATGGTGGAGGCATATGTGTCTGAGGATGCAGATAAGGTGGATGCATGCGTTTCTTTGTGGAGAGAACCATTGCTTTGTGGGCTTGGATCTAGGCTCAATATTTTTGAAACATTTTGTGATCTAGTATCTAGATCAAATATCTTTGAATAATCAGGAGATCTTTCATCGAGATCTGATAATTTTGATTTATCTGGGGATATACCACTCAGATTCAATATTTGTGATGGTCTTATATCAAGACTCATCTTTGAATATTTTGATGATCTGATACTCAGATCTGATACTTTTGAAGGCTTCTTTGATCTGATATCCAATAATTTTGAATTGTTAGGTGATCCAGCACCTAGACAGGATATTTTTGATGGGCATGCTTCCTTGTTGGGAAGAATATTTCTTGATATAGAAGCCCCTTCTGTGGGCACATAATCTGATGATATGGCCTTTGTATCATTAGGCATCATATGATTGAAATAGTAGGCCAGCCCACAGAGTGCATGTGCTTTCTCCTTACTATTCTTTGCTTGCCAGATTAAATTGAGCAAGCCTTGCTGCAATTCTGTTGCAGGAAAATTATGATTGAACCGCTCAGAATTCCCCTCCCGTGGTTGGGGTAATTTCCAAGAGCTCATCTGCGTATATCTTTGTTGGGACATGATTCCCCTGTAATGTGACAAAGAGGCAACCAACTGGATTAGTTGATAGTCATGAAAGATTTGTGCACACATTACCTTCCTTATATTTTTACTATCATGGATCATAAAAATGTAACATGATATTACATTGATGAGAATGTAACATGATATTACATAGTATGACCAATTACATGCTTGTTTTGGGCTGCATGCTTTCATACATATAATATGAACCAAAGCTATTTGATAGTGATGTTTTAGCAATAACTCACTATTGTCAATTTGTGAGTCATCACATAGGTAACTATGGCAAAGATATGAATCATCATTTAGGCAACTATTGCAAATACATGAGTCATTGCATGAGACATGAGTCATCATATATGCAACTATAGCAAAGATATGAGTCACCCCATGTGCAGAATTTCTGGTTAAAGAGGTGATATTGATCAAGCTCAAACAAGGGTTTATAAGCTACTTTATGGAAACAAGACTTTATAGGTTTTGCCACTTCATAAAGGTTAGCATGAGAAGCATATGGCTGCATAGAATTTCGTTTTTTGCTTCCATAGCTAAAGAGTAAGCTCATAAAATGATCATGACAACTTATGTCATGCTTGTAATGATTTTCTAGCAACTTGTTTTGGAAGAGCACTTCCTTATGCAAATTTTGCTCCTCTTTTTGAGGCCAAGACATGGGAAAATGATGAGTGTTCTTCAGCTGCAATATATTTATATAACTAACACTTTGAATGTTAGTCATAGTTGGCTCAATGGATATCTCATTGACAATATTTTCTTTTCCCGAAGCAATCTCTATAAATTGATTCAATAACGCTTCTTCGGGTGTGGAACAAAATTTTAATTCCAATTCTTGGTTCATGATTTCAAACTTGATACTATCATTTGTCACAAGAAAAGGACGTATCAACGATAAGAATGGTGTGCCTAGAATGACTCCTTGTTTTAGATTTTTAACAAGCAAAAAGGAAGTCTTAATAGAAACACCAGAGATGCAAATGAGAACTTCAGGGATTTTGTAATTGACTTTAAGTTGGTTCCCATCCGCCCCATGAATTTTATGAGTAGATTTTTGAAAATATTTGGAAGGAATAATTCCTTCACGAATACAATTCATATAAGCTCCTGAGTCAATTAAAGTTTTATATTTGAAGTGAAACCCATCAACAAACTTGTATGATATTTCTACATACCATTTTTTGCTTGAAATATGTTTCTATGGAGCTAACTATTTCTTTATTGTTCTGAAGAATTTCTTCTTCTTCAGATTCGCTTTGAGTTTCATACTCACTTTTAATTTCTTCTTTTCTAGAAATTTCTAGAATTTGAATTCTTCTTTGAAGATCATTTAGCACTTCTTTTATATAGTTTTGTTCTTGAAGCAAGTCATTCAAACTCAACTGCTTCTTAGCCTTCTTATGATCTTCTACTCTTTGGATAACTTCATCAATAGAGAAATACTTTTTATGTTGGATATCTTTCACCAACTTCTCCTTGTTAGTTTTTACCCTTGATAAGAATCTTTCCAAGATAACTTCTTTTTCTCTTGGATCTTGCACCGTATCAAAGGTGTCTAATACAAATTGTTCTAAGTCTGTGAGGACTAGAATATTTTCATCAGAGGTATCCTCAGAGACATCTTGCTCACAGCAAGAACATACACTATCTTCACAATGATTAACTTCTGATTTTTCTTCATTTTCAGAACTAGACTCATTGTCAATATGGTTTAGGATATCTCCTAGTTTTTCCTTTATGTCTTTTGACTCTGATTCTAGCAAAGTTTGGATTTCTTTTTTGATTTTGGATTTAAAGCAATTGCTTGCTATATGACCTTTTAGTCCACATTTATAGCATACAATTGGTTTATCATCCTTTTTAGAAGTATTTTTCTTAAGAGGTTTTCGGTGACGCTTCCTCTTAACATAATAAGTTTCTTTCTTATTATCAATATGATTTTTTCTAAATCTTTTGACATACTTTGTCCTATGTCTCTTTTCATGTTGATCCTCAAATCCAAATTGATAGCAAAAATCTCCCAATTCCTTTTTCTCAATAATTTTTTGTTTCTTAAGTTGGTCCTTGATTTTAAGATCATTACATAGTTCAGCACCTACCAACTGTATCTTTTGGGTGATTTTGCGTATATCTAGGAATTGATAATTTATACTACCCTCTCCTTCCTTTCTTAAAGAATTTCTAACTTTTTCAGCAAATAGAGGAGGTAGTCCTGATATATACTTTTCCTTCCAAAAATCTTGATTAGGCTCAGGAAGAGTATATAATTTTGATAAGAAAGTATCTTTATACCACCTAAAATCAGACATAGTCTTACATCTTAGGTTTATCAATTGTTCTCTATTTTTCTCATTGATATCTTGATAATTTCCAGCGAAATGATAGACGATATTATAAACTAAAGTAGTCAGGGCATCAGAAATGTTACCGACAGGGTTATTATTCGCGTCTACCCGGACTATGGGATTGCCATTTCCATCTATCTTCACTGCATTGAGAATTGCTTGCTTCTGATCAGAATCCATGTAGTGATCCCACCAGCCTCTCAATTGACCAGAGAATCCAACAACAATCATTGAGGCTGCTTCTCTTTCTGGATTACCACTAGCTATGCAAGCATTAGCATACATAATCATTTGATGGCAAAGGGTAAATATTTGATACTCAGTGTATCTATCTAAATTCCATTCTACAATTTCTTTGCCATTGAAATATGCCATATTACTAATTTGAGGCCTTTCTTCCAGTTGAAGATCAGCATAAGTTGGTCTAGGATAGTAATTCCTTGTCCTAGCAGTATTAGTAATTGGTTTAAAGATCTTATTGACCATATCATTATCTTCTCCATCAGAGATTTGATTAATATTTTTGTTCACCTTTAAGTTGCTTAACTTATTGGCTAACTCACTAACCAAATCTGTAGAGACGGATGATCCTATTGCTTTTTGTTTCCCTAGCTTTATATTAGGACCTAATATTTGTGGGGTAAACAAAGGAACAATAGATCGAGAACTAGATGATTCAGACTGAGAATTAAATGGATAATTTATCTTTACCTCAGCCTTGTTGGTCTTGGATCCTTCCAGGAGAATATTTTCGATGCGATCCGTTTGCTGTCCAAGAGCATGTAAAGATATGTTTGCATAATTTTGTTGTTCCACTAGGTGTCCTATGTGTTCAACTTTTACAGTATCACCATAAGTGGTTTTGGAAATATTTTTTAATGGAGATGCTTTGGAGCCTTCTCCCTGAGTATTATTTGGAAGTTGGATAGATTCGAAGGGTGGATGAACCGACTCTTCAATCTTTCCACCAGAGGTTTTCCATTCTTTTGAGACCTTTTTGATAACATTTAAGTCATCAGATTTTGGTTTCTTTTGAACGGATTTTAGAGTATTTACTTCAGACCTTAGTTTGGCTAATTCGGACTTTAACTCTTCTAGGTCTGACTTAGGTTCTAACTTAGGCTCAGTTTTGGATTTGGTTTTTGATTTACTCTTTGATTTACTCTTTGGTTTGAAGAATTCTTCCAGATGTATGATCTGGCTATTCTCATACCATTCAAAGAAGTAAATATGTCTTTTTTGCTCTTTCATCTCTTTGTACCAAATCTCTGTTATTTTCTTAATATAAGGATTGTCTACATTTTTGTAGTACCTTTCACACTTAATCTTATTTTCAGGAAGATCAAGATTTCTTCTAAGGAGATCCTTATCGATTTCAAACTCATGATCTTCTTCCTCTATAACATTGATCTCAAAATCTGAGATCGAGGGCTCATACTGATTATCCTTATCCTCATAAGTTGCATAGACAATATTATTTGGTTTTGGTTGTGGTCTATTGTCTAGGTGGAATGAGGGTCTTGATTGGATAAAGATTGTTCTTTTTGAGGAGAATGTTATTTCAACATCTCCATCTGGAGTTTCTGCCAGAGATTCTAATTCATTTTGTTGAGTGGCTTTTGGCTCAACAGCTTGTAGGAGAGTCCACTTCTCCGGAAGTGTTATCTCATCCCACTTCAAGGTTTTGGGAGTAATAATATGATTCCTAGGATTGGCTTGAAGAAGTGTGGTCAGACCTTTGGGTGTATTCTGTTTTGCACAAGGAGCTAACGTGGTCATGGCTTTGTAATAGATCCTATATGTTACTGAAATGTTTTCACTTCCAGGTTCAAGATCAAAGCCAGATGTTTGTAAGCTCAAGGTCAGAACCTTATGGAGATTTAAATCCGAAAGAGATACAGAAAAGTCTGGGAAAGTGTTGAAGAACACAGGACCATTACTAAGACTAGCTTCAACCATTCCTAGCAAAGAGTCCTTAAACTTTTTATTTCTGCAATCTCTTAGGCAAGCCAACACAGAAATATTTAAACCTCTTCGAGTTAATGATCTAATAGCCACTTGTACTAGACCAAAATGTATATAATGATATTGAGGTTTTGCTCTGATATGATTAATTTCTTTTTCAGAAAGAAGATGCAGAGTTTCATGCAAAGAGCTAATAGGAAGAGTTTTTTCTATAGTTTTTATATAATAATCAGAACGAAGAGAAAACGTGCCTATATGATATATATTCCTAACATTTACCTTAGGTACTTTCCAATTTGCAATACTTTGCTCTATATCCTCAAAGCAAACAGACGAAGCATTCTTAACCGACATCGTTTTGATAGACCTATCATTACTGCCAGAGGCTTCCAGACGGTCAGTTACACCGAGAGACCTGGCTAACCAAGACATCTTGTACGAAGATAAAAGAGATAGGATAGGTAGTCTTTCTAGTCTACGGCAGGGAAAATCCCACAATAAAGATCAACCTTTTGGATAGACGGTTTCTAGACAACGACAGGGTAGAACCCTTAATTCCGATCGACCTATACCCCTTACAGGCTTACGCAGACAACGATTTCCACCACTTACTGCGCTCTCTTGACGACTTATCGGGCCACGCGACTTCACGCTCACCTGCTCAGGGCTTCGGGACCTACGCGACTCAGCGTACCGCCTCACCAACCGGGATCTCCGCGACTACTGCTCACCACCGCATATATATATATATATATATATATATATATATATATATATATATATATATATATATATATATATATATATATATATATATATATATATATATATATATATATAGGAAAATCCTTATACAACAGGGAAAATACACAACTAAACTAATAATACACATCTAACAGTTGGTAGTGATGTAGTCAGGAAAAAATTATGGGGCTATACTGTGTAGTAGGATGTTCAGTTTTGTACAAATAGTTGCATTGTTGCCCTACCTAATGAGAATTGGGATGCATGTATAGCCTTAGAAATCTATTACCATGGAACCCGGAGAGATGTTCTTCTTGGGTACCATATTAGCACATCAAAATCTATTTAAATTTATACTTCCTTAGTACATCAAGATTGGTTTTCTTCCATTTTTAAAACAGTTTGTGACAACTGCCCAAACTTTAATGATGATTACCTCCAGAAAATTTAGTTTGAATCTCATTTTCATCCCTTTATTCTCAAATGCAGTGGAAGTTTGTTTCGCTTACTTCAAAGGAACAATACCAAGTTGGATTGGAGACGACGTGTTCACATGGCTTTAGATATTGTAAGTGCATTTTCTGTCCATTAGTCTCAGGAATTGGTGAACAAATAAATTATATGGAATTTCGCAGACATTGACAGATTCTTTTTTTAGTTTAGGAAAAAACACTTAATGATAGTGGAAACCAAAGAATCATTCTTAGATTGTGGTATCTGGAGACATTGATTACACGCAAAATGTAAAAGGTGACAGCACTGTATGAACCTGATTCAGTATTTGTGGCAATTGTGTAGAAATTGAATTGCATGTAACAAAGGGCACATCAGGCAGTTTCAGTGCGAGAAATAATGATATTTGAAAAGTGAAAATGCTGCGTTATCTTGTATTTTCAATCTAACACAATATCTGGTGATATCTCATACTTTTCCCCTGGGTGGCTGAATCCTACCTGAAGCTTCCAATAATTATTATATTATTATTCACGTGATGATTCAGTGAATAGTTTTGCCCCAGCCAGTTTTTGTTTCATGTTTGAGCGAGGAACTTCCCAATCTCCCAGATAATAAACAAGTTCATAATGTTTTCTACATTTTGTCTGTACATATAATTCATTAGTCTGTGTTAGTTTTGAAAAAATATATTGTTTTATATTTCTGCAGGCAAGGGGCATGAATTATCTTCACCATTGCAGCCCACCTATCATTCATCGAGATTTAAAATCATCAAATCTGTTGGTTGATAAGAACTGGACTGTCAAGGTAATATTGCAGTTTGTTTGTTTTCCAAACCTTTTGCACTTTCCCACTTGCCTCCTCTCACTTCATCTGACTCAATCAGGTTGCAGACTTTGGCCTTTCACGTGTCAAGCGCGAAACTTTTCTATCAACAAAAACTGGAAAAGAAACAGTTAAGTATGAGCAAAATTAATTTGATTTCTTGATGTACATGCATGGACCCTCTGAATTATTGGGTCAGGATAAGCTTTGCCTTGCATTATTTTTTCTGTTTAACTCTATCGATGTGGAATTCCTATCCAGTCACAATGGATGGCTCCGGAGGTGTTGCGCAATGAACCTTCAGATGAGAAGTATGGGACAATTTTAATCAATAGAAGATCCTGTAGTCACATCTGCAAAACTATATGATTACTAATGACTTCCATGGTGCTAAATATAGGTCTGATGTGTATAGCTATGGGGTGATCCTGTGGGAACTTGTTACTCAGAAGATACCCTGGGAAAATTTCAATTCGATGCAGGTATATTGATGTTATATATTTTTGTATTTGTTAAAAAATCCTCTATTTTGACCATACATTTGGTTACGAATTGTGATGTTGTTAAGTGTGAATTTAAGAGTAATATGAGTTTCAGGACCTTAAAAAAATTAACAATTTAATTATGAGGAACAGCCAACTTAGAAGTAAGCAATGATTGTGGGCTTATTATTCATTTTGGGTTGATCACATTGTTTCAGTTTGGTACAGCAACATGAGCAAGGTGACACCTATGTGCTGGTTTGCTTCTAAGTTTGCCTGTTTAATTGTGATTGCTAATATAATTGGTCACTTAGAAATTTGAATTACTATGGGGTCATGAGAAGGCCACAGTTTTCATATTCCAGCAATATCTCAAGAATGGTGTGACATTTTTTTTATGAGAGTAACCTAGATTCTCAGTTTTGCAGAGCACAGCTTTTGGGTTAATCTTTTTTAGATCATTTATTGTTTTTCGGAAATTTGACCAGTCCTGTATATTAATTCTTGAAACTGTGTGTTTCTTATGTAGGCTATTGGTGCAATAGGTTTTATGAACCACAGGTGGGAAATTCCTAGTGAAACAGATCCTCAGTGGACATCACTTATCTTGAGTTGTTGGGAAAGGTACTTGCTGTTTTTCCTTATTTTTCGCTGTTCTTAAAAAAAATGTATTTTCAGACTTCATAAACTTGAATTGTACTAGTTTTCTTACCTATTGCATTTTCGTATGACAACTGTACTTGCTGCAAGCAGTGACCCACAAAACCGTCCATCGTTCCAAGAACTTCTGGAGAGGCTTCGTGAACTGCAAAGGCAGTATGCCATCCAGACTCAGATGCAGCGAAATGCATCTGGTGCTGCAAACAACAGCAGCATCGAGGAATGAAGATTCCTACTTCTTGCTAAGGCGAGTGAACAAGCGAGAGGATTTCGTCGGTGGTGCAGTTGCATGTCAACCCGAGAAAGATTCACACCTCCTGTATGTTTCTTCTTGAAACAGTCAACGCTGAAGATTGTGCAGAGGAGGCGCCTTCTGAATTCTTGGTGCAGGCCTGGACTTCCTCCAGCTGCAACTTGTGACAGCAAAGGTTAAGAATAGTGAGCTGAGGCTGGCACTGTTGGGTTCTTTATTCCATGGTGATGCGCCATCAAC
This sequence comes from Dendrocalamus latiflorus, assembly GCA_017311315.1. Taxonomy (NCBI): domain Eukaryota; kingdom Viridiplantae; phylum Streptophyta; class Magnoliopsida; order Poales; family Poaceae; genus Dendrocalamus; species Dendrocalamus latiflorus. The sequence continues at coordinate 19,833,138 of CM029649.1, read as the reverse complement.
ACCCGAACGATCTGGGCTTGAATTTGTAACGTGAAGAAGATGATGACGTTGTGTAGATTGTTCTGACAATAACCCCGTATATGAGTGGCCGATCCTGATCATGCATGAAGTTGATTGAATCATCAAGAACCTTGTAAGATTCGGCTTGTTTTTTTTTTGCCTTGTTTCCTCGGTTACTGTACAATGTTCTTCATCTCTACTACTTAAAAGAATGAGAGTTAGTGATAGTGGTTTATCCCATAGTTCATCTACCACCATCCCCTCTACTTGAAATCACGCACTGGCAGGTGGACAAGTCATCAGCTCCCCCTCTCTCCTCCCACCTCCAACATCTCTCTCTCTCTCTCTCTCTCTCTCTCTCTCTATATATATATATATATATATATATATATATATATATATATATATATATATATATATATATATATATATATATATATATATATATATATATATATATATATATATATATATATATATATATATATATATCTCACCTCCTCCCCTTCGGCGATGCCAATGCTGCTCTTTCCCCTAATCTTTGTTGCCGCCATTGCTCCGCTACACCCCCTTAATCTTTGCCTCCACCACCGTTCCTCCACTCACGAATTCGAGGAAAGCGCTAGCAATGCTGCTGCGGAGCGTGGAGGAGGCGCAGGCACATGCCGAGGCCACCTCCAACGCCAACTTCTTTGAGTCCATGGACGCTATCCTCAACCTCGTCTGCGCCGACTGCGGTAAGCCCTGCCACTCCTAGACCATGAGATCCCGCACTCTTGCCCCTCCCGATCGAATTCGGTCGGATTCTATGGTTTCTTGATCCAATTCAATACATCATCGTCGGTTATTGATCCAATCTTGATTCTTGATCTAGTGCGCAGGAGGTGAACCTACACACCAAACACACTGGCCACATGTAGTTCATGGGAAAGACCATGGAGGCGGCCAAGCCCATCGATCTCGAGGCGCTGCAAAAGCTGGCCTTCGAGGCGATGGACGCCGATGCCTCGGGAAGCGGGGAGTCGCAAGGTGAGGTTTCAAATTCTAGATAACTACCTAGTTTGTAATTACTCCATAACTTCATAGAAAGTGAAACATGTCGGGCTTTTGCAGGAAGCGCTGAGTGTAGAATCTTCCTAAGGCTCATTCCAAGCAGTCAGGGAGGGAGACTTTGGTTTTTATGTTCTTTGGAAACATGGTTTCTCAGAGGACTCCGAATTGTACCGGAGTAGAAAGAGAACCAAAGCTGAGCGTGAGACACAGCTACGAGAGGATATTACAACATCCCTTAGAGATGAGATGCATAGATATGTCAGAGATCTGATGGAAATGTATACAAAAAATTAGCAAGAAGCTCCCGCCACTCCTGTGCTAGGTAGCCCCTCAACCATCGGAGTAGCTGCGCTTCCAATCCTATCTCGGAAAGCGACCATCGATTTTCTATCGATAACACCCTAGTAGTAATTATTATCTATGGAATGCTCGATCCATTGATAGGCCTGTTGGAGTAGCTAATTTTGTATCATTTTGTAGGTGGCTACGAAGTGCAAGCTCTAAGTGAGATATGCATCCGTTGCCCTGTGCACTGCTTGGGGCTAGGCATATCCATCCAGTCCCAGAGCCTTGGTGCACGGTGTAACTATATAACCAGATTTTACAAAAGTGAATGTGGATGGTGTTCATGCCAATTTCGAGGTTGTCCCACTACAGATGCCCCCAAACGACGAGGTCGTGACTCTAAGTCAAACCATTGGAACATTTATTCAGTGGCCCAAGAGAGACATTTACCTAGAGGCTCCTGCATCGGTGCCAAGTCCACGAGATCCATCTGCACCGGTGCCAAGTCTACTCTAGCTATCTCCACCAGTGCCAAGTTCACAGGAGCTATCTGCACCGGTGCTAAGTCCACAGAGGCTATTCGCACCAAAACTACCTACACCAGTGCTAAGTCTACGGGGGCTATCAGCATCAGAGCTACCTGCACCAATGCGACAAGGGCATGATGCATTTACATTTCGTGCCCAGTCGACCGCCGTGAAGTTGACTGATATGGGTTCGCCCGATCTTTTCGACGTAGGATCGAGATACTCACATGTAGCCTCTCGAATTGTAACGATCCTCTGTTGCCAATGCAAAAATGAATACTCTTTAAGTCGCAAGATCACACGCACCAGACTTCATAACTACTAAGCGAAAGCCCTATCGCGCTCCCAATTCCCAGCGGAAAGGTTAAACGATCTCAATTTGCAAGAACTCTCAAATTTTTTATTGGATTTGATTGGCTAAACAAAGTGCAAAAATATGCAAAGACTGTTCATCCATCCATTATCTAGTCGCCTCTGTTCGTATCATATCTCGTTGTCTTTCTGTGATGGAAGATGATGCGTATATATACGGCGGCTGCCATACACGATACAACCACACATGTTTCTATTGGGCCTAAGGCCATCTGGTTCTATTACATGGCCACTAATTCGGCCCAAGCAAACCATATTATACGCATACAATTTATCTAGTCGTGCTTGCTCACGTGCAATTAGCCATGCATGGCTGCATGTATGCATTGCTTGTCCTTCATGCAATGGGGTTCAGCTGATTTCGTGTTGCATGTATGTGTGTCCTTTCTTTGTCCATCTCCATATTATCTTGATTTAAATCCGAGAGCAATTAAAACACTAGACTTAGGTAGTATAAAGCTCTCATCAGTACAAGGAAATTCGTTAAGAAACAAATTCACTTGTTTATTTAAAAGCTTGGCTCTCGCTCTAGTCATTGGACCTTTTGGTGCTTCATGAATACTTAGATAAGTTGACGATGTGGTAGTAGTAGGGATGTCCTCATCATCCCCCCCTTGAAAAGGAGTCGTCCTCGACTCTGTACAGTCTTGGCCAAACAATGGTTACAAATCAGCAACATTAAAAGTAGTACTTACCCTATAATCTTTTCGTAGAAGTTCAATCTTGTATGCATTATCATTGATCTTGGCAAGTACTTTAAAAGGATCATCATCATGGGGTATGAATTTTGATTTACGCTTCTCCAGAAAGTATTATTTGCGAAGGTGTACCTACAATAAATAACCTGGTTCAAATAGCAATTTCTTTCTAGACTTGTTAGCTTTAGAAGCATAAACATGTACCTTCTGTTCAATTGCCTCTTTAGCCTTTTCGTGGAGCTTTTTCACAAAATTAGCACACTTAAAAGCCTCCATATTTGCATGTTCTTGTAATGGAAGTGTCATCAAATCAAGTAGCGTGATCAGTTTGAAGCCATACACCACCTCAAATGGGCACAACTGGATTGTAGAATGTACCGCCCTATTATATGCAAATTCAACATGCGATAGTCAATCTTCCCACTCTTTTAAAATTTTTTTATCATTGTCCGCGGCAGCATTGAGAGTATACGGTTCACCACCTCCGTTTATCTATCAGTTTGTGGGTGACAAGTTATCGAAAAGAGCAATTTTGTTCCAAGCTTGGCCCACAAAGTCTTTCAAAAATAGCTCATAAATTTAACATCACGATCAGACACAATGGTTCTTGGCATGCAATGTAGTCTCACAATTTTTCTGAAAAACAAGTTAGCTACATGTGACGCGTTGTCGCTCTTATGACAAGGAATAAAATGAGCCATTTTGAAAAACCTATCCACAACTACAAACATAGAATCCTTCCCCTCTTAGTTCTAGGTAATCTTAAAACAAAATCCATGCTAGTATTTTCCCAAGGTGCACTAGGAACTGTAAGTAGAGTATACAAACCATGTGTATTAAGTTTCGATTTAGCTTTATGGCATGTAATACATAGTTGAACAAACCTTTCGATGTCACGTCTTATCCTGGGCCAATAAAAGTGATCAGCTAATATCATGCATGTTTTCTCTCTTCCAAAATGTCCCATCAATGTCCTTGCATGAGATTCTTATAACAATAATAAACACACGAATGATTCTAGAACACATAGTTTATTAGCACAAAAGAGAAATTCATCATGAATATGATATTTATCCTATCCTTTCCCATCTCTATATTTAGAATATGATGTTAAAAATTCATGGTCGAAAGGGTATAAATCTTTCAAACTCTCTAAACCAGGTACCTTTACTTCTAACTGAGTTAAAAGTACATTCTTTCTAGACAAGACATCAGCTACCACGTTCTCTTTGCCTTTCTTGTATTTAACAACGTATGGAGAAGTTTCAATGAATTCAACCCAGTTAGCATGTCTATGATTCAGTTTAGTTTGACCTTTCAAATATTTCAAAACTTCATGATTAGAATGAATGACAAATTCTTTAAGCCAAAGATAATGTTACCAAGTCTCTAATACTCGCACAAGAGCATATAATTCTTTGTCATAAATAGGATAATTCAATTATGCACCGCTTAGTTTTTCACTAAAGTATGCAACAGGTTTTCTTTCTTGCACCAAACACCACCAATACCTATTCCACTAGCATCACATTCAATCTTAAAAGTTTTAGTGAAATAAGGTAAAACAAGCAATAGTGCTTCAGTCAAACATTTCTTTAATTCAGCAAAGACCTTTTCTTGTAATTCTCCCCATTCAAAAGCAATGCCCTTTTTAGTTAATTCATTTAATGGGGCAGCAATGTCACTGAAATTTTTCACAAAACGTAGGTAAAAACCAACTAACCTAAGTGCTGATCCAAAAGGTTTAAGTGAAGTATATGAATGCATACGCAAAGATTAATGTGACTCAATGCAAACAAAAGAATGAGCTAATTAGAGGTGATCTGAAATTGAGGATTAAATAGCTCGTTTTGCACCAAGTACTACGAGAGACGCTAACCAATTGCAATGTTATGAATATATGGGCAAAAGATTGCTCAAGAAATTAAATTACACAATCTGAATTTATGGACTAGAACTCTCCCAAATTCGGCCAATGCACTTTTTTCTCTCTTTTTTTTCTTGAAATATGCTCACGCTGTGTTTTTTTGTTTTTTACGGCTGCCTTTTTTTTTGACTCAAAGGTGGAATTAAGGTTTCGTTGTCCCTGGATTTTGCACAAGTCACAAATATTCAGCAAGGTGTAAAATATTCAAGAGCAGCCCTTAATGCAATATTCAATAGCTAGTCTCAAGTTTCAAAGGAGGATAGATATAAGTGTAGCTCACAATACTAATCAAGGTGTTGTTAGTTTTGGTGTAGGTCCAGAATGTTAGTTTTGGTGTAGGTCCAGAAAAGTTTTCGGTGCAAGGACTTGTGATTTCCATAGTTATCCGCAGCATTATGGATTCAGTGACAAACTTTCTGAAGTTGTTTCGGACTTGATTCGGTCAAGTCATAGCATTATGGATTATGGATTATCCATAGTTATCCGCAGCATTATGGATTTTTGACAAGCATTATGGACCCCACGTGGTTCTTGATTCGGTCAAGTCATAGCCGGCTTATTTAGATTGGAGTAAGACTAGAAGTTTGTATTGAAATCAACTTGTAAGGCTCCAACTAGCAGGGTTCACCGAAACAACAGATAATTGCGCACGGCACTGAGATGGTGCGACTCAAGTTTCTAGACTGAACTATTTAGCAAGAAAGATGCAAAGAACTCGGCTAATCCCAGCACAACTAGATGGCACAATGCTCAAGTTGGGAAACAAATTCACACAGCGGCACTGTTTCTGCGTAGCGTACGTTGGCGGATAATTTTTTTTGTGCTAGTTTTAAGGAGTTCAAAACTAACAAATTTTAGGGTTTTAGATTGGACATAACGAATAAGCTACGCAAAGGAACACAACGATCAACACTTAATCAAAAATTCTAATGGATCAAACTTAACAAAACTCACAAAATAACATATGCAAAAACTAGGGTTTGATTTTTTTTGCGGCAATTTTTAGTTTAACAGACTATAGGATAGAAATAAATCAATATAAAAACATGGGTAAATAATCCTACCGAGGAAACAATGTTCTGATACCAAGATGATACGGGGTCGTCCGATCTTTTTGACATAGGATCAAGATACTCACGTGTAGACTCTCGAATCATAGCAATCCTCCATTGCCAATGCAAGAACGAACGCACTTTAGGTCGCAAGATCACACGCGCCGAACTTCACGACCACCAAGCGAAAGCCCTATCACGCTTCTAATTCTCAGCAGAAAGGTTGAACGATCTCAATTTGTAAGATCTCCCAAATTTTCTATTGGATTTGATTGGCTAAACGAAGAGCAAAAATATGTAAAGACTTTTCATCCATCCATCCATCCATTATCTAGTCGCCTTTGTTTGTATCATATCTCATTGTCTCTCCGTGATGGAAGATGACGCGTATATATACGGCGGCTACCATATGCGATACAACCATGCACGCATATTCCTATTAGGCCTAAGGCCGACTGGTTCTATTACATGGCCACTAATTCGGCCCAAGCAAACCATATTATATGCATACAATTTATCTAGTCATGCTTGCTTATGTGCAATTAGCCATGCATGGCTGCATGTATGCATTGTTTGTCCCTTCATGCAGATGGGGTTCGGCAGATTTCGGGTTGTATGTATGCGTGTCCTTTCTTTGTCTATCTCCATATTCTCTTGATTCAAACCGAGAAATTAACACACTAGACTTAGGTAGTATAAAACTTTCATCAATACAAGGAAATTCGTTAAGAAACAAATTCAGACGGCTTATAAAACCGTTTGTGATAATATTTTTGAACCATTTATGATGACTTTTTTTTTGCAGTAGTGAGTAACTGGAGGGCTTAGCATACCATACAAAACACTGCAGTATCCATGAACTTTTTGTGTGCCATCTATGCACCAAAGCTGAATGTTTTTCTAGGGAGATCAGGAGATGTATATACGCGATGCTCTTGTTATGATGTTAGTCTACACACTTTACTATGCTCAAGCCGAAGGCTTTTGATCTGCTACTCTGAAGTAAATCAAGTGGAAGGATTTTGCATGCAAGAATGGTACGTTGCTGTTATTTACTGGTAAGCGATGTGTTGATATGCATGAATGGCTACCGTTGTTTAGGCCCAATTCCTTCCTGCTGCAAATCTACAACTGATATGAATGTGCAGATCAACACATCCTGCTTTTACATTTCTATGTTAATTGTGAGAACTTCAGGATGTTTTTTTTGTGTGTGTTCTCTGTTTGAAGAAGAGATAAAAAGACCAATGATCAGGTACTACCATCTCTTGAAATTGGGAGTCTCTCGGTAGAGGGGAAAATCTCTGCATGTTAATCATCGCATGCACCAGTGGCCATTGCCGATTGCATGAAGTGCCGCTAGTACTAGTAGAAGCTTGGATGATTGACCATGACAATTCTCTTGAAATCTTAAATGAACTTTGAAGAAAATAGTTTACCAAGGTTGTTAAATGATGATTTTTTTATGAATAATCTATTTTTTATTCGAAATAACAGAAATATACCCACACCAACATTTTTTTTTACAGAAATAGGCTCCAGTCACCTGACGGTTAGGCGACTGGAGCCTGTCGCTCAACGGTCATGTGACAATAAAGCTGTCGCCTAACCGTCGGGTGACTGTTGGGCGATAGGCTCCAGTCGCCCTATGGCTAGGCAACAGCAACTGCAGTCGCTCGACTGTACAGCGACTGCAAACAGGATGGAAGTGTGGAATCCAATTTGTGATTTTTGTAGATTACGACCGAAAGATAATCTGTTGGATTCTTAATAAGAGTTTATGATCGTTGCATGTTGTTGTAGTGCAAAAAAAAATTCTTGAAATTTTTTTAAGAACGATTGAACTAAGAACGATCGGTAAGTACTAGTGTATGTGATATTGTGATGTTATCGGGAATTCGTACACGGAGGCAAAGTTGGCGTGTGTAGTCTTATCACTGTGCGAAGGTGTCTCCTTTGGTCTTGTCACCGCGCAAAGCTGGCACGTGCAGTCATGTCGCTGCCAAAAGCTGACCCATGCGATCATGTCACTGCGCAAAGCTGGCCCGTGTGGTCCTGTCGCTGCGTGAAGGTGTCTCATATGGTCTTCTCATTGCGTAAAGCTGGCCTGTGCGGTTATGTTACTACGCAAAGCTGGCGCGTGTAGTCTTGTCGCTGCACGAAGGTGTCACTGTGCAAAGCTATCTCGTGCGGTCAGGTCGTTGCGCAAAGTTGGCCTGTGTGGTCCTGTCATTGTGCAAAGGTGTCTCGTATGGTCTTTTCATTGCGCAAAGCTGACTCGTGCGGTCATGTCGCTGCACAAAGCTGGCACGTGTAGTCTTGTCGCTACGTGAAGGTGTCTCATTTGGTCTTGTTACTGCACAAAGCTGGCCCGTGCGTCATGTCACTGCGGAAAGCTGGCCCGTGTGGTTCTATCGCTGCGTAAAGGTGTCTCGTCTTGTCTTCTCACTGAGCAAAGTTACCCTGTGTCGTAAACCACACCACGACACAACAATTACGCTATAAAATGAATCGTCAAGGCATTGATGGTAGAAACAACTATCTTCTCTATTGTAGAGTAAACCACAATGACAATCGCCGATGGGTTAGTCGAATATGGGTCACCAAGGGGGGACCTTCCGCTCAAATGGAAGGAGGACTTCAGCGTTAACTACCGTTTGTTGCCAAATAGGTGTGCTCAATCAGTGTGGCTGAAATGTAGACATATGCAGGACGCGGTGGTGTAGGTGGCAGAAGGTCATTTCAATGGTGGGCGACATTTCTTCCGATGCCCATGCTCCGGGATACAGGTAGGCAATCGTCTATTTTGTAGTACTGCTAATAGAGTTTTGATGTTAACATTCCTTTATAGCAGATAGATAAATGCAACTTCGTGCGATGGATTGATCCTCCCCATGAACGGTAAGTTGCGAGGTATGTGGATACGCTGTGGGAGCAAATCGCTGATTGGAGGCATGGATTGAAAGTCTCGAAGAGCACAACAATGACCTCCATCAGTAGATGGAGTGCGAGAGGGGCAACAAGGAGGTCATCAACATCGAAAGTTCATACGACTCAACATGCTGCTGCACGAACCCTAATTGTATATGTGCTTGCCACTACAACGACGGCCAGCCACGTCCGAGGCGGCCCCCTCAGCAACACTTCATGTGGGTACTACGAGGCTCCTTCCACTATAGGCAACGACGTGTATGGTTGTACCGTAGTACTCTCACCTGTTGTTCAAAATATTTTGCAATGTCGTTAAGCATGTAATCGAATGGTTCATACGTCGGTGCAGTTGCCATCAATTTAGTTCACTATTGGAGTGGTGTGGTCGTCGGTGCGATTTCCATGAATTCAATGGTACATGCGTCGATAAGGTTAAGAGAAGTACAAATAAGCTTGCCATATGTATTTTAAACATCACTAAGTAAACAAGAATGTGCCTGAATGCCTCGATGCATGCACCAAATGGTAAGAAGGCCCTCTGTAACACCACTTAACCTGGCGGCCTTGTAGAAGGCTTGTCCTTTACAGCGATATATGTGCCCAGGTTCCTTTTCTGCAACACCTGAAGCATATGAGGAAGATTGTCGTACGCCGCCTCGAAAGTCTCAAACCATTTTTTTCCAACACCTTTTGCTTCGCACGCTACATCTTTGTGTAGCTAATTTTATAGTTGAATTTCTTCTCAATAGCTACCACGATGTGCGTGGCCTCCATGTCTTTCTTTTCCACTATCTCTCCATACATCAGATTGGCTATTAAGGCGAATGTTAGGTTACGATGCCTCGCCAAAACGCTACTGAGAATGCAAGAGTGCAGCTTCACTTTCGACACAATCCAGTGAGTCTCATACTTGGGTCTACGTGCGTGCACCCTCCAAGGACAATCGGCATGCTCGCACTTCACAATGTACTGCTCTTGGCTAGATTTCATGACCTGAAAAGTCCGCTGCATAGATAGGGCCCATAGCTTGATGGCATTATGCAGCAATGCTTTGTCAGCAAACATTGCATGCAACCGAACCTCTGTCCCATGATACTCCCACGGTGATTCGTACTTGTCATGTGTGGCAACACCCTTAGCATCAAACCGGTTTCACTCCTGCGGGATGGGAGCTTCGTCTTTATCCAACTATCCTCGTGTCCTCCTGTATATCTTCCTCTTCAGTCTAAGCCGTCTGGTTATCGTACTCCATCTGATGCACTATGTACTCCATATGCTCCCCTTCATTAGCTTGTCCTGTACCCTCACCATGGCGTGACCATTCTCCCTCTCCTCCATATACCGCATCGACCTCGTCACAAGCATCTTCTTTCTCTTCGCCAACATATGGGCCGCTCGAGTTGCTCGCACCTCCCGGACGATGGCCGTTCGCACGAACTTGCATAGCTTCTACTGGGTATAGTTGCACAAGCATCACGCACTTATATCCACGGCGCCGACACCCTTGCACAAACCTCTTCCACGCAACAGTGCGCATCAATGTTCTCAACTCCCATATGATGTCTGTAGAAGACCGGTTCCAAAACCCTTGTATGTCAACGTTGCACACCTCAGGGTTCAACACAACACAACGGGTAAGCCAATACATCACATCTGCGATTCAAGCATTCTTGCCGTCCGGGTGTACCAGAGTGGCTTGTTCAAAACCGCTCAAATCCACACCATTCAGACCTTCACAAATGGTTCCAACATCGTAATGCACTTTGAGTGTAGTGGGTATCGACATTGCTGATGTTTGCTTGAATATATTTTCAATTTTGCAACTAATCAAGTCGCATCGCATACTACGAAAGTACTGATGTACTGTAATTTACATTTCACCGACCGGTCGCCTCTTGTAATCAACTACACTAAACTCGTAGCATTAACTTCCTATCACTAGATCGTGCACCGACGCCGCTCTTTTCTTGCTACTCGACCTGTCCCTACTGCAAATGATTCCTAATATTTTCGATAATTTACATGACATATCGATTTAAATGCCTATATACCGGTTACAACGGTACACGTGTTTTTCCAACGTACTAATGACATTACATTCATTCAAAATTAATCATAAATATTATGTATTATTGTTTTATACAAAGCAAATTATGAAATTCTTACAAAAATATTGACTAAAATTTTAATAACTACAAATTTCTACGGACGATTAATTTCTACGTAACATTAACTAAATTTTCTACAACTACAATTTTGTACGCATGCCAATTTGCTAACAATGCTAATTTTCTACAACTATATTCACTAAATTTTACGCAACTACAGGCTACTACGGCTGCTAATTTTCTAAAACTATATTGACTAAATTATCTATACCAAAGTTGAACTATTTTTATCTACATCTGCAATTTTCTACTCATACTAACACTAAATAAACTATCTACTTCATATACAAAATTTAAAATACAACAAAAAAATTGCATCATAAAAGTCGTTTCTTCCCCTCCTCTCCTCCTTTCTCTCCTTCCTCTCCTCCCCTCCCCCCTCTCCTCCTTTCTCTCCTCTCCTCTCCTCCCCTCCCCCTCTCCTCTTCTCACCTCTTTTCTTTCCTCTCCTTCTCCTCTCCTCCTTTGTCTCCTTTTCTCTCGTATGTCTCTTCTGTTCACCGCGTGGTCGAGCGGGCTCGGCCACTTATCTGCGCTTCTAGTCACCCAACTCTTCGGTGACTAGAAGCGCAGTCGCCCGATCGTTAAGCGACTGCATGCAGTCGTCCGACTATTAGGCGACTTTAATAAATTCGCCCAACGGCCGATGGATTACTTGCTTGTCACGCGGCCGTTGGGCGATAGGCTCTAGTCGCCCGATGATTAGGTGACTGGAACCTATTTTTGTAAAAAAAATTTCGACCGAGTATATTTTTGTTATTTTGAATAAAAATAGATTATTTATAAAAAAATCATCAAATGATCCTGTGCAAAATTATTTTTGTATTGAATCGGGATTATAAAATTTAATAATGACTCTAGCAATTAGGGCATTTTCTGTAGTAGACATTGCACAACAATGTCATAACCTCCACGTCATGTAGACACTAAAACTCCAGCGTATAGTTTCCACCAGTGGACCCAATAATAAATTCGTAATCCCCTTCCAATGCAACAATTATTGTAGATAGACATTAATCTCCTTCCAATGTAAGTTTTTGTTGTTTCTTGTGTGTTGGATTTTGTGCCTAGACAATGTCTTGCATGAGACACTACTTTTCTTTCTCTCTTCTTTAATCCCCTTTCTACCTCAACGTCAATTCTACTTGGCAGGCTATGGAGTGCCCTTATAGGGCCTGAACTATAAACAAAATTTTGTGTTGGCCTATTAGGCCCTGCTTGAAACACGAAAATTTCACAGAAAACAATTTAATTCCTACATAAATTGGGAAAATTTCCATGTTTTAACGGATGCGTTAGAATTTAGATCCCCTATGAACTAGAGCTGTTCAAATGGGCCGAGCCAATCGTGTTGGCCTGAAGCACGGTACTATTGGCCTGACCAGGTACGGCACGACCCACGGATAAATGGGTCAGCTTGGCCCGGGCCACTAGCTGTGCCGTGCGCGGGTCGACACCTCTCTTAGTTGCCATTCCCTTCTCTCGTAGGCCAATCCTCACTTCCCTGTGCCCAGCCACCCCCGCTACCCTCGCGTGTCACCGCCCCTCCCCTTCCTCTCTCAGCGGCCGCTCCCCATCCCCCATGCCCGAGCGCCTCCATTGTCCCCACCTCCTCCCCTCTTCAGCTCCTCCCTTCCCGCCGTCGCCTCTCTCTCTCTAACTTCTCGCTCTCCTCTGATGACAGGGCAGTGCCTTCAAGGCAACCGACAATCGGCAAGCAAGGAGAAGCGCGCGGTAACGACGACGTCTCTCGGTGAGCATGGAGGACACCACGACATGGTGTTCACCTACTTCTTTGGCGCCAATGCGCACCGTCGCTAGCCAAAATAGTTCGACGTCCTCACCGCCGGCCAGATCCGGGGCTCGCCTTCTTCGGCGCTTTCAGGATCTGGTCCTAGACTTCTATTCTTCACTGCCAACTAGATCTGACCCTCAGCCACGTTGGTCATTGTCCACGCGAGTGGGATGAAGTCCTTGTTAATGCACCGGCAAGTCTGACCTCCCATTGTCGGTGCTAGTTGGATCCGATTCTCGTCTTCCCCATTGACCAGAGGTCCATGCAGGCTAAATGAGGCAACCATAGTCCATCGGGCTTAACGTGCTTGGGCCGGCATGACACGGCTCGTGCCTGGGTCCAAGGCTGAACCCGTGGGTCGATACAGTACAGCCCGTTTAGTTAGCCGGGCTAACCGGACCGTGCTTAGCCAGGTGGCCCATGTGTGAACGGTCCAACGGTATGTATACACATGCCAAAAACAATGCTTAGGCGGGTCACGATTCAAAAGTTCAGAACGTCAGATGTATTATTCCTAGGAAAGGCCGTGCTAAGCCTGATTAGGCTTATGCAAGCCGGGCCGAAAGCCCAAATCGTAGTGAGGAATAAGGTGGACCCCACTGGACAGAGACCCTGTTAGGTTCTTCTCATTTGGTTGGGCCTGACTTCTCTTCATTTGAGCCTTCTCTCTCTCTCTCTCTCTCTCTCTCTCTCATGGCGGCGGCAGCCTCCTCCTCGGCGGCGGCTGCGGCGTCGACGCCGCAGGGAGTGCCGGAGCGGCGGGGCATCCCCGCGGCGTCCTTCGTCGAGGACGTTGAGACCTACCTCCGCCAGTCCGGGCTCGACGTCAACTCCGCCCTCGCCTTCCTCCAAGAAAGGTAGCTGTTCTCCGCTACCCTCTCCCACGCCCTCCCTTCTCTCCCTCTCTGTATCTCCCTCTCAAAGCACCTGCCAGCTTTTGGGGCTGGTGCGGTGTTCCGCCGTGCCGGGACGGTGATGTTGCTACTGGAGAGGCGGATCCTTTGATTGGTCGGTCCCTATGGTGCTCACCACCTGTTTGGTGAATTGGCGAGCTGGGTGGGCGTCGGCGTGCTTGGCGTTCGCTTGATCCAGGAATCGTCTGGGCCGTGGGGGCTTTGCGTTGTTCTGTAGGTCGTCGGCTTCCTTAGCTTGGATCTTTGATCTAGCTCTGCAAGTTCCTCAAGACGTTAGATTCTTGTAGCGGTCGGTGTTGCTTCCGGCACTTGTTTGGATGGCAGACCAGCTCAAAGCTCGCTCTAGTCGTTAGAGGAATCAAACCGCCTGCTTTAGGGTTTGGAGCTGGTGCTGGGCCTATGCGTAGATCCTTTGCTTGGATTGGATCTCTGCAAGGTCCAATCTCGATTGCCTCGTCGATGTGGGGAGAGACTGGAGGGGTGGTAATTCCTTTCTTTGCATCCTGGTTGTTTGGCTAATTCGTGCCCAAGTTACCGGCTGCCCGTCCTATTTCTTCCAGTTCATCCCTACCCAGTGTTGGGCACGTTATGAGTTACCACTGGGTATCTATTACATCCATTGTGTTGGAAGATGGTGTGGAACCGATTTCCGCCCTGCTACATGTTAACTTATTAGTTATTAGTGGATATACTGAGTGCAAACCCCTAATTTAGTGCAAACATGCAAATTCTGCCATGAACCGTCCAGTCAATGCGAGGAAAGGTTATTGTCTATTCAATCATGGGACACAGTTCATTCCAACGTTGATTGAATGGATCACGGTGAGAGCTTGAATGTCTGCACTGAATTGAGGGTTCTCAATAGATATGGCCCCTAGTGATTACTCCGTTTAACTTTTTTTCTTGCAAATAAATTCACTCTTAGATCCATTTTTCTTTTGGGATCTGTTCTATCCATGATATTTAAACTTGCCTTTCCAGACTTACACTCTGTTAGTATTGTTCCCTTTTGGTGTGTACTATACTATCTCATGTATAGAAGCACCTCCCAAAAAACAAACTGTGTTCGATATAGCCCCTTGGTGTTCAGTTAAGCTTACTTCATTTTAGTTAGTGAGTAGCTGTACCAAACTGACTCTCTTCACTTCACATTTATATTTAGCTGAGTAAAAGAAATTTGGGAAGTTTTTTTTTGTGCAAACTGGTGAATCCATTAGGGAAAATGTTAGCGGTAACCAGAACAGAGATAGCTGGCAATGATTCATTATAATTTGTTTGGTTAAAAAATATTTAGCAGATCTCTGGCAAAATCTTATTTGTCTGTGAATGTGTACATTTTCACTTTTTAGTTCTTATTTGCTTGCGCTTTATTTTGAGAAAAAATGTAACCCATATTTACATTTTTTTGTTTAGGCTACAGCAGTACAAAATAGTGGAGATGAAACTTCTAGCACAGCAAAGAGATCTTCAGGTGCTCATACTTTTTGCTTAAGACTTACGGAGTCAAGATAATATGAAGTACAACTTACATTTCATGATTAGTAAATTTAGTATTGCTTTGCAATATCATTGATCTTATGAGTGGACATTTGATTAGACATCACATCTAATTCTTAGGAGATGTTCTTAAACATTTGATCATATCTCGCTGAAGTTCTTAATGTCTAAATATTAATGCAAATGTGGGTGTTCCACATCACAGTTGTTCCCTAGCTATTAGTATAGATAATGTTTTTGAATTAGTATAAAAAACTAAAGTATTGTTTATGGAACGAACTTCTGGTTCATCGTTAATTGTTGTCTATGAGGTGCTAGTGTTGGCATATGTAACCTTTTGGCCTTCCATTCTTTACCACAGGCAAAAATTCCTGATATAGAGAAGTGCTTGGATATTGTTGCGACCTTAGAAGCTAAAAAGGCTTTGGGTGAGGTTTGTCTAATTTACTAAATCCCACTTTTCAATCTTGTTTCTATCTCCATGCATGGGATGTCTGCTTTCTTTTTTCAACTTTATGCTCTAAGTGAAGGTATGATTTTGTCCTAAATTTTCGCATTTAATATCTACATCCCCCCCCCCCCCCCAAAAAAAACAAAAACAATTGTAGATGTCAGATATTTGCCACTCCAAAGAGTGGCATTTCAGGCATTATCACTCCATTTGTCTTACTGGCACGTCGGTGTCGGTCGTGGGGACCACATGTCAGTCAGTCGGTGACACTTTGGAGCGCCATATATCTAGAAATTCCAATGTACTTTAGATTACAACTATTGGCTAGCAATTGTCTAGTGTATGTGTAGTATGAATATCTAAATGTCGAACAATAATTTATATTCATAGTGTTTACTACATGATCATCGAAAGAGCAGGACATTATTGTTTTCTTATTGAAGCACTTGGAAAGGGTACATACCAGAAAAGGTTAATGTGCATGCTCTATGGGTTTTATATGTTAGTCACCAAACTATGTACTTTACCCACAGTGTACTGTGATTCAAGAAAATTAAATCCTTTCATCTGTGTGAACTGTTGAAACTTGCCTACAACCAAATTTAGTGTACATTTTTGGATAATGGGACAGTTGGATTCTCCATGGCTTTTTTAAAACTCACATGTGAATGTTAGTTTCTATCTAAGCAGATCAATCATCTTACTGAAAGTTAACTGTCCATAGCTTTCAATTAATTGGTGCAGGCACTTGTAGCTGATTTTGAATTATCTGAGGGAATCTACTCACGTGCGAAAATTGAAGATACCGATTCGGTGTGCCTATGGTTGGGTGCAAATGTGATGCTGGAATACTCCTGCGACGAGGTTATTTTGGGCACACCAAGCATCTTGATTTTCCACTCCTTTTATTTTAGTTTGCCCCCTCATTTCCTGGAGTTTTGCAGGCCAATGCTCTCTTGAAAAAGAACTTGGAAAATGCCAAGGCCAGTTTAGAAGTCCTTGTTGCCGATCTTCAGTTCTTGCGGGACCAACAAACCATCACTCAGGTACAATTGTTATGATTTATGGCTAGTTTTACTTGTCTTAAATTTTGCATGGTTGGGCATAACTCACGAGTCGATGTCAATGTTTTGAAATGCTAACTTCCTCAGGTTACAATTGCTCGGGTATTCAACTGGGATGTGCACCAACGGAGAAGCAAACAGGCTATGAAAGAAACTTGATCATCTATTTGATGCTACCATCCAATGGGATTGGGACATTTTTGCATTTCTTGCCACCTCTGGCAGTTCAGACTATCACAGTGTGCGCGCCCTTTGTAGGTGCTGGTGCCCTTCTCTGTGTAACAATGTATCAAATCTCATTCAGTTTTATGGTGTTGGAACTCTATTGTCTGCTGTAGAAGATGGTGTTCACTTCTGTTTTGGCTACTTGCCTTTTTTTTTTCTAGCTTGATGGAACAAATTTTAAAAGTAATTTACCATTCTTCCACTTCAGAGTGAAGCCTTGCAGATTGCTCAGCGTACAGCTGGAGGGGGGAAAAATAGTACAATTACTTCCTGTATGGTATGTTTACTGGATTGCATTTCTCTCCGAGATGAACCGTTTGAGGGCCTGTTTGGCTGCTGTTGCGGCTTATGGCTGAAATTTTTGAATTTTGACTGTTTACAGTACAGATTACGGAGAGATGATACTCACTTGCGATTTTGGCTGGTACAGATGTTGGGCTTTTAACGTGTAGATCGTTTAACTTGTAAACCCCGTTTTGAGAAAATATTCTGTTTGAAAGTTAGGTACTGTAGTAAAAACCAAAAGTCGCTAGCTTCGGAGGAAAAAAACAGACCCTGAAGTAGATCGGATGCCTAATTTTGTAAAAAAAAGTGGACGAGCAAGAAAACAGATGCACTAAGACTTGGAAATCTTTTTCGAACAATGGTCAAATTAAGCTATGTAAAACCTAATCTCTAATTTCAACCATGTCTAAGACTTGTTAGCGTGTTCACACAACTCTTATACAAGTCTTGTAAACTTTTGCAATCTAAGTTTCAATTCTACACAAGTAGCGATTTAGAAATTGATTGAACAAAAAATTGAATTGCGGAAATGCAGAAAGGACAAGAGATAGCCAATTCTTTTTCAAGCTTTCGGGATTCCATGATCTCCCCTATTTGTTAAGAGTACTCCTGTAAGAGTCTAGCTCCTACTTGAATTCGTGTAAAGATCTAAGCAATCAACTCATGGTAGTTCTCTCGGATCTAACTCTTCACAAATGCCCCCCTCTCCGCTACATTTCACAAGCTCCTCCTTAGGTCACCAAGAGCATGCCTCTAAGGCATATAGGAAGCATTGAATTTCAAGAGTAATAAACCCAAAGAGATCACTTGAATTTAGTAAGATCAAGCAACTAGACGTGGTACATACAATTAGGCCTAATCTACTCTCTCCAACTCTCAATTTCATAGCCATGAGTGCTCTTGAATTCCTCAATATGCAAAACACTGATTTGGAGTCTCAAGAAAGGTAACTTGAACGCCATATATATATGACGCTGAAATGGAACACTAGGGTGCCCGGGCACCAAGCCTTCCTGCCTTTAGATTGCTTTTAGATGCGTACAAGTGCAATGATATATAATATCAGAATTGAAAGTCTTAATTATGAATGAAAAGTCTCAATCATGGATGGAAAGTCTTAATCATGGAGCCTGGACACCACGGTGCCCCTGTTATTTATACTATATATATATCCTCCTTTGAAAAACTAGTCGTTAGACACAGATAATTCAAAATTCAGCCTTACCCAATCATCCGACTCGATCCCCAATATGCAAAACACTGATTTGGAGCGTCCAGAAAGCTAACATGAACGCCCAAGGTCTACATATATATCCTTCTTTGAAAACTAGCCGTTAGACACAAAGAATGCAAAATTTAGCCTTACCTGATCATCTGACTCAATCCGGATCATCCGACTTAAGCACTTCTAACATCAAAAAATATAGCCGTTACACAGACTGCCCGACCTGATTTGGATTCTCCACCTAACCTGGATTATTTGGCTCCGTGCAAACTCTAAAAATATCTCCTTTGGAAAATTAGCCTGGGTCATGCTCTGACCAAGCCGGATCAAGTGACTCGGTGCATTTTCCAAATAGCACTCTTTCTATAAAATTGCTCCAGGTCACAGTTCGACCTACTCGGATTATCCGCCTTCACACTTAGCTCACATACACATCTCTGGAAAATTGGTCCGAGTCATGCAACTTCACCCAAATGATCCGGCTCCAATGCAAACTCAAAATTGCACCTTTATGAAAAATTAATCCGACCTATGTTCCGGATGACTCAAATCATCCGACTCGCATGTAACCTGAAGAAACATCTCCTCTGTATAATTGATCCGAATGATGGTCCGACTAACCCAGATCATCCGGCTCACATGAGATTTTTCTGACTTAGACTGATTTCAAGTATTCTTTGAGATCATCGCAACCAAACCATGATTCTTGACTTCCACTGACAAGAACTGGGCTAGAGAAACCTAGTGCGCACCACACCTAGCTACCCAACCTGACCAAACCCAAGCTACTAGCCTCGAACTTCCTCAATGGTATGGCTAAAGCAAAAGCAAAACTTATCAACTAAAATGATTCATACTCAACTCCTTCGATCATTTCTAGCCACAAAGTCCTTAATCTTCATGAAAACCATGCTTTGCCATCATTTATAATATGGGGATCCATGAATAACCAAGAACAACCCAATTCCATCATCAAGACCTAACTAACCTTATGAACACTTGAAACAAAGTTAGTCGCGATGATTTTGGGATCGTTAATCACCAAAACACTAAAGCCATTGAATTAGAGGCCTAGATGCTTACAATCTCTCCTTTTTGGCGATCGATGACAACCAAATCAATATAAGTGATAATAGAGAGATAAAGCATTTAAACCAACAATACACACAATAAGCATTGATCCAAGATATAAAACAATAAGAGCATTATCAAGCATAGTCAAGGTACTAGGCACCAATGAGCAAGATATGAGATAACATGATATGGAATACAAGCTCTAAAACATATAAGCGTTTCTCGCCCTAAATCCCTAAATCCATGCACATTAAACAAGTGGGCTTTAGAATGATGCACAAGCAAAAGCATGAAGATAAGGAAGGAAAAGAAAAGGTCCTCCGCCCGCCAGGCATCAAGCAAAAGGGAAAGCTACTCTGCGTTGGGTAGAGGAGAAGGTCTGCTTGGTGTAGCACGAGGATGAAGCTTGAATTGTGAACTAGCGCACGAAGAGACGACTGGAGAGTCGGAGTCGCTGGAGATTGGGGCGACTGCGGTGTCAACTGCAGTGTCAATGTCAACGTTGTCGATCTGAATCGGAGCTGGAGCTAGAAGGGGTGTTGGTGTTGTAGGCTCGACGGTCGAAGTAGTAGTGGAGTCAAGAACTGTGACTGCATCTAAAGATGCTGCTGCTGAAGTGCCGGCCGCTGAAGGAGTGGAGAAATCAAGTACATGGCCTGGCATAGCACCAAGAGACTATGAGGGAGCTGCTACTGCTGGCTCAACTATCCCAACTGGCAGCTGACTTTGATGAGCTGCTAGAGGCATGGTCTGCAAAGTCGAAGCCGGTGCCGGTGGAGGTGGAATGGGAGTGTCCAAGGAGAAACCATCAGGGTGAGGTACTAGACGGTGAAGCTCCACATCTCTACCACAAGGACGGGTAATAGTGGTAGGCTGATCACCATGAGCTCGAATAGCGATCGCTCACATCCTCCCACATGCCTTTTAGTTGATCATTGAGTAACTAAATGACTCTGGCAACCTTTTTTGTTGCAACCTGAAGCGAGCCTGGTGCCTGAGGAACTCAGCAGAGAATACAAAGGTAAAATTCCTGAGACGCACATATTCATCATGTTGAGTCTCCTCCCATCCCTGAGCCGAAGTCTAATACTATTGCATCCTCTCAAGAATGCGAGGCGAGCGCTCATCATGTACTCAATCCGCTCAAGTCTGACGGTGACACTAGAGCTACTTGCCTCTGCATCATGTGATCCCAGTGCGAAATGTTACTCAGGTGGTATGAAGTTAGGATCACGCTCACCATCACTGTCATAATCTAACTCGACCTCAAGTCCAAAGTCCTCTAAGTCAGTGTCAGCGTCTGTATAGTCATGATCTCCCTCAAGCTCATAACGATCAAACAGATGGGCACACGGGGACCCTCATCAGGGTGAAGCTATGGCTGAAGAGCACGGGCACCGAGACGTCTGTCCTCTGCTGACCAGGGCTGATACTCATTCAAGTGACATCTGAAGGTGTCCTCTGCCTCCTGTCTAGACATCCAACCCTCCTCAACAAATGTCAAACATAAGAATGGAGCATGGGGAAGGATCCTCTTCATGCTAGTCAAGATGTCCTACATCTTGCCAATCATCAAGTCAACAACATCAATCCAGCGACGCTTGAGGATTGTGTGAAGCAACCAAATTACAACAACTGTGAGATCCTATCTACCACCCAACCTAGGGGTAGCTGCAAAGAGTCTCCTGACGTCTCTCCTGGTTGCTGCCTGACTCACACTGTGCCAACTGGCCCAGATGAGTCCTCAAAGCTCGATGAGTCTCATAGATTCGATGCAAGTGATGCTGCACAATTGTCCAAAACCTATCATCTCTGGTGTCCTCATGCTACGGTGGGAACCATCTAGCAAGAGAAACTTTTCTGATCTTCTTCAGCTCTTTGCCCTTGTAATCTGTATAATCGACTGTCTCTGCGGTCTCAGGCTCATCTGACTCATCTGAATCCTCCTCAACAACTCGAGCAGGTGGAGGAGGTGTAGAAGAAGCACACAGTGCGAAGCGGCCACCGGGTCCAAAGCGACCAATGTGGCCTCCTCAACAAGGTGTGCAACCTCGAGTAGGTAACTGCCTACCACGTCCACGGGACAGGGTCAACTCACTAACTCTGTGTGGAGAAAATTGATACTTTGCCATCCTATTCGGTGGGCTTCGACAAAATGCCACTCTCTACAATAACCACTATAAAATGCCACTCTTAACATTGACACTTTGATTATTTGCCATTTTGAGGGGTTTTTAGGATTCTTAATTATTTTTAAATTATTTTCAGATTATTTGCCATGGGAAAAAACACATTTGCCCTTGGGCCATTTGCTTGTTCTCCAGCCCTGCGAGACATTTGGCCCCTCCCCGGCCGGCCACAGAACAAGGCTATGATAAATTTGCTACACAGGATTTCTGACTGAAATGAGATGTGCTAAGTGCTAACTAGTCCTGATGGATGTGATTTAAGCATGACAGCAAGTTACATTAATTGATTCCTGTATACTGCGATGAGATTGTGCAATATGATTTCTTGAATCAAATGTGTAGAATGTCTTGGGACAACTCTCAATGGGACTGAAGCACAGAAATGATAACAATTGCTTACACACACGGCCATTAGGCAGTGCAGAATACATTCTCTCTTATGCTAGAATCTGACACTTGATCATCCAACTTTCGAACTTAAAAACATTGCAGGATGCACTCTAAATATGAATTTCACATCTGAAAAACAAACGAGCTGAACAGCAAACGGAAGTACAATGTTCTAGAAAACACTAGGTGGGCAGCAGCATGGCGCCTAGGAACTGCCATCCAAAATCAATACAATTCGTGCAACCAACCATCTAAAATGAGGAACAAAGTTCACATCAGAGTACTGCTCGTTACATAATTTTTCAACAAAGAAAATTAGGTCTTCTTTTTCTTGGGAGTAATCTTTTTCTGAAGTTTAATTGGAGCTCTCTTCTGAGGTGTGGCTGCTTGAGAAGTGCCTGCTTCTCCCAGCAACACTGCAAGACGTCTGTATACAATATAAATTAGACAACAAATTTATACTAGTTAACATCTGAATATAAATAAGGAGAGAGAGAACTGGAGCTGGAACATCACAGAGAACGGGTGTGTAGCCCAGCTATGTAGGAATTCAAGAGCACAATCAGAACAAAATTCATCTCCAAGCAGTAAATGAGCATATCTCATTGGCACCTCAGAAAGACCCCAGCCACGAGTGACTTTCTAACATATTTCACCCGACATTTCTCTTAACATTTCACATCAGTCATCTTATTTGGATCATGTAATAACACATTCAAAAATTGGAGTAGCCAGTAATAAATCGACCGAGAAACATAAGTTTAACGTCAGAAGGTAAACTGAATTATGTTATCCACCAATATAATGACTTGCAATGATAAAGCATGGTCCTCGGTTCATGCCTATAACATACTTATTAGGGCTGGCACGCCACACATTTTGTGAAGTCTAAGTTGGCCAAGACAACTTACATCCCTGGGCAAACAATTACTGAAGTATAGCACTGAAAAACTGCCAAATTTTAAAATGTACGCAAACAATTATGCATGCATAAAGGTTTGATTACCTTCTTGTTACCATCCCTGGGCTTTCTTGAAGTATAGTATCCCTATTGATTGGCCTTGTTGGTGTAGAAGATTCAGGTGGGTACTTTGTGTTGTTCTTTCTTGGCTTTCTTTTCCTGCAAATATGCACACAAATCTTTTGCATTAGAAGACACTTAACAAACCTAAAAAATGTAAAAAACAAGGGTTACCTTTTTTTTGTTCCATTAAGTGGGCATTTGTAGCTAGCTTGCCTGTGACCCTTTTCACCACATCTTTTGCATGTGATTGGCCCTCTGATCATTTTCTTCTTCCTATCATCACTTTGTGCACTGGGTTTGCCACCGGTCTCAAGGCATCCTTTTATCCTCAATTTTCTTTGTCTCCCAACACCCCTTTTTCCTAGTGGTGCCCCCAAGCTAAAAGACATATCTACCTTTGGCCACTGTGACTTGTCTGGCATTGGCTCTATCACTCTCTCATATGCAGACTTGAATTTCTGCAAAGAGTAATAGTTATGAACATATGCTTCCAAGTCCACATTCTTCTCTGTTGTTATAAAGGCCAATGCATGCTGACAAGGCTGACCCGTGTGCTGCCATTCAAGACATGTACACTCCTTCATTGTGGTATTAACAACATGTCTCCCATGATCAATGTTGTTGTCCCAGACCTCGGCACTATGCAAGCTAGCTTTGACAACTCTCAAGTGTGCTAACCCTCTAGTCCTTGCCCTCAACTGATGCATGACAGCTGGTAGAATCCTACCATGCAACCTTTCTCCAATCCTCCTTCTCTTGTCCCACAAAACCATTATCATCTCTCTTACCTTGTCAGCTAGATCAACAACAGGTAGGTCTTTGAAGTCTCTGATCCAATTGTTAAAACATTCTGCAAGATTGTTGGTGATGTAGTCACACTTGATTTCAGTGTTGAAGGCACATCTCATCCACTTCAATGAATGGAATTGTGTCAACCATTGCCAAACATCAGGAGCTGCGGTTATAATGGGGGTCATGTGCTTCTCAAATATCTCTCTCCTATAAGCCCTGGCTGCAGGGTACATATGACCAAATGTCTCACCATGGTACCTTTTGGCAAAGTTTTGCATAAGATGACGGAAACATTCCCTCTGTTCAGCTTGAGGGAACACCTTCTTTACTGCATTCTCCAACCCTTTGCAAGCATCTGTACACACAGCAAGAACAGGAAGCTCTCCTATTGCCTTATGTAGCTGACTCATGAACCAAATCCAGTTGTCCTCAATCTCAGAATCTATAAATCCAAATGCAACTGGATACATCCAATTATGCCCATCTATAGCTGTAGCTGCAGCTAAATGACCATTCCACCTTCCATTTAGTGCCGTCGAATCTACACTAAGGTATGGCCTACATCCAGCTACAAAGCCCTCAATGCATGGATGAAGTGCACAAAAAAACCTATGAAAGTACACTCTTCCATTAACTTCTTTGGTGTCAATTTCTACAACACTACCAGGTGACCTCTTCAAGACCTCTTCCTTCCAACTATACAACATGGCAAAGCTTTCTTCCCAACATCCATATAATTCTTGCAAAGCTTTCTCTCTTCCCTTCCAAATTGTATCATAAGCAATTGTGAGCTTATAATCATCTTGCAATTTTTTCTGCAACTCTTTCGCTCCCATGTTAGGAGAATCCCTCAGAATATCC
The DNA here is from genome assembly GCA_017311315.1 of Dendrocalamus latiflorus. Classification (NCBI taxonomy): domain Eukaryota; kingdom Viridiplantae; phylum Streptophyta; class Magnoliopsida; order Poales; family Poaceae; genus Dendrocalamus; species Dendrocalamus latiflorus. The sequence continues at coordinate 19,808,339 of CM029649.1, read as the reverse complement.
AAAGACTTGTCAGCTACCCAGGCTTGTGATGCTGTGGTGGTCTTTATCCTCATGCTCGATGTACAATCATGCTCTTCATTATGAACAGTAACCTGCAATGAAAGGAAATCAATTAGTCATGCTTCGAGTTGCTTTTATTGTCTACCAAGTTAGTAACAGTTAATACCATGATGGTTGAGAGCTGGAGAACAAGCAAATGGCCCAAGGGCAAATGTGTCTTTTCCCATGACAAATAATCTGAAAATGATTAAAAAATAATTAAGAATCCTAAAAACCCCTCAAAATGGCAAATAATCAAAGTGTCAATATTAAGAGTGGCATTTTATAGTGATCATTGTAGGGAGTGGCATTTTGTCGAAGCCCACCGAATAGGATGGCAAAGTATCAATTTTCTCGTGTGTGTGCAGCCTGACGCTCAGAAGTAGGCTCGCTAACGAACATCTCTCGACAAGGGAGGTCTTTTCTTTGACTTCCCTTTCTCTGCTGTCCAAGTTCTACACATGATGAACAGCAATCAAGCACAAAACTGAGCTGCACTGCCACTGATCTCTAGCACTGACCTTAAAAACACTAACAAAAGCCATAGAACTGAGCAGCTACTGAACAAAATCCAATCAGCCCAACAAGACAATGCAAGCTACCACTACCTCTGACACAAACACACTGCCACAACAGGCTAATATTTTTCCTCTGAGCAAGACTCACTGACCAAACAGAGACAGAAACGAGGTGAGAAACAGCCACGAACAGAGGGTCAAGGATTAGAGTTAGGGTTTTGGAATGTAGAGAATGTAGATAAGAGAAGCAAAGAATCACGGCTTACCCAACCCTAGATTCACGAGAGGAACCCCTCTGTCGGAGAAGGAGACCGCGACGGCGCCGGCGTCGATGAAGAAACCGGGCGGCCGCGGCGGTGAGAGACTGCGACCTGCACGGGAAGCCTTAGGAGGCGAGAGTACCACCGTTGCGACGAGTACGACGGAGGGTGCTCGATTTTCGTGGTCGCCGGCGGCAAGAGGCGCACGATAGCGAGGCGAACGGCGGCGACGCACGGGTACGAGCGGCGGCGCGGGAGCTCTAACGGGATGACGTTTTGGGGATTTTGACCGGGTGGCCTGATTTTGACCCAGAACTAAAAGGTCAAGGCAATAGGGTACAATAACGGACGGGTGAGATCGAATGAATTTCGATCCAACGGATCAGATAGACCTTAGATGCTTGAAAGCGTAAGAAATAATCTGAGCCGTCCAAGATGACATAAGGTGAAACCAATGGCCTAGATTAGATCTCGAGAAGAGAATACCCTCTATAGCCTCTGTACAGGGCGGATAAATCGTCTAGAGTCAAAAACTTTTGAACAGCTCTAAGGACAGAGATTTTTTTCCTTCCAACTCCCAAACCAAAAACAACCAAGGAAACACATGTTTGGACATGTTTAAGTCAATGAGAATCACAAAATAGGATTTTCTAGAAGATATCGCAAGCGATACAAAGCTGGGGGGATTCCGGCCCCCCAGCGTGTCCACGTCCCCCGCGCCCGCGTTCCAGCCGGCGCGTGGCGTGGGGTTTCGCGTACGGCCGGACGAGTGCATTTCCTCGTGTTTTCCGGAAATTACGTAAAGGTCCTTTTTCCTCGCGAAAAGGTCCCTGCAATTTTTTTTCCCAAAAATTTTTTTTGATAGCGCCCCGCAGGTTTCCAGAATTATGTATAGGTCCTTATTTACTTACGTCCAAGTCCTTACAGGTCCTCGGTTTTTTACGAAAAAGTCCTTCGATTCTTCCTAAATTACGCATGCGTCCTCGATTTTTTTTTATTAAACCCCCCCCCGCGAATTATCGTCTCTTTTACTTTGGTCTACACGGTGGCTAGCGCGGCGTGCGCCGCGCTTATATGCAGCTAGTAGCTATTATGTATATAGTCTTTCAAAGCAAATTTGTGCCACCATGGACACGGATATGGAGTATCTTGTTCTAGTGACTTGGACCCATATTATGCTAGAAGGTCCAAACTTTAAGCACATATAGGATTTTGGTTATTTTGAGATTATTATTTTGAGATTATCATGTTCTAAGATGTTGGACAAGACAAAGATTTTGAGAAATACACTTGACTAACCATTTTCTTTCCAAGATAATTTTCAAAGTATATGTTTGACCATAGTTTTCATGCAAAACAATTTTTGTTTCTTTTTCATGATGAAGACCTTCGGGAAAAAAACACTTAGAAACCATATCATATAGTACATTTGCATGTGGAAACAATTTCTAAAACATTTTAGCCAAAGAAAGGTCTTTTAAAATTGTCATCTAGCAAGTTATTGATATGTTCACATTTAGAGTAGCAAGGATACATGACAGATATTATGCTCCCCCTTAATGTGATATTCCCATTTGAGCTCACAAAAAATAAAAGCAAATAAGATCCAAATCTACAAGCATCTAAAAAGCAAAACATATATACACATGGCAATATATTACAAGAAGTAAACATGATCATGCAACATTAGAGGCATCTATGATATTTACCTCACTCCATGACTTACAAAAGTGAGCCTCATCTAGTGGCTTAGTGAAAAATATCTGCAAGTTTATCCTCGATTCATACATGGCTTAGCACAATGTCACCTTTTTCAATATGATCTCTCAAAAAATGATAACGGATACCAATATGCTTTGCACGCTAGTGTTGAACCGAGTTATTTGCAGTTTTCATCGCACTCTCATTATCATGCTTTGTGCGCTAGTGTTGAACCAGGTTGTTTGCAGTTTTCACCGCACTCTCATTGTCACACAATAGAGGCACTCTTTTGAAGGAAATCTCATAGTCTAGATGGGTTTGCTTCATGTATAAAATTTGTGCACAACAACTAGCGGCGGTAATGTCCCACCTCAACAGTAGAAAGTGGAGAGGAGTTTTGCTTTTTAGAAGCCCATGAGACTAAGGATCTACCTAGCAAATGACATCCCCCCTGAAATGCTCTTACGATCAATTTTACATCTAGCATAATCAGAATCTGAATAGCCAAACAACTCAAATTTAGCATCCTTGGGATACCAAAGACCAATGCTAAGGGAGTGTTTTAAATATCTAAGTGTTTGATGCCAGAAGTCACTCACGAATTTCTGGCCCCGGGGTATAAGATGCGAGCGTGCCAGTGTAAGTACACAAAAATAGATAAACACAACAAAAGATAGGGACAAGATATATTTATTCATTCATTTGAGAAGAACAAAATTACAAGTTCCCTTCATGAGAGTGCGCTTCGTAGCCTGCTTTGCATAGCAGATCTGACATAGACAGTATGGTGTCCTAGTTCTCGGGGCCTCGGAAGGCTCCTGGTTAATTACATCCGCATGATAGCCCACGAAAAACCTCTGATTAAATTGCGTATTGGTCGTCTTCTTTAGTCTTTGCCTTATGTTCCTCATGCATAGGATGAATGATTAATGAAGGCGTGGATGTTGGCATTATCCATAACTTCGTCAATCTATGGGGTTGTTAATAGCGTGGTCGTTACACTTGACCGCGTCCGCCCATGCCGTTCGACCTCATCGGTATCAAACAAACACACAACAGAAGTGATTTGAAGTATGCATGATTAATGTCTAGCATGACCAATCTGACAATAATAGCAGTGAAAATCATTATCGTAGGTATAGCCTGAGCGAAAAGATTAATAGAGCAGGCCACGGGATCAAGTCTCAATGTGGTCAAAAGCCATAGGAAGCCATCCGTGGTCGAAATCCATTGAAAAATGTCCATGGTTGAACTCATCAGGAAATATCCAGGGCCAAAATCCATTAGAAAATGTCTGTGGTCGAACCCATTGGGAAATATCCGAGGACAAAATCCATCATGGTCGAAACCCACCGGGAAACATCTGAGGACAAAATCCATCATGGTCGAAATCTATTGGGAAACATCTGAGGAGGGAAGTCATCATGGTCGAACTCGTTGGAAGGCATCCATGGTCGAAACCCGTCGAGGCGTGTCTGTGGTCGAACGCCACCCTGGTGGAAACCGTCGCAAGATGCCCGTGGTCGAAACCATAGGAAGTGCTTAGTGGTTGAAAAATCACCGCGGTCAAACCCATTAGGAAATATTCGAGGTCGAACTCGTCAGAAGATATCCGAGGTTAAAAGCCACCATGGTCGAACTCATCGTGGTTGAACACATCGGGGGACATCCAAGGACAGAAGTCACAGTGGTCGAACTCATCATGGTCGAATGCATCGGGAAATATCTGAGGACGGGAGTCACCGTGGTCGAACTCATTGTGGTCGAACGCATCGGGAAACATCCGAGGACGGGAGTCACCGTGGTCAAACTCATCACGATCGAACGCATCAGAAAACATCCAAGGATGGGAGTCACCGTGGTCAAACTCATCGCGGTCGAACGCATCGAAAAACATCTGAGGATGGGAGTCACCGTGGTCGAACTCATCGGAAGATTATTATAGCAATTGATCAAGGGGAGTACTCATTGGAGTACTGGGGCCATCGACTTGCGATCACGGTTGTAAGGCGTACTCGCAAAAGTACTGTAGCTCGAGATCGAGGAGAGCACTTGCGGAGCGCCTGATTGTAGGGAGTACTCATTGTTGTACTAAAACATTATGACCAAAGAAGTATGAGTACAATGAGCAGTTGGAAACGTCTGACTTTGGGAAGCGGTCAAAAGCGCTCGATTCCTAGCAAGTAGTCGTAGTTGTCCATCTTTGGAAGCTAAGCGTCCTTCTTTGGAAAGTGGTCAGAAGCGCTCGACTCTAGGAAGTGATCGGAAGCGCTCGACTCCGAGAAGTGATCGAAGGCTCATGACTTTAACCAGCGGTTGGAGACGACTGACTGTGGCCAGCGATCAGGGGGCACGACTTTGGTCGGTGGTCAGAGGCGCTTGACTCCAGCCAGCGATCACAGATGGCTGACGGTCGTAAGCGTTCGTATCCTTGCAAACGATCAAATGCGCCTGAGCTCAGCCTGTGATTGGTGATGCACAACTTCGGCCAGCGGTCGAAGACGTCAGGCTTTGGAAGCGATCGGAGGTGCACGGCTTCGGAAGCTATCGGGGCGCTCGACTGTGAACAGAAATTGGGAACACCCATCTTCAGAAAGCAATCGGAGACTTTGGCTTCTGAAGTGATCGGAGGCGCTGACTTCAGCCAGTGATAGGGAACATCCTTAGGGGTCATGAGTCGCATCTCGATGAGCCCTAGAGCACCTAAGAGGCCGCAGTCGCTTGGCGACATTGCTGTCATAGCCACCATTCATCATATGCAGATTAAGATGTGGAGGAAAGAGAGGCGAGAATATTTTTACCATTCTCAACATAGGATGCCATGGCCTGGGCTTGTATAGATCGCTACCTCAGGTGTCTCTGACTTCTCCTTCTTCTTCTTTCCCTCCTCCTTTGTTTCTCTGTGGGTGCACTTGCGTCTTTGCCTCGTTTGTGTCTATGTCTACGGTCCTTTTGCGTGAACCTCTCCTCTTGTGAACCTCCCTCTGTTTTCTCCTTCACCCCTCCCCCGCCTCTCCTTTTTATAGGCATGGGCATGGGGCTGTGGAGTATATGGCTCAAACACTGTGTCGGTCATGTCGTTTAAACTTGAGATCAAAGTCCTGATTGACTACAGATAACTTACCTTTCCAGGCTCTGCATTCATATCGGAGATTTGTTAAGCATTATCTCCAACCAGATGAGGATACGATGCGACCATGCCTTGTTATTGATGATCTGCAATTGCGGTCGAACTGCACAACCTGGTCAAACTGGTCTGACCAATGCAACGTGGTCGACACATGTGATCGCAAGCAAAGCTCAGTGCCCCTAAGTGATCGACAATGTGGTCGTACTAGCCAAACGTGGTCGTATCGGTCTGATCGACACAACGTAGTCATAGTCAGCAGTTTACGAACTCAGGATACTCATGACGGCGCACGATCGTATGAGACGCGATGCATTATTGGATTGTCTAGACATTTTGCACAAAAACTCATCAAACACTAAGAATTCTCTTAATGGACACTAGATGCAATTCTTTAGGGGAAGCTTGAAACCTAGCACATAAGCAAATTGACATCGGGCCTAAGTGCGGTAAAAAAAGAGCAAGCTACCAACCATAGATATATAGAGCTTTTGGTCAACCAGATTACTTACTACATCTAGGTCAAGATGTGCATTTGATACCATGGGAGCCTTATAGGCTTGGCTTCTTTCATCTCAAAGCACTTGAGAAGGTCGACCGTGATGTACTTATGTTGACATATGAATATGTTCCCTTCTTCAATTGCTTGACTTGAAACTGAGGAAGAAGCTCTACTCTCCAATCATGGACATCTGGAATTACTTAGACATTATGTCAAAAAATTCCTTGCAAAAAGCTTGATTAATGTAACCAAATATTATATCATCAACATATATTTGGTAAATAAAGAATTCCTTATCAATGAGCTTAGTGAACAAGGTAGAGTCCACCCTCCCGATTTTGAAACCCTTAGCAAGGAGAAAGTCCCTAAGGTGCTCATTCCATACTCTAGGAGCTTATTGAGCCCATATAGCACCTCAGATAACTTGTAAACATGGTTACAATATTTTGGGTCTTCAAACCCAAGAGGTTGTTTCATAAACACTAACTTGGAGATCACACTGTTATGAAATGCACTCTTAACTTCTACTTGATAGAGCTTAATATGAAAGCAAGAAGGACACGGATAGCTTCAAGTCTTGCAATGGGAGCGAAGATCTCTCCAAAATCCAAACCTTCAACTTGAGAGAACCCTTGTGTCACTAGTCTTACCTTGTTGTGAACCATCACTCCATGTTCATTTTGCTTGTTTCGAAAAAACCCACTTGATTCCAATGGCATTGTGATACCCAGGACACTTCACCAAGGTCCACATTTCATTGTGGGTGAAGTTGTTGAGTTCTTCATGTATTTTTTTCACCCAATCTAGATCACCTAAAGCTTGATCTACATTGAAAGGCTCAAAGCAAGAGACAAATGAATAATGTTCGCAAAATGAAACATAGCAAGATTGAGTTTGAACTCCAAAAATTTGATCAATGTGGTGATCTTTGGCAATTTTATGATGACTCTTGACTTGAGGTGGAGGAGGTGGAAGTATATCATCATCATCATCATCATCCTTTGCTTCAGTTTCATCAACTTGAGGCACCATAGATGATGAAGGTTGATCTTGAGCACCAACTTCTTGAGTGTCCTTCTTTGGCTTGATCTCCCCAAGAGCCATGTTCTTCAGTGCACTCCTTAAAGCTTTATCACCTATATCATCGAAATTCTCATGCTCTCCTTGAGAGTTATTAGATTCATCAAACTCAACATCATAGGCTTCTTCAACAAGCCCGGTGGCATTGTTAAAGACACAATGAGCCTTAGAGTTCATGGAATAACCCAATAGAAAATAAATGTTGCAATGCCTTTGGAATTTACTAAGATGTGAAAGCTTCTTGTAGATTAGTCACTTGCATGCAAATACTGTAAATTAGGAGACATTGAGTTTTATCCATACCAAGGGCCCATAGGATGCCTTCTTTAATAGTCGATGGAAGTAGAGCCAGTTTCATGCATGGTAAGTAGTATTGATGGCCTCTGCCCAAAAGCTATTGGGAGTACCATACTCGTCAAGCATGGTTCTTGCCATCCCAACCAATGTTATATTCTTTTGCTCAACAACTGCATTTTGTTGAGGTGTGTAAGTTATGGAGAGCTCATGCCTAATCTGTATCTCATTACAATAGTCCTCAATATTAGTATTTTAAACTCGATTCCATTGTCACTCCAGATTTTTTTGATAAGGGTTTTAAATTTATTTTGGGCCTTTCTTGCAAATTTTTTGATAATACTGAAGGCTTTGAATTTGTTTTGCAAAAAGAAAAACCAAGTGAACCTTGAGAAGTCATATACAACGACTAAACAATAAGAATTGCCCCCAATGCTCTTGTAGGATGTTGGACCAAACAAGTCCATATATAAGAGCTCTAGTGGCTTATATGTGGACATGAAACTTTTTGTTGGGTGACAATTTGTCACTTGCTTGCCGATTTTATAAGTACTACATAATTTATCCTTCTCAACCCCGCACATCCTTCAAGCCCACAACTAAACCATTTTTGAAAATCCTTTTCAAAGTATACACCGTACATCCTTCAAGCCCACAACCAAACTTTTTTGAAAAGCCTTTTCAAAGTACACATCCCCACATGTCCAAGGCGACGATACCAAATCCAACCGAGAAGACTAATAAGCATGTGAAGATGCATGAAGCATTGGAGAAAAAGTCTACAAGAAACAAATTTCCAAAGCAAAAGCCTTTGAAAATAATTTTTTATTCTTTTTGTTTATAACCAAAACTTTATATTCAGTAAAGAAACAATGGAACCTTAAATCACATAATTGAGCAATTGAAAGAGATTAAAGCTAAGTGATTCAATCAATAGAACATTGGAGATTGAATGGTCATTTGAGATTGTAACTTTGCCAATACCCATCAACTTTCCTTTACTACCGTCACTAAATGTAATCTTGTTGCTTGAATCTACTTCTTCTACAAAGGTGAACATACACGAGTTACCGACCAAGTGTTGCATACATCCAATCTCCAACACCTAATGCTGGCCTTCGGTCTTGTAGTTCACCTACAAAATAAAGATCACGTCTTGGCTTTAGGTACCTAAACTTGTTTAGGTCCTTCTGAGTTAGTACATAGAGATTTATGCACCCAAATAGCCCTCTTTTTTTATTGAGCAAGGGAACACCTATGACTTTAGCAACAACTCTCCCATCCTTGCCTTTCCTAAGCAAGAAATAAGAATCTTAGGTCCTATTCCTAGAACAAGTACACGCGGGACACACATTGGCCTTATGGCCCACATCATGGCATGTATAGAAAAAGATATCACTCTCTTTAACAAAGGTAGTCTTCCAGGGTCCCAAGAATACCTGTGCCTTAGATTCAAATTCAATCCCCATCACATAACCAATACCTTCCTTACCCAAATGGCACTTTTGTTCCACAAGTATGTGATCGAGAGTAGCACTTCCCTTAAAGCACTTTGCAAGTCCCTTGTTGGGCTTCTCAACTTGCTCCTTGAGCTCAAAGTTCTCTTTCACAAGATTAGTTGTGCACATAGCAAGACCACAAGAAATAATAGAATCTTCTTTCAAAGAGCATGGCATATCAATTAAATCATCACAAGAAGTGGAGATATTGACCTTGATGGGAGTGTTGCTTGCTTGAGTAGCAATGGGTTGAGGATCAAGATCACAAGGAATACCCTCTATCGACCTTGGTCATGTCAAATTGCTTATTAAGGAGAGAATCATGTTCAATTTCATGCTCATAATACTTAGTACAATGTTCCTCAAACGTGGTCCTATGTGTGGTGTGTATTTTCTTATGCACCTTGAACTTTTGCTTCTCCTTACTAAGAGTTGTATTTAGATCCTCAATCATCTCAACTAGGTCATCATAGGAAGGAGTAGAGTCTATTACCTTCTCATCCTATTTTTCCATAAGATGAAAAGGTGAGGTGGGAGTCGGTGGAGTGGACTCGGTGAGACCAAGCTTGGCTAGTCCCCTCTTGGTAGTGTAGACCCATCATTTCCATCATCACTTGAGTCCTCTTCGGAGCACTCATCATCCGGGATCTATTCTCCTATGTATGCTTCCTCTTTTCCATCTCTCGTGAGCTTCTTAAACTTGCGCTTTTTGTGATCAAGCTTCTACTTGCTCTTGTATGCTTGTTTGCCCTTCTTCTTCTTGTTCTCACATCTTGAGACAATATGACTATTCTTGTTGCACTTATAGCATATGATGTTAGTCAAGGGGTTCCTCTTGCTTGAGGAGTAGCTTGAGGATGATCTTCTTCGTTGGTCGAAGTCAATCCCCTTTACATTGATCTTCTTGAGGAGATTTCTAGTCTTCCTCATGAGCAAAGCCAATTCATCTGAGTTTGAGAGACCATGAGGACGTGCCCCATGTTTGTGATGAGTGATTGACGGTTGCTTTTGAAAGTTTGAGTTTGATTTGAGTGTTTTCTGCAAAGTCGTAGCTCTTTTGCTGTGGTTGTAGGTCTTCAAGAGGGCGTACGACCGGTTTTGACCGTTGTCGTAGCTCTCTGGCTGTGGTTGGAAGGTAGCAGCAGTCGCTACGACCACACTGACCGTGGTCGGAAAGCACTAGGAGCTGTTACGACTGGTTTTGCTGTGGTCGGAAGTCAGTCGGAGTGTTTATGACCACTTTTGCCGTGGTCGGAAGGCTGTACGACCACGTTGTGGCGTTTACGACCACTCTGGCCGTGGTCGTAGGTCACCAGAGAAGTTTACGACTGGTTTGGCCATGGTCGGAAGGCTATTCGACCATGTTGGCTGTGGTCGAAGCCTGTTACGACCACGTTGCTCGCGGTCGGTGGTCGTAAGTCGAAGCTATGACTACTGCGGTCAGAAGTCAGCGCTCGAGTGAACGACCACGTTGGCCATGGTGGAACACTGCTACGACCACGTTGGTCGTGGTCGAAAACTTGGTTCGCAGTTTACGACCATGTTGTGTTGTTTACGACCACTCTGGTCGTGGTCGAGCGCACTTACGACTACGTTGGTCGTGGTTGGAAGTCGTTAGTCGGAGCTACGACTGCAGCGGTCGAAAGTCGGCGCTCGAAGTTACGACCACGTTGAGTAGTCATGGCCTACGACCACGTTATCGTAGGAAGTGGTCGGAAGCACTCGGGTGAAGTCGTAGTGCGGTCGGTTGTGGTCGAAAGCCCATTCGATCACGTTATAGACTTAGGCTGAAAGTCGTAGCTTCTGTTGTCTGGTCGTATGGCTTCCAGAAGCGGTCGTTTCAGCTGGGAATCGGTCGTAAAGACTTATGAGGTGGTCGTAGACTTTGTGCATTAATGTTTAAGTGATTTCGACCGATCGTAATATATGTATGGCTTTGTGGAGTGTGGTTTGAGCTTTGTTTGCCGATGCAAATGGATGTTATCCTTATCTAGTGCGGTGCTATGTGATATTTTGCTTGTCTGTGATGGTTTGCAGGACTTTGAGACTAGTCGTGGTGAGGCATGGATGGTCGAGACTAAGCACGGGGGTGCTGAGGTCGTGAGCGGCCGGGAGATGTCAAAGACGACGAGGTCTGTGAGGTGGTTGCAAGCGCGATCGACAAGGCAGGAGGAAGCTTCCGGGAAGGCAGCGGAGTGGCATTTTGGAGAAATGCGGAAAGCTGCAAAGGGAAACTGTGTCTCTGCAAAGCACCGGAGTTGTTGGCGCTAACGGGCAAAGCAGTGGAGCCGTTGGGTTTAACGGGTAAAGCACTGGAAGCTCGTGGGTAAAGTGAGTTGAAAACCCGGTGTTAGGTGGGGGTTTACGGGTTCCCCTTCGTTGGTGTGTGGCTATAAATAGAGAGGGTAGAGCTTGGAATCTTGTGAGATTCTGATCCCCGAGTTGCTATGTTCTTCCTTGTTTATTTGTGAGTGTGTGGGTTCTCAGGATGGAGCAAGTGTGCTCATGTATCTCCCAGTTGGAGTGGCTGTAGAAACCTCCATTATCAATCATTCATCTCTCTTCCTCTATGTTGAGTTTTTGTTCTGTGAATTGTTTGATTGTTTGTTTGTGCTTTCTCTGTTTTGTCCTTTCCATGTATGTCTGAGATGATGGTTCTCAGTTGTGCTATGGCCTTCTTGATATGAGCAAGTTCTTTGCTCAAGTTACCTTGCTTTCTTCTGCTCTGAACTGGGATCCATACTTAAGACCATTTGGTCAGGTTCTTCCCGAGAGCAGAGATTTCGATCGGGTCCAAGTACAAATGGTCGTGCGCGCTCTCTCTGTCTTCGGTCGTTACTGTGTTCTTTCTTTTATCGATCGACATTTCACTGTGGAGTCTCGACTGCTCTGAAACTGCTTCGGTCACAACAGGGAGTCGTTCGACTACATAGTAAGGTATCGACTACTCTGGGTTTTGGCCAACTCCATCATTCTTGATTAGTCTCAGTTGACTTCCTCTCGGTTTCCAGCGAGCATTCATCTTCTGTCTTCGTAGCTTCTGTAGCTATTGAAAAGAAGTTGGTGAGAATACTTGAGGAGTTTTTGAAGGCACCATTCACCCCCCCTCTGTTGCCATTTCGGTCCTACAGAGTTCGTGCTATCGCCATTACCATCTTGATCACTCTCAATTGGCTTGGACTTGCTCTTGACATTGAAAGCAATGTTCTTCTTGTTTGCCTTGTCAACTTCACATTCCTTCAAGAAGAGCTCATGTGTGGTGATCTTGCCCAAGGGTGTGGTTGGCGTCAGTTGGTTCAAGTCTCCTCGAGTGAGAAACACCACAAGCATCTTGTACTCCTTCGGCAAGACCCTAACTATTCTTCTCACAATATCAAGGTTAATAGTGGGTGCCCCAAGATCCTTCAACCTGTTCACTATACTATTCATACAAGAATACATATCACTTTGCATTCTCATGTGCTAGCATAGTAAAAGAGTCAAATTACTCTTTTAGAATGTACATTTTGGCCTCCCACACATTAGATGTGGCTTCGTGTATCTCACAAAGTGTAGTCGAAATCTCATATGAGCTATCGCAAAATTGCTCGCTCAATTGAATACATCAAGACTAAGAGAGCCAAAAAGTGCATTCTTTGCCTGGGCATTGAATTGAAGGTTGTTAACCTCATAATCTGTGGGTGTAAGTGGATTAAACGGTGCTGGGAACCCAAGCTCAAAAACACACCAAACATCTAAGCATATAGCCTCAAGGTAACACCCTATATAGACCTTCGAATAAACATAATTAGTTCTATTGAAACTAGGTGCCCTACTAGGGTTCACACCGTCTCCAGACATCCTTACTCAAGGCATTTAAGCCCTAATTTGAGCACCTTGCTCTTATACCAAGAAGTGGATCGGATGCATCAGAGGGATTTTTTTTCAAACAATGGCCAAATTAAGCTATTTAAAACCTAGTCTCTAATCCCAACTTGTCTAAGGCTTGCTAGTGTGTTCACACAACTCCTACACAAGTATAATAAAGTTTTGTAACCTAAATTCCAATCCTACATAAGTCTAGTGATCTAGAAATTGTAAGAATAAAAATTAAAATTTGAAAATGTAAAAAGGACAAGAGACAACCAATTTTTTCTGAGGACTCAAAGATTTAGCGATCTCCCCTACTTTTTATTAGAGTACTCTTGCAAAAGTCTAGCTCCTACTTAAATCCATGCAAGGACCAAACAATCAACTCATGGTAGTCATTATCCTCTTTGGATAGATGGACTCTGTACCTTCATAACCCTCTCGGTGTCTTCCACAAGCTTCTCCTTGGAAGGTCGCCAAGAGCACACATCCAAGCCGTCTAAGAATTCACCAAATTTCAAGAGTAATAAATCTAGAGAAGTCACTTGAACCCATCAAGGTCAAGCAACTAGCAGTGATGCACACAACTAGACCTAATCTACTCGCTCACACTCTCAAAATTTCAACTTTATGCTCATGAGTACCCTTAAACTCCCCAATATGTAAAACACTATTTTTGAGTCTTAATAAAGCTATCTTGAATGCCCAAGGTTCATATATATACCTCCTCATTTGAAAACTAGCTGTTAGAGACAAAGAATTCAAAATTCAGCCTTTACCCGGATCATCCAACTTGATCAGAGAATTCAAATCTCAGCCTTCACCTTGACCATCTAACTCGACCCGTATCATCCGACTTAAGTACTTCCAACGGTCAAAAATATAACCATTACGTTGACCCGGATCATTCGACATGAGTCAGATTATGCGCCTAACTCCGATCATCTGATCCACCTAGATCATCCGGTTCATGCAAACTCTAAAAACATGTCCTCTAGAAGATTAGTTTGGGTCATGATCCAACCCACCTGGATCATTCAACTCAATGCATTTTCCAAATAGCACTCTTTCTATAAGATTGCTCTGGGTCATAGTCTAACCCACTCGGATTATCCACCTTAGCACTTAGCTCAAATAAACATCTTTCTAGAAAATTGGTCCAAGTCATGCTTGGACTTGACCTGGATGATTCGGCTCCAATTCAAACTCAAAATTGCACTTTTATGAAAAATTTATCCGGCCTATGTTCCGGGTGACTTAGGTCATCCGACTCACATGTAACCTCAGAAAACATCTCTATATAATTGATGTGACTGATCTAGATCATCTGACTCACATGAGATTTTTCTAACTTAGATTGATTTCAATCATCCAAACAAACCATGATTCTTGGCTTCCATTGAATACAGCTGAGCTAGAGAGACCTAGTGTGCACCACATCTAGTTATCCAACCTAACTAAGCTCAAGCTACTGGCCTTGAAACCTTATTAATACTACGGTCAAAGCAAAAACAAAATCTATAAACTAAAATGATTCATACTCAACTCCTTGAATCATTTCTAACTAAGAAGTCTTTAATCTTCATGAAAACCATACTTTGTCATCATTTATCAATATGGGGATCCATAAATAACTAAGAATAACCCAATTCCATCATCAAGACCTAACTAAACTTATCAACACTTGAAACAAAGTTAGTCCGGATGATTTAGAAGTCATTAATCAGAAAAAAACTAAAGCCATCGATTAGGGGCGGGGGCGGAACCAAGCTCAGCCTAAGCCCTAGGCTGGACCAGCTGGTTTTGAGCCGACTTGAGCTTTTATTCCTAGCTTTTTATACTTAAATCATTAATTCTCTATGGGCTTTGGTTTTCAAGCCTCGGGCTATAGTCCACCTAGTCCGAGGTCTGGTTCCACCACTGGTTAGGGGCTTAGATGTTTACACTATTTTATTGTCAGGTTGGAGCTCAGCAAATCGTAGGAAAGATGAGATAATTAATTTGATGTGACGTTTTTTTCTAGCTGGCTGTACTGCCATCAGGTGTAATATACACAAACGCGTCGATCAGGATGCTTGACCAATGCATGTGCCCTTACCTGTCCGGTTCATCGTCATGTTTGTACGGAACCAAATGTTACTATCAAAGGTGGCTACAGTTTAGCTTCAGTATGAACTGATTTCTATGGCATCTTGGTATCCGTTTTGCATCAAGAGATCATAAATTAGGCTGTTCCTTTTCATTCACAACTACTAACTGCTTGATTTGACCTAGCTAAAGCTTCTATCCGAACTCACGAGTTTAAGCCTCCTTTCACATGGAAACTTAAGCCAGTGGGAATTGGTTTATTAAGCTTGCAGTAACTTGACATCAAAGAAACCATCTATTTAAGATTACATCCTAATAGCCTATGTTTCTAATAGTTGACCAGCTTGTAAGGCAAACTTAACTTAGACCAAACTAGCCCCAAATGGTTGACCAGCCTTTGTGAGATGCAATCTTTCTGCACCCTCGCCGCCCACACTGCCAACGCGGCGCCGCCCAGCCAAGATCCATCTCTCAGGGAAAGCAGAAAGCTCCACCTCATTGAACTGGCAAAAGGTATTAATTGGTCCAACATCAATCTTGCTGTCAAGATGGAGTTGAAACTCCAGATTTGTGTGCTTACATGCTCTGAATTTCTCAAGCATTGCATGCTCTGAGAGTCCGAGTAGCAGATAAAAGTTGATACTGTTGCTGTCATTTTGCTGCATTCTGAATTCTGCTTCATGACGGCAACATCTGCTATGGCGACTATACCGTGAGTTATGGCAACATATATGTGGCAATCCCTACATGGCTACATTCTAATGTAGCTACTATGTTCTTAGAATTTGGTCAGTACGTTGTTGCGGCTTAGAACTTCCACCTTACTCGGTCTAACTTTTCAGCTTGACAAATGTTTATAACTCAGGCATCATGTATTCATGATGAAATTATTGTCATACATCAGTGGATCGGCCTCCTCATCAATTTAATTTGATTTTTCAAAAGGCGCCATTAATTTAGTTTGAGAAAAATATAGTATGGAACCTAATCTTCCTGTGGCCTCTACATGTTCTGCAGTCTGCATCATCTGAAACAAAGGGTGGGTTAGGCTGTCGCTTATGGCTTAAAATTTTGAATTCTGGTTATTCGCGAGAGGCAGTACGCAGAGAAAAATAGTCGTATGTGAATTTGACTGGTACAGCTAAAATCAGTATATTATGTACTACAATCTTCCTGTTGACCTCGCCTTAAAAAATACGCATTCGTTTAAAAATTAGTTACTATAATATAAACTATAAATCGCAAGGCATAAGTAAAAAATAACTGAACCAAAGTCATAAGGAAAGGGGAAAAAAAGCTTCTCATTGTTGACCTAAAAAAAGTGAGGGCAATTACTGGCTCAATGGGTGTAATGAAGTACACATCTAAATTCCCACCTGACAATGGTACAACAATTTGTCAGATAATAAATTTAAGTACCTTGCTTATATGAACCCAAAATTCTGTTGCACTAATTTCCTTGGAATGAAAAGGGGGAAAAGGCCAAAAACATCATTTGATTGCTACTACGTTCATCTTGTAGAGTGATCGTATTCTCTATCCTTACTTTTGGTGGATGAAAACTCCAACTGAATTGCTAAGCTACAGGGTCAAATACCGTAATCAGTGGAATGAATGATTATCTCCGCTTTTTGAAATCTCTTAGTGTTCGATAAAAATTTCTATTCGCTCGACCCCTTTGTACGTAGTCATAATTTTCCTCTGCTTGAATGCTTCGATACCGATGTTGTTGCGATGATCGAGTGGACAACTCGATGCGCAATCGAGAAAAGTGAAGTTAACAGAAGAACACTATGCACCACACACTACGTACTCGTAACGAGAATGAGTCAAAGATGACGCTCAGAAAACACGCCATCGATGCGAACTAACTTTTCTGGAACAGATCTGATCTTTATTTCTAAATCATGATATGTGGTTACAAAGTGCCGTCACGACACCCCTCAAATCCTAGCACAAAATCTGTCTCTCCGAAGACATCTCAAGTCCTCAAAAGCAGTCAATTAACCCTTAACATCTCTCTGCTTTTATAAACTAGAGCCCCCAACCGTGTCCCCAACCGTGTCCTCATCAACATGGACACGAAATTCTAACCGATTCCAAAAATCAAGGGACTCGAAACCCATCCAAACATAGGTTTTCAAAATCTCTAAACCATTATAGACTCCTTCCATAAATCCTTCCAATCCATCACGTGTTAAAGCCTCCAGGACCGCACCTCCTCTAGCTTCTTCATGCATCATTCTCACGTGTCGAAGCCTCCAGGACCGCACCTCCCTTAACTTCTCTACGTATCATTCACCTTTGATCGCCACGTACTCCAGCGTGAGCCCGATCACCTCGTGACATCCTCGACTGTCCGGACCTCAAATTTCTCCCTCCTAGTCTCGGTCCTCGTCACTGACCATGATCGTCTTCATTCCTAATCTGCACATGCAAAGACCAAAGAACGTTTTCCCCATGGCAAGTTCTTCCTAACTTGACCGACATTAGTGCATACACGCAAACCACTATCTTAACCATCAATAACCAGGAACCAAATCATCCACGACCTCAGTATCCACTCTTTCCAAAAATCAACCTCAGATCACTCAGAAAGACCGATCTGACTGCCATGCCCTGGCCAGTTTGATTGCTGGTCCAACAATCACGAGTACTTGAAGATTACAAGAATTAAAGCACTCGAAGCCTACGAGTACTGACCGTGAAGCCTACAGCAACCAATCGCAAAGCCCATGACTACTGATCGCAAAGCCTATGACTACGGATCACAAAGTCTACAACCACTGATCATTAAGTACCGACCAGGTACTGTAGCACTGAGTACTGACCAAGTACTATAGCTTCAACCCCCGACTGGTTACTGTAGCTTCAACCTCTGACCGGTTCACTGTAGCTACGACTGGTCCACTTTTGCTTACGACCGGTTCAGTATTGCTTACGACTGGTTCAATGTTGCTTATGACAGGTTCACTGTTGCTTACGACCGGTTCACTGTAGCTTATGATGATCCTTGGTCGTCCTACTATGGTCATTTTGTTGTGGTCATTCTACCGTGGTCGACATGCCGTGGTCATTTTATCGTGCTTGACCTACCGTGGTCGTTCTACCATGATCAATGCCTACCGATCAAACCTGTTGATCGGACCATCCATCAAAAGGCCAATCGGACTACCGATTACTGACCGTGGTCGAAGCTTGCCAATCACCAAATGTGGTCAACCGAAACTTTCACAAATGCAAATTTCAATGCAACCGAAAAGTCAACTATTCATCATCACTATATTCATGACCTCCACATCTCCCCTTTGATGAATACATTGACAACAACTCACAATCTCTCAAATGAGTTGAGTTTTGAAAGAGAAGCAAAATTTACGAAAAGAAAGATTCAGAGCTAAATTTTGACAAACCACAACAGCAAGCATTTGGCAAAAACAAAAACTCATAAAGCTTCCCCTTAACACAAGAGAGCAATTTTGAGCCAATTTCTCCTCCCATTCTTCTCCCCCCTTGGCAATAAAATCATCAAGAACTTCACCTAGAATAATTCTAAGAAGGAGCAATGAGAGTAAACATCCAGAAGTTTTGTAGATTATCCAAGTCATTTTGCATTATATTAATAAATTAACCAAGCCATCTTTTTGAGTAGAGCTACCTAGATCATATAAAGTAATACATCATATAGCAATGTCAAAAACAATTCTTTAGCATGATTAAGAAATTTAGATGAATGTCAGGTATCTCAATAATGACCAAATCAATTATAAATAGCACAATGAGATATAATAATGAAAAGTCAAAGCCTAAAAGTGAAATAGACTTTAAGTCTAGACAAGCTAGCAGTCTCATATAACAACCTATTGCTCCCCACTCAATTCTTAAGCATGTAGCATCCTTGTAACATACTTCTTTTTATGATAGCATGTAGCATACTTCTTTTAGGTAGTGGAATGCTTGAAGCATACTTCCTTTTATTTAACCATGGCATGCTTGAAGTATACATCTTTTCAACTTTTTTTAATAACATACTAAACTGAGTGTACATAAAAAGATTACAATACGAAACATATGAGCCTCATAGTCAAGATTTAAAATAAGACCCACAATCAAGCTAAACCTTTCAGATGAACCATTATGGACTCCTTCCATAATTCCTTCCAATCCATCATGTGTTAAAGCCTCTAGGACTGCATCTCCCATAGTTTCTCCATGCATCATCCTCACGTGTCAAAGCCTCCATGACAGCACCTCCTGTAGCTTCTCCACACATCATCCACCTTTGATCTCCACGTGCTCCAGCGTGAGCCTGATCACCTCGTGACATCCTCGACTGCCCCAACTTTAGGTTTTCCTCTCCTAGTCTTGGTCCTCCTCGTCACCGACCATAACCGTCTCCACGCCCAACCTGCACATGCAAAGACCAAACAACATTTCTCCGGCATAAGTTCTTCCCAACTTGACCGATATTGGTCCACACACACAAACCACACTCTTAACCATCAATAACCATGAACCAAATCATCCACGATCTCAGTATCCACGCTTTTCAAAAATCAACCTCAAACCATTCAGAAAGACTGGTCTAACCACCATGCCCAGGCCGATCAGACCGCTGACCCAACAGGCATGATTACTCGAAGATTACAAGAATTAAAGTACTCGAAGCCTACGAGTACCAACCGTGAAGCCTACGGCAACCGCTCGCAAAGCCCACGACTACCGATCACAAAGTCTACGACATTCGATCACGAGGTCTACGACAACCGATCACAAAGCCTACAACAACGGATCACAAAGTCTATAGCCACCGATCATCGAGTACTGACCAGGTACTGTAGCTTCAACCTCTGACCGGTTCACTGTTGCTACGACCGGTTCACTATTGCTTACATTCAGTTCACTGTTGCTTACAACCAGTTCACTATAGCTTATGATCTTCCTTGGTCTTTCTGCCGTGGTTGTTCAACTATAGTTATTCTACCGTGGTTGTTCTGTCGTGGTCGTTTTGCCGTGATAGACATAACGTGATCAACATGCCGTGGTTGTTCTACCGTGCTCGACCTGCCATGGTCGTTCTGCTGTGATAGGCGCCTGCCGATCGGACCATCCATCAGAAGGCCGATCGGACTACCGATTATCGACCGTTGTCAAAGCCCACCGATCGCTAACCGTGGTCGACTGAAACTTTCACAAGCGCAATTTTCAATACAACCCAAAAGTTTATTATTCATCATCATTGTATTCGTGATCTCCACATGGTCTAACATAAACTTTAATTGTTATGAACATTGTCCTACTAGAGTTCCATATCACTATTGAGTCAAACATCTGTAACCTCATCTTGGACTAGATATTATCACCAGCAGTAGTTCTAGTCCAAGGTGATGTTAGAAATGTTTGACTGAAAAATGAAAAATATTACAATGGGTTCAACAGAAAAAAAAACAAAGAAACTATGTCATTATCAGCAGTTATCGATAAATAGGTTGCGCTTAGTAATGTGGAAAGTAACATCTCAATTTGTTCTTTACCGGCAGAGGTTCCGTAACTTCAATTGCTATCTAGCCGACATCAATACCAGTAGGAACAGTACCGTTTTCTTTCACATTCTAAAGGCTAAGGGAATTAATTGTTTCCTTCAAGAAAGATCATTGCAGTTCTTAATCCATCAATATTTACATTTATTCTTATTTCTTAGCTGTTCCTAGATGATGCAAAAGTGAAGGTGGTTCTAAAAGTTTTTTTTTGTTTTGTTTATCTTTTTTTTTCCGTAGCTGTGCTGTTAAAGCGTTAATACCATGGCCTTCCTAATCCAATGTTAATGTGGCTATGTTGGCCACATCATTCATTACTGACATTCCTCTAGTAATATTTGTTTGATCTGATTTCTTCTATAATTCTGTAATCTGTACTTTGAACCCTGTTGGCATGATTGAGTCCTACAGTGGCTTTTTATGAGCTACAGGAATGTTAGTCAGCGTTGCTAAAGCCATCAATGGCTCATCCTAGAATAAAAGAATCCCAGCTAACTCATTTATTAGTGCACATGAATGACCAAACTATACGTATTCTCGAAGGAATAATGTGTGTGATTAACAGTCATGCTCCAGTGAGACTGTGTCGCTCGGTTAGACTGAAATAAATTGATTTATAGTTAAAATTATATTGTAATTAATTAAAATTATATTGTAGCTGATGATGGCTTATTTGGCATAACTAAATTTAAAAAATTTTAAAAATAGAAAAAACAGGTTAGCCCATCACAGACAATGCAAACGAATACGGGAAAAAAATAACCGGCAAAAAAGCCCAAAGAAGCAAAAAGGCAAAAAAAGATAAAATTTAAGAATAATAAAAAATAAGCTAGAAGTCAGAAACTTAAATCGAAATGAGCAGAGCTGATTGTACCTAAAATGCTATGAATGTAGGGCCTAGGAAATTCCAAGAAAAGGCGTGTTTGAACTACATTAACTTCTGGGAATTTGTCCTCTGAAATACTTGCGATCATTACCTCAAGAAGTAAATCAACCTTCTCTTGAATGGCATCAAATATTCCAATCAAGGACAGAAGTGTTTCCGTTTAAACGAAACTGCATTCAGATTGATCAGATGACCATGGTATTATAGCAGACTCTGCCAAGTTGCAGATTGTAGGATCGTCAATATCAATTAAAGAGGGGTGAATGATTTTAATCGGTAGTGAAATTTTTTTATCTAATATCTTGTAATCTGTCCAGAAAACAAAAGACAACATAAAAATAATAATTTTTCTTTCTCTTGAATTACTGCAGCAGTGCTAGATTGGATAGATGTGGCGTCAGGTCGAGCAGGCGCCGCACTTCCAGGAACTCAGAGATGTCTTCGAGTTTTGCCTCTTTGATATGATACAAAAAGTAATGCTCTGCCTTCCTATTGATGTGATGAATTACACAGCATCCTAAGCAATCTAGATGCAACAGTGATGCAAGAATTAAATACTATGCCGTCCTATTGATTCGTGTCCACCCAATGCATGCATCCACAATCAATGTAATTTTTTAAGAATAAGAGACAAACGATCTGCCTAGAGATTGAGTGCTCTCCCCACCTATCAAATCCGACGTTACTTTTTCCTCACGTAAACCTGGCTTGCCATGTCTTTTGTTGTGCGTGTGCTGCTCGAAAACTGAGCGAAGGAATTATACGCTCAGTGATTGAGGACGTCACGCAACGCGTTGGCGCTAGCGCTGCTTTCATCACGCGTGAGAACAAGGACGTGGCAAGAAGCCAAGACGCTAACGATGACAACAACAACATGAAACGAAAGCACCGCATGACTTTTTTTCAGAATAGATCTAAACTTTATTTCTAAATCATAGTGACTACAAAGTGTCCTTCTGACACCTTTAAACTCTAATAACATGAAATTAGCATCTAAAAGCCATAGGGTTAGCCCTTAACCCCATCTCTATTTATAGTCTAGGGCCCAAAATTTGAGCTGAACCTAAGCCCACGAGTTCTAATCCAATTCCAACATCAAAGAGACCTGAAACCCTTCCTAACACGAGTTTCCCAAAATTCCAACTTTCCAACTCGTGATGTGTCGAAACTTTCAGAACCGCACCTCCCACAGCTTCTCTACGCATCATCCACCACGTGTTGTAGCCTCTGGACCATACCTTCGTAGCTCCAACACGTATCATCCATCTCTGATCTCTATGCGCCCCAAGCATGAGCCCAACCATCTCGTGACCTCCTTAACCGTCTGAACATCAGATCTCCCATCCTAATCACGGTCCACCTCGCCACCGACCATGATCGCCTCCATACTTAACCTGCATATGCAAAGACCAAAGAATATTTTTTCGACACAAGTTCATCCAACTTAACCAACATCAGTCCACACAGACGCCACACACCTCAAGTAACAGTAAACAACATCATCAATTATTCATCACAAATTTACCTTTGTCAATTATTCATCACCAAAATATCCTAGACCAAGCCACATGGTCTAACAATCTCCCCCTTGATAAATACATTGACAACACCTCAAAATCGCATGATGAATTAGCTTCAAATAGATATAAGTGAAGAACTGAAGCTGAAAAAGCATGTTAAGATATAAATCTCAAATCTCTCCCCCTCAACACAAGAGAAGCCATTTTAGCAAATTTCTCCATTATCTCACCATTCTCTCTAATTTCTCCCTTTTGGCAATGTAATCATCAAGGAACTTCAAAAAAAGAATAATTCTAAGAAGGAACAATGAAAGTAAAAAATCAAGAAGATTTGTAGATTATCCAAATCACTGTGCATTGATTTAAGTAAGCAACCAAGACATATTTTTTAGTAGAGCCATTTAGATCATATAAAGTCATATATCATATAGCAATGTCAAAACCAGTCTTGAACATGATTAATCAATTTATATTAATAATAGGCATCTCAACAATGACCAAACTAATTATAAAGAGCACAAGAGATATCACAACAAAAAGTCAGAGCCTAAAAGTGAAGCAAAGTTTAAATCCAGACAAGCTAGCAGTCTCATGTAACAACCTGTTGCTCCACACTCAATTCATAGACATGTGGCATGCTTGTAGCATACTTTTTTTTCATAATGGAATACTTGTAGCATACTTGTTTTAGATGGTGACATGTTTGAAGCATATTTCTTTCTATTTGTGCATTTTTGTGCCTTTTTCTTTTTGTGTACCATGACATGCTTGAAGCATACATCTTTTCAATTGTTTTTTCTCATTTTTTTATAACATGCCAAATTGAGTGATCATAAAAAGATCACAATATGAAACATGTGAGCCTTATAGCCAAGATTTAAAATAAGACTCACAATCAAGCTAATCCTTTTCGATGAATATCGTAGAGTACTATCTATAATCAATCTAGTCAAAGCATTCCGCCATGTCATATTTTAGTTCAAGTATAGCAAATTGATTATAATTAGTCATGATCAAAGCTACACAGTATATGAGTAAATATGATAAAGGGAGTTCTACAACTCATTTAATTTTAATGGTTTGGACTTGTTGATTTATTTGACAAGTATATTAAACAAAGCTTCTAAAATTTTTAAACAACAAGCTCCCCCTCAAAATAATCTCATAAGATATAACATACCCATCTCACTTCGTAAATGAGCAAAACGAAAAGTATCAAGCGATTTTGAAAAAATATCAGCAACTTGAGAATCTAACTCAATAAGGTGTAGGACAACATCACTTTTTCCACATTGTCTCTCAAAAAGTGAAATCTCATGGAAGCAATCAAAGAGAAAAAAGAACCATCATGTGTTCCAATCAAGCAATGATGTAAAAGACCAAAACCCAATTTAGCTCATATTCTCCATCCTTGTTAGCTGTTCTTACATCACAGGAAACATCGGTGTCAAAATACTGGGGTTAGTGAAATAACATCTAGGAATCCAGTATTGAGACACACGACAAACAGGAGCAACAAAGTTAAAACTAAAATCACGTGCATGTGGGTGATCAGAATACCAAAAAGAACATGAATTATTTGAATTAAATCCCAATCTAGCATATGATGCAGATTTAAAGCTATCACAAAAGTTCTCTAAAAACATAGCTTTCGTATTTGTTCTAAGAACAAAAGAGGTTGCATGTTTTTGTCTTAAAGCATTCAATTTTTCCTTCTTCTCTTTCTTAGCTCACCTAAAACAAAATTCGTGCAAGTACCCATCTTTTTCACAGTAGGTGCAATAAAATTTAACACACTTAGAATTCTTTTGAGATGATGAGCTAGCACCTACAGCATTAGCAACTGAACTTTGCACAAAACTAGTAGATTTAAACACAGTTTGTTTTCATTCAGGTTTCACTTCAATTTTTCTAGGTTCAAGAAGCTTAATAAGCTTAGGAGAATTATTCTTGGCATGCTTAACAAAATTAAATCATAGACCATGATTTTTCACACTTATTTTTTATTTGTCTAAAATCATATTCAGATTTTTCTTGCCAAAAGAGAATCTCTCTAAGGTGTCCTTAAGGTACTCATTTTCTTTACCCAAAGTGGAACAAGTAGTGCATTTAACTGGTTCATTCACAAAATTCTTAGAAGTACTAGACTAAGCCAATATTTCTTTTTCAGCAAAATTATTATGTTTTATAGTCAATGCTTCTATTTCCGTGTTAAGCTTAGGGCAGCTAAAGCAAGAAGATATCTCATAATAAATCATCTGTTGAATTGTTTCCTGAGATGAATTAAATCTTGCTTCCAACAATTCACATTTAGAGCAAACTGTAGATTGAGCATTTGAAATACTTAACTCTAAATGTATAGAAGAATTAGACTTAATTTCATTATTTGCAAGTTTTAACTTTTTATCACAAGAGTCATATGCCAATCTTAACTCATCAAGTTTAGTAGTTACATCACTAAGTTGAATTAGGTTTGATGCATTAACTGTTCTAGCAGACTCCAACTTAGTACATAAAACTTGGCAAGACTCACAAGATTCATCATCAGGAATAGAGGCTCTAAGTCTATTGATTTTAGAATTTAAGCTCTTAACAACGAAATCATGATTTTTAATTTTCTTTTTATACTTTTTGAGTTCCTCTGTCAATCTAAGCACAGCATGAGATAAATCAGTATAAGAAGGTTTACCTTATCAGGATCACTATAAAGATCATCATCGTTGAGCTCCTCACAATTAGTCATAAAACACATCCCTGTGAAGTCCACCTCATCAAGTGCTGAAATTATCTTGTTGACTGCCCTAGATAATTGCGCTTCTTGTTTGCATTAATCTTGATTTGAGAGTGACAAGTTGGTGCCTTGTCATCTTTGATCTCCTTGCTCCTAAGTTTGGGACAATTCATCTTAATGTGGTTTAGCTC
This sequence comes from Dendrocalamus latiflorus, assembly GCA_017311315.1. NCBI lineage: Eukaryota > Viridiplantae > Streptophyta > Magnoliopsida > Poales > Poaceae > Dendrocalamus > Dendrocalamus latiflorus. Next base: position 19,782,517 of record CM029649.1, on the reverse strand, counting down.
ACCAAATTCATAGCATCTGATTGGAGCTCCTCTTCGTCTTGATTTGATGTTATTAATTGTCTTGGTCAACCTGTTGGAGAGAAGTACAAGCTGCTCTTCTAGAATTTTCTCTAATTGTTCATCTGAAATAGAGCACAATGCAGACAAAGAAACAATACAACAACTAGAAGAACTATCAGCTTGGTTAGTCACTAAGCTCAAATAATTAGTCTTGTTTATTCTGGCCAAAACATCAATATCATGTATTTTCATTTTAGAATAAAGATCATTCAAAGTGAGTGTTTCTATATTAATAGAATGATTAATATTAGTAACTAACACATTTCAAACTGACATATCCAAAGCACTTAAAATTTGACGGGCATTGTCAGAATCAGAATATGTGACATCAACAGATTGCAAATCACTAACAATTTTATTGAAGCGATCAAAAAGAGCATCTACTGATTCACCAGGTTTCATATCAAATTTAGAATACTCCTTTTTGAATTAATTCTGACACACACCTTTAACAGATTTAGATCATTCATGATAATCCGCTAGAGTAGTCCAAATTTTATTTGCACATTTAAGGTGAGCAATTCTAACAAACTTGTTTCTACTTAAACCTTTCAATAAGATATTTCTAGCCCTAACATTAGCTTCAATGTCAGAGGAATTTTCAGTTGTAACAACAGGAGGCACTTCATATGTATTTTTAACTTTTTGCCAAATAGAATTACCTTGTGCTTGAAGAAAAAAGCTCCATGCGGGTTTTCCAATAGAGATAGTCTGATCCATCAAAAAACGGTGGCTAACCTGAAAACCAATTCCGATCTGATGCCATTGTAACCTACTTTGGTACCACTTGTAGGATCGTCGATTGCAATCTGCAGCAAATTTTTTTTTATCTAGTGTCGTGTAACATGTCCACAAAAACAGAAAACAAAAGACAACACAAAAATAATATTTTTTTCTTTTTCTTGAATTACTGTAGCAGTGCTAGATTGGATAGATGTGGCGTCAGGTCCAGCAGGTGCCGCGCTTCCAGGAACTCAGAGACGTCTTCGAGTTTTGCCTCCTTGATGTGATACAAAAACTAATGCTCTGCCTTCCTATTGATGTGATGAATTACACAACATCCTAAGCAATCTAGATGCAATAGTGATGCAAGAATTAAATACTATGCCATCCTATTGATTTGTGTCCACCCAATGCATGCATCCACAGCTAATGTAATTTTTTAAGAATAAGAGACAAACGATCTGCCTAGAGATTGAGTGCTCTCCCCACCTATCAAAGCTGGCTTGCCTGGCTCTTGGATGTCTTTTGTTGTGCGTGCGCTGCTCGAGAACTGGGCAAAGGAATTATGCGCACAGTGATTGAGGACGTCATGCAACGCGTTGGCGCTAGCGCTTCTTTTGTCGCGTGCAAGAACAAGACGTGGGAAGAAGCCAAGACGCCGACGATGACGAGAACAACACGAAATGAAAGCACCACATGACTTTTTCTCATAATAGATCTAAACTTTATTTCTAAATCATGGTGGCTACAAAGTGCCCTCCTGACACCCCTAAACTCTAGCATGAAATTGGCATCTCAAAAGCCACAGGGTTAGCCCTAACCCCATCTATATTTATAGGCTAGGACCCAAAACTTGGGCTAAGCCTAAGTCCATGAGTTCTAATTCAATTCCAACAGCAAAGGGACCTAAAACCCTTCCTAACACGGGTTTTCTAAAATTCTAACTTTTTAACTCGTCACATGTCGAAGCCTCCAGGACCGCACCTCCCGTAGCTTCTCCACGCATCATCCACCACGTGTCGTAGCTTCTGGACCGCACCTCCGTAGCTCCAACACGTATCATCTATCAATGATCTCCATGCGCCCCAAGCATGAGCCCGACCATCTCGTGACCTCATTGATCGTCTAAACCTTGGATCTCCCATCCTAGTCCCGGTCCACCTCGTCACCGACCATGATCGCCTCCATGCTTAACCTGCATATGCAAAGACCAAAGAACATTTTTCTGCACAAGTTTGTCCCAACTTGACCAACATCAGTCCACACACAAGCCACACACCTCAAGTAACAATAAACAACATCATCAATTATTCATCTCAAATTTACTATTGTCAATTATTCATCACCGAAATATCCTAGACCAAGCTATATGGTCTAACACAGATAATTTGTACACACGTACAAACCATTTCTCCCCTGGATCTCTATCATGGAATTAATTCTTGGAATGACAAGCAGAGAACACTACTACAAAAGAGGCTATACTGGATGGCTATATCACAGACATTTCATACGGAACTGTCCGTGTTTAAATTATCACAGACGGTTTATAGTAGCAACTGTCTGTGATATTTTTACAGATGGTTATTAATACGAACTGTCTGTGATAAGTGAGACATCACAGACGGTTCGTATTAAGAACCGTCTGTGAAAGTTGCGAACATCACAGACGATTCATATAAAAAACCGTCTATGATATTCTCGACATTACAGACGGTTCTTATAACAAACCGTCTGTGATATTGCGGGCATCTCAAATAGTTCGTATTAATAACCGTCTGGGATAATTCACAGACGGTTATTAATACGAACTATCTATGATTTATTGGTATCACAGACCGTTTGTGGTTGGAACCGTCTGTGATAATCTGCCCTATTAAATACTGGGCATACGTGTTCGATCTCGACACAATCTGTCTTCATTGCGATGCATCAGTGGAGCGAGGCGGCGGCCGGCTTTAGGGAGTTCAGTGAAAACATATCGCTGTCTTCTTAGTGATCAGAGGTTAGTACTCAAATGTTTTTAATAACTTATATGCATGCTTTTGTAATTGAATTTGATAGATAAGTTTTTGTTTAGATCTAGCTAGCTAGGTTTAGAAAGATAATATTAGTTTGCTCAATTTGATCAGAATGGGTAAGTACTCATAGTTCACTTCAATATATTCTTGCTTAACATTATTATGTCATGAATATGTGGCTAGCTAGCTACCTACGTAATATATATATATAGATAGATGTCATGTAAGTAAGTATAGCTAGTCTGATTTGCTATATAGTAGTGCTAATAATCATTTTTGACACTCATTTGTCACATGTGTAGCGTAGATGGACCGAAGCTGGATGTACATTGAGAACCGTGTGAGTGAAGAGTACATTAATGGCGTGTCTATTTTTAGAAGAGTGGCCGAGCTGGATATGTTGAAGAAGGGGATGGAATATATGTACTGTCCATGCATTGATTATAATATAAAGATTTTAGCAACTCAGCGCAGATCGAAGCTCATTTGATTCGAAGGAGTTTCAGAAAGGGGTACAAATGTTGGACCAGTCACGGTGAAGAGAAGAGTACATAAAAAGGTAGTTACGACATCGTCGAGGGAGACAATGATATGCCAGTTGTGGACTGTGCTTTCGATCATGAGGATAGGTCACAGAATGACAATCTGGATCAAATGCTACGTGAGGCAGAAGGGAACTATAGTGAGAGAGAGTTTGGTAAATTCGAGGGCTTGATAGAGGACTCAGAGAAACCTTTGTTCCTGGGCTGCAAGGCGTAATACATGAGGTTGTCATCAGTTCTAGAACTACTAAAATTGAAGGCACGTAATGGTTGGTCTAACAAGAGTTTCACGGCATTGTTAGGTCTCTTAGCGGACATGCTTCTAAAGGAAAATATGTTGCTGAGAACCACCTACCAAGCCAAAAAGATTCTTTGCCCATTAGGAATGAAAGCAGAAAAAATACATGCATGTCCGAATAATTGTATCCTGTACCATAAAGAGTATGCTAGCTTACATGTTTATCCGGTGTGCAAAGCATCCCGATACAAGTGTAAAAATGACTCTGCTGATGGGAAGGGCATCAAGGTGAAGCAAGGACCTCCTGCTAAGGTGTTGTGGTATCTTCTTGTAATTCCCCGTTAGAAGCGTTTATTTGCAAACCGCAAGGATGCAAGATTGATGCGTTGGCACTTGGAGCAGTGTAAGAAAGATGAAATGATAAGACATGTTGCTGATTCTGCCTAGTGGAGGAACATCAATAGGATGTTTGTAGATTTTGGTGTGGAATCGAGGAATATAAGGTTTGGGTTGAGAACAAATGGAATGAATCCTTGTGGTAACATGAGCAGCCGACATAGCACCTGGCCTGTGACTCTGTGCATATACAACCTTCCTCCTTGGCTGTGTATGAAACGGAAGTATATTTTGATGTCACTACTTATTGAAGGCCAAAGCAACCTCGGAAGGATATTGATATGTACCTAGCACCATTAGTGGAAGATCTTGCAATACTGTGTAACGAAGTGGGACATGGATGGGATGCGGACAAATGAGAGAAATTCACTCTACGCGTCATGTTGTTCTGCACCATTAATGATTTTCCTACCCTTGGTAACTTGTATGGGTTGAGTACAAAAGAAGCCAAGGTATGTCCGTACTACTTAGATTATACCGAGAGTGTGTGGTTGAACAACTCGCGCAAAACTATGTGCATGCGTCACCGTAGGTTCCTTCCAAAGTATCACTTATACCACAAGATGAAAAAATAATTTGACGGAAAAAAAGAGGATGACTCAGTACCAAGGCCTTTTAATGGGAAAGAGGTGTATGCTATGATCAAGGATATCTACGTTGTGCTTGGAAAGGGATGTAAATTGAGGACCTGTCGGAAGAACATGTGGAAGAAGAGGTCAATATTTTGGGACTTGCCTTATTAGGAGCACTTAGAAATTTGCAATTGCATCGATGTCATGCACGTAGAGAAGAATGTATGTGACAGTTTGATTGGTCCCTTACTGAACATTCCTGATAAAACAAAGGATGGTGTCAACATAAGGCGTGACTTGGTTGCTATGAACATCAGAACCGAGTTAGCACCGATAGAGACCGATAAAGGCCAGACGTACCTTCCCTCAGCTTGCTACACTCTGTCTAAGTCCAAGAGAACTCAACTGTGCTAGTCCTTACATAGTGTGAAAGTTTCGTCCGGTCACTCCACCAGCATGAAGAAACTTGTTTCCGTGGAACATTTGAAATTAATTGGTATGAAGTCTCATGACTGTCATGTGCTAATGACACAAATGTTACCTGTTGCAATTAGAAGTATTTTACCGAACAAGGTTTGCGTGACAATCATAAGGCTATGTTATTTCTTTAACGCAATTGCTCAAAAGGTAATTGATCCCGATGGACTAGATGCTCTGCAAACCGAGGTGGTGACAACTCTATGTCATCTAGAGATGTATTTTCCTCTATCATTTTTTGATATCATGGGCCATCTCATTGTCCACCTTTTGAAAGAGATAAAGATATGTGGCCCCGTGTTTCTACGTCATATGTATCCATTCGAGAGGTACATAGGAATTCTGAAGTCCTATGTACACAATCGATCTCGACCGGAGGGTAGCATCATCGAAGATTATACAACAGAAGAGTTCATTGAATTCTGCAGCGGCTACATGGCTCAAATCGAGTCGATAGGTGTACCGCTATCTCGTCACGAGGGGAGGCTAGAGGGTATCGGGACTATCGGAAGGAAAGCAATAACTCCAGATCAAAATACATATGCTCAAGCCCATTTCACGGTTTTACAATACATGACTGAAGTGACCCCATATATTGAAGAGCATAAGGACATGCTATGCCAAGAGAATGCAGGCCAGTCAGAAGTTTGGATCATGAGACAACACAACCGTCAGTTCAACGAATGGTTGAAGGTGCGATTGATTAGGAGGTCGTCAAGTAAAACACTACAATGGTTGGCAAAAGGGTCAAAATTTACAATTGTGACATGGCAAGGATACAACATTAATGGCTACACTTTTTATACAATAGATTCGGATAGAAAGAGCACAGTGTAGAACTCAGGTGTCCGCATAAATACCTATGATGCGCACGTCAGTACCGCTGGCCCAAGCTCGTACTACGGGCTTGTAGAGAAGATTTGCGAGCTTGACTACGTAATTTTCAAGATTCATCTATTTCGGTGCCATTGGGTCCAACTCCCACGAGGTGTAAAGGTTGACAAGTACGGTGTCACTACCGTGAACCTCGAATGTGTAGGATACGAAGACGAACCATTTGTACTTGTGAGGCAAGTTGTTCAAGTATTTTATGTAACCGACCCGGCAAATAAGAAGTGCCATGTAGTCCTTCAAGGAAAAAGAAGGATTGTCGGAGTTGAGAATGTTGAGGATGAGGAGAGTATAATCAATTTGATGAGTTGCCTCTATTCAGAGATAGCATCAGGCTCGAGGAAGAACAAGGCGATGAAGCAAACTATATGCATATCGATCATCGTGAAGGGCTTTATTTAAAAGGAAATATCCAAGTGTAATAAATAATACCACAAAGCCAGCATCTATTTGGAAATTGTTGCAATGTAATCACAATTAGGGAACTCAGCATGTAATTATGGAACTATATCCCATTGTAATTTTAAATGACTCAGGAACTAACAAATAGTTATATTTATGATTATGCTTGCGTTTTCATAATATTGCATGGCCGCTTGCATGATTTCTATATGCAGCGAACTATCATAGGCGGTTTATCGGAAGAAACCGTCTGTGATATAACTATCATAGACGGTTCTTTTATGGAACCGTTTGTGATAGTTTCCCTATATATTGGTTCTGCTCGCTGAGTCCTCACTCGCTCTCTTCGTCTCCATCTGCTAGGTTTTGCTGGATCTGACTGCTCACTCGCGCGACGCCGCCACTCCTTCCTGACGCCGACCACCTCTCCCTCACGACGCCACCTCTCACGACGCTGCCCCTCCCTCCCGTTGCCATCGGCCACTCCCTCCCGATGCCGTCCGCCACTCCCTCCCGACGCCGGCCGCCACTCCCTCACGTCGCCGCCACTCCTTCCCGACACCGTTCGCCTCTGTCTCAATAGTTGGCTAATTTGTTTTGTTATCTTTAGTAGATGGCTAAATTGTTTTATGACCTTTAGTACTTTATGATGTATGCTTCACTTGTTAGCTACAAGATCTAATACTAAAATTGAATATTCAAGCTTGAGCTCTAAATTTTGACTATTACTGTCATTTGTTAATCTTGTAGTCTGTCTCAATAGATGGCTAAATTGTTTTATAACCTTTAGTACTTTATGATATATGCTTCACTTGTTAGCTACAAGATCTAGTACTAAAATTGAATATTCAAGCTTCAGCTCCAAATTTTTACTATTACTGCCATTTCTCAATCTTGTGGTCTGTCTCAATAGATGGCTAAATTGTTTATGACCTTTAGTACTTTATGATATATGCTTCACTTGTTAGCTACAAGATCTAATGCTAAAATTGAATATTCAAGCTTGAACTCCAAATTTTTACGATTACTGTCATTTTTCAATCTTGTGGTCTATCTCAATAGATGGCTAAATTGTTTTATGACCTTTAGTACTTTTTGATATATGCTTCACTTGTTAGCTACAAGATTTAATACTAAAATTGAATATTCAAGCTTGAGCTCTAAATTTTTACTATTACTGTCATTTGTTAATCTTGTAGTCTGTCTCAATAGTTGGCTACATTGTTAGCTACAAGATCTATTTGGAATGGCATGTTACTATTCCAAAGGGACCTTGTAGTAATAATATATGCCACATAGACTTTTAAAGGGCATGAAGCAAGTGACACACTCCAGTGTATCTGGCTGGTTCAATGAACTTGATACACGGGTTTATGTCAGTTGCTTCATAGAACTTTGTTTAGGCCCATAGCTCACTACAGTTATTTTTTCTTAGAAGAGAGAAGGCATCCACACAATCATCGTCGTTGTCATTTGGGTCTCACGCTCCCAAGATTGGGATAACTAAGGCCCTGTTTGTTTCCACTTAAGATTATTATAATCTAGCTTATAGGTGGGGGATTATATAAGCTAGATTATAATAAGCTGGTGGAAAATAAGCTGTCAAGTGTTTGGTAGCCTGGATTATCAGAGTTATGGATTGTTGTATTCGAATGTTTAAAGACTACAATGTCCTTGAGAGAGAGGCAAGGGAGTTGAGGGATGGATGAATGACAAAGGTGGGTAATATTCCTAAAGTTTTATGGTCCTTAAGATAAAAGGTGGATCTATAAGCTGAAATAAGCTCCTTTTTTGAGCTTATTAGATTACAATAATCTGGGCTATTAGATTATAATAAGTTACCTTATAATCTAGGCTGTTTGTTTCCACTTATGATTATAAGCTAGATTATAATAATCTTAAGTGGAAACAAACAGGGCCTAAGTGTGGCAAGGAGTATCGAAAAGGCCAGAGGGCCGAATGACCATCATAGTGATCTCTCCGGATGGGGTCCCTCTTCAACCAAAGAAAGCAGCGACATCATTTCGGACTACCTGCGGGATAATTGGAAGGCAATGGGCCCCCATCACTATAGCAAGCTGGAAAGATTTGGCAAAGGATTAGAAAGATCAGCTATGGGAGGAAATTACAAATTCGTTCGATATCCCCGTAGAAGTACACGGGCTCGTGCAACAGCAAGCGCTCCTCGCAATGGAAAAAGCATAGAAGAATTTTAAGAGCACTCTTGTCACGCAGTATGTAACCAAGGATCTCACGCCCTTCACGAGGTATCCTTTCGTGTCGCCGGAAACATGGGAGGCCCTTGTGCAGATGAAGACAACAACCGAATTTGAATAACAAAGTGCGGCGTACAAGGCTCTCTAGTCACAAAACACTCACCCTCACAGGCTCGGCACCGCTGGGTACGCGGGTAAAATCCCGTAGTGGAGAATGCAGGACGAGGTCGTAACATGATCGGAGGTCTCCCCGCCATTTGTCGGGATCGCAAACGAACGCGCTCGAAACTGGTTAAGAGCGAGGTCATCAACCACGTCTTCGGGTGTCTCTTTCAAAAACTCCGCAGATGAGGAAGTGTCCTAATGCCTGGTAAGATATGTTAAACTACATAGTTGTTAATACCTCTTGAACTTCATGTGTTCAAAAATAACATGATTGCCTCTTGCAGCAATCATTGACTACCGAATCTTCTCGAGGCTCTTTTCAAGAATACAAGGAGAGAGATGTATTATCACAGGCCTTGAGAAACAAGGAGCACCCAGGTCGCACACAAGGCTTGGGGGTTTACGTATCTTGGAGGCATGGATTTCTAAATGACTCCGACACATGTAGGAGTAGAAAAAAATTCAAGGCCTACTGCAACGAACAAATAAAACAGGAGCTTCGTGCTCAACTTCAGGAACAACTATCTGCCTCACTTCAAGAGCAGACTACCTCACTGTCTCACTTCATTTATATCGGCAAAAACCGTATATGAGTTTCTGTTACTCTGTAATCTCTCACACAAACAGCCCAAATGATGTGGCCAAGAGGAAGACACAAGATCAATCAAGTTCTCGTGATTGCAGTTCTGTCCACAAAGTTCATGAAGTTCTCAACGTCAATTCTGAGGTTTCTAAGACACACAAAATACATATTTGGAAAGCTAATAAAGTCTACTTTTCAACAAATCAAACGGCGCTTGATTGGAACTTCCTACACAAAGTTATGGCAATTTCATTGGAAGTTGCACGAGCTGTCCGGAGAGACGCGCGAGACTTGCCAAACATAAGGAGTCCGAGTATTGCAATGCAAGTAAGGATAAAATCCGACCACACCATAGCTTTCTAAAGGTTGAGAAGGATTCCTTTTCAGGTTCCAAACGGATTTGGAAGCCCCTTGAACAAGAAAACAAAACATATAAAGATTTGAAACCGATTCGGACTCGGATTGGGACAGCCGGCAAGACCGATACTAAAACGTCCATAACTTTCACAAACAGAGTCCGATTTGGGCGTTCTTGGACTCGTTGGAAAGCTATTTTGAAGCCCCACACAATGGATGAGGTGCAAGCCACGGAATCCTCATGGTTAAGTCGCAAATTGAGAGAGAAACCAGAGGTAGCAGTTTAGGTATTTCCTTTTTAGTTCGTATTAGAGTTTGTTTCGGCCTTAGGCCAAGTAGTGCGTGAGCTGTAATCAAGGCCGTGCATTGTGCACCAATATAAGGCCAGGGTCTTAGCCCCATTGTAACTGAGGCTATGATATGATAAGTTTTTAGACTCGTGAAATAAAGGAGAAAATCGCCATGATGATTGGTGGCGGCCAAATTGCGTGATTGCAAGGTTTTCTCGTTTGGAGTTTGCGAAGTTGGTGCAAGGCAAGAATAGGAGATTCTTGAGATTGCCCATCGAATCTACAAGGTTCATCTCTTCTAATTCGTGTCTTCTTGCTGAATTCACGGTTTGGGGAGTTCGGCGGATTGCTTCTAGTGTGCGCCTTGCATGCTTGTGCAAATTGCCCTTATCAATATTGTTTGCTGCATCAAGACAAGGAGAAGACTCTATCCAAGGAAAAGGAACCTCGCTGATCGTACCGGGAAAGATCAGGCCATCCCTACGCATCAACTAATCCTTAGTTGGTCCGCATCACCAAAAGCCACAAACCGCAGCCAAAAGCCATAGCTCCAGCCAAAAAGAACATGCCCATGGTTAGGTTAATGCTTATGTTGTTGTTTATCGTTCTATTATGTACTTGCTGAGTCTTGGACTTATAGTTGCATTGTTGTTGTTTTTAGGTGACTAATGAGGTATCATACATAGGGAATGGGAGTAGCACCTCTGCACTGTATCCACTAATAATGATCTAGAATGTTATCGCTATTTCCTTAGTATTGTCTTAATAAGGTAGCTTATCAAACTAAAACTTAGTCAATAGAACTCTCGTAACTGATGATGAACATTAGAAAGCTTTTATGGTAATGTATATTTCCACGGTAATGCTCTATTTACATGTTTAAGTATGCTCTCGGACGCATCGAGGGTTCTCAGACGCGTTGTTCTTAGTGTTCTTGGGTGCGAGTGACCCAAATTTTATTTTGTGAATTATTTATTCTTACTTTGGTCATCCAGTCATGGTTATTATAATTAGTTCTTCGTGGAGGACTAGGTCGAGAAGATTTCAGTTGTGATGTGTTTACTTTTGTTTATAACAGATTTATTTTAATGCTTATTGTTAAATATATGTCATTTACCGCATCATTGAGATATAAGTAGAGAAGATATTGCGAAAATCTAGTAGTGATAGGTGAGTAGTGATAATATTCTGAGCTCAGATGTTGAATCGGGTATTAGAAAATCACTCACAATTAAAGCTAAACTAAGTTTTCCATTGATCTCTCTCTCTCACACACAAACACGCGAGATATAAGAAGTACGAAGAAGGCATTAAATCAAGATTGCCATCTTCTTCGATGGCAACCACTACTTTATTAGGCATGCACCATGATCTTATATATATAATACAAAGCTAGGGCGACAACATGTAGCTCCAGCTACTAGCTACAAGCATCCTCCATGGTCAGGAAGAAGATGGCGGCAGCTCACAAGCTCTTCTCCCTCTTCCATGGCGTCGGTGCTCCGCGGCCACCGCCGGCCACATTGCCACCGCACCCCTCCGTCGTCATCCACACGTGCGCCCCTCCCGCGGCGCGCCTCGTGCAGACGTCCGTGCTGGTCGTCGACGTCGACGGCGGCCTGCTCCGCTCGCGCTCCCTCTTCCCTTACTTCATGCTGGTCGCCGTCGAGGCCGGCAGCTTCCTCCGGGGCCTCCTGCTGCTCCTCCTCTACCCCGTGATCGCCTGCGCCGGCGGCGACGTGGCCATGAGGGCCATGGCCGCGGTCGCCTTCTGCGGGCTGCGCGCGGCGAGGTTCCGCGCCGGGCGCGCCGTGCTGCCGCGGTGGCTCCTGGAGGACGTGGGGGTGGAGGGGTTCGAGGTGGTGAGGCGGCGGCGGCAGGAGGCGGGGAAGAGGAGGGTGGTGTGGGCCAGCAGGATGCCGAGGGTGATGGTGGAGCCGTTCTTGAAGGAGTACCTGACGCCGCCGGATGCAGCGGACGTCGCCGTCGTCGCGGCAAGGGAGATGAAGGTGGTGTGGGGGTTCTACACTGGTCTCATGGAAGGAGGTGGCGGGCATGGCGACGACGAGGTGAGGAAGAAGATGGAAGGAGTTGATGATGTTGTAGGGTTCTCTGGAGGATCCATGGAGTTCCTTCGGAGTCCTCTGTCATCCTTTTGCAAGGTATGGTTGATTGACGGACAGAAGTGCACGATCTTTGAAGAGTTTTACTTCGTTAATCGTTATACGTGTTTTTTGAAGAGTTTTACTATAAAACAAAAACCATTAGCTGCAGCAAAACAAATAAGCCCTATATATCCATGTATTCAATTTAAGAGTTTGACTTGGTCGATATCATCAACTCAATATATATTCCACTTATTACTAACAAAGTGGTGGTTCAACCAATACCAACGATGGCTCTGTCGTTGTCTCTAAATATATGTTGATGGTGATGTTGGCCATATGAAATTTTCTTTTTAGCTTGTTCCAAACACAAGACAAATAATTGGTTGTGCGTTTACCGGGATTCTATATGCATGATGTTAAAATTAAGCCTAGAGGTTTTGTTTTAATTTGTGAAGTGGTTGATCAGTCATCATTACTCCTATTATAACTAGTAAATTGACATGGATCATGTGGTTAAATGATGTTACATTTCAAAGATCTAGACATCATGCATACAAGATGTAGCATGCATACAAGTACGTAGCTAGTACTTCCTTCGGCCACAAAAAAAATTCGTCATGCAATCAAATCATATAAATTTTGATTAACAATATCATCTAAAATATGTAGTTTGGAAATACGAAAGTGATACGAGTAAATTTGTCACAAAAATACTTTTATAATATTACACTTTCATAACTTTTCAAAAATACGGAGATACTCACCGAGTAAGAAGACGAATGAGTAAAATTTAGTTGTTAAAGTGGTATACCGGAGAGAGTAATTAATTACTTCACTGAGTATCTAATTGATTAAGTTTCCTTGATGAAACTTGACGAACGTGTTACATTAATTGTCCGCAGGAGGTGTATGTGGTGAGCGGCGAGGAGAAGAGCAAGTGGCGGTCATTGCCGCGCCACAAGTACCCTAGACCGCTCATCTTCCATGATGGCCGCCTCGCCTTCCGCCCGACGCCGCTCAACGCCGTCGCCATGCTCACCTGGCTCCCCTTCGGGGCCGTGCTCGCCGCCGCCCGCCTCGCCATCGCGCTCGCCCTACCCTACCGCTACGCCACGCCTCTCCTGGCTGCCACCGGCCAGTCCTGGCGCCTCAGGGGCTCGAGGCCCCCGCCGCCGCTGTGCTCGGAGCGCCGCCAGCGCGGGCAGCTCTACGTCTGCAACCACCGCACGCTCATCGACCCGGTGTACGTGTCCATCGCGCTCGACCGGCCGGTGCGCGCGGTGTCGTACAGCCTGAGCCGCCTCTCGGAGCTCATCTCACCGATCGGCCGCACCGTGCGCCTCGCCCGGAACCGCGCCCATGACGGCACTGCCATGGCGCGGCTCCTGGACGCCGGCGCGCATGTGGTGGTCTGCCCCGAGGGCACCACCTGCCGCGAGCCGTACCTACTCCGGTTCAGCCCGCTGTTCGCCGAGCTCAGCGACGATGTCGTGCCCGTGGCGCTCGCCGTCGAGACGGCCATGTTCCATGCCACGACGGCCGGCGGGTGGAAGTGCCTCGACCCGCTCTACTACATGGCCAACCCCAGGATGTGCTACACGGTGCAGTTCCTCGCCACGGTCGACACGACGCCGGTGAGTGAGGGCGCGGCGGCGAGCACCGACGTGGCTAACCTCGTGCAGCAGTGCATGGCGGCGGCGCTCGGGTACGAGTGCACCATGCTCACCAGGAAGGACAAGTACCTCATGCTCGCCGGCAACGACGGCATCGTGCGTGCCAAGGGGCCCGCCTATCAGTGAGCGAGGTCCATACACCAATGAGCATATTTCTTGGACACACGCATTAATTAATTATGCAATATCTAAAAAGAGAATATACATAAAACAAAAAGGAAACAAATTATTCTTCTTTTATATAAAAATAATTTTAGTTTTTTAGCCTTGTTGTAGGGTTTGTATTGCATACTGCCTTTTCTTTTTCTTTGTTTTCTTATTTTCGCTGATCATGTTGCTCTCATGTAAACACACTTATTTCTTTTCGATGTAAAGGATTAGGAAGCATGCACTCTCTTGTGTCTAATTTTCTTGTGGCTTTTACTCTGTAACGCAGAGCAAGGAATGTTTTAATGCTTCGGTTTTTATCATTGTCGGCCAATTTTAGTTGTATACCCGAACACCACTACATGAGAACTGCTGCTTTGATAAATCCCAAATGACTAGTATTTGTAAACTAAAATCAACTTGCTACAGGACGTCTATTTTAGACTTGTCCAATCTAAATATTTATAAACATATTGATAGCCAAAGATTGGAAAGTTTGTCCGTCTGTATCCCAAAATATTACTCCTTTGTGATTAGAGAGAGTGGTATATAACATATCCTAGCTCCTGTAAAGCTCCACTCAAATGAACAATAAAGAAAAATTGATGCACCCCATTTTGCTCTCTAGTAAGAAGAATTGGCAAAGCTGATATGTTGATTTTGGACCGGAGGCAGTAGTACGTAAGAGCAACTCCAGCAGTAGCCCTCAAATCAGAGCCCCTACTTTTGATTTGAGGGTTCCTCTTATTTTTGAGGGCCCAGTTTTTTTTGCATCTAATTCAACAGCACCCCTCAAATCCATTCCACTACACACTGACACATGGGACCCACCTCCTCTTCTCCCCCTACCCCTCACCTCTCCGTCTCCGCCTCGCGCCTCCCGTCGCCTCCGCTTCCCCCTCCTCGGGCGGCGGCACCGGCGCGGGCGGAGGCGGCGTCTTCCTCTCGCTGCGCGCGCTCTCGCAGCTCGACGCGCTCGCCGCCTTCCGCTACGTGCACTCCTTCCCCACGGCTTCCTCACCGTGCGCGCCCTCACCCCCGCCGACGACGGCGAGGTTGAGGCACTCGTCCGCCTCCTCGCATCCTCCTTCTCCGAGAACGTCAGGTGGGCCCCCGCGCAGTGCTACGCCCAGCTTCTCGCGCTCGTCATCCGCAGATCCCGGGAGAGGCGTCGGGCGGAGGTCCCTCGGCGAGGCGCGTCGGAGATGCGTCGGGTGCCGAGGTCCCTCGCCGGGGAGCCACGGAGGTCCCTCGTCGGGAGCCGTGTAGGCGCGTCGGAGATGCGTCGGGCGAGATGCGTCGGGAGCCGGGGAAGAGGAGCCGCCGAGGAGGGCAGTGGCGGCGCGGGAGGAATCGCCGGGGGAGCCGCACCGTGGACGGCAGAGGAGGATTGGAGGCGGCGGGGGATTAGAGGCCGAGCAGGAGGGGCGGGACGGGGCGTGCGGGGGATTGGAGGCGGCGGGGGATTGGAGGCCGAGCGCGGGGGAAGTTTCACGGGTGCGGCAAAAAAACGAGGAAAACCGTAGGATGAGAGCCAGAGCAGGGCCCCTGGGAATGAGGGCTTGGAGGCCTCATTTGAGAGGCCTCTTATTTTTGAGAGTCAAGTAGGGGCCCTGTTGGAGCTGAGTTTTTGGCTCTGACTCTCAAATCTGAGTTTGAGGGCTCAAATAGGGGCCCTGCTGGAGTTGCTCTAACAACATACTAGCCCCTAAAAAATCTCTCCTTAAATGAACACTAAAGAAAAATTGTGTACCCCGTAATTATTATTTCTAGTAATAAACCAATTTGCCTTTCTAATAAGAAAATTGCCAAGCTAATAATTAAGACCTCTCTAAAAAAATCTAAAAGTCCTAGGAAGCCATGCGTTTGCCGGGAGTCGAACCCGGGTCTATTGCTTGGAAGGCAATTATCCTAACCGTTGGACTACAAACGCCTTTGTGACAGTGCGAATCTGGTAATTATCTTAGTGCTAATCTGTGCGCATAGCCTCTTACCTTGCGCCAGTCTTGCTAGTACCAAAGCCTTTGGCCTGCGTGCCAATCGTTATGCTTTCTCAATGAATTAAAAACCTGAGATTCAAGGAAAGAACGGATTGTTGTTGTTGAACATGGATGACAATTGGCATGGATGATGCAAGAGAAAGCTGTTTAGTACTAATCTGAAATCTCCTGAAGGGATTCAACCCACTGAACCCTAGACAAATAGGCTAAACAGGCTGAAATCCACACCATTGATCGCTTGATCAACGGCCTGGATAGTTCTTCTGTCATCACAAAATTTGCTGAAATGTGAGGGGTTCTTTTAGGCTGTGCTTTATGATTTTTGGTTAAAAATTTTAAATTCTAGGTATTCACGTAAGAGAATACTGGTTATTCACGATAGAGAGTACATAGAGAGAGACATACTTGCGTATTATTTTAGCCGATATAGGCAAAGTCGAGACAACATCTATCACAATCAACTTGTAAACTTTGTATTAAAAAGATACTTCATTTTAAAATTAGTTACAATAGAGTACCAAATTATAAGCTCATCGGAGATGAACAGAACACAGTTAGGTAGTGCCCAGCTAGCCAGGATGGCCACTGGCCAGTACAGAAAGTGACTATTCCACCCAAAGGCAACCTATACTCATTAATACAGCATGGTGCAAACAAAGAACACTCCAACAAATCATCTGTACAGTGCAGGTGGACAGAATCAGCTGTCATTCAGATTCCTTCATGTAACGGCAAATCTAGATTATCTGTAGCACCATGCTCAAACTTGAAGATGACTGAACAACTGCTCGTTATTATGACATGAAGCAGACTATGACGAAACAAGCTAATAAAGCAACAAGGTACCTTCAATTACTAGCAGGTCTTGATAATCTCCAGTGAGGTACATGTAAGAAATCCCTGTATATCCATAGCCAGTTTTAAGTATAGATTATCTCAAATTCAAACCACAAGTCCTAAATGCAACATAAAGCAAGTCATGACATCACAAAACGAGGTGTAAGTGATACTTATCTGATTGATACTAAGTTACTAACAGATCATGATAATACGCACAGATGAGCCTTCCTTGGTTAACTCCAAATCTTAATCATGTTTATTCAATAGCAACATTTACAGGTGACAAGCGACAAACCTGAGGCATTGCAAGATTCCCTAAGTTAATGCTAGTTATTGATCGATTCATTCATCTCAACCTTTATTGAACATGTGAGACAACTACCACCAACCGTTGAACAGTCTTAAGGCTTGGTGATACGGATATAGACATGTTCCCACTATTAAGCCGCACTAAATAGACGCAACAAAAAGAATATTGTGTCATTTGGCTGGAAACAATTATTAAGCCGCACTAAATATTATCAGATAAACTCATTCCTAAGTGAATTTAATTTTTATTTATATGATAATGGTTTACTACCTCACAAGAATATTATGTGTAATTTCAGGACGCCTCTTGGAACAAGAATTAATATAATGCTATACCAAGGAGTGTGTGCATGCTACATACGCATGGAGCGGAGGCGTCATGCACACTTCGCCGAGGAGAGAGAAATCACATGGAGACATTATGTAACAACCCAGGTTTTTATAAAAAAAAATAACAATAGTAAAAATAATTTAAAATAAAAATAAGTGTTTTAGTTGCCTAAAGTTTATTTTTGATTTGCCCTGATTTTCTGCTTTTAGAAAACGCTGGATTTGAAAAGTAATTTAGATAAAAAAAACGTAAAAATATTATTAAATAGTATGATATTTTGATTTTCTATAAAAATCCTATTTCAAATTAATTATTTGGAAGCATTTGGCGTTTATCTGGATTTCCCGTGTTTTTCTAGATTAAAAAAATCAATTTCAAAGCTAAAATGTATTTTGTAAAAAAATTAAAAGACCAACTTTAAGTTGGAAATATTTTTCCTAAGTCTAAATCATCTCCAGGAATTTCTGTGGATTTTTCTGAAATTTTTAGACTTTATTTTCTAAGTGTTTCTGAAATCTCTCCTTTCTCTCGGGTTCACAAGTGTCACACCTAAATCCAATCTTCCGCACCCGATTAAATATCGGTTTTACATCTTCACTTAACCCACTCCATCTTCATCCAATGCCCTGGATTCAATCTACGCCGCCGGATTTGATCCCCCGTCATAATCTTTCTTTTTCAGTACAAAAATAATTCAGAAAATATCTTTTTCCTTTTTCTTTAGTTCCAAACTTCCAAAAGCCCATTCTTTTTCATTCTAGCTCTGATTGAGCTCGTTAAAATTTATAAATTCTTCAAAAATTCCAATCTATCTAATTATATCCTCTTTTCCAAATTTTAGAGTCTTTTTTTAAAATTTATTTGAATTAAACTCTAGCTTAGCAAATAAAAATATTTTTAATGGTTAAAATATACTTCAAATAAACCATAAATTATTTTATTTAATCTTTTCGGGTTCCAAGGATTTTGGTGGAATGTTTCTGAATTTTTCAAAATTTATTTTATTTTTTCAAAAAAAATATTTATTTGTTTATTTTTTTCTCTCTCCTCAACAGTCATCTTCTTCTAGTGTCGAACCGTTCCAGAGCTCAGACATGGCTGTTTCTTGCCGTTTCTTAAACCTTTCATAACTTTTGATTTTCTCAACCATTTCTTGTGCAACAAAATACATTTGAATCCTCTCATCAAGACATTTCCATTCCTAGCCTTAGCCCGCAATTTCATACACCAATTTCGCGGAAATATGCTATGCCACCGAAAGACATTCCCTCGCGGATCTCCCCATCCGGTCCACCTCTGCGGCTATAAAAGGAAGCACCGGGTGTCCCTCCTCATCCTCATTCACCACCGAAAATCTCAAAGCCTCTTTCCCTTCCTTCTCACTGCAATCGGCATTTTTCTCTCGCCAACAAAACGGTGTTCTTCGGCCATTTGCGCCGTCGATTGACCACACCATTGGCTTCGCCTTGGCGCGTTCTACATGGTGCTTCCCTCGCCTTCGCCGGAGCTTCACCGGAGCACCGTGGCCAAACCGTGCCACCGCTTCTCCCCTCGCTGCAGGCCATCCGTGCATCTTCCACCACAACCAAGGTGAGCACTGCGTTCCTCATGTTCTCCTCTTCGTTTCGCCACAAACCTCACCCGCTAACTCCTCTCCGTTTGCCCGGAACGCCGATGTCAACTCGACGATCGCTATAGGTCTTCCCTGCCGTGTTCCGCCACCATCCGTTGTCCTTCGGCCATGCCGTAATTTTTCTTAGACTTGCCTCGCCGCGTTCTACGTCATGCTCTCTTCCGTTTCCCCGAAAATCCTCCACAAATTTTCACCTCCGACACCTCGCCATGGCCGCCAATGGCATCTCGTGTCCCCATCTATCCGGTGATGTTTTTCCCTAATCCGTTCGCGTCATATCATGCCAAACTATCTCAGGTAGCTACATTTCAAATGGTTTTGGATTCACTTCACCGAGCACCAAGATATCAAGTTTTTCCTGTTTCTCCACTATCGTCATTCAAACGTCGATTGTATCGTGTCCGATTGACTTTCAGCTTAGGCAATAATTTTTCTAGCTCGATCATACCGTGTTCTACCCTATGCTCACCTTATATCTCCACATTCCATACCCGGTACTATCTCTCTCCAACCTGTCGCCGTCGCTACCACGCCGTCACTGATGTTTGTGTCTCACCGCCGGTGATTGCCGCCGTTCCTCGCCGCCATACCTATGTCACCACCTTCGCCTCATTGCCAGCATTCCATTTTGCCCATTCGCTAGCCACTTCGCAGCCAACCGGCACCGTACTATTCAAAAGATAATTCTTAGATTTGGTTATCATTTCATGTGATGTCCAAATTTTCAGATATTCGTTCTCCGTCATACAAACTCTGAATCCGTTGATTCTTTCTCCTAAATTCATATAAAATCATATTATATCCGTTAGTATGTATTTTATAATTTTTGGATTTTTTTGGATTTATTCGCTTTGGTTCTTCGCGTGTAGACTGCGACGATTCAGAAGAATTTGATGACGACTCACACCAGACTGCAGAGCAAGGCAAGTCACACTCCTTGATCATGTTGATCCCAGTTTTCAAAATAAAATTATGTTGTTTTAAATTATATTGCATGCATATTTTTATTCAACGTATTTCAATTCAGTTTTAAATTTAGTTATTGCCTACTTGTTAATTCCTCCATTGATATTGAACTCCTCGATACCTTGTCACTTTAGAATCAAACTCTAGTTAATACATTAGTGTTGGCTAGAGAGTTTTAATCAAATGCTTAAACCTGCTTAGTTATAATATTTGTTTTGGGATACCTTTTCACATGAAATGACGAACCTTTTTACATAAAATGATAAGCTTTTCAAAGCTACTCTTAACTTTGGTGAGTCAAGGAGGTTTATGAAATATTTTGAAAACAAAATATAAAAATTGGTTTAGACTTAGGCAATTGGTTAGAATGGTGGGTGCAGGCATGCCCTGTTGGTCGGAGCCGCAGTGGTTGACTGTCGTGCACAGGGGTATGTGGTTGGGCCTAAGTCAATTAAGGACCGGTCTGTGAGCTACTATTGCAAAGCCCTAACGTACTACCACAAGGCTGGAATGGGACAGCCCTGGCTGAATAATTTGCGGGTCCCAACCTGAGCCATTTCGTAGGTTGAAAGTGAGCGTGGCGTAGGCCATGAGAAGTCTCACTCGGCTCAAGAGGGGGTCCCGGTCTGGTGGATTCCTTACTGGGGTGAAACCTTAGTGTTGGCTTGGCCAGGTTGAAGGCTTTGCATTGTAAAGGCCTTGTCATGATCTCCTCGCCGCACACCTAAGGAAGTGTGTAATCCGGTGGCAAAAAGGGATGATCGTGTCTTGTGGGTAAAGCTGTACAACCTCTGCAGAGTGTATAAACTATCCTGGATAGCCGTGCCCACGGTCATGGGCATGCTGAGTAAAAGTTTTTCATGGATTAGACTTTGTTTTTAAAAATAGTTTTTGAAAACCTTGTGGATGGATGGAATCCACGAGAGATGAAAACCTTGCGGATGGATGGAATCCGTGAGAGAGTTGCGCAGTGGAAGCGTGTGGATGGATGGAATCCATACGTGAACTTTGGGAAAAATGGTCCGGGTGGGATGCCCGTGGATAGGTTGGTGTTTGGTCGGAGCCTGCACTGACGGTAATATTTTCAAATACAAGTATTGTTTTATTTACTGTATTAAATTCAGCATTTTCAATCTAGTTATTGTATTTCTTTAAATGCTGATTTATGCAAACTAACATTATAAGCCTTCCTTTGTTGCCTTTATCATTATGTTGCATTTCTCCGTGTGACTTGCGGAGTACAAGTTTGTACTCACCTTGCTATCTCCACACAGAGGAAGACGACTTCGACTACGGTGAAGACTTGGACGAGTAGGCCGCATCTTACTGTCATTTGCCTGTGGGTAGGCTCAGTGGGTTCTTCTTCCGCTTCGATGTTTTTCTTCCGCTGCTTATTATTTAATTTGGCTTATGTGCTGTTGATGTAAGATCTGGCAATCATGCCCATATTTAGTTAATAAATGTCATTATGGTTGATATTTATCTTTGTTGTACGCTGTGTGCACTAGCTGATTCTGGACTAGTGCGATTTGCACAAAGGATCCTGGAGTTGCCGCTCCGGGTTCCGACACATTATGCATGCATGCATGTATTGCACGTGCATCCTTTGTCATGAGCCATCAGGAGTTAATGCCCATGCTGCATGTGAGCCGTGCACAGCTATTACAAGAGAGAACAAGCCACTGCACTTGAAGTCATACGCCTACAGATAAAGGGCCTGCGCACCAGTTGGGCTGAAATAAATTAGCCATGTAATATTCATTAGTAAATAACTTGTGTTAATTAAGCCCAAAACGTATGTATGTTCACGTATGAAAATGGGCGGCCGCCATATATATACTCGTCTCCATCACACACGGACGGAGAACAGAGACGAGACTAGATATGAGATGAACAGTTTTTAGACTAGATAATGGAGAGGTCAAGTTTATGCACGTTTTTGATATTTTGGTCGCCAATTCAAAATCAGTGCAAAAAATTGAGAGTTCTTGTAAATTGAGATCGTTCAACCTTTCCACTGGGAATTGGGAGCGCGATAAGGCTTCGCTTGATGGTCATGAAGTCCAGCGCATGTGATCTTGCGAATTAAAGAGCGTTCGTTCTTGCATTGGCAACAGAGGATCGTTACGATTCAAAAGAGAGCGTGTGAGTATCCAATCCTACATCGAGAAAATCGGGCGACCCCGTATCATCTTGATATCAGAGCACGGTTTACTCGGTAAGATTATTTACCATTATTTTTAGATTGATTTATTTCTGTCCTATAGTCCATTAAACTGAAAAATTGCAATAAAAAATACAAACCCTAGTTTTTGTATCTATTAATTTTGTGAGTTTTGTTAAATTTTGATCCATTAGAATTTTTGTTTAGGTGCTAATCGTTCGTATTTATTTGCGTAGCTTAATCTTTGTGTCCAATCCAAAATCCTTAAAAAAACCCGATCTGCTACAGTACACGGTTTGCTACAGTAGTTCGCTACTGCAATGCGCGTTGCTACCGTATTTTCAGAAACTGCTACAGCTCTACAGTGCGTAAAAAAAATCTCGCTGATATTTTTTCATCAATTGAGACTAGCTGTTGAATATTGCATCTAGGGTTTCTCTTGAGTATTTTATACCTTGCTGAATATTTGAGACTTGTGCAAAATCAAAAGGATAATTAACCCTAGTTTGGCCTTTGAAAAAAAGAGACAGCTGAAAAAAAGAAGAAGAAGCCACAGCTTGAGCAAAAAAAAGAGAGAAAAAAGAGAAAAAGAAAAGAAAGAAAGCATTGGCTGAATTTGGGTGAGTTCTTAGTCCATAAATTCAGATTGTGTAATTTAATTTCATGAGCAATCTTGTGCTCTTACATTCATATTTTTTGCAATTGGCTAGCGTCTCTCCAAGTACTTGGTGCAAAACGAACTAATTAATCCTCAATTTCAGATTATCTCTATTTAGCTTATTCCTTTGTTTACATTGAGTCACATTGATCTTTGCGTGTGTGTTCATATACTTCATTTAAACCTTTTAGATCAGCACTTAGGCAAAGTATTCTAGCTTGGATTATTACTTAACTTTACAACATCAAGAATTTCATATTGTTAGGATATACACTTCCATACCAAGCTCCACTAAATATCCGTTGTTGTGCAATTGTGAACATTCTTATATTCGCTTGATCATCACACTGCTATTGTAGTTTCTACCAAGTGTAAGTTTTATTGGCCTTAATTCACTTTGGAAAGGTGAGAACTTAACTTGTGAGAGAAAAGAGAAAGATCGAGCGATTTATACTAATCATCTATATACCTTATTATTGCTTTGTGTTTTTTTTTTTGCATAATCTAACCATGGCAGGTGGAGAAGATAACTATGGTGATGAGACTAAAGTTAATCTTAATGCCCCGGTGACTCGATTTCAACATCAGGCATTGAGAAGTACATTGCAACAAGAGCTCCAATCAGGCACTACTGCTAAGCATGTACAACTCCAGGCGGATATGCATGATTTCCATATTCAGCTCAATCGACAAATGAAGGTGTTACATAAAAACATTGTAAATGATATTGTGCGAGCACTTCGTCCACAACAAGAAGAAGATAGTTTTGTTCCTTTCTATGGCAGTGATGATCCAGAGGAGTATCTTGAGTAGGAATGGCGAATGGAGAAAATATTTAGATTTCAGAAACTTTCCAAAGATCAAGAGGTGATGCGTGCCACGAGAGAGTTTGAAGACTATACTTATAGTTGGTGGCAATAACTAATTGGAAAACAATTCATTAAATCTTGGTCAGATTTGAAGGCATTCATGAGAAGCGAGTTCGTGCCATCCTATTATGCGTAGGAATTGCTTCACCATTTGAAGAATATCACACAAGGGAGTAATATTGTCCAAGATTACTATTTTAAACTGCAAGATGTGATGCGTCGTGCCGGTGTCACTAGTCCATCAAGGGAGAAGGCATACTTTAGGAGTGGCTTGAATTCTGAGATCGACGCTATACTTCAACATAAATATTTTAGTAGCGTGCATGATCTTATGAATTGTGCTATTGAGGAGGAGAAGATGACCAAGCATGGGACTTTCCCTTCGGTCAAGGAGACATTTTGTGCTACCCCAATGACACATACAACATTTGAGATGCGTCAAAACCCATGTGAGAATAAGAGCCACATAGCCAAATTGAGTGAGAGTGTCAAAAAGAGTGAGCTGTGTGATTCCACCATATGTGAAACTAAGAGCATCCAAATTAAGAGTGTGAGGGATACACCAAAAGAACAAATTGAAGTAGATATTAGACAAAGTGAGGTTGATTTTGAAACTAATACGCTAATGTCTACTCGTAGTGGTGTTTCTCACATTGTGCAGGTTGAAATTGAAGATAAGGAGTTAAATATTCAACAACCGGCACCATTGGAAGTCAAAGATGAGGAGATAACCATGGATGAGGGTGAAATACTTGCTGCCTCATTATTACATCATTATGGTTTAATACCTATAACACCTACATCAACTGAGTAGAACGATAAAGATAACCATATTGGTGCTGAAATTAATTGTGAAACGGTGAGTACTTGTGGGAACTCATATGTGCGAATGAAAATTCCATGTTCTGAAATTTTTTTGCTCAATTTACATAATGTGGAATTGATTACTTATAAGGAAGTTCTTACGAGAATATCTCCTGATGATACTTTGTATTATATCATGTTCGATGATTCTAAAGAGTTATCTAGTGTGATTGATAATGTTGCTGAAATTTCACGTTTAAAATCACTAGTTAGTACCTATGCCTATGCATATAAGTTCAATTTGATTGGAGATTATGGTATAGATGATAAGTTTTATGTTTACCGAATATGCATTACATGTGATAAGCTTGCTAAATTAAAATAGCATATTTTGGATAAATAATCTTTTGTGCCATATCATGATCACAATGAGATGAGTTTCAAAAATAGTGCTTCATGTTTAGAAAAATTTCATAAACCTACTTGTTTATTTTTTGATGTGCAACCATGTACAAGTAATCAAAGTAACGCAGTTGAAACATGGAAGTCACCAAAAGTTTTCTCCCACATATTTGAACAACTTGATTTGATTTTGCCCATTAATAACTTATCTACGTACTTAGAAAAGTCGAGGGCGACTTTTTTCATAGGAGAGAGAATGATGTGAATGTCAATATTGCAATGTATACATCTTATGGTTGCTGTTGTGCTTATTGGTTTATACAAAACAATGAGAATGACACAGTAATTGATTCATATATATATTATGCATATGTGTTATTCTTTTTGTTTATTACACTTTTAAGTAATCATAATATGTTAAATGAAAGGAGTGTAAATGATAAATACATATATCATGCATACACATTGTTTTCTCGGTTTAGTACACTTCTAGGTTATCAAAAGCCGAGGACAGCTTTTCTTGAAGAAAGGGAGGATGATGCAGATACAGATATGTTCCCACTATTAAGCCGCACTAAATAGAAGCAACAAAAAGAATATTGTGTCATTTGACTGGAAACAATTATTAAGCCGCACTAAATATTATCAGGTGAACTCATTCCTAAGTGAATTTAATTTTTATTTATATGAGAATGGTTTACTACCTCACAAGAATATTGTGTGTAATTTTAGGATGCCTCTTGAAACAAGAATTAATATAATGCTATATGCTATACTAAGGAGTGTATGCATGCTACATACGCATGGGGCGGAGGTGTCATGCACACTTTGCCAAGGAGAGAGAAATCACATGGAGGCATTATGCATGCATGCATGTGTTGCATGTGCATCCTTTGTCATACGTCATCAGGAGTTAATGCCCATGCTGCATGCGAGCGGTGCACGGCTGTTACAAGAGAGAACAAGCTGGGCCTGCGTCCAGCTTGTGTTAAGATAAAGGGCCTGTTACAAGAGAGAACACTTGAAGTCATACGCTATAGATAAAGGGCCTGCGTCCCAGTTGGGCCGAAATAAATTAGTCATGTAATATCCATTAGTAAATAACTTGTGTTAATTAAGCCTAAAACGTACGTGTGTTCACGTATGAAACGGGCGGCCGTTGTATATATACTCGTCTCCATCACGCACGGACGGAGAACAGAGACGAGACTAGATATGAGATGAACAATGTTTAGACTAGATAATAGAGAGGTCAAGTTTATGCACATTTTTGATATTTTGGTCGCCAATTCAAAATCAGTGCAAAAATTGTGTTCTTGCAAATTGAGATCGTTCAACCTTTCCGCTGAGAATTAAGAGCACGATAGAGCTTCGCTTGGTGGTCGTGAAGTCCGACGTGTGTGATCTTGCGAATTAAAGAGCGTTCGTTCTTGCATTGGCAACAGAGGATCGCTACGATTCAAAAGAGAGCACGTGAGTATCCAATCCTACGTCGAGAAGATCGGATGACCCGTATCATTTGGGCATTAATAAAATTCACATAAGGCCCCTACCTAATCATCTTTCACATCTTTAGTTTGTCATCAGACTCATCACATTGCTTGAATCATGTCGGCAATTCAATCCAGTCAGTAACTGCACAGGGCAAAACTAAAATACATGTTAACAAATGACACACAAAACTTTTCAAATTTTGTCTTTGGTGAGATGAATATGAGGATGCAGGAACTTTGGTGTAACAAGATGAACTTAGCAGTATTTTGTTGGGGGACAACAGCGTATAACTACCATCCAATCAAAATGAAAACTGTAAGGGTGCAGCCTACACGGATTTAATTAAAAGAGGAGAAAAGAGCCCAGCACACATGAAGACTCCAAAAAAGAATTTCAGCAACTCTCAAGCATCATATGTAATAGTGAAATAAATAATGATTGCTCACAAAGCATTTGTTTTCCACAGAGGAACAACAATTGAACGTGTCCAAGAAAAAAAAACGAGCCTAGACCTAATAACAGAAGCACATCCTAACTCATAAAACATTTGTTATCAGCAAATTATAGAGCACATCTTTTTCTGCACCGGCAAAAAGGAAAGCATCTACGATGCGTAACAACCTCAGCAATTAGTTGTACTGTAGTACTAGAAGGTTGCATGAGCTTTAGCGCTTTACAATCTAGAAACTGCGTCAGCTTTAGTACTTGAAGACATTATTCAGTTTGCTACTGTTCAGGATCCTGCATAGTGCATTATTTACATTTTTTGCATGCGACTGCACCATGGACTCCAGTAGACATTACATTTTATCTTTCATGGTCTTGGCTTGTTCTCATTGTTAAGGGTATTAGAGATAGAATAGGAATCGGCATATTCCTCGGCATATTGCCACCTTCTCCCAGTCGACGCCTCCCGCTGGAGCCCGCCGCTCCTCTTCTCTCTGAGCGAGGGAGGGAGCGCGCTCAGCGCGGACTCCAGGCGCGTGAAGAGCGAATGTGAGGGAGGGGGTGTGAGAGAGAGGGAAGAGATGGATGGGTTAATAGATGGGAGAGAAGGATGGGTTATTATGCTGCTAGTGTCTAATTTCTTTTAGTCAGTCTTCAGTTATTTTTCATGAGTTTTTCGTTGCGTCCATCCAAGTCCGCAGTTTCTAATTTTTAGTTCGTCCAAGCCGTGCAAGTCCACAAATATATTGTCAGTTATAGAAGTGTAGAAATTTTCTTTTGTATGGCAGCAACTGCCACTCTACTCTCTGAGCCGCGTGCAGATCGTAGAAGTCGTTATGATGCCGCTGCTTCTCTAGCCGCTGTCCCGAGCTTCTAAGGCCGCCGCGCGTCTTCTGCACCTTGTGCACTGCCCGCTGCCGTCTTGGGCTTCGATCTGCGCCGCCATGCTTCTATCTATTCCTCTTCGGCTTGATTTGACAGTTTATTCAAAAGTTGCACGCAATGACGACATCATCAAGACTCGAACTTCAGATTTTTCTTGTTTAGTGTTAACCCTTTTTCAAATGCAATGCTATTGTATACGCCTTGCATTTGAGGGGGGTGTCAAGGGTATTAGAGATAGAATAGGAATCGGCATATTCCTCTATAATATCTCTTTGTACTCTCTATATATATTGCCCATTAGGCATCTTCAATATATACACAATATTTATAACACTCATTACATATTTGCAGTAAAACATCAACCCAGTTCAGCAGATGGTTATCTTTTAACTTACTATACCGTATTTAAGCCTTTGAAATTTCTTGGAAAAGAAAAGAGATATTAGAGATGGCATCCATCTATCATGTGAGTTACGGCCGGCAGTAACGCTATCTGTTAGTAATTATTGGTTGAGTTCAGGTTGAGTTAGTAGTCTTGGAGTCCAAGTTGGAGAGGAGTTTTGAGTAAGGCTAGGATCTTAGACTACATCCTTATATAAGGATGGTCATGTAATTGGTCGAAGGCAAGCAAGGAAATTAACAAAAGTATCTCCCACGTTCCTCCTCCTGCTGAATCCCACCTCTCTATCGGTCTGCTCTATTCTTCTCCCTTGTCCTTATCCACTGTCGCCGTTGAGCCTCTGCCTACGGTGTTTAACCCGATGAACTAAGGTTCATCACATCATCCATCTTTAGAACTGTACAGGCATAATCACATGGAAGAAATTGCGAACAACAGCACCTTCAGGTATAGGTGAACACCTAATGAACTTATCATCAAAATATGGGTCCTTGGTACAGGGAAAACACCTAACTGAGGTCACTTCATCATCATAGAGATAGTCCTTTGCATAATCAAAAACAGACATATTCATGCTACCTGGAGACCTTCTCAGCTGCATACTTCTCCACTTTTAGATTCCTGTTCCTTCTTCTAATGTCTTCGTTGTTATCATGGTCAGCTTCATCAACAAGAATAATTTCAGGTTCGTCACCAGCTTCAACATCGTCATCATCATAACCAGCAGACTCTAGTTCACCCTCATCATCCAAGTCCTCCACCTCTTCCTCATCTTCATCATCAATATATTCGTCATCCATATACTGTTGAGCTCGCAGAGTGTGGAACTCTGGTGGTGGAGGGCAGTCTTCAGTAATTGCCTCATCTCGTTTCATCACTAGGTGTCTAATGATTCTTTCATCCTTGTCTAGCAGGGTCTTGAAATCGTTGATGTATTTTGCCTGTATCTCAAAGTTCATTAAGATGTAGTTGGCATGCGTTGCTTTCTTTATTTTGTAAGCAAGTCTACGCAGTCCCCAGTTGTTCACCCGCCATATCCTTCCTTTTTTCTCTCTGACAAAATCTACAATGCAATGAAAAGCATGGTTTTATACCATTCCTTTAGTGGCACAATGCTTAACTATTGGGCTAAAACTAAAATATAAAAAAGGGTATGTTTTGGGGTATGCTGATCAGACATAGGTTTAGCAAATCAGACAGACAGTAGTAAGTTTAGCTGGAAGCGGCTCCAGGAGAGTGTCAAGCTCTTATAGGCATCACCATGACATGCAACTAAATTTGTTTGCCTTGATGTGACTGAGATTTGACTCATTGACAATTTAAGTAAAAGAAAGATCAACTGCACTGACTAATTCAGAGAGCAGTACAAGTGAGTAAGTGATGCGTGAGTGTTGAGAAATGCACCTTGCACTTTTGATACAACATCTTCAACTTCTTCCACAAGATCCTCATGAATTAGGTAAACAACTTCATAGTGCCGCACTGCAGAAGGAAGGGAGAAAGTTCATCATGTTGATCTTAGATCACCACATGTACATAGCTATGTAAATGACGCCAGCATAGACAACCAATTAAAACTATCTAGGTAAAAGAGGAAAGGAAAGAGCTCTTACTTCTTTTTAGATTTAAATCACTCTCTAGTTGAATGTTAAGAAAGTTGTATAGCTTTTCTGCAAAAGTAATTGGGTTAGATAGATCACACATTTACATCAATCACAACAGGAGCTTATCAGTGTAAAAATGAATATCACCTTCTCCGGCATCAGCAAATTCAGGTGAAACTTGACCGTCCTCTTTCACCATTTTCTGCAAAACAACCAACATAACAAAAGCAAATCAACTACAAATCTCATTCTTCTTTGTCAAGGAACAACATAAATATCGTCAGTTGTACTTTATCTAAGGAAGCAAACGGGAAGAGTGCTTTTCATCATTAGAATCCGGTAAAAGATGAGGGGTAAAATGCCCTCGGGAGGTGAAACAGAAGGCAGGTGACACTATGAGCATTTGGCAGGCAGAATCCAGTTCTGCCTCCAATCCCCATCATTACCAGCATTTGAGCCAAAATAGAAATGTTGCAGCTTGTATCACTCTTCACTAAAATTGCCGATAACACCAAATTCATTAGTCGTGTAACTAAATGACGACGTACAAAGTGTCCACCTCCTAGGCCGAACAGCTCGTCGATTATCGAATTTGATCAGCAACAACAGATATCAGCCAGCCCATGAAACACCATCTCGCGACTACCATTGTGATTCTACCCATGCTCGCTACTTATTCAACAAAAAACATTACGATACAGCGGCACACAAACTCCAATACATAAACATGGAAGTCTAAAACACTCCAAGAGCACACGATGATATCAGATTCGGATACACAAAACTTCCATATTGCCACCAATAATCTGCCTGCTTCAACAAGGTATCTACAAGCAGAGAGCGACTATGCCATATTCCTCATAGCTCAGGGGTTCATAATTCACAAGCTAGGGCAAAAATTCGACCTCCAACTCACAACACTCTTCAGAATTAGCCTAACTGGCATCATCCCCGACATGCAAGCTTCTACTGTCCGCGGCACAATAAGGTCGCGCGCACCTTTTTGAGCAGGACGGCCTCGGGGAACGGCCCGGTGGCCTCGCCGGCCTTGGGCGCGAAGCTGTGCGTGTCCACCCTCTCCTCCCCCTCCCCCTCCCCGTCCTTCCCCCGCCTCTTCTTGGCCCCCGCGGCCACGAGCCGCCTCCCCACGCGGCCGCCAAAGGCGGGGCGCACCGTGCTAACCAGCTGCGGCGGCGACGGCAAGAGGAGGAAGAGAGGCCGCGACGTCGCGGCGGTGGCCTCCATGGCAGTGGAGTGGAGGAGAGCGAGGAGCAGCAGCAGGTGGGGGGAGGTTCTTGTGGGGGACGCAGAGCGAAATGCGATGTGACCAGGGATAAGGTAGCTGATGGGCCGGGCTCCTATGGGCCGATACTTTGGGCTAACATGGGCCATCACTTACATGGGCTGGGCTTTTGTTGTCTCAGATAGGTCCATTGGTGAAAGGATCATGTGTTAAGATTAGCTGAAACCCGCTCGTGCTCTTCTTCCTGCCGCCGCCGCCGCGCGCCTCCGTTTAGGGTTTTGCTTCGTCGTGGTCGTAGCCATGGACGCGACGCCGCCCCCGACGCAGGTGGAGCAAGGAGGCGGCCGATACGGCGTGCTCCTCTACTACAAGTACGTGGAGGTCCCCGACGCCGCTGCGCTCGCCGCCTTCTACGAGGCCCACTGCCGCGCCCTCGCCCTCGTCGGCCGCGTCCGCGTCGGCCCCGACGGCGTCAACGCCACGGTGAGCATCCCGATCCCTCCCTCCCTCTCTCTCTCTCCCGCAAAGGTCACCGCCGTTTGTGGATTTTACTGTGTTAGTTGCTGTGGGTTCTTGAATCCGTGGTGACTTTTGTCCACCCTGTTGCGTTTCGTGCTGTTAGCTCGGAGGGAGGATGGCGGCGCTGGAGAAGCACATCGCGGAGATGAGCTCGAACAGCCTGTTCGACGGCACCGACTTCAAGCTGGCCTCCTGCGAGCATCCCGTCGACGAGAGGGTCGCCAGGGAGTGCGGCTTCACCTCGCTCTCCGTTCGGCTCGTCAAGGTTAGCTTCTTTTCACCAAAATATTTCAACTTCACCAGTTAGGAACTCATAGTTTGTTTGTCAAACATGTTTGAGCGTAGTGGCTTGTCGTCGTGCACTACTTATTCTTGTGATTGGCAGGAGCTGGTTACGCTGTGTTCCAACCCGTCGTTGACCACGCCGGAGATCTCATGTGCAGGGAGGCATTTGTCGGCTGCTGAGTTCCACTCGGTGCTTCAAAATGTGGGTGAGTTGATTCTCGGAACTAACATTCACCTACGTTTGCTTGCGCTGTTGAACTCTCTAAATAAAAATGAGTGCTAAGTTGGGTTGTTCTTTTAATGGAAGCTACTTCGGATTCTGAGGCACCTGTGGAGAAGAATGAAGTGGTTGTCTTGGATGCGAGGAATGTGTACGAGACACGGATCGGCAAGTTCCATGTACCAAATATGGAGACGTTAGATCCGGAGATCAGGCAATACAGCGACTTGCCGTTGTGGATAGATGAGCATACTGATAAGCTCCGTGGGAAGTCAATTCTGATGTACGTATGGCTGGATCTAATAATTAACCATTGCCATTAGACTGATGCATTTGGGAAGCGACTACTCTAACTACTTTGTCGGTATTTACAGGTACTGCACGGGAGGTATACGCTGTGAGATGGCATCAGCTTATATACGCTCCAAAGGTGAAGGCTTTGATAATGTTTTTCAGGTAACCTGCCACCCTTTGATCAATAGTTTAATACTAAGAAATCTGGAGTGTTGATTATGTTTTAGTAATCTGCATTGTTTATGACCATTTCATATTTTGTTTGTGTTAGTTATATGGTGGAATCCAGAGATATCTGGAGCAATTCCCAGATGGTGGCTATTTTGAAGGAAAGAATTTTGTATTTGACCATAGGTTGGTAGTCAGTTAGTCACCTAATACAGTCTGGTCTAATTGCTTCCTTCAGAGGTTCCTCAGTTTCCCTAGTGCTGACTTGTTTCAATATGGTTAAAACAGGATTTCAGTGGGAAGCCTAAAAGAGAACATACTTGGAACTTGTTTGCTATGTGGTTCTTCTTTTGATGACTATTCATCCCGGTGTCGTTGCAACCATTGTAGAATGCTGGTCTTAGTGTGCTCCGCGTGTCAGGTTGATAAGATGCTTTATTTCATATATCCTTTACTACCATTTGAACATATTATTGCATGCATGCGGCAATTACTCATCGCACTTTCTTCTCCAGGATTCTACTAAGGAGTATGTATGCGAGTTATGTCAAAAGAATGGAAAACAGTGCCGCCAAATATCACCAAGGCAAGACTGCCAAACAGAATTAGAGCTATCTGAATCTTCTCACTTCGAAAATACATCCATAAGCAATCAAATTGCAAATTCTAAAAATGACAGGACTAATGGTAAGGTCTGTATCAGTTTACTTTGCACTCTGATGACTATAGGCTATTTTGATCTCATCAAGTATGCCTGTGTTATAAGCATATACTACTGACAGATATGTGCATATAAAGCCTAGATTCAGTACTATGAGATCTAATTAACTTCATAACGATATGTCCATTTACTTTGAAGTACTACTAACTTAATTTCGTGTTGTGTGAGCCTATTTGCATTTCGAAACAACCAACTCACTTGTGTTCTTCCATTTTATTTTGGTCTGAATTAATAAGCATGTAATCTGTAAGAATCACCTATATCTACTTGCATATATTGAGGCTGACCTTCCTCTAATTTGGGGAAATGCTGTACAGGTGGTGAGCAGCTGAAGAAGTTAAAGATCCTCTGCTTGCATGGTTTCCGTCAGAATGCATCAAATTTTAAGGGAAGAACATCAGCACTTGGCAAGAAGCTGAAGCACATCGCTGAGCTTGTCTTCATAGATGCTCCTCACGAGCTTTCATTTCTGTACCACCCAAATCCAGATCGCTGCTCTGACAAACCTTCACCACCGCCTGGCACAGCAAAAACAAAATTCGCATGGCTAGTTGCTCCAAACTCGAGTTGCCACACCGAACAAGATTGGAAGATTGCAGATGCAGCGTTCGACCCTCTTCAATATCAGCAACAAACAGATGGATTCGAGGAATCGTACACATACCTTGAAAACGCAATATCTCAGATGGGGAACTTTGACGGCATTCTTGGTTTCTCCCAGGGCGCAGCAATGGCATCCTTATTCTGCCGACAGCAGCAAAAGTCTTCTGGCTCTCCGAAATTCAGGTTTGGGATATTCTGCTCTGGATATCCGGCGCCTGTCGGTGATTTCGACAGCGAGCCAATCAGGCTCCCCTCTCTTCATTGCTTTGGCAATGGTGAAGGCCATGACAGGCAGATAACAAACAGGGCAAGCGTTGAACTGGCCGGTCAATTTGAGCAGGATTGTTGTTCCATTGTTGAGCATGATATGGGGCATATAATTCCTACTCGGCCACACTACATTCAACAAATGAAGGATTTTCTGTCCAACTTCTTATGAAATATCTGGAAATCTAAGGCGATGTGCTTTGTTGTATGTTATGACCTGCTTCGATGTATCTCTTCTCTTCGTGTACAAGATGCGCTATGTACTATGTTCACCGCATTCTTTGGTTTTGTGTTTGGGTGGATTGTGTTTTGCATTAAAATGTGTTGTATCCCGATTCGAGCCAGGTAAGGCCCGAAAACATGCAAATCTTCCCGGGCTCGTACTGCCCCCCAACTCCCCCTTGCCGTTGGCCCAACCCAAAATGCTGAACCCCTGTCATGCTTCTTGCTCGCACATCGCTCCTCTCCTCTTGCACCGAGAAGTATTATATCCACCGAAATAAAGTACGAACAAAGCACCAACCTATGATGTGTATCCGCTCAGAAGGAAGCTCTTCACCCATAAAACAGTCGTGGGTCTCATATCACAACTCCTTGTCGCTGAAATAAATTGGTTTATAGTTGAAATTATATTATAACTAGCTGAAATTATACTATAGTTAATGGTAGCTTATTTAACGTAACAAAATTTTTTAAAAAAAATAAAAAATAGAAAAAATATGTTAGCCCATCACGAACATTGTAAACGAATACAGAATAAAAAGAACTGACAAAAAGCTCAAAAAACCAAACAGGAAGAAAAGGACAAAATTTAGAAATAGTGAAAAATAAGTTAGAAACCAGAAGTTTAAGCCAAAATAAGTGGAGCCCTCATGACTCATGTTGAGTATGTGCATAGCATGTACCAAATTAGTACATCTAGTATTACTGTCTCGTACCACCCAAGGTGCCACCGCCTCAATTGGCGCACTACCAAGTGCACCGTTGATGGCCACTCCTCAACTCGCAGAGGTGACCCCCTCTAAGGCTTTTTTAGAAAAAGCTCAAAACCCCTAAAAAGGTAGAAAAAGACGAAATCTAATAATAGTGAAAAAATAAGTTAAAACCCAGAAGTTCAGGCCGAAATAAGTGGAGCCCTCATGTCTCATGTTGAGTATATGCATAGCATGTACCAAATTAGTACATCTAGCATTACTGTCTCACACCATCGAAGGTGCCACTGCCTCTACTGCCACACTACCAAGCGCTCCTCCACGCCATCCACTTCCAACTCCTCCACTATTACCTCTCTTCCCGCACCGTTGACAGCCACTCCTCCACTAGCTCACCCCCTCTATGGCTTTAGACCTTTTCCTTTCTACACCGTCACCAAAGACTCCACGACACATCTCTTTCTTTGATCTCGGCTTATTCGAGTCGAGCTCGGCTTTTGCGCAGCCCTACTGCCAACCAGGCCTAATGAGCCGACTTTCTTGCTTTACGATTGGTGACGATATACCTCCATCTTTTCTGTCCCCGTTGGACGGCCAGGACCACTGCAAGTCCGAGGCTAGGGTTCTCGCGGAAAAGAAGTCAGAGTGAGAAGAGCACGAGAAGCGCAATAAGGAGAGGGGTTTGGGCGGCGGCTGCCGTGACCATGGCGACGGCGGCGCGATTCTTGCGGAGGACGCTGCGAGCAAGCGAGGTACTCGGATCGAAGCTACCTGCTCTTGATCACTGCTGATGAGATGCTGTTTCCCCTTTTTTCGTGTGTGTGTGTTTCTCTCTGATTTTTTGGGGACGGGGGGGGGGGGGGGGGGATTTTGTGGGTGCTTCTTCCCCTGTATCTTGATCCTTTTCTCCTTGGTAGCTTCCCTAAAGATTGGATCTTTCTGACGCGGTTTTACGAGAAAGTTACATGAGTTATTGATGTGCCAAGCGTTGTATAGGTTTACTGTGTTCTTGACCTTGTTGCGTTATTGTAAGCGTTTAGCCATTCATTCGATGTGTTGGGTTGAGGAGAAGCGGCATAAAGATCTCAGTTCGGTTTGTTTCATCCTCGATAAACTTTTCCGTGGATTGGATTGGGAATAGCTTAAAGTTAGCATGACATCTCGAAGGTAGTAGTTTAAGTATAATTAAGTACTTCAAGTATAACTAGTACCCTTTATTTCAAGGGAGGAAGCTTTTTTCTCAATTTCTTGCCGCCCTTAGAATTCTCGGTGATTAGCTACATGCGCGAATGGCTGGGTTGGTATTACCTTAAGAGGTGAGATAGAGAGATGTGGTTAGTTTTGTCCTCCTCTGTAGCCCTGTTTGCATCTCATTGTCAGCTTAATCAGAGTGCAATTGCAAGTATCCAAAGGTTAGATTTTGTGCGTGATTATGGGTGGCCAAGCTCCAATTGCTGTTAAGGATAGGTTTGCTTTCTGATGGGAAGTGACAAAGTCTTCTCACAATGCATTTGTCTTTTTAACCTTAATCCCTGTGTTTAGTATCAGCAAGGAGTTGGCATGAACATATTGCAAATGTCTCTAGAAGTTGGTGTTCTCTTGATGTTGTGTACTGTTGTAGGGATGGCACCCACCTAAGCCTAGCAGGCCTGTTAGAAGGTTGTAAGGCCCAAAATGAGACATGTATAATGACATAAATACCACTGAGAGGATACTCAAATGTAAGGGTACTGTTGTAAAAACACTTCCATGTGGATATATATATACGATACAGGCCATGGGGGAAACCCTAAGCATTGCTCACCTAACTCTCCACTACCATACTCTCTCTCTTTGTTTGGTATGTAACCACAACAGTTGGTGTTGTCCGTGAGGACGACAAGAGCAAACCTCAAGATCCGAAGAAGCATGGCACCGAAAAAAGCTTCATCGTCTCCGGCGAGAAAGAAGAAGGCGGGTGTGACGGAGTCCCGCGTCAACACCAGGGCTTCGACGTCGGCAATCCCAGGCGTGGACGGCGACGCAGGCGCGACGGCCGCAAACATCGGCGTTCACGACACGACGGTCGACCCCGCCACTGCCGCCACGACGGTCGACACCGCCCCGCGCATGGCGAGTGATCCCACCGTGGGTACCACAACCCTCGGAGAAGCTCCGGGAATACTTCAAGCGCTTCGCGAAGGTCCGCTGCCAAGTCAAGGATGTCAACGAAACAACCATCATCAACGCAGCGGTACAGGGTTTCTCTGGAGATGCAGGTGGGAGCTATTTCTTCAAGCATAGTTAAGGACTCTGATTTCCAAATGCTGTAATATGTTGCCTTTTATCTAAGTCGCTTCTTTTTCTATATCTGGGTGATGCAACTCACTTTGTGCATACTTGTTGCCTAGGATACAATGATAATGCTCATCTTATTATAAGAAATCGAATTATTATAAGAGTTTTTTTACATGACCACTAGGGCAACATAACAAGCACCTCTACCATTATCATTTGCCATATAAATAAGATATTACTATCACTTAGCCAGATAAAGCATTTCCACTTAGCTGTGGATTTCTTCAAAGCAGATAAAGCATTTCCACTTAGCCAGATGCATAAGGTCAGCTCTCAGGGTTTCATTCAGCATCTTTTTGTTTCATCACTTTTGAGCACTAGCTGTTACATCCTAATTGTTACCTTCCTACTACCACTAGTGATGCTACTTTGTTATCTGTTGATTACTGAATGCTTCTCAATTGATACCACTACTATTAAAATGCAGGTCCTTCCTGAAATGATCGAGCAATCAAAAATGGTGTATCATAATGTTGAGACATCTTCATCTTGTTATAGGAACTTGGATGCCTTCCATAGAGCATCACGCAACAACAAAGTGAAAGATCTTACATATTACACTGATGAAATGCGGTGGATCAAGTCAAAATCGGAAATTAGGTTGATGAGGGAATCAGCATCTATTGTTTTTCAGGTATTTGGTTGAACTTTTGTTTTAGCCATCACACATCCTTAGGAGACATTGGGTCTTACTTTCTCAGTTCAACCTTAGATAGAAAATTTGCTGAATTGTGTTTGATATTCCTGTAGAGAACCATCGGTTTAACTGGTAGGTCATATATCGAAAATAGGAACTAGGGCACTGCTGTTTATAGGTGGGTTATGGGGGTCGATGCTTGGCGCCGTCGTGAACCGCTCGGAGCCGCCAAAGTCGCCGTCCCCGGTCGCGGACCGCCTTCGCCACCCGGATCCATGCAAGTCGCCGCCGCCGCTCGGGTCACCTCTGCCTGCGCGTCAGCACTGCCAGACTTGGCCGTTGCCAGATCCGCCGCCACCTGGGCCGCCGTCGCTCGAGCTGCCGTTTGATCTGGCCGGATCGGCGCCTCCAAGTGCCGATCCGTCGTCGCCGCTGGGCTGCTGCTCTGTCGTTCGCTGCTTTTCGTCGTCGACCGCCAAGCTGCTCCGCTTCTGCAGGCCACCGCTTTTCGTCGACGCCGCCCGGCCGCTGCTCCGCTTCCGCAGGCCACTGCTTTTCGTCGACGCCGCCCGGCCGCTGCTCTGCTTCCGCAGGCCGCCGCTCTGTTGGCTGCCGGCCGCCCGCTCTGCTGGTCATCCTTGGTGTTACCCCGACCGCCCGCCCCGTCAGCCGCCGCTCCACTGGTCGCCCTTGGCGTCGCCCAAGGAGTCGGTGTGTGGTAGTCTCCGCCTGAAGTTGGTATCGGCCGATGTAACATCCCAAAATTTGGATATTCAAAAATATATAATTTTTAAAATATTTCTTGCGTCTTGCTGGTGTTCAAATTTTTTTAACATTTATTTGAAACATCTTGAGTTGCGTGTCATACAAAGTAATATACCAGGAAATAATAGCCAAGCAAAAACAAAAGGGATATTAAAAGAGATGGAAAACTCAGGGATATACACACAAAATTAAAACTTAAATATTAAATAATGGGAATAAAAAAATTTTGAAATCAAATTTACTGCGGTAAAAGAGAAGAAATGGCTAAAGAAGTTTTAAACACTCACATCCAAATAGCTGAAAATTTAAATTTTAAATTTCAAAAGTTGTGCAAAAATTTAAATCGATAATCTTAATTGAGAAATAGAAATGTAAATTAAAAATCCAAATTTTAAAGTAATGTGTAAGCCCTCTTTTCCCTTTTCTTCCATTCTCCTCTTTTCTCTCTCTTCCATGTGGGCCATCCTTTTTCCTTTCTCTTCCCCCTCTCTTCCCTCCTTTTCACCACTGGCCGCTGGGCCCGACCACCACCCCCCTACGCGCGGCGCGCCTGCCCTCTTTCCTCTTCTTTTTCTTTTTCCCTGCCTCCCTTCCTCTCTTCTGTCCCGTGCGCCGGACCCCCCTTCTCCTCCTCTCTACTTCGGTCAAAGCCGCGCGACACGGCGCGTGAGCCAAGCTGAACAGCGGCATGGAGTATCCCCCGAATCCCGCTGCCCTGCCATCGCCGCCTGACACCGCCGCCTACCGTCGCCCGGTCACTGTGCCCACGCGCCGCACGTCGCCTCGCCCAAGCCGCGCCAACCTGCTCCCACCGCCTATAAAAAAACCTTGGCCGAGACCCCAATCGCACCGCCCTCCTCTACCCATTCTCCCCTCTAGCGGAATTGGCCTCCCGGCGCCCCTAGCTCGTCGGCGAGCGGCATCTCCTCCAACAACGCCCGGTGGGAATTCCGCCAAATGGCACCACTGTGATCCAATTCTTACGCACAGAAGCTTCACCGTAGCCTCACAAATGCATCCCCACCGTCGGCCGCCCCTTCCACCGCTTGTACCTCGCCGGCGACGTGAGCCCCCTTGCGCCACCACCGGCCAACACCGCCGGCCAGCCTCTGCCCTCCTCTGGCCCCGTAGACCACCTAGGTATGTTCCTCGGGGTCCACCCCTGCTCACACAATCCTTATTCTACTCCCTCCTCCCTCCGGCTGTCGGCGCCTCACTTCCATCCCGCCGCCGGTCGCCCCACACCGTCACCTTCCTACCTCGTCGCCGCCCTGACCAGCGTGCCACCTCCCCGGGCTCCCTTTCCTCCCCCCACAATCCATTTTTCAGGTCGCTGGCGCCTCCCCGACCAATCCCCTCCGGCGACATCGCCGTCTACCTCGCGCCGCCCCTGCTCTGTTTTCTGCCGGCCGGCTGCTCTGCTTTCGTCCCCCAACCAACCACTCGCTTCTTCAAGTTTTATTCCCCCCAGTACATCGCGAAACACCAAGGGCCCAGATGGCTAGCCGAGTGAGTAGAAAAAGCACAGGTCTTGAGTTCGATTACAGCCAGCCGCACCGTTTCCACCCCATTTTTAATCCGATTTTTGTGACCTATTTTAATTAGTAAAAATTAAGGAAAATTGTAGAATAATTTAGAGAAGCTAATAAATTTAATAAGGATTTAAATGAGCTTGTTAAATATTTAATCAAGGATTAATCATTATGCGCTAATAACTAATGTGCCTTTGATCTTTATTTTAAAAAGCTTAATTATTTATCAAGGCCTAATAAGAAATTTAGAAAGGAGGTAAAAGAGACTGTGAGAGGTTTAGGTTTGGACTAGATATTGTAATGAATAATTAGTGTACCTTTAGTATTTATTTTATGTTAAATCTAATTATAAATTAAAGTCATTTTCGGTTAAATGACCAAACTAATTAAAAGATCACCCTAATTATAGTTAAAATATGCCCAACATTTAACATGACGCCATTAAATAAATCTTAGTAATAGATTTAATTAAGTAGCAATATTAAAATATGATCCGGCACAACAAGCTTTGCTCCGATAACTGAATTTAAATTAAGTTTAGATTTAAACTAAGCCTAATAATAAATAAAGTATAGACAAAATACCAATGGTACTATTAATTAAATTTTAACGTAGATTTGGTAATAATGATGGACATAACCAAAGATAGCAAGTTAGAACTCGAACAAATGGATCCTAATTCAAAATAAGTTATGTCTAATGACAACTAAGTGTACATAAAATATCACACCATAAAATGCTAAGAACCCGGGCTCCAGTATTAATTTGGTAAGCTAAAATTTGTATACCCAGCATATGGTATATGCCCTGAACAATAACACTCAACAAAATAATGCTCAGTAAACTCGCACACCAATTCATAGATCTAACCTAACTCTTGAACTTCCTTAATAAATAGAAAAATAGTAGAAAAAGTTCGTAATAAAAAGATCGAGTCGTTGTATTCTATTACCGACCCTGCCTCAAATCACCCGAATCCCCCATTAACTCATAATACAACTAAATTGAGCTTATTCGGATTTATTTGGATCTTTTGAGTTATTTGCTTTTATTTGGATTCAGTCGTTTGCCGCGTAATTGGAAACTGGAGTCCTAAAGATGCCACAGATCAAGCGTGGTCAGCACAAAATGAAGATAAAGAATCGAAGCTCAAGAGAAAGCATCGTGTGAGCTCAAGTCCGCGGTAAACCGCGCTAGGCGAGTCAATACTTTGATCATGTTGAACCTACATTTTCTGCAAATTATTTTTGTTTAAATTATCAAATCGCATGCTGTTATTTTATATGCAAATACATGATTAATTCAAGATTCTAGTTATATGCCCATTATTTAACTTGATTAATATTACATCTCCTTTGGAACATCTGAATGTGTGAACCTTGTCGCCCTAGCAAAATTATAATGGTAACTTTTGAAAAGAAGATCCTAATTATACGCCATGCTTAGTACTACATAGATACTCGGGGGCGCTGAAATGCCCCAAACCTCATTTTCATTTTTAATCATGAGAAACCGGTTTGGACAGTCATGGTGGGAATGACTGGTATATTTTGACATGATTATTTTATGCTTCCAAAAAATCCCAACTTGCTTAAATATCTGAGCGGATGGTTTGGGGGCTGGTATGTAGTGAAGTGGGAGCACAAATTATGGAGTGTGGTAGAACCGCTC
This sequence comes from Dendrocalamus latiflorus, assembly GCA_017311315.1. Classification (NCBI taxonomy): domain Eukaryota; kingdom Viridiplantae; phylum Streptophyta; class Magnoliopsida; order Poales; family Poaceae; genus Dendrocalamus; species Dendrocalamus latiflorus. Next base: position 19,740,656 of record CM029649.1, on the reverse strand, counting down.
AGGTAATCCTAAGGACCGAATCTTGTTATGTTAACCCATGTAAAATAGTACAACCACAAGTTTGTAAAATACAACTTGGCTAAGTAGTTTTATCGAAACTCCCGGAAACATCTCACCGGTCGTGGATAGGTGTGGATAATGCAAAGGCAATGGGAGGTCTAAAGGGACATCGAGTGGAGGGTGAAGTTTCCCAATCGTGCTAGCGTTGAGGGGAGTGGAGCCCGAATAGCGCTAGCAGCCGTGGGGAATATCTCGTGCAACGTATGGGACCCATCGCAAGTGGGAACGGCCCATAGGGTGAGATGGCGAAAGGAGCTAGACATTTTGAACAGTCACTGTGATGGTCTGCTCAACCACATGACTAAGGAATCGTGTGGGGCAACGAGTCGATTGTCTCTTATGGTGAAAGTGCACAAACTCTGTAGAGTCAAAACTATTCGAATAGCCGTGCCCATGGTTAAGGGCGGACATGGGAACTTAACCAGATATAGTTCTATTTCAAAAACTTTGTGGGTGGTAATGGAAAAAGTGGAGGGCAATGGAAAGTCCTGGTTTGAATTGTCCTGGGTGTCGTCCCAGTGGTAAGTTAGAGGCTATAACGCTGAAAGATGCTATATGGTGCAGATGCCATGTAACGGTGGATGGAATCTGGATCGTTATTAATATTGCATTCTTCTACACATTATGTTTTTGTTCAAAACTGCTAGGTCTCAGGAAATTTTTATGTAATATATTTCAAATAATGACATTTCCGTTCTTACAAAATAAAATATAGGGAGGAATAAATAGAGTCATGAGTAAAGGAGATGGATGTTTGTGGTAAAAATATAAAGATATTGGTGGACTCATGTCGATCATAAAAAAGAAATGATAGTATGGATTCTGGGAGAAATAAATTGGTGGAATCTAAATGAGTATATAGGTTAGATAGATGATTTAAATGATTTTTGGAGAATTAGAGAGTGTGAAAGTAATTGCTGGATTACATCACGGATAAATAATATAAAGTCCTGGGGATATGTTGGCAATGTTGGGATTAATAAAACTGATTGGTTATTAGATGAGTCAATTGAATTTTTTGGAATTTGGAGATATGACACTCGTTGTTTGGAGTTTTAGACAGCACCCAATATCAAAAATGTGAATTCGGTGGATCAATTACATAATGTCACTCGCTGTTCAGAGTTTTAGACAGCACTCAATATAGAAAGTGTATGATCGGTGGATTAATTAAATGATGTCAGTCGCTGTTTGGAGTTTTAGACAGCAATCAATATAGAAAGCATATGATCGGTGGATTAATTAAACGATGTCACTCGCTGCTTGGAGTTTTAGACAGTAATCAATATAGAAAGTATATGATCGGTGGAATAATTAAATGATGTCACTCGCTGTTTGGAGTCTTAGACAGCAATCAATTTGGAAAGAGTATATTCGGTGAATTAAGTAATGATGACACTCGCTGTTTGGAGTCTTAGACAGCAATCAGTAAGGAAAGTGTGTCTTTGGTGGATTAAGTCAATTATGACAATCGCCGTGTGGAGTTTAGGTAGAAATAATAACACTATGATTTAATAATACTAAGGCTACCAAAAGCAATTTATGGCAAATAAAATAACCCGAGCCTCTGCTTGATAAGCCATGCATACTATTTATTTGTATTCTGTGTATTGACTCGCGGAGTACGGTGGTTTGTGCTCACACTCGCTTTCACAACAAATCCAGAATCAGGAATCAGATCACTACGCCTCAGCTACACGATTGGTCATGATAGCAAAGAAGATGAAAATGTCAAGGGCTAGGTCGCGAAGCTCTAGTTGGCTGCCTGTGTGCATGTCCTGAAGGTCCCTCTTGCGTGCTTCGTTCTTCCGCTGCTGCAATTTAATGATTTCGGCCTAATCGGTTCATGCGTAAGTCTACTATTATATTTACGTTTCCGTATGATATGTACTTCGATATTCAAAACTGTAATCTGTGAGCACTATCTACTGATTCAGAGAATAGTGCAGTGGAATCACAGAGGAATCCGGATTGTAAAATCTGGGTCCTTACAGCCGAACCAGCCGGCTGTGGCCTTATAAAAAACAAAACAAAAAATCCAAAAAAATAAAAAAAATTAAAACAAAATAAAAACTTGTTTTGCAGGCATCGTTTCGCCGAAAGCACTACACTTCGTCAACGTGGCGCTGCAACCAGGGCCGTCGCCTAGCAGCTCGAGGACGAGCTGCATGTCCGAGAGGGGTGTAATGTCATAGGTGTGGGCCTTGGGCCCAGCCGGTTTATTATTAGAAATTAGAGATTAGATTCTATTTGAGTTAGAGATTGGTTTCTTTTTTTAGAGATATAATTAGATATATGATATTACTTTCTATATTTGTTAGAGATATAATTGAGATTAGATTACATCTGTTAAGGGGAGTTATATATATAAGAGGGCTACCGCATGCTATTGTAAGAAATCAGAGAAATACCAAAGTCTTCCTCGTCTAAATATCTCTCTCTCTTTCTACGCCGACGCCATCCGGCCATCTTCTTGATGGTGTTTACCCCGGTTCATGACAACCTGTGTACTACAGAAAAAGTTGATTTTGTTTGGACTTTCCAAGACTTGAGTTCAGATTTTTAATCCCCACAACACATTGACCCCAGGAAGAACTGTACAGCCTAATATTGGAAACAAATAAGGAATGCATAAAGCTTTGTAAACCAGGCGCAAGCATTAATGAGATACATAATCATTCGGTATATCTTCATTACCTATTCTAATTTAATTTTTGTTGTAAATACTCATTTGAAATTGCATGAAAATTTCAAAAGATCCATGTTTCAAATCTTGTACGTGCAGGTCAAGATGCTGATAAAGGGATTCCAAGAACTTGGAATTTTGGAGAAGGGAAAATCTATCCAATATAATTATTTGAATCCAACTGCTATAGGTTCATTATCTATCTGTCTCTTCAGTGGATTTGGCCGGTCCCAATACTGAACGAGAACGCGCCAGACAGGTACCGCGGCATGGGAATTAGGATCGAGGATGAGGTCCTCATCACCGAGTCTGGTACTGGTCACGAGCTACCACGCTAATCACTCATCCAGTACAGCTTGGAATACATTGGGATGGTAAATGTTGCCGTCAGGAATTGAAGATCACCCACCCTGTCCTTGGTTGCAGGTCTTGACAGCGTCGGTGCCGCAGGAGGTACCCCGCATAACCACCCTGATGAGCATGGGCAGTAACTCCATGATGGAAAGAAACCCATGAGCTGAGAGCTGCCAGCAGTTGAGAGGCTCAGAAATCCTGGCATCCCCATCCCATTTGCATTCATTCTTGTCAAAGATGTGAGGTGAACTGGCCTAGGCCTCCTGGGGCAGGGTTTTAGGAGCCGGAACTGTGCTAAGAACAGAAACCAGGGCAGTTCAGGTTTTTCACTGGTTTTCGGTCGATTTTTGCACAAAAAAACTTGCCGGTTTTTGGGTTTTCTTTTTCAAGAATTGAAGTTTGGAACATACCTTAGAAGCAATAGTATAGCTATTTGTATGCCTTAGGGTGATCCGTACGTTGTGCTGCATGATATAACCATCAGGGAAATTTGTTTTGCCCATTACTTCGTCATTACAAAAGCCGCAAAAATACGGGAACAGCCGATTTTGATTTCTTCCGATTTCTGTCCTGTTCCAAACGGAGCCTTAAAAAAGAGTTAGAAGCCGAGGAAGTTAAGAATGAAAGAAAAAAGCAATGGTGTACCTCACTGCCGCCATCAGCGCCATCCCTGTACAATTATGCTTCAACTTGTCCACAGTTAGCCGTCGTCATCGGCGGGCAAAACTAAAATTTGCACCTTCTTGTGTACACTTTACATGTATAATTCTATAGTCTAGTACAATAGTTTTATAACATCATAATTCTAACATATAAATTCAAATTTTGCCAAAAGTACGATACAAATCGTCATATCCCTAAATCTCCAAATTAGTAAATTAAAATCAAGAACCTGTTGTGATCTGTGGTGACTGTATGCTAGTGTGTGCCCGTCGCACCATTAGCTGCTTCCGCACAGACACCACGCTCGCCATTGCCTGCTCTCGCGTGCCGCCTCAGGCTCTGCTCCCCTCTTGCGGGTGGCGTCGTGGCCACGTTGTTCCCCGTGCTGTGTTGCTCCTCTCTACGCCGTGTCGGCGTCGCGCTCGATCACTCACTGTTGCCTGCATGCTCCTGTAGGTGAGGTAGAGAGGAGACAAAAGAATTAGGGTCTGGGAATTGGGAAGGAATTGGAAATGAAGGTGGTTGTGGGTTGGTTTGGTGCATGTAGGCTGGTGTGGGGCCACACGTGTGCTGTCCGTTATGAGCTAGGCCAAGAATGCAGCACTGATTCTGTAAATTTTTTTGATTTTTGGGTGAGCTCTACCCTCAGTAATCAGGTGTGGTTATCCGAAAGAAACCTGGAGGCCACGCTGTGATCGTGTGGAACTGTTCACATAAATAGTATATAGCTTATAATTATGTTGAAATATGTGGAAAATGACATTTTTTTTAGAAAATGGAAGAAAGACTTCCCGCCTCTGCGTTTCCGCACACAGCGTTTACATTATTACAAAGTTCCAGCACCATTGCTGATGAAAAAGGGAAACAAGGAATGCAAAAATTATGCATGACAAAGTCTATTATTAAATTTCCATCCATGGGCAGCAAACAGCTCCAACGCAGTGGTCTCTAGTTTACTGCTTACTAGCTGGAAAGACTCCTTTGTTTCATCATCACGCTGCAGCAATGCCCAAAACCGCAGCCAGTATGTTCCCCTGAAAAAAGCCTGCACGAAAGACGTATATTTACAATTTGCAAAGATTAGATCATTACGACATCGCCAAATTGCCCAACATAGAGCGGTTGCCCCAACCAAAATTAGCTTCTTTTCTTTTAAATCAAAATTTGATAGCCAACTCCCTAACATGTGGGATACAGATCTGGGTGGTGTTAACCCAATAGCTATATATACAGTCCTCCAGATCGTCTTGGCATGATGACAATCAAAGAAAAGATGCTTAATAGTTTCGTTACAATTACAAAAACAGCACCTTTGACTGCCTTTCCAATTCCTCTTAATTAGATTATCCTTTGTTAAAATTACCCCCCTCTGGAGATACCAAAAGAAAATCTTAATTTTTAGAGGAATTTTTAACTTCCAAATCACCTTGTGAGAAAAGGGCGTATTCTGATTTATCATGTGAAGGTACATAGAATTGACCGTAAATTGACCATTGTTATGTAAACTCCACATAAACAAATCTCTCTCATCAGTTAAATGGATATAAGTGATCTTGGATACTAAATCTTCCCATGCATCAAGTTTATCCCCCACCAGAGTTCTCCGAAAAGAAATATTTAGTGGTATGGACCTCATAATGTTAGCCACTGTATCATGCAGGCGAGTTGTAATATTATAGAGGGTGGGATAAAGGTCTTTGAATGGGCGATTGCCTACCCATGTATCTTCCCAAAATCTTGTTTGTGATCCATCATTAATTTTGAAGGAACCACAAGCCAAAACCTGATCTTTTATTTTCATCAGACCCTTCCAGAAATGAGAATCATTGGGTTTGACGTGGACTTGTGGAAGAGAATGTGAGCTTAGATACTTGTTTCTAAGCAATGTTTGCCAAGTTCCGTCTTCATTAAGCAAATTTATAATCCACTTGCTTAATAGACAATTATTCTGGACTTGGAGGTCAATGATCCCAAGGCCTCCTTGGTCTTTAGGACGACATAAGATGTCCCATTGTGCAAGGCGATACTTCTTTGTATCTTTGTCGCCTTGCCAAAAAAATCTAGATCTGTAATAATCTAATTGTTTAAGAACACCTTTCGGTATTTCAAAAAAGGACATCATGAACATGGGTAAACTGCTAAGAACTGAATTTAGTAGGACTAATCTACCTCCATAAGATAAATGCTTCGCCTTCCAGCAAGTCAATTTTTTTTCAAACCTCTCTACGATGCTCCTCCAATCTACATTATGGAGTTTTTTATGATGCATCGGTATCCCTAAATATCTGAAGGGATAATCACCTGCCTCACATCCAAAGAGCTCCATATAGTGATCCTCAAAATCTCTTGCTTTGCCATAACAAAAGATTTCGCTCTTATGAAAGTTGATTTTGAGACCGGACAGTTGTTCAAAGGCACACAACAAAAGTTTCATGTTTTTTGCTTGTTCTAGGTCATGGTCCATAAAGATAATAGTATCGTCTGCATATTGCAGAATTGACAAGCCATCATCTACAAGATGTGGGATGACCCCCCTTAATTGACCATCGTCCTTTGCTCTTTTTATTAAGATTGCAAGCATATCTGCTACAATGTTGAACAAAATAGGTGACATTGGGTCACCTTGACGAAGACCTTTTTTTGATTGAAAGTAGTTTCCAATATCATCATTGACTTTTATACCAACACTACCCCCAGTAACAAAGCTCTCAATCCAATTGCACCATTTTGGTGAAAAGCCTTTCATTCTCAAGGTTTGTTGTAGAAAGGACCACTTAACTTTATTGTAGGCCTTTTCAAAGTCAATTTTGAAAATCACCCCGTTAAGTTTTTTAGTGTGTAATTCATGAATGGTCTCATGCAATATGACCACGCCTTCCATTATGTTTCTGCCTGGCAAAAAAGCCGTTTGAGAAGGACTCACGACTGTCTGCGCGACTTTGTTGATTCTGTTCGTGCCTACTTTAGTGAAAATTTTAGAACTGACATTAAGTAAACAAATTGGTCTGTATTGTTGAATCTGTTTTGCATCTTTAGTCTTAGGCAGAAGGGTAATTACCCCAAAATTTAGACTAAAGAGCGGTAGGCATTCTTCATAAAAATCATTGAAGAGTGCCATTAAATCCTCCTTTATCACTTCCCAGAATACTTGATAGAATTCTGCAGGGAAGCCATCAGGACCTGGAGCTTTGTTGTGTTCCATTTGGAACAAAGCCTCTTTGACCTCTGTTTCAGTAAATGTTGATGTAAGCATATCATTCTCAACAGCAGTGACTTGTGGTATATCATTAATCTCACTTTCCACAAGGGAGAGGTTATTGTCCTGTGATTGTCCGAAAAGGCCTTTGTAATAATTAGTGATGTAATTTTTCAATTCGGTGTCACCAACAATTATACCATCTTCTTGTTCTAATTTGAAGATGTGTTGTTTGCGATGTTTGCCATTGGCCACCAAATGAAAGAAACGGGTATTATCATCACCTTCAAGAAGGATTTTAACCTTCGCCCTTTCATACCACTTCATCTCTTCCTCTCGTAATAAGAGAACCAATCTTTCCTTGAGATAGTGTTTCATATTGATCTCGTTATCAGAAAGAGTAGTGTGTTCCGCCTTTTTATCAATGGCGTCCAACAATGTGATTAGTTTTTTCTTCTCTTTTTTATATGAGCCTGCTGTATGTTTGGCCCATCCTCGCAAATACTGGCGAAGATGTCTTATTTTATTTTGCCATCTGTCCATAGCAGTTTCTCCTCGATTTTCTGATTGCCATAAATTGGCCACCATATCGAAGAACCCATCCCGAATCAACCAACCCCTTTCAAATTTAAAGGTTTGTTGCTTATTATTATGGGTGGAAGATCCAGTATTCAAGATAAGAGGTGTATGATCAGATTGGCTTCTATCTCTGGACTGTACTGTAGATAGAGGAAATTTATTTTCCCATTCAGTGCTGACAAGCACTCTATCTAATTTCTCATATGTAGGATCGTCTCCCGGCCCGGCCCAAGTATATTGCCGTCCTGACATAACGATTTCCTTAAGTTCAAGAGACTCAATGACCGCATTGAAAATATTAGGCCATTTGGTATCAAAGCGCCCTTTGCTCTTATCATCTGGGTGTCTCATAATATTGAAATCCCCCCCTACAATATATGGGAGTGTTGTGGAAAATGACATGGTTAGATTAATGTTTATGCTGTTGTTTATCGTTCTATTATGTACTTACTGAGTCTTGGACTTACACTTGATTTGTTGTTGTTTTTAGGTAACCGATGAGGTGTCATACATAGGGAATGGGAGTAGCACCTTTGCACTGTATCCAATAATAATAATCTAGAATGTATCACTATTTCCTTAGTATTGCCTTAGTAAGGTAGTTTATCAAATTGAAACTTAGTCAATAGAACTCTCATAACTGATGACGAACATTAGAAAGTTTTTATGGTAATGTATATTTTCATGGTAATGTTCTATTTACAAGTTTAAGTATACTACTCTCGGACGCATCGAGGGTTCTCAGACGCGTGGTCCTTAGTGTTCTTGGGTACGAGTGACCCAAGGTTTACTTTGTGAATTATTTATTCTTACTTTGGTCATCCAGTCATGGTTATTATAATTAGTTCTTCGTGGAGGATTAGATCGAGAAGATTTCAGTTGTGATGTGTTTACTTTTGTTTATAACACATTTATTTTAATGTTTATTATTAAACGTATGTCGTTTACCGCATCATTGAGATATAAGTAGAGAAGATATTGCCAAAATCTAGTAGTGATAGGTGTAAATCAGAGCATTATAGAGTAGTGATAATATTGTTAGCTTAGATGTTGGATCGGGTATTAGAAAATCACTAACAATTAAAGCTAAACTAAGTTTTCCATTAATCTCTCATACACACAAACACACGAGATACACGAGATATAGAGGTACGAAGAAGGCATTAAATCAAGTTTGCCATCTTATTCGATGGCAACCGCAACTTTATTAGGCATGAACCATGATCTTATATATATATATAATACAAAGCTAGGGTGACAACATGTAGCTCTAGCTACTAGCTGCAAGCTACACACACATCCTCCATGGTCAGGAAGAAGATGGCGGCAGCTCACAAGCTCTTCTTCTCCCTCTTCCATGGCGTCGGCGCTCCGCGGCCACCGCCGGCCACATTGCCACCGCACCCCTCCGTCGTCATCCACACGTGCGCCCCTCCCGCGGCGCGCCTCGTGCAGACGTCCGTGCTGGTCGTCGACGTCGACGGCGGCCTGCTCCGCTCGCGCTCCCTCTTCCCTTACTTCATGCTGGTCGCCGTCGAGGCCGGCAGCTTCCTCCGGGGCCTCCTGCTGCTCCTCCTCTACCCCATGATCGCCTGCGCCGGCGGCGACGTGGCCGTGAGGGCCATGGCCGCGGTCGCCTTCTGCGGGCTGCGCGCGGCGAGGTTCCGCGCCGGGCGCGCCGTGCTGCCGCGGTGGCTCCTGGAGGACGTGGGGGTGGAGGGGTTCGAGGTGGTGAGGAGGTGGCGGCAGGAGGCGGGGAGGAGGAGGGTGGTGTGGGCCAGCAGGATGCCGAGGGTGATGGTGGAGCCGTTCTTGAAGGAGTACCTGATGCCGCCGGATGCAGCGGACGTCGCCGTCGTCGCGGCAAGGGAGATGAAGGTGGTGTGGGGGTTCTACACTGGTCTCATGGAAGGAGGTGGCGGGCATGGCGACGACGAGGTGAGGAAGAAGATGGAAGGAGTTGATGATGTTGTAGGGTTCTCTGGAGGATCCATGGAGTTCCTTCGGAGTCCTCTGTCATCCTTTTGCAAGGTATGGTTGATTGACGGACAGAAGTGCACGATCTTTGATAACTCACTATAGGACAAAAAATCATTAGCTGCAGCAAAAAAAATAAGCTACACATATCCATACATTCAATTTAAGAGTGTGACTTGTCGATATCATCAGCTCAATATATATTCCACTTATTACCGACAAAGTGGTGGCTCAATTAATACCAACGGTGGTTTCGTCGTTGTCTCTAAATACGTATTGTTGGTGATGTTCACCATATGAAAATTTCTTTTTAGCTTGTTCCAAAATCCAAACGTAAGACAAATAAGAGTACTGCTATGCAACATTTGACTGTTTTTTAGGACAAAAACAGTCAGATTGATCTGGGGCGTTAGATCTCCATCCAACGGATCCATCCATACAAGCCCCCCTCCAAAAAAATGACCCCCTCCAAAAAAATGATCTAAGGCGTTGGATCTCCATCTAACGGCTCAAAATCTGACTGTTTTTGTACTAAAAAACAGTCGAATATTGTATAGACACTCCCGACAAATAATAGGTTGTGCGGGGTTATCTATATGCATGATGTTAAAATTAAGCCTAGAGGTTTTGTTTTAATTTGTGTAGTGGTTGATCAGTCATCATTACTCCTATTATTACTAGTAAATTGACATGGATCATGTGGTTAAATGATGTTACATTTCAAAGATCTAGACATCATGCATACAAAATGTGAATCAAAGCTAGTTTTGCACAATATTTATAAAAATAGCAGTATGCGAGACGTATTGACAAAAGTGCCATTTTTGCCATCGATGGGACGGACGGCAGCGCCCACGGGGCGATGTGTGGCGCTGTCGCTCGGCGGTATCCTGTCGCCTGGGGGCTGGGCGGCAGGTGGCCTATCGCCCACGCGGCAAGGAAGCCTGTCGCCCAGCCCGTAGGCGACAGGTGATTAGGCCGGCTAATTAGCCGACCTAATTACCTGCCTAATTTTTTTCCATTTAGTACTTGTTAGAATTTTTAAATATATCAAATGAGTTCAAAAATTTTTAAAAATTTATGTACAGCTTTCCGACATAACGTTCTTTTCAGTGTAATTTTTGGAGAATTTTATCCATGGCAAATGTTGCTCACAAATTCGTAACAATTTGATATTTTTACAAGTTTTTATATATAGCAAACGAGCTCTAAAAATTATGAAATTTTATGTGAAGCCCGATACAGTAATAGTTATTTCGTAATTTTTTTAAAAAATTTATGCTGTCTGAATTAGCCATGTTTATTCAGATTAACTTAACCATGAAATTATCGATATTTCAAGTAATTACAGTACTACAGAAAATGCGTCACAGGATGTGATATGGCTCACTTTTCTGAGCCACTGCTATCTTCTCACTGCGCTTATCTGCCTATTCGTGGTCTTGTCTTCTGTCGCACACCAGCATGCCTCCTCAATCTAACAATGGCTGGGGCTGTTTGGGACCATGTGAGGTCCTAAAACCAAGTTGAATAAATCTTAGCAAATGTATCTTAGTATACAAATATAACATCTTATCCTAGTACACAAAAATGATAACCTTTATTGAGGACTTAACAGTATATAATACGACACAACTGTTCAACTGAGTAATAGTTGTTATGTAATTTTATGGGAATTTTATGCGATCCAAATTAGCCACGTTTGTTTAGATAAGTTAATCCGAATAAACGCGGCAAATTCAGACCACATAAAACTCATAATTTATAATTTCTTAAATTTGTAAATATAGCAAATGAGCTCAAAAAATTATGACATTTTTGGTGGAGCTTTCTGAGGTATCATGGTATGTTGTGTAATTTTTTGAAGCCATTTTCTAGCTCTAACAATTCTTAGAATGATGCATAATTTACTAGGCGATTAAGCAGTTTTGTGCCGCTCTAGGAATGTTTAGAGATAGTAAATGGCCATGAAAAATTACGAAATTTTTTATGGAGTTTCCTGATATAGTGTGTTATATTGTATAATTTCTACGTAATTGTTTATGGAGTTTCCTGATATAGTGTGCTCCCTGGAATCCGTGCGGTGGTACTCCATCCGTTTTGTTTTATTTGACTTTCTAGAATCCATGCGATTAAACTTTTAAAGTTTAATCACTAATAGGATTAAAACTATCTAGATTAATTATATAAAAATTATATCATTACATTGTTTTTAAAAAATATTTTTATAATATTTTAATTTTATTAGTATATTTTAGTGTAAAATTATAAAAAGTAGCAGTTATAATCGTATCTTAAAAACTATAAAAAGTCAAAAACACCGAGTAAGAAAACGAATGAGTAAAATTTAGTGATAAAAGTGGTATATTCTTAACTTTGAAAAGTAAAAACTAGCTTCCTTTTGTAACCGGAGAGAGTAATTAATTACTTCACTGAGTACTGTAATTGATTAAGTTTCCTTGATGAGACTTGACTAACGTGTTGCATTTCTGCAGAAGGTGTACGTGGTGACCGGTGAGGAGAAGAGCAAGTGGCGGTCACTGCCGCGGCACATGTACCCTAGGCCGCTCATCTTCCATGATGGCCGCCTCGCCTTCCGCCCGACGCCACTCAACGCCGTCGCCATGCTCACCTGGCTCCCCTTTGGGGCCGTGCTCGCCGCCACCCGCCTCGCCATCGCGCTCGCCCTACCCTACCGCTACGCCACGCCTCTCCTGGCTGCCACCGGCCAGTCCTGGCGCCTCAGGGGCTCGAGGCCCCCGCCGCCGCTGTGCTCGGAGCGCCGCCAGCGCGGGCGGCTCTACGTCTGCAACCACCGCACGCTCATCGACCCGGTGTACGTGTCCATCGCGCTGGACCGGCCGGTGCGCGCGGTGTCATACAGCCTGAGCCGCCTCTCGGAGCTCATCTCACCGATCGGCCGCACCGTGCGCCTCGCCCGGAACCGCGCCCATGACGGCGCCGCCATGGCGCGGCTCCTGGACGCCGGGGCGCATGTGGTGGTTTGCCCCGAGGGCACCACCTGCCGCGAGCCGTACCTACTCCGGTTCAGCCCGCTGTTCGCCGAGCTCAGCTATGCTGTCGTGCCCGTGGCGCTCGCCGTCGAGACGGCCATGTTCCATGCAACGACGGCCGGCGGGTGGAAGTGCCTCGACCCGCTCTACTACATGGCCAACCCCAGGATGTGCTACACGGTGCAGTTCCTCGCCACGGTCGACACGTCGCCGGTGAGTGAGGGCACGGCGGCGAGCACCGACGTGGCTAACCGCGTGCAGCAGTGGATGGCGGCGGCGCTCGGGTACGAGTGCACCATGCTCACCAGGAAGGACAAGTACCTCATGCTCACCGGCAATGACGGCATCGTGCGTGCCAAGGGTCCGGCCTATCAGTGAACGAGGTCCACGCACGAATGAGCATATTTCTTGGACACACGAATTAATTAATTATGCAATATCTAAAAAGGGAGAATACATAAAACAAAAAGGAAACAAATGTTGCTCTCATGTAAGCACATTTATTTCTTTTCCATGTAAAGGATTAGGAAGCATGCACTCTCTTCTGTCTAATTTTCCTGTGGCTTTTACTCTGTAACGCAGAGAAAGGAATGTTTTAATGCTTCGTTTTTTATCCACTGATCTAAAAGGTGGCTTGGGAGGCCACTCAGGCGTCGTGTAGGTGCTAGACTATTGGGGTCCATTGGGCCTTGGGCGCAAGTCAGGTGTGTGGGTGTTGAAAATCTAGTCAATTTTCGGCATATTTTAATCCAGAAATTCAGCATATAAAACATGACATAAACATGCATGAGTGATCTATTAACGATGTATTCATATTTGCTAACGAACAAGCTAACAGAAACATCTATTAACATATTCGTAGCGCACAGAAACAAATACACCAGAAAAGTTTTAGATTTATACCCTCGGGCGGGGCCAGTGTCGGAGACACCGGAGGCGCCGTTACCATCAGTCGACATGATGGCCTATTCGATGTAGTCGATCAAGACGCGATGCAGGACGAAGCTTGATGCAGGAAGATGTTCGCAGTGCAGTCCCGCGAATGGTTCACCACCAGGAAGGAGACGTCGCAGATTGAGTAGTCGCGCCGATGCGCTCCCCAAAAACTTGATCGCCCGCCTACCCGTGCAGGTACACAAACGGACGAAGTTCCGGAGGCCTACTCGCCCAGAAACTTGTGCGCGCAAGGTTCTGGACCGGAGATTGCAGAGAGCAGCACAAAAACAGAGGGAGAGAAAAACTGTTATTTCGTATGGAGAGGAGAGCCTTCTTATGCTGTTCTCTTGTAACAGCAAAAATGAAGAGACCAGAAACTGCCGCCATTAGTCACTAGTAACTGCGCACCCATTACTCGAAAGTAACCGCAGCCATAATCCACTAGTAACTGCATCGTTACTGCTAGCGAGTCAGTGCGTTTCGATTTTCGAATAGATAAAGAAAAACGCGCCCGCACCCGACACGCCTGCGCGCGTACGTACGTACGTACGTACGTACGCACACGCACACGCACACGCACACGCACCGCACCGCACGGCACGGCACGGCTCGGCTCGGCTCGGCGTGGCGTGGCGAGGCGAGGCGAGCGAGCGAGCGCGCGCGCGCGTGTTGGCTCTCTTCAATTTCACAAGGGGGTTACCTCGTTCCACCTTTTAAAGTGGTATAACTCCCATTGAATTCTCCATATGGGACTAAACAATTTTCCACCTAGCATTAGTTGTGGGCCTAGGAATTCCATTTGATTAATTGCTAAATTAAAATGGGCCAATCCCAATTAATCCAACAATCCCCACCAAATTTCAAGGCACACGAGAAATGCTCTCAGTTCTGCTGATGTTTGATATACCAGTGTTTCGATGGAGACTGTTAAGTTGAACATCCACCTAGGAAAGGAGTTACACTCATCCACAACTGAACAATGGACTATGCCTTGAATTGACAGTTTTGTGCGAACAAGCTTTACCCAATTCCTTTACTAGTACTAGGCTGCCTAAAGCATCCCCTCTGGTTGGAGCGTATAAGTCATACTCAATGCCTATTCATGAGTATCTAGAGATCACCCAAATCTCATAGACTGTGACCAGCAGTCGAACTCATATAGGTGTGTTCCTTCTAAGATGTCCTGTAGGCCGACATCTCTGCTCTAAATAAGCCACTCGGATCACATTAAGGTAAAAACCAACCTGCCATACAGAATAGGAGAGAAGTGCATCATTGAAGAAATGAGCCCTGTAAAGATCTCTCCTCCCAGTCAATCAACAGCTTGTTTCACCATCCTACTTCACGGGATCTCCGATCACGTAGAACAGGTTACCACTGTGGTATGACTCATGTGGGTCTCAGGCCCATCTCACTCGATGCACTATCTATCACATTACGTGATAAACCCTTTGTAAATTGGTCGGCCAGATTATTAGCTGTCTGGACATAGTCCAGCGCTATCACTCCGGAGTTTTTCAGCTTTCTGACAGACTTCAACCGCCTCTTAACATGCCTAGATGACTTCATGTTGTCCTTAGAACTGTTCACTTTGATAATTACAGTCTGATTATCACAGTTCATCAGGATAGCTGGTATCGGTTTTTCAACCACCGGCAAATCCATAAGGAGTTCACGAAGCCACTCAGCCTCAACAGTAGCGGTATCTAATGCTGTGAGTTCTGCTTCCATTGTTGACCTCGTTAAGATGGTCTGCTTGCAAGACTTCCAGGAAACAGCACCACCTCCAAGTGTGAACACATATCCACTCGTGGCTTTTATCTCATCAGCATCAGAGATCCAGTTTGAATCACTGTAGCCCTCCAGTACCTTTGGGTACCCAGCATAGTGAATTCCATAGCTCACGGTTGCCTTTAGATAGCGCATTACTCTCTCAAGAGCACGCCAATGATCATCTCCCGGATTTGAAACAAACCGGCTTAGCTTGCTGACAGCAAACGAGATGTCAGGCCTCGTAGCACTAGCTAAATACATCAATGAGCCAATAATCTGGGAGTATCTCAATTGATCCCTTGTTATTCTTCGGTTTTTCCTCAATAACACACTAGGATCATAAGGAGTAGGAGCAGGCTTGCAGTCACTATAACCAAAGCGACTCAAGACCTTCTCTACATAGTGAGATTGTACAAGTGTAATCCCACTATCACCTCCTCTCAGTAGCTTAATGTTAAGAATCACATCAGCCACTCCCAAATCTTTCATCTCAAAACTCTTGGACAGAAAGTCCTTGACCTCCTCAATCACATTGAGGTTGGTCCCAAAAATCAGTATGTCATCAACATACAAGCACAAGATCACTCCTTCTCCCCCACCATAGCGATAGTACACACATCTGTCGGCTTCATTCACAACAAAGCCAGCAGATGTCAAAGTTCTGTCGAACTTCTCATGCCATTGCTTAGGTGCTTGCTTTAAGCCATACAAAGACTTCAACAACTTGCACACCTTTCCTTCTTGACCTTCTACCACAAACCCGTCTGGCTGATCCATATAAATCTCCTCCTCCAACTCTCCATTTAGGAAAGCTGTCTTAACGTCCATTTGATGAACGAGCAGACCATGAGAGGCAGCCAGGGCAAGTAGTACTCGAATTGTGGTCAATCGGGCAACAGGTGAATAAGTATCAAAGAAGTCCTCGCCTTCTTTCTGGGTATAACCCTTGGCCACAAGCCTTGCCTTGTACTTTTCAATTGTACCATCAGGCCTAAGCTTTTTCTTGAAAACCCATTTACATCCTACAGGTTTACACCCATAAGGACGGTCAACGACCTCCCAAGTTCCATTAGACATAATAGAATCCATCTCACTCCGTACTGCTTCCTTCCAATAGTCAGCGTTAGGAGAAGAATATGCCTCTTCAATGGTTCTAGGAGTGTCATCCACGAGGTATACAATGAAATCATCACCAAAAGATTTTGCAATCATCTGTCTCTTACTCTTTCGAGTAACTTCATCGTTATCCTCCTCAGGATTTTCCATAGGCGTTTCCTCAACATGTTCTATCGGCACAAAAGAATCAAGGGAAATTATAGGTTCTTGACTAGATGAGCTAGGTACATCACATTTCATAGGAAATTCATTCTCAAAAAATGTAGCGTCTCTGGACTCTATGATTGTACCAACACGCATGTCAGGTACTCCAGTTTTTATAATTAAGAACCTATAACCCACGCTGTGCATAGCATAACCAAGAAATACACAATCTACGGTTTTTGGTCCAAGTTTGCGCTTCTTGACAATTGGCACGTTAACTTTGGCCAAACATCCCCAGGTGCGCAAGTATGAGAGAGTCAACTTCTTCTTTTCCCATTCCTCGAATGGTGTTACTTCTTTATTCTTTGTAGGAACTCTATTCAGGACATGACACGCGGTCAATATAGCCTCACCCCACCATTCCTTAGAAAGTCCCGCAGTGTCTAACATGGCATTAACCAAATCAGTTAGAGTGCGATTCTTTCTTTCGGCAACCCCGTTTGACTCGGGAGAATAGGGAGGCGTCCTCTCATGAATAATTCCATGTTCCTCGCAGAATAAAGTAAACTCATTTGAAAAATACTCTCCCCCACGATCAGACGTTACCCGCTTGATTTTCCTCTCAAGTTGGTTTTCTACCTCAGCTTTATAGATCTTAAAATAATCCAACGCTTCATCTTTTGTTTTTAATAAGTACACGTAGCAAAATCTAGTGCAATCATCTATAAGCGTCATGAAATATTTCTTTCCACCTTTAGTCAACACGCCATTCATTTCGCATAAATCAGAATGAATGAGTTCTAACGGTGCCAAATTCCTCGCCTCTTTTGCTACCTTGTGAGGCTTGCGAGGTTGTTTCGATTGAACACGCGCATGACACTTAGAACCTTTGACCAAAGTGAATTTCGGGATTAAACTCATATTAGCTAAGCGCGTCATACACCCAAAATTAACATGACAAAGTTGTGAATGCCAAACATTAGATTCATCATCATCGTTACACACATGGTTCACAAATTTATTATAAGAATCCATCAAAGAAAAGCGGAACAAGCCTCCGCTCTCATAGCCTTTACCAACAAATGTTCCATACTTAGACACGACACATTTATTGGACTCAAATGCAAGCCTAAAACCATCTCTACACAGTAGAGATCCGCTGACGAGGTTTTTCTTTATGGAGGGGACATGCTGCACGTTCTTCAGCTGCACGGTCTTTCCCGAAGTAAACTTCAGATCGACCGTACCAACACCATGAACAGCTGCATGCGATCCGTTTCCCATCAACAAGGAGGAACCTCGACAGACCTGATAAGATGAAAACAAGGAAATATCAGCACACACATGAATATTAGCACCAGTGTCAACCCACCACTCAGGTGATTGACAAACAGAAAGAACTGTAGGTAAATAATTACCATACCCCGATGTTCCTCCAGCATCACTAATAACCATGTTGGCAGACTTCTTCTGCTTATCCTTGCGGTCTGAACAATCCTTAGCCCAATGGCCAGAATCACCGCACACAAAGCAGCCGCCCTTTCCTTTGCCTTTCTTCTTAAACTCAGTAGTAGCCTTGGGCTTGACAAAAGACTTATTTTTCTTTTTATTGTGGGAAGCCTGTGGGTTCTCCTTCTGCACCAAATTGGCACTAGAACCTCCCTCAGCAGCAACTTTCTTGCCACGAGTATCTTTTGCCCTCGCCTTCTCTTCAACACCAAGAGTGCCAATGAGATCAGTAACACTGAACTCCTGCCTCTTGTGTTTTAGAGAAGTAGCAAAATCCGACCAAGAAGGTGGTAACTTGGCGATAATACCGCCAGCCACAAACTTGTCCGGTAACTCGCACTTATTGTTCTCAAGCTCCTTTGCCAGCGCCTGAATCTCATGAGCTTGTTCTACTACAGAACGGTCATCGACCATCTTGTAGTCATAGAACTGCTCCATGACATACAGCTCACTGCCAGCATCGGAAACTCCGAACTTGGCCTCAAGTGCATTCCACATCTCTTTGCCCGTAGGCAAATGCATGTACACATCCACAATGTTATCTGCCAGTATGTTGACAAGTGCACCTCGAAACAAGTTATCCGCTAAATTGAACTTGCGTTCGTCCTCTGCAGACAGAGGCTCAGCGGGCTTGCCTTGTGCAACATGAAAACATTCCATGGCAGTAAACCACAGGATCGCACGTGCACGCCATCTCTTATAATTGGAACCATCAAACGGAGGGTGCGGTTTAAGCGACGCAGCAAAGCCAACTACCGAAAAAGACCTATCAAGTTTTTGGATTGTTGAAAATCTAGTAAATTTTCAGCATATTTTAATCCAGAAATTCAGCATATAAAACATGACATAAACATGCATGAGTGATCTATTAACGATGTATTCATATTTGCTAACGAACAAGCTAACAGAAACATCTATTAACATATTCGTAGCGCACAGAAACAAATACACCAGAAAAGTTTTAGATTTATACCCTCGGGCGGGGCCAGTGTCGGAGACACCGGAGGCGCCGTTACCATCAGTCGACATGATGGCCTATTCGATGTAGTCGATCAAGACGCGATGCAGGACGAAGCTTGATGCAGGAAGATGTTCGCAGTGCAGTCCCGCGAATGGTTCACCACCAGGAAGGAGACGTCGCAGATTGAGTAGTCGCGCCGATGCGCTCCCCAAAAACTTGATCGCCCGCCTACCCGTGCAGGTACACAAACGGACGAAGTTCCGGAGGCCTACTCGCCCAGAAACTTGTGCGCGCAAGGTTCTGGACCGGAGATTGCAGAGAGCAGCACAAAAACAGAGGGAGAGAAAAACTGTTATTTCGTATGGAGAGGAGAGCCTTCTTATGCTGTTCTCTTGTAACAGCAAAAATGAAGAGACCAGAAACTGCCGCCATTAGTCACTAGTAACTGCGCACCCATTACTCGAAAGTAACCGCAGCCATAATCCACTAGTAACTGCATCGTTACTGCCAGCGAGTCAGTGCGTTTCGATTTTCGAATAGATAAAGAAAAACGCGCCCGCACCCGACACGCCTGCGCGCGTATACGTACGTACGTACGTACGTACGCACGCACGCACACGCACGGCACGACACGGCACGGCTCGGCTCGGCTCGGCTCGGCGTGGCGTGGCGTGGCGAGGCGAGGCGAGGCGAGCGAGCGCGCGCGCGCGTGTTGGCTCTCTTCAATTTCACAAGGGGGTTACCTCGTTCCACCTTTTAAAGTGGTATAACTCCCATTGAATTCTCCATATGGGACTAAACAATTTTCCACCTAGCATTAGTTGTGGGCCTAGGAATTCCATTTGATTAATTGCTAAATTAAAATGGGCCAATCCCAATTAATCCAACAGTGGGCGGCTAGACGGCAAGGCAATCTGAGGTGATTCAAGGTGGCGTAAGGCGGCCTCGGCACGGCGGTTGGCCAGGTGGGCGCGACAGCCGCACAGCGGCAAGGTAGGCGTGTCGGCCGTTCTAGGCGGAGAACAGAGGGGGGAAATAATAAGTTAGGGTTTAAGACATATATTGGAAAAGAAAAGAAATATTAGAGATGGCATCCATCTGTCATCCACCTGGAGACCTCAGCAGCATACTTCTCCACTTTTTGATTCCTGTTCCTTCTTCTAATGTCTTTGTTGTTATCATGGTCCACTTCATCAACAAGAATAATTTCAGGTTCGTCACCAGCTTCAACATCGTCATCATCGTAACCAGCAGACTCTAGTTCATCCTCATCATCCAAGTCCTCCACCTCTTCCTCATCTTCCTCATCAATATATTCGTCATCCATATACTGTTGAGCTCGCAGAGTGTGGAACTCTGGTGGTGGAGGGCAGTCTTCAGTAATTGCCTCATCTCGTTTCATCACTAGGTGTCTAATGATTCTTTCATCCTCGTCTAGCAGGGTCTTGAAATCGTTGATGTATTTTGCCTGTATCTCAAAGTTCATTAAGTGTAGTTGGCATGCGTTGCTTTCTTTATTTTGTAAGCAAGTCTACGCAGTCCCCAGTTGTTCACCCTCCATTAGGGCTATAAAAAAAGCTCGAAGCTCACGAACTACTCGAGTTCGGCTTGTTCTAGACTCGATTTGAGCTCGGTTCGAACTTTAAACGAGCCGGACTCGAGCTTGATCTCGAGCTCGCGAGCTTCACCGAGCCGAGCTCGAATAGTTCGTGAGCCCCGATTCGAGCTTAAATAGTAATACATATTAATTCTTACCGAGCTTTCTCGAGCTGAACTCAAGCTCGAGCTTTTCTTATTTTTAAAAATTAGTGTGTATTTCAATTATTTTGACTGTTATCGAGTTTACTAGAGCCGAGCTCGAACTTAAAATTTTTTTTATTATTGAAAAATAGTGCATAATAAATTATTTTAATTGTTATCAAGCTTCAACGAGCCGAACTCGAGTCTACTCGAGCTTAGACCGAGCTGAGCTCGAGCCCAGGTCCAAACTCGGACCCCAACTCGAGCTCGGCTCGAGTTTCTACCGACCTCGAGTTTGAAAGGCCAAGCTCGCTCGAGCTCGGCTCGTTTACAGCCCTACCCTCCATATCCTTCCTTTCTTCTCTCTGACAAAATCTACAATACAACGAAAAGCATGGTTTTATACCATTCCTTTAGTGGCACAATGCTTAACTATTGAACTAAAACTAAAATATAAAAATGGGTATGTTTTGGGGTATGCTGATCAAACATAGGTTTAGCGAATCAGACAGAAAGTAGTAAGTGTTGGGAATTTTATGTAGTTTTCAATATTTATTATGGTTATTGTCTATTTTACTCAATGTGAAATTATTCATATTATTTATGTAAGTGATAGGGAATATTTTGATACAGAATTTAACTCGAGGAATTAATACTCGATGCCGAGGACGGCTGTGCTGGAATATGGTAGACATATTTATTGAGATCAAGTCTGCTGGACTTTGATATACATGCATTTGTTTAACTCGGGCACAGCACAGGACAGAATAGCTGGGTTTGTCTTGCAGGATCGGCTCTGTAGGCTATTGACCCACATGATCAGATTGGAATTGATCTCATAAACAACCTGATCATGGCGCATGACTCGCACATGTGTGCTTGGGACTAATATATTTTAAACTCATAAAACTGCATGTCTGATCGTGGTTAGTGACATGGTTCAAAAGTCTCACAGGATACCGGAAACAGGTAGGTCGCTTTATAACACCTGGAAGTAGAGTATATAAATAGGTCCCTACCCTCTAGTCTCATTATGCATTGTGAGCAGCACCACAGAAAAGATAAAGAAATAGAGGGTAGATCGAAAGTCTCTATAAAATTAATCTAGGGTTTAAGAAAATCCAACATCGGTAAATTTTTTTTACGTGCGCCGCGTGGAGTCCTTCCTCCTGCGGGAGATTTATGTTTTTGCCACTCTTAAGATTGGTCAATTACCCCTGTCACTTACATGTGGGGCCGTCTGAGTCACTGACAATGGGTCAGGGTGGCAAATATGATGCCACTCACCTTATAAAGGTGGCAAAAAGTTAAATTATCCTCCTACTGCGGTTTCCTCGCCTCGGTCCTCGCGCAAGACGTGCTCAATGCATCTCGCTTTCCTCATTCCGTGTGCACGGCGAACGTCCGCGCGAAGGCCTCGTCGTCGGTTTGCTCACATGTGAAATTACCAGCACCAATCGTCTGAAGTGAACCCACGTGAAGAAAAGTCTAATCACCGGTATGGATTCACGTCTGAAGACATGCATACGTCAATTTATCTTGTGTGCGGTGTGCAATTTGAAGCCATGCATTGCGTACGAGGAGAGAGATCAACACCTCAACTCAATACACCAGTACATCAACTCTCCTATACGTGATGGTTTCTTCACGGCTATTGGTGCGATTCGAAGTCCAATCTCCACGCATCAATTCATCTTACTAGAAAATCGAGCGCGCAAACGCGTCTTGCTATATCATCAATTGCAGAAATTAATTCAATTGCTATGACATAATGCAGTCAACATAAGTAGATGTTTAGCATGATACTTCTCAGATTACAACATACTATTCGACTAATTAATCAGTTTTGCAATGGATCAGAACAAGACAACAATAACACTTGTTATGACTAATCTAATTTGAATTGAGAGAAATAAATAATAACAAACATCAGAAAACACAAAAGGAAAAAACTCATCTGTTAATTTATTCATCAAAAACGGAAAGGTAAGACAGCACACCTCAAGTTGGGCTCGCATGGTTTCAAGCAAACCAACTAAACCTGGTTGCCGTTGAGTTTGGGATTCAGCACTTTCACTCTTACTACGTCCAAGTTTCCTCATTAATCTGTGTCTCTTCTCTTTCTTTTTTTCTTTCTGCGGAACTATAAGCCCCCTATAAGTACGAAAATAGGTTAAGTACTATGATACTCCTGAAAGACCTGTAATCTCCTAATTAAAAAACTATGCTGGACATAATGAATTGCACAGACCTACCCTGAAGCACCAGCAGCAGCAACGAGGATTTCATATGCTGTTTCACGAAGATCATCGTCTGTGATACCTGGAAAAGTCTCATTTGTCAATAATTTCTTTATCCGGTAGTTCAGACTTCAGAGTTGAACAAGTTTACGAAGTAATTGAACAACAATGACCTAGTTATTCCAATAACTAAGGTGAATGCCTTCATTAATATTATTTATTGATAGTTCAGATTTCAGAGTTGAACAAGTTTAAGAAGTAACTGAAGTGAACAACAATGGCCAAGTTATTCCAATAACTAAGGCTGACGCCTTCAGGTAATTCAAGAAACCAAAGTAAACAATAGTGCATAACTATGCTACAAGGAAATCACCAACAAAATGCTCTCTTAAAGGGGGAAGGAACAGATGGATGATCATCGAAGTGTCTCTAGTTGCAGCAGCATGAAGACTATTATAAGGAACATAAGACATGGCTATTTCACTTGTATCTGTTAACATGGCTATTTCACTTGTATCTGTTATCAAACATGTAAAATCATGATAGCTCTTAATTCATAATTATTACCTGTTTAGACTCATCATCGGAGATTTCCTCAGAACTGCCATCTTCATCATCACTGCTGCTTTCTTTTTTCACAGCCATTGGAGCACCCTTCGCAACAGTGGAAGCTGCGGTGTCTTGTAAACAAAAAGAAACATGGCATGTAAAACTATGGAGACAGAGTCTTCAATAGAAGCAAAGCAAAAGGAATATTTTGAGGACGTCTAGCACCTTCTGCTTCTTTTGGGGAGGTTCTTCATCACTGTCATCACTGTCTGAGTCACTGGATTTCTCTTTCCTTTTAGCAACAGTGGCAGAAGCAGCTCTGTTGGTAGGCTGGGCTGCCTTCTCAGTTTTATCCTAGAGAGTTGAGAAACAAAATGAATGGAATTATACTAAGCAACAAATGGAGACATTGAAAACAAGGAAAAATATAGTTCTATGGGTACCTCATCCTCAGTGTCACTCTCTAACTCAGAACTTTCAGTACAATCTTCCTTTTTGGTAGCTGAAGCAGTTTTTTTACACTTGGTAGGTACATCCTGAAGAGATCTTCAATCATTCTCAGACTAAATAATTATGCTTAACTATACAAAAATGTTGGTGAGTATCCATTAGCATTTAGGAAAAAAACAATATAAAAGGTAGAATTGACTACAAAGAGAAGATTTACAATTGGAAGTACACTACAATGAATCACAACACCATATGAAGCAACCTATCCCCATCAACTCATCTAATCCATCATCAGAAGCACTCTCAGAGCTGTCAGATTCCTCTTTTTTGCTTTTGTGCACCAGTCATCCTTATTTAAGGAGCAGGGTCTAAAAGAAGGCATAACAAATTACGTAGATAGTGCCCACACATTTTATAGCACACAGAAACAAGCAGATACATAGTTGGGCAGTGTATGCACAACCCTTGCAGTCCACAGGGTTGACATACGTTACATGCTACGATCAGAATTCGTCACTACCAAACATAGAGACGGTAGTTTAGAATACTGATCCAAATGAACATTGAAAAGACTAAAGTAGTTCCATAATGCTAAAAACTAAATCAGAAGCAAACAGCACAGCTTGCAGCCATGAGGTTCCAAAATATAACATCCATCAGATTAGAACAGCAGGTAAGTTCATGACACCACGTCAGATGCCAAGCAAAGGCTGATCAGTGATTACAAACACACACATCTTGCTGCAGCTGGTAGACGCAAAAGTACTGAGCCCTCCTGTGCCTAAGAATCTTTTGGTGCCCTGTAAAGGAAAAGGGCTTTTGTGAGTAAGGAAATACACATGATGCTATTCTATATCAAGCATGAGAGCGTAGGCAGCAAGAAAGCACCTAGGCTTGGCAGGGTCATCTGCACAAGCATCACCATCATCATCTCTAGCGATATCATCTTTGAAGAGCTTCTTTGCAGTATTTTTTTAGGCCTTGGGCGAGACCTATAAGCGAGTTGTTATGTCATGTATGTATATATAAGGGTGGATCCTGATTTGGGGTAGAAAACAAAGCAAAGAAATGCATTGTCAGTGGGTCTAACCTCTTTCCTGTCACGCTCCCTCGAGTCTTCGTTGAATCTCCAAAACCAACATCATCAGTAGGCTATGGTGAAGCAGGGAATGGAAAAAGGACCATGTTAGTAAAACCATCTAGGAAACCTGTAAACAAATAGGCTCTGTTGCTGTAGGAAATGAGTAGTTACTCTGAGCCATCATATGTAGAAGGAAATATGAACTGCTGATGCACAGAATCTACTGCAGAAGGTGCCTTTAATATGTTCTTGATGGAATCTAACATGTTTCCTAATACACATTGGGTTTCATCTTAATACAGTTTGGCATTAAGACTGATGATGCACAGACAATCTGGGAGTGGCCTTGCAGTGCAAGGCTTTAACCATGGGTTTTTTTAATCAGTTATCGCTTGTTTTTTTTGGGGATTAGTTGGTCTCTCAAAATATGCTTACCATAATGATTTACAATTTATCTTTACAATATATATGTGTTGTTGGTTAGCTGCTTGCACTAAAACATTACTATCTGAAGCCCATGCTTCTCTTGTACTATTTATTGAACCGCTATGGATTGAATTATGATATGCGGCCAACTTATTCAGAGCAAGAGCCACTTAGTTCTATTCGACTATGAGTATTATCTGTACGATAGTTTCCCTATAGCTGCACCCATGGTATATGAACCACAAGCTGATAATGGTATGAAGCATGATTACGTGACACAACTAAGTGAAATAAGTGAAAAGGAACAGACAATGTTCTATTCAAGTGGTTTGTTTTCTCCAAGGGGTTGTAGGTTCAAACTTTCCAATATTGCAGGTTCAAAAAGAAAAGGAATGGTCTCAGGAGTAAACCCTACCTTAAGCACATTGACACCACCGCTGGCCTGTGGCGTTGTTGGTGACTCTGTAAGCGCTGCCAAAACACTAATAGGCGCTGAATTTTTCCCTGTCTGGAGTAAAGCCAGGTCTTGACCTTTCTGTGGAGAGGTATAAACAGTGTATAGTAGTGTTAGAGGAAGGCAAGATATATGGTACACATATGGATAAATTATTTTTTGTCTGCAAAATGAATGTGTAAATTACTGGTTTTTATTGAAACAGTTTACCTTATCCTTAGCAGTGTCTATGGTACTCTGCGGTGTCAATGGTGGTTCATGGGTGAGAAGAGTTGCTTTACTCGGCGTAGTGCTTGAAGCGTGGCTAGCCTCCGAAGTAGTAGGTGGTGAAGGCAAAGCTAAGGGGGCACTTTTCTGAGGAGTGTTTTGCATGCTGCTGCTTGCACCTTGAGAGAGCATGTGCGACGATGACTGTGATCCTGCAGGTGTCGCTTGAAGAAGAGCATTGGTAGCATCTATTTCTCCAATGACTGCATTAACCTGAAAGCAGACATTGCCAGAACCTATTGTGTTTTCAGTGAAGCTAACATTCCATAAGTAAACCTTCTCTAGGAGCCTCGTGATCTCATCTGGAATGAAACCACGCGGATTATCAGCGATGAGAGTATCAACTGTCTTCTTTGTGAGGCGTTGGGCTGTCCGTCCAAAGAGAATAAATTCAGTATCACCCGTTTCATCTCCAGCAACAATGCACAGTTTGTACCTATAATAGATGGAGAGTAGGTTAGAACAAAACTTTTGTGCTTCAACATATAATCATCTGAATATTACTGCCAATATTTCCTCTTAGGGCACTAAGTTCATAAATATAACAAATTAACAGAAAGGAAACGGAACAGTACAATCAGCCATTGCAAGAAATATGTCCTCTTTTAGACCACATTACTTCTTTTAAACAAGCATATGAGTCTAAATACAGCAGTGCGCTACAGTATTTATTCTTTTGGTCTGCCAAAATACTCCCTCCATTCTCATTTATACATGTCATTTTCGATCCATGCACATAGACCAACGGACTAAATGCCTTATTTTCTAACACATTTTGGCTCTCCCTAGTAATGGTGTATCCATCTGTCAAATACCACAACTAATATGCAATTAATAGGTGCTGTTAGGTGGAATTTGTTGCTTCAAAGAAACCAAAACAACAACTATCTTCTCTTGTAAAATATACCAGGACAAACAATCTCTAGGCAGTACAAAGAATACTGGATTTAGCACTGAGTGCAGGCAATGGTAATCTATAAAAGTAAAATACTATAGTATATGCCCAATTTCAAAATTCTGGACTCAAGTCTAAATGTATCAAAGTTCATGCTCAGATAATTCATTGAGCTACCAGGGAGTCTATCCTAGGTAAAACGGGAATTCTGGACAAGTCAAATTCCAAGAAAACTACTATTAGAGGGCCACTATCAAGATGATTTATCTAGGACTTAGTTTCATGCATTTTATCACTTGGGCAAAATGTGATAGTTACAACTTACAAGTTACAGTACACTGAGGAGAGCAGGACAACTGTAACAGCCCAGCTGTTTATTTCAAAATTTTCAGTAAAAAAAAATAATTAATTTAATTTAAATAAAATAAAGTGTTCTTTGGTTGCCTAAATTTTGGAGATTTTATTTGTCTGTTTTTAGCTTTTAAAAAGGCTTTTATAAAAAGTAATTTGACTAAAAGCATAAAATTATGTTTAAATAAAAAGCTATTTTGAATTTATGTAAAAATATAATTTCAAATTAAGTATTTAAAAGCATTTGGCTTTTATTCGGATTTTCTGTGCTTTTCTGGAATTTAAAATCAATTTTAAAGGTTAAAAAGTATTTTATAACATTATTAAATGGAAATCTGAAATTAAAAATATTTTTACTAAGTCTAAAATGCTTCCTGGAATATTCTATAATTTTTCTGGAATTTTTAGACATTAAATACTATTTTTCCAAGTGTTTGTGAAGTTTCTAGTAATTTCTGAAATTTAATCCGAAAATAAAAATCAAATTCATCCAAGCCCGCCACGTGTCGCTCTCAGATTGAATCACTCTCTCTCCACGTTTTAATCCTAGCCATGCATTGCAACTTACCCCTTCATAAAATCCAAAGGACATGAGCCATCCACTTGCCACGTGTCAACAATCTGACGGCCCGTACCCCTTCACTTCCTCTCCCTCTCCATGACACATGGGACCCATATGTCATATGTTTCTTCAACCTCTCCTTCTTCCTCCCCTAACTCTCTCTCTCCTCCACCATGGATGACAATTAGAGCTCTTGAAACTCCGCCGTT
Source organism: Dendrocalamus latiflorus (assembly GCA_017311315.1). Lineage (NCBI taxonomy): Eukaryota > Viridiplantae > Streptophyta > Magnoliopsida > Poales > Poaceae > Dendrocalamus > Dendrocalamus latiflorus. The sequence continues at coordinate 19,712,464 of CM029649.1, read as the reverse complement.
TCTTCCTCTTTACTCCCGATTAAAACATGGAAACGGACGCCCTAATCACCCTCATCAATCTCCCGGCCGTTCCCCGTCCTTTAATCTTCTCAAAACCGAAATCTCTTCCTCTCCTCTCTCTTCCTATAAATACCCAAAATCCGGCTCTCCTTTCTCCCTTTCGGTTTGCTCCCACCGCCACCCTTCACCTCCTCCCCGGCCGCAACCCCGCCGCCGTGCGCCGCCGCCGTACGCCGCCGCCCGGCCATCTCCCGCCGGCCATCCCTCACCACCCCACTGCCGCCACCTTTTGCCGCCGCCACCGGCCGCCCCGGGCCTCCCCGCCGCCGCCGCCCCGTCCACCCCGCCGCCGTTCGCCGCCCCGTCGCCCCGTCGCCGGCCGCCGGTCACCGGTGAGTCGCCTCCCATGCGCGCTCCCGTGTCTTTCCTCCATGATTCCTTCTTCATCCATGTTCATCCTTGTTTATTTGTTTTGTTGTTGCATCTTTGTCAGAAAAGAGCACATGCTCACTTGGCTAGGGGAGACAAGTTAAGGCATGCATGCATGAGGTTGAGAGTTCAAATCCTGGGCATGCATTTTCGGTTGGACTTTTGGCCACATTTTGTTCACCTCTAGTCCATGACAAGCGGGACCCACATGTCATAAAATAATAAAATAAAATTCTGCACTCAATGACAACCGGGCCCCACGTGTCATACACTCCAATATTCCCCAAAAGTCAGCCAAAAATAAGATTCCAGAGAATATTCCCTCGGTTTTGCATTTTCTGGAATTTCCAATTCATTCAAACTTCCAATTGCTCGTTCTCCGTCGTCCGAACTCCGAATCCAGTGATTCAAGTTTCTAAATTCGACTAAAATCATAATCTAAGTTGCAGTATATATTTTATAATTTTTGGATTTTATTTGGATTTTATTTGAATTTATTTGTTTGGTTCTTCGCGCGTAGATTTCGACGAATTCGGAGAGAACGACGCCGACGATTCGCACCAGGTCTTCGAGCCAGGCAAGTTACACCTTTGATCATGTTGAACCTAATATTTTAAATTAATTATGTTGTTTTTAAATTATTATGCATGCGAAATTTTATTCAAGTCTAGTTTAAATTCAGTTTAAAAGTGTAGTTATGCCTAAATCCTTTGTACAGCCAAATTTGACTTGAATGCCATTGTACCTTGTCAACCCTAGATAAAACCTAGTTAGTACAATAGCACTAACTAGAAATTTTGTAGAAATGCTTAGCCATGCTTAAGATAATTATGGTTTGGGATGATCTTTCACATAAAATGATACACTTTAAAACTGAATCCTTGACTTTGGTGAGTCAAGAATGTTTATGAAATTATTTCAAAATAAAATATGAAACTGGTTTAGACTTAGGCAATTGGTTAGAGTGGTGGGTGCAGGCATGCCCTGTTGGTTGGAGCCGCAGTGGTTGACTGTCGTGCACAGGGGTATGTGGTTGGGCCTAAGTCAGATTAAGGACCGGTCTGTGAGCTACTATTGCAAAGCCCTATCGTACTACCACAAGTCTGGTATGGGACAGACCTGGCCGAATAATTTGTGAAGTTCCAACATGATCTCGCTATAGGCTGAATGTGAGCGCGGCGTAGGCCGTGAGAAGTCTCACACGGCACAAGAGGGGGCTCCAACATGTGGATTCATGTTGTGGTGAAACCTTAGTGGCGGCGTGATTATGTTGACAACGGATCATTGTAAAGGCCTTGTCATGATCTCCTCGCCGCACACCTAAGGAAGTGTGTAACTCGCGTGGCAAACCGGGATGATCATGTCTTGTGGGTAAAGCTGTACAACCTCTGCAGAGTGTATAACCTATCCTGGATAGCCGTGCCCACGGTCATGGGCAAGCTGAGTAAAGTTTTTCACGGATTAGACTTTGCTTTTCAAAATGGTTTGCGAAAACCTTGTGGATGGATGGAATCCATGGGAGATTTTAAAGGTGTATGGATGGATGGAATCCATATGGTATCTTTTGGAAAGATGGTCCGGGTGGGATGCCCGTGGTTAGGTTGGTGTGGGGGATGGACCTGCACTAACGGTATCTATTTTGTTACAACATTGTTTTACTTAATGTATCAAATTCAGCTTTTGCACTTATTATTGATATTTACTCCAATGATACTGTTTGTGCAAATAAACCATAATATGCCTTCTTTTGTAACCCCTTATGCATGCATACACTCTGTTATATTTCCCTGGTGTAACTTGCGTAAGCACTTCGTGTGCTTACCTTGGGAGTACTTTATGTGCTCACCTTGCTAAAATCTGTTGCCAGAGGATGACGCCTACAACTTCGGTGAGGATGGTGACGACTAGGCCACGTCTTACAGTCATTCGCCTTGTGGGAAGGCTGGATGGGCTGCTGCTTTATGTATTTCTTCCGCTGTCTTCTTTTGCTATTATTGTAAACTTTGGCCATCAGGCTCATATCAGTTAAATAAAGTTTGTCATTACGCATGATATTGAAGGAACGCGCGTAGGCTACGATAGCAGAAAATAAAAAATTTCTACCGCGCACACCAGGACATCATGCTAAGAAGGGATCATAGATCGTTACCACTAGACGCGCAGCGCAGCGGAAGAAGAGTTGGAGAAGCCGATCCAACCACGCGCGTCGAGGTAGTAGTGGAAGTAGCCGATCGTCCCGAACAGATCGTCTCCTCCACGCGATCAACCACACCACGAGCAGATCCAATCTGTAGTTTGTTGATGCCGATCAACGCCGCAACGAGCAGCGCCTCCACCGGTATCCACACGTCCGGGGCTGGAACTCCGATCGCGAGTGTACCAGCACTCGCGAGCGGCTAGGGTTTGGCTCGGGAGGTGGCGGCTAGGGTTTTGTTCGGGAGGAACATATGCGTGCATCCCTCAGCCCCCCCGCCTCCAAATATATAGACCTCCTCACTTGGGCCTCGTGGACCGAGGCCCAATAGGAGTCTATCCGGATCTCTATCCGAATTGAGCCCACATCCGAATCACATTCGAATTAGTGTTCCAACCCGTTAAGTGTGCGACCCTGTAGGTTCACGTATACTTGGTCGCGACCCGGAAACACCTTTCCGGTCACCCTGTTAATAGCGGCCTCTAGCAAGACATATTAACCCCAAAGTATACGTAAAGATCATATCGGCTGAACCTGTAATGTTCTCATGTACGAATCCTTTTGCCTCACGATATAGATTAAGCTCAAGGCGAGACCTGTGTCATCCTCTTAATGGCTCAATCACTCTCTCGATTCCGTGATGGATTATAAACTTGTGATTGACTCCTCAATCACATTGGCATGGCCATGCACTTTCATAATCCATTACATCGAGGGGCCCAGAGATATCTCTCCCATAAGGAGGGGCAAATTCTATCTTGATCATTCACATCCCACTACATGTTTCATAGCAAACCCGAAGACTACTTTTATGACTACCCAGTTACGGAGTAGTGGTTAGTAGTCCCAAAATAGGCTACTACGCATGTTGGGAACCATGATGATCTCAAGTCTAACGATTCTACATAAACACTACTTGAGACCAACTAATGACACATGGAATCTCTGCAGTGTCTCATGGCGGGTCTATCCAACATATGTTCACTAACACATGTCCATATTATTGATTTGGTATCTCCATACCATGATCCATGAGACATGATCATCAATCAATATATATGCTGATCTTTGAATCATATATGTTCCTCATATGATATATGATCAGGGATCATTTAGAAATAGCAACATTTTGGCATTAAGAGTCTCATGAATAAGTCACATACTCATTGATCAATAATGATAATGTCTATTTCAAGGAACAAAGCAATGTATCATAAACATAGTATGTGATATATTCAACATCTCCATGTTGCCTCTAGGGCATATCACCAACAGTCTCCCACTTGCACTAGAGTCAACCATGTAGGTATCTAATACCCATTGCCCTAGTGTGAGCCTCATGCTTTGGCTGGGGAAGCGGCTTTGTCAACGGATCTGCAATGTTCAAATCCGTTTGTACTTTGCATATCTTCACATCGCCTCTCTCCACAATCTCGCGGATGAGATGAAATCGCCGTAGAATGTGCTTGGACTTCTGGTGCGATCTAGGCTCCTTGGCTTGCGCAATGGCCCCACTATTGTCACAGTAGAGGTCCATTGGGCTGGAGGCACTAGCCACCACACCAAGCTCAGAAACAAATTTCTTGATCCAAACAGCCTCTTTAGCAGCTTCAGAAGCTGCTATGTACTCGGCCTCTGTTGTAGAATCAGCAACCGTCTCCTGCTTGGAACTCTTCCAGCTCACCGCACCGCCATTCAGGCAGAACACAAATCCAGATTGCGATCTAAAATCATCTTTGTCAGTTTGGAAGCTAGCATCGGTGTAACCATTTACAACGAGCTCTTCCTCACCCCCATAGACGAGGAACACATCTTTAGTTCTTCTCAAGTACTTCAAGATGTTCTTTACGGCAATCCAGTGACTTTCACCTGGATCTGACTGGTATCTACTTGTAGCACTTAAAGCATACGAGACATCTGGACGTGTACAAAGCATGGCATACATAATGGATCCCATAGCCGAAGCATATGGAATCGCATTCATTTTATCCCGCTCATCAGGTGTACTAGGACACTGACTCTTGCTAAGATGTATACCATGTGACATAGGTAGGAAGCCTTTCTTGGAATCCTGCATGTTGAACCTTTTCAACACCTTATCAATGTACGTATCTTGGCTTAATCCAATTAGCCTTCTTGATCTATCCCTATAGATCTTGATGCCCAGAATATATGCCGCCTCTCCTAAGTCTTTCATAGAGAAACTATTTTTCAATGAAGACTTAACAGATTCGAGCATAGGAATGTCATTTCCGATCAGTAATATGTCATCCACATATAAGACCAGAAACACGAGTGCGCTCCCACTAGCCTTTTTGTAAACACAAGGCTCTTCTTCGTTCTTGATGAAACCAAACCCTTTGATTACTTCATCAAAACGAATGTTCCAACTCCGAGATGCCTGCTTTAATCCATAAATGGATCTTTGCAGCTTGCATATCTTTCCAGCTGATTGCGGATCGACAAAACCCGTGGGCTGTGTCATGTACACATCCTCACTCAGATTTCCATTAAGGAAAGCTGTTTTGACATCCATTTGCCATATTTCATAGTCGAAATATGCAGCAATCGCTAGAATGATCCGAATAGACTTTATCATTGCGACGGGCGAAAAAGTTTCATCATAATCAACACCTTGAATTTGTTTGAAACCTTTGGCCACCAATCGCGCTTTATAGATGTGAACATTTCCATCTATGTCTATCTTTTTCTTGAAAATCCATTTGCACTCAATGGTTTTAACACCATCAGGTGGATCAACCAAGTTCCAAACATGATTACTGTGCATGGATTCAATTTCGGATCTCATGGCTTCAAGCCATTTCTCAGAGTCTGGTCCCACCATCGCTTCTTCATAGGTCTTAGGCTCATCGTTGTCTAACAACAATATGTCCCGTTGTTGAGTAGTCAAGAACATGTACCTTTCAGGTGCACGACGTGACCTCTCTGACCTACGTGGTGCCGGTGTGTCCACAACAGGTTCTTCAACAGTTTGTTCATCCTGTTGTGGTTCTGTAGGAGCTGAAACGTTTTCAGGTGTTTCCCGAATTTCTTCAAGTTGCACCATGCTCCCACTATCCCTTCTTGAGAGAAACTCTTTCTCTAAGAAGACACCATGCCGGGCGACAAACACTTTGCCTTCTCCTTGATTATAGAAGTAATATCCTTTTGTTTCCTTAGGATACCCGATAAAGAAGCATTTATCAGATTTAGGACTGAGCTTATCAGATTGTAAACGTTTTACATAAGCCTCACATCCCCAAATCTTAAGAAAAGACAAGCTAGGACGTTGTCCTGTCCACATCTCATATGGTGTCTTTTCTACTGATTTTGATGGAACCCTGTTTAGTGTGAAAGCGGCTGTTTCAAGAGCGTACCCCCAAAAAGACAACGGAAGATCACTTTGGCTCATCATGGAGCGCACCATATCTAATAAGGTGCGATTTCTCCGTTCAGATACCCCATTCCATTGAGGTGTTCCTGGCGGAGTCAATTGTGGAACAATTCCACAATCCTTCAGATGATTGCCAAACTCATGGCTCAAATACTCGCCTCCACGATCAGATCGTAGAAACTTGATTGTCTTGCCTAAATGATTTTGCACTTCATTTTGGAATTCTTTGAACTTTTCAAAGGATTCGGACTTATGCTTCATCAGGTAGATATACCCATATCTACTAAAATCATCAGTAAAAGTTATGAAGTACTGAAAACCACCTCTGGCTGTTGAGCTCATTGGTCCACATACATCAGAATGTACGAGTGCCAATAAGTCACTTGCCCGTTCACCTTGACCGGTGAAAGGTGCCTTTGTCATCTTGCCAAGTAAACAAGATTCGCATGTCTCAAATGATTCAAAATCAAATGAGTGCAGAATACCATCTCTATGGAGCTTCTCCATGCGTTTCTCATTTATGTGACCTAAGCGACAGTGCCAAATAAACGTGGGATTCAAATCATTCGAACGTTGCCTCTTTGCATTAATGTTATAGACCGGTGACTCTTCAAGAGTAAGAACATATAACCCATTCACCAATGGAGTATGACAATAGAACATATCTTTGAAATAAAGAGAACAACCATTGTTCACAGATCTAAAGTCATAACCTTCTGCTTGCAAACATGAAGCAGAAATAATGTTCTTGGAAAGAGATGGAACACAATAACAATTATTCAATTCCAAAACTAATCCTGAAGGTAAAGACAATGGCATGGTGCCAACAGCGACCGCAGCAACTTTTGCTCCATTGCCAACGCGAAGATCCACTTCGCTCCTCCTCAAACTTCTACTTCTTCTTAGCCCCTGCAACGATTTGCAAAGGTGAGCAACCGATCCGGTATCAAATACCCAAGAATCAGTGGATGAAGTAGCAAGATTGATCTCTATAACATTTATACCTGGAGAGGAAGTTGTACTTCCCTTCTTCTTCTCAAGATCCTCCAAGTACTTTGGGCAGTTCCTTTTCCAATGACCTGATTGCTTACAGTAGTAACAATCTGCATTAGGAGCAGCGCCCTTCTTGACTTGCTTGGCCTTAGAACTGCTCGCGATCTCATCGGGAGCTAACTTTCTTTTGACCGCGCCTTTCTTGACATTGGGCTTGCCCTTGCCTTTCTGCATCATCATCACATGATTGCTGCTTTTCTTAATGCTTTCTTCGGCAGCTTTTAGCATCCCATGCAACTCTGCCAAGGTCTTATCCATGTTGTTCATGTGATAGTTCAGTATGAATGGCTCAAAGCTCGGGGGGAGCGACTGGAGAATCACATCAGTAGCCAACTCTTGGCTAAGGGGAAAACCAAGCTTTTCCAGACTCTCAATGTAGCCAATCATCTTAATCACATGAGGGCTGACGGGATTCCCTTCTGCAAGCCTGCACGCAAACAAGGACTTTGAAGTGTTGAACCTCTCAGCCCTTGCTTGGTTCTCAAACATACCACGCAACCCCACAATGATATTGTAGGCATCTGTGTTCTCATATTGCTTCTGAAGCTCAGAGGACATTGTGGCAAGCATGAGACAGCTCACATCAAGGTAATCATTCGTTTGCTTCTCATAAGCTCTCCGTGCAGCCGCAGTAGCATTATCAGGCAAGTCATCAGGATAATGAGACTCAAGGACATACTCCTTGCGCTCTTGCTTGAGAACAATTCTCAAGTTGCGATACCAATCCATAAAGTTCGTTCCATTGAGTTTTTCTTTCTCAAGAATAGATCGCAAATTAAAAGAACTGGATGCGGCATTAGTTGACATGATCTACAACAAAGAATATGCAAAGTTTAGCACTATGTTTATGTTCATCTTTTATTAAACAATTTAACAAAAGACTCCCACTATGTGTTTTGCAACAAAACTCCCTCTAAGTTACATAGTGGGTCAAGAACCTCATTTCACTAATTCCTAGTGAGCTTTGGCATCACGGCTAGAAAACTAGTGACATGGGTAAGCAACACCTTGCTAATCACATCCCTATGTGACTCTTGCTTGTTGGGTGACATCAACATGCCCCGGCCCCAATCTATGCCCCAAGGTCCAAAACTGTTTTGATAACCTTGTTAAGTAAACCAAATGCTTCCGCATGTAGATGTCCGACATCTACCCCAAATAATGATGATAACCGACGGCACTCTACTTTGGTAGACCTACCATGCGGTGATCATTATCTTTTGGTGCAACATATGGAAGGGCATGAACACCTAATTTTATGAGGGATTCTATCCTACCAAAGCAACATATGACAAAAACATTGCATAAGAATAAGATAGATAATATCACAGATAAACACATTTAACTGTGAAGTAGTATGGCCCAAACAAATGGTGATCTCCATCTCCATGTAGGTGTAGATGATCTCCATCCTCCACATCACTCCTTTAGGCCACCATGCTTGAAAGCTTGTAACCTCAAAACTAGGCTACTACCTATAATAGCTAGAAATTGAAGATTACAAAGATAGATTCAAGCATTAAGGTCGACACGCAGGTCGTTAAATACAATATAGACAGCTAACAATAGCTGAAATAATCATGACACGCAGGCCATGAACGAATGTTACATGCATCACATACATCTCATACATTCCAATAAGATATAGGGCCATACTATTCACGTCATTCTCTGCAAAAACAAGTTAGACGTAGAATCGTATTCTACCTAACGATGTGAACCCAAGACGCTATACAAGGCGGGTACGCACGGAAATTTACAAGGTTCCCTACGAAATTTACAGATCCAATCTATGAAATCGCAATGGAAAAACTATTCGGCACAACCACCTTATGCCGATCCGAGACATTCTCTAGGATGCTAGTTTTTCCACTGGGCCGAGGCCATCAGATCCGTAACCTACTAGTATTCGGCATAACCACCTTATGCCGATCCGAGACAATCTCTAGGGCACTAGTATTCCCACTGGCCCGAGGCTATCAGATTCGTATCCTACTAGTATTCGACATAACCACCTTATGCCGATCCGAGACAATCTCTAGGGCACTAGTAGTGATACAATCTGCGCCTCATCCAACCCCTATTCACCGATTGATCTCATCAACCCGTGCTACCATCGATTCATCACATGAACCGACTGATCTAGACTGTAATAGATCCAATCTACTACAACCGCATATCATCATATGCGCTGATCCAGATCGCAAACTAAGCAAGATGGCTCTGATACCACTGAAGGAACGCGCGTAGGCTACGATAGCAGAAAATAAAAAATTTCTACCGCGCACACCAGGACATCATGCTAAGAAGGGATCATAGATCGTTACCACTAGACGCGCAGCGCAGCGGAAGAAGAGTTGGAGAAGCCGATCCAACCACGCGCGTCGAGGTAGTAGTGGAAGTAGCCGATCGTCCCGAACAGATCGTCTCCTCCACGCGATCAACCACACCACGAGCAGATCCAATCTGTAGTTTGTTGATGCCGATCAACGCCGCAACGAGCAGCGCCTCCACCGGTATCCACACGTCCGGGGCTGGAACTCCGATCGCGAGTGTACCAGCACTCGCGAGCGGCTAGGGTTTGGCTCGGGAGGTGGCGGCTAGGGTTTTGTTCGGGAGGAACATATGCGTGCATCCCTCAGCCCCCCCGCCTCCAAATATATAGACCTCCTCACTTGGGCCTCGTGGACCGAGGCCCAATAGGAGTCTATCCGGATCTCTATCCGAATTGAGCCCACATCCGAATCACATTCGAATTAGTGTTCCAACCCGTTAAGTGTGCGACCCTGTAGGTTCACGTATACTTGGTCGCGACCCGGAAACACCTTTCCGGTCACCCTGTTAATAGCGGCCTCTAGCAAGACATATTAACCCCAAAGTATACGTAAAGATCATATCGGCTGAACCTGTAATGTTCTCATGTACGAATCCTTTTGCCTCACGATATAGATTAAGCTCAAGGCGAGACCTGTGTCATCCTCTTAATGGCTCAATCACTCTCTCGATTCCGTGATGGATTATAAACTTGTGATTGACTCCTCAATCACATTGGCATGGCCATGCACTTTCATAATCCATTACATCGAGGGGCCCAGAGATATCTCTCCCATAAGGAGGGGCAAATTCTATCTTGATCATTCACATCCCACTACATGTTTCATAGCAAACCCGAAGACTACTTTTATGACTACCCAGTTACGGAGTAGTGGTTAGTAGTCCCAAAATAGGCTACTACGCATGTTGGGAACCATGATGATCTCAAGTCTAACGATTCTACATAAACACTACTTGAGACCAACTAATGACACATGGAATCTCTGCAGTGTCTCATGGCGGGTCTATCCAACATATGTTCACTAACACATGTCCATATTATTGATTTGGTATCTCCATACCATGATCCATGAGACATGATCATCAATCAATATATATGCTGATCTTTGAATCATATATGTTCCTCATATGATATATGATCAGGGATCATTTAGAAATAGCAACATTTTGGCATTAAGAGTCTCATGAATAAGTCACATACTCATTGATCAATAATGATAATGTCTATTTCAAGGAACAAAGCAATGTATCATAAACATAGTATGTGATATATTCAACATCTCCATGTTGCCTCTAGGGCATATCACCAACAGATATTTGTCTTTGTGATACTGTGTGCACTAGCTTTTCCTGGGATAGTGCGATTAACACAGAGGGTTCTGGAGTTGCTGCTCCGGGTCCCGACAGAGATGGTATCAGAGCAATAATGACTCTAAGACGTGACCGTAGGTAGAATAGAATGGTTGAACTCTAAGGACTTATTTTTAATAACAAGTAATTTCAAAAGTTTTCTTATTCTTACCTCTCAATCTATGCTACCCTTATCTCTTAATCTTTGCTTGCTCTCGTCTTCCAATTCCCCCTTATCTTTATGTCATTACTTGGAAATTTATTTCTAAATCTTCCCTTGTTCAAAACAACTATAGATGGGCAATGGTTGAACTTCATCGACTCCGCCGCAACCTTAATCTTTGCACCAAAGGATCATGCTTCGTACGTCAAGAGCTGTGAAGGATCACTCCAAGACAACCCTTACCCTTTTAGGTTAAGTTGTTAAGCTAGACAGTAGATGAGGTTATGTGCTGTCATTTTTCCCTTTTGTCGGCAGCCATAACTATTGTTTGCTTAAAAAGTTTTTGCTAAGTCAGTGTTTTGCGTTGGGCAATGACAACCCCTTCCCCTCCTTCGACTTAACCCTCCTCTCACCTAAACTCCAGCAAGATGGTGAACACAAGAAGGAATGCTATGGAAGGCAACCCCAATGACAACAACGACGCTCAAGGAAGTCAGTCCGCCCCTATTCCTCCGCCTCCACCAGCAGCTGGACCTGACTGGGCTCAAATGATGGCAAATCAAAACCAGTTGATTCAACTATTAGCTCAAGCTATCAACAACCCTACTCAGCATGCTTCTCAGCCACCAGCTCAAGCTCCTCAAAACCAATTGCCAGAGTTTCTGAGGATAAGACCCCCAACCTTCTCAAGCAGCACCGAGCCAATGGATGCTGACGATTGGCTCCGCGCGATTGGAAAGAAGCTGGACATCTTGCAATGCACTGATCGAGAAAGAGTCTTGTTTGCTTCTCATCAGTTGAATGGACCCGCATCCGAGTGGTGGGATACCTTAACAGCCTCTCATGCCAACCCCCAAGCTATTACCTGGAATGAGTTCGTGCAAAGTTTCCGCAAAGCACACATTTCCCATACCTGGAACCAAGAACCTCTTCTCGGCTTCTATCCTGAAGAGATGATGTATGTGGTCGAGAGCTGTGAATCTGTACCTCAGGAACCAAGGGAATCACAAGAAGGAGATCTGCAGAAGGATTCCAAGGCAACAAATGTAAAATGTAAGAGCTATTCAATCACAACTATTATACGACAGGCTCTCACACAGGATACCGGAAGTTCAGTGAAGGGAGCAGCGGATTTCTAAATAGGAGAACACAAGCCAAAGGCAGAATCAGAACAAATATAGCATATGTCACATTAATTATCAAACTGTGGATACAATAATGACACTTTGACTCATAAGTCTTCCTTTCTCCCAATTATCATACCAACGATGATACTTTTGACTCATAAAAGTTGACACTTTCTCCCAACTATCATACCAAAAAAACACCCCTTTTTTCACCTGAACCAAAAGAATGAGCCTATCCAACATTAAAAAGACCAGAATCAACATGAAAGCAGGAGTAGTCACCACCTCTTTCTGCAACGAAAAGTGACTAACGAACATCCATATAGAAACAATAGCTCATCAAAGGAAAACGCTCAAAATTTCAGACTCGAAACAATAAGTCGCGCTAACAAAATGAACAAATGTACTATTGCACAAACCTATGAACATGCCCTTTTTTAAAAGCAAAAGGTTTTTTTCATCACATGAGCTCATAAAACCCTAGCTGATGCCACATAAACGAAAGGCAGAGCACAAAGGTCTGATCTATTTTCATGTATAGTCTGCAGAGCAGGTTGAAGCCTACTAAATTGCATGGACACAAGCACAGGACCTAGGGATGGCGAAGCCCCGGCACGGTCAACAGTTCACCCAGGCCATCGTGGTTGGGGAACGGAGGTCAAATACCAGGTCTCGCAAAGATTTGGAAAAGGGAGGGGGGAAAGGGGGCTCCCAACCGAACGAGCAGGTAAATAGGGAGAGGGAGCCTCTCAGCTCGACACTGAGGGATGATGGACGCGCCGCGTGCGCTCCGCCCAACGGGACGCCAGGGCTGCCCGCGAACTGTTCCGACGGGACAGATCGGCCATCAGTAGGGAAGAGTGGCCGCGCACGCGCGTACGGCGAGAGAGCAGCGCCGACTGCTACTGTTCCGATGCGATGGCTCAGCCTCCAGAGCGAATCAGATCTCATATCGGTGTAGAGGAGGCATGGGTTGCTCCGCCTGCTTCGCTCCCTCTCCCCAGACGGCCCGCGCGCCGATCAAAACGCCCTTGCTGAGCCCCCGCACGCCTGCCCCTCTACACTCAATCGCTGGCGCATGGGGTCCGGGAGGACAAGGGCCCATCGCCCAGGCTCTTGCGCGGTGGCGCTGGAGGATGGGGCGCGCCGTGCACGCGCCGCGCCCAGCCGTGGAGAGGCAGACCCCCCCCCCCCCCGCGCCTGCTCCCCGTCGCTGCACGCGGGACCGCGCAGCACAGGACCCACCGGTCAGTATAGCGATCTGCTCCTAGCAAGCTTCGGCGTGACCGCGAGGCAGCGCTCGCCACGCGTCGCCGCGCGAACGCACGCGCGGTGCGTGGAGCGCTCTCGCGCGAGGAGAATGGGTTGGGTTTTAATAAACCTGATGGTGTTGTTGCATGATCGTTTCTTCACGGCACACGAAACAAGGGGAGAGAGAGGCTAACTATAGGAAAAAAGCCTAACAACAAATGCGATCGGGATGATCGTGGAAAATATAACTTAGTTCAGATGAATGAAAAGTACAAAAATTTCAAGTGTCACAATTGTGGTCAGTATGGGCATTTGAGGGCTAACTATAGGAAAAAGAAGCAGAATGAGCAAAGGAGTCAATACAGTCAACCAGCTGAGCGTAAAGGCAATTCTTCACCTAACGGTATGTCTAATATTTTTGTATGTACTGAATCTTTACTTACTACTACTTTTCAAATAGTTGGATTGTCGATTTTGGTGCTACTTCTCATATTATTAGAGATAATAGAGATTTTACTTTTATGCAAATAATTCCAAGGGGAAACAGATATATCTTCTAAGGCACTAATCTAAAGCTGATGTACTTGGAATTGGAAATTATGTTCTAAAACTCCCCAATGGAGGAAAATTATTGTTACATGACACTTTATATTCACCTAGCATGAGAAGGAATTTAGGCCCCGTTTGGCACAGCTCAGCTTCACTAGTGAAGCTGTTTTTTTTTGTTTCAGCTTCACGAGCAGCTTCACCGGTGAAGCTAAAGCTGTTTTGGAAAACTGTTTGGCAAAACAGCTTCACCAACAGCTTCATGCATGGCTGAGAGAGGGCAATTGTCCAAGATGCCCCTGTCTATCTGACTTGTTCTAACATTTGGAGTTGTATGTTTGTATATGGTCATATGAATTAAAAAATAATATATTTGAATGAGTATGAATTAAAAAATTAAAATTAAAATCAGTGCGAACGGTAGAGAAGTGCGAACGGGAGGAGAGGAAACAGGCGTGGGGACCCAATGGCAAAGTGCTGTAATTTCTGTCAACTACAAGGGCAGTGGGTTCCTAGAACTGCGAGCCTGAGGGAGAGAGCTGTGAAAAGCTACTATTTTCAGCTTCACCCCACCCCATTCCCTTGTGAGAGCATGATTTAAGGAGCTTCATCCATGAAGCTGTTTGCAAAATGGGTGTTTGGCAAAAAAACAGCTCACAACAGCTCATGAAGCTGTTGGTGAAGCTGTACCAAACAGGGCATTAATCTCCATTGCTCAATTAGAATCTATTAGTTATAACATTCTATTTGGAAAAGGAAAAGTTAAAATATAACTCAATGGGAAATTAGTGCATACTGGAACTCGTCATGATGGTCTTTATTTTCTTGATGAAGTATCAAATGATGACAATATTGATTGCTTAGTTGGTGAAAATAACTCCATAGTGAGGAATTCGATCGATAGGAACACATGCTTGGAGTTATATTTATGGCATTTATGACTTGGTCACATATCTAAAAACAGAATTAAGAGCCTTATTAATTCTGGAATTATGCACTTTAAGTAGGAGGATTTTGGTATTTGTGAGGCTTGTACAATGGGTAACATGACCTGTGTGCCTTTTCCAAAGGCGGAAAGATCTAATGAGTCTCTAGCCATTATTCATTCTGATATTGGTGGTGAAATGTCTACTCCCACTAGAGGTCAAAAGATTTATTTTATCACATTCATTGATGATTATTCTAGATTTGGATGTGTATCTGCTTAAACAAAAGTCGGAAGGTTTTGATATGTTCAAAACATTTAAAACTGAAGTGAAAAATCAAATAAATAGAAAGATCAAAGTTTTGAAACTGATCATGGAGGAGAATAAATTTCAGGAATATTAAATGTTTCTTAAAAGCATGGAATTATTCATCAGTATACTTTACCTTACACTCCGCAACAAAGTATTGTTGCTGAATGGAGGAATGGAACACTTATGGATATGGCTAGGTCTTTGATGGCTTATTCAGATCTTTCTTTGTCTTTTGGAGGAAGTTTTACATACTGCTATTTATTTATTAAATCATTCATCATCTGAGGCTATAATAGTCACTCCTAATGAGTTGTGAACTGGAAGGAAAATTATAGCATAAAAGCACACCAGGAATTTGTTCTTGATTATTCTTTGGAACATAAAGAGTACAAGTTTTATGATACAGAAAAAAGGATAAACTGGTGGAAAGCAAGAATGTAACACTTTTATATCTAAACACACCTCGCCATGCTAAGCGGGCAAGGGTGGAAGTGTTGGTAATTCCAGGAAAACACATATGGATACATCTGGTGTTAATTCTTACACTGAAGGAGATTCTGCTCCTGAAGGAAATACAAATCAAACTTCCAACACTAACATACTTAGGAAAAGTGGGAGGAATTTAAGTACACCCCAGTATCTAGATGATTATTATTTGTTTTGGGGGAAGTTCACTCTAAAATTTTGGAATTAGAGGAAGAACCAAAACTATGGGTGGAAGCAGTGTGGAAAGAATTAAACTCGATGAAGAGGAATAAAGTTTGGGAACTTGTTGATCTACCAAACAACCGTAAGCCTATAGGTTGTAAATATTTTTTAAGAAAATTGAATGCAGTGGGTGTAGTGGAAAATTATAATACTAGACTTGTTGTTGAAGGCTTTACACAAAGGAAAGATATTGACTCTGTAAAACTTTACACAAAGGGAAGGTATTGACTTTGTGGAAACTTTTTCTCCTGTTGCTAAAATTACTGTAATTTATATTATTAGTGCTTTGACGGCTTATTATGATCTTGAACTCCGCCAAATGGATGTTGAAATTGCTTTTTCTTAATGGTCTTCTAGAGGAAATTTATATAAAACAGCTGGAAGGTTTTGGAGGAAAAGGAAATGAAAATCAGGTTTGCAAATTGAATAGATCAATTTATGGTCTTAAACAAGTTTCACATCAATGGTATATTCTATTTGGTAATTCTATCACATCATTTGGTTTTTAATGACGGAAGGTGATCACTGCATATATACAAAAATTATGCATAAGTATGTTCTCTTATTGCATTCATGTGTTAATATTCTCATTGCTTCTAATGACAAAATTATATTGATAGAAGTGAAAACTTGGTTATCTTCTAAATTTGATATTAAAAGATATGGAAGAAGCTTCCTATGTTTTAGGAGTGGAAATACATAGAGATCGGAATAAAAGTTTTTTGAGTTGTCCCAAAAGTTATACCTTGGAAGTGTTTTAAACGATTTTCTACGGAATACAGTAAACCTGTTAATGCACCTATTGTGAAGGGAACTATACTCAGTGAGGAATTATGTCTGAATACTTTTGAGGAAAAAGGAAACTATACTTAGTGAGGAATTATGTCCAAATACTCCTGAGGAAAAAGTTAGAATGAATAGAATTTCTCATTCTTCAGCTTTGGAATGTCTTATGTATACTATGTTATTCACACTATCTGATCTTAGTCATGCCGTTAGAATCCTTAGTGGATATCAAAAGAAACATGGGGAAGAGCACTGGAAACAAATCAAATATGTACTGCGTATGTCAAAGGAATATATGGATTATTCATTATATTTTAATGGCCATAATCTTCAACTGCAAGGTTATTTTGATGCTAATTGGTAAATAGCTTCTGGTTATCTATTTACTTTAGCAGGAGGTGTTATTTTCTTATTGCAACAGGAAACATGATACATTTGCTCATTCTACCATGGAAGCTGAATACATTGCTGTATCTGAAGTAGCAAAGGAAATTGCATGACTAAGGGAATATCTTGCATCATTTAAGGTCATGGAAAGTGCATCATAACTGTTGTAGGGGTGGCCCCCACCTAAGCCCAGCCAGCCTGCTAAGGGATCGTAAAGCCCAGAACGGGATATGTGCAATGACATTAGTACCCCTATGGAGGGTACATGAGTGTAAGGACATGGTTGTAAAATACTCCTCATGTAAATATATATACGGCTGCCCTGGACATGGGGAAGGGCTAAGCATTGTTCATCCCTCATCACCATTACCATATTCTCACTTTACTATTTGGTCAGTAACCACAATAGTTGGCGCTGTCCATGGGGACAACAGAGAGCAAAGCCTTAAGATTTGAAGAAGGATGGCACCCAAGAAAGCGGCATCGGCAACCAGGAAGAAGAGGAGCACAACGGAGGCACTCATCAACGCTAGGGCTTCTGCATCGGCAACTGGCGCGGATGGTAACATTGGCGCTGCAACTGCCGACGTTGACACTCGTTGCACGGCGGTTGACCCCACTACTGGCGCGATAGTCAGAACTGGTAGTACTGACCAAGCCGACGGGGGTGGCGACGTCGACGCTCATGTTGGAGTGCCCGCCAACCCTGCGCCCGTTATAGAAGCGGCGATGAAGGCCCAAGCAGCTCCAGAGCACAAGCCGTGGTCGCTGCCAACCCGATGGTGTGTGCCGGTGCTCAGGCCGGTGCAACCATGTCGACGGTGGAGAATACCCTGCTGACGGCCCTTGGCACGTTGCAGCGAGAGCTAGCGGATCTCCGTGGCGCCGTGCAGGAGATACAAGAGGCTTGGAGTCAGCAAATCCCACCGGCGGCGGCGGCGCAGCACACGCTAGAGAGGGCGGACAGCCGCGACACCCCCACATCCAGTCGCGTCCCTCTTCAGCGTGTGGATTCGGAGTCCCCCCTCTCCGTAGGCCTACAGCTGTCGGCGTGGCCAGAGGACTTCAAGTTTCCCACCACCATCGAGCCGTACAAAGGCGACACGGACCCCCAGGAGTTTGTGCGCATGTACGAAACTGCCATCGAAGCCACTAGTGGGGATGACTCCACTAAAGCAAATGGGCTACCCCTCGCATTGCAGGGAGTGGAGCTCTCTTGGTTCTTTACCATAGAGCCGAACTCCATCTATGAGTGGGAGCAGATCCATGACCGCCTCTACAACAACTTCCAAGGAAATTACGTAGAGCATATCGATGCGGACCAACTCTTCGCTATCAAGCAAAAACCCTCCGAAAAGCTCCGGGAGTACTTCAAGCGCTTCGCCAAGGTTCGCTGCCAGGTCAAGGACATCAACGAGACCACTATCATCAACGCGGTGATCCAAGGTCTTTGCTCTGGGCCGCTGGCCAAATACAATGCGCGCAAGCCGATAAAAACAATCGCCAAGCTCTTCAACAAAATGGAGGAGTATGCGTGGGCGGAGGAGGATGCACGGCGACAAAAGGGTGACGACTCCGACACCAACCAAGCGGAGGACTCGCCGAAGGACGCCCCCAAGCGCAAACAAGGATCCTCGAAGGGTGCCCCCGAGCACAAGCAAGACTCCTCCAAGAACACCAAGCGTAAGCAGGACTCGTCGAATGACAAGCCCAAGCGCAACCAACGTAGATCCCAAAGGGCCCGCTACGTATTCGACATCGAGGGCGGCTCCGAGGACAGCGCCCCCGCTGGTCGAGGGCGAGATCGCAGAGGCTGAGGATGCGGGTGCTGTTGGGGCCAGGACGATAGACCCCGCGCGAAAGAAGATCAGCACTACGGCATGTGATGCGAGGTGCATGGCCGCGGCGATCACCTCACGCGGACATGCACCGCCGTTGCGGCGCTTCGTCAGAGTGTCGCCAGGGATAGAGCCTTGGAGCGGGGCCACCGGAGGTGGCCCACGTGCAGCAACCTCAAGAGGGCCCCTTGCGGATACAGGCCCCAGAGGGAGCCTAGCGCCGGATCATAAATGTCATCTCCGGAGCTCTTCGTTGGAGTTCCCCTTGGTGCGGCAGCAGAAAGCTTATGCGTGGAGGCTACACCATGTGGAGGTGTACCCGGCACAAGCGCCGCCGGCTTGGGCGCAGCACGACATCACCTTCACGCCTGCCAATGCGGAGGGCATGAACTTCCCTCACCAGGATCTCCTAGTCATCCAGGCTGCCATCGCAGGCTGCGAGGTTAAGTGTGTCCTGGTCAACGGAGGCAGCTCCGCTTACATTTGATCGCGACAGCCTTCGACCAAATGGGGATCCCTCGAAGCCGCTTAGGCCCCTCAGGAATCCCACTACAGGGTTTCGAGGGTTAGCCGTTGAAGGCCCTAGGCCAGATACAGTTGCAAGTCTCCTTCGGCCAGGACGACAACTTGAGGAGCGAAGGTGTCATCTTCGACGTCGTCGACATCCCGTACCTCTACAACGCCATATTGGGATGCCCAACCCTTAACTCCTTCAGAGCGGTCCCGCACCACGGCTTCCTATGCATGAAGCTCCCAGGCCCGTGGGGTATCATCACCACCTTCGGCGACCAGGACCTCGCCCGGCGCATAGAGCTTGGTGCTCGGGGCACTCACCGAAAGGTGCATGTCCTCACCGATACTCCAAAGGCGGACACGCCTTCCGCCTCAGGATGGTGTAGGATCGGAAATGGCAACAGAAGGGGGGTGAATGGTGCCTCTTTAAAAATTTGCCCCTCAAAGTATCCACAAATGAGCTCTTCTCCGATAGTTATAAGAACTATGAAGAAGACATGCTTATGCACCCTAGAAACTTGAACCACCAAAGAAATAAGCAAGGCATGGGACTTAAAGCAAAGAACACAAATAAAAAAAAGCATCAGAAAGAACTAAACCCAGAACAAACTGCAGGGGCCGGTCAGACCGCCATATATGGGCCGGTCTGACCGCTCCTTAAGGGCCGGTCTGACCGCCGTTTATGGGCCGGTCTGACCGCCCAGGGTCCGGTCTGACCGCCCTTTTTGCACCGATTTGACCGCGCCGACACCTCCGGTTAGACAGCCGGTATATAACCGATCTTACCGGGCTTCGGTTCAGAGAACAGTGAGGGCTGAATTTCAGACAGCAAAAACCAAAATCTTCACATAACAGAGGAATTTGCGATCTTTTGCTAAAACTCTCAGGCCACCAGGTCAAGGACTTAAACTAAATAGCATTGGGGCTTAAGCAACCAAGGGAATTCATCACAAGACCAAGGAATCAAGATTTAGACTCAAATCTGAAAACGGTGTTGAGAGAAATGGTAATTTTCAGATTTGTCATGGCTCCTCCATCCTTTGCTAAAGAAATTTTGTATTCCAGCTAGAGAGGGTCTCACAACTACAAAACACAAACGTATAGCAATCAAACCATCAAGAAAGCAAAGACCCACACCTGCTCTGCCTCCAACCCTAACTTTTTGCAAATAGAGGAATTGTAGCGCAGAAGAGAAGGAAAGGAATACAAAAGGACTTTGAGAAATGCTCTTAGGAATTGATTGGTCAAATGGCCAGAGCTAATTTCCTTCACTGAGCTAAAGAGAATCCATCTTCAACAGCGAAAGAATCAATAGGAGCAAACAAGACTGAAATCTAACAGAGAGACAGAGAAGAACTGAAACTCAACCAACTCAAATAGATTCATTTCAGAATGAATGATTACACATGGAATCCTTTTACAATCTCCTCACTACGTCCCCATACGCGATTGTAAATAGCAAGAACAGTACATGATTCACTCCTGAAGAACCCACACGTAGGAGATGAAACCCTAGCTACTGCTCAACACACAGAGCACACTCCCTCATTTCTTGCTTGGCTGAATGAATGAGCTAAACCTGCTGCCTCCCTCTCCACATTTTGAAGGCAAGAGCTCACCCCAAAAGAAGCAAAACAACAAATGTCATACAACATCCACTCCTCCACCTCACACACCATATGAGGCAAAAGTCAAGGTCAACATGACCAGGAATTGGAGGGAAAACCAGCCCCTCCTCTCATTGCTTGAGTCAAATCTCCAATTTGCCCCTCAAGCGCCTTCCCGGAAGCTTCCCGTGTCCGGTACCTTGACCGTCTGGACCTCGACTCCTCCCTGAGTCTAGTCCCGGTCCGCTCCACTGTACACGACCGCACCCGGCATCCTAACCGTCTGGACCTCTGACTCCTCCCTGAGCCTAGTCCCGATTCACTCGCCGCTGCCCGTTGTGTCCACTTGACACCGACCTAGACATCTGACTCCACCTGAGTCTAGTCCTGGTCTGTTTCGTCGCGCATGACCGCAACCGACACCCAACCGTCTGGACCTCCGACTCCTCCCTGAGCCTAGTCCCGATTCACTCGCCGCTGCCCGTCGTGTCCACTTGACACCGACCGAGGCCTTCGACTCCACCTGAGTCTAGTCCTGGTCTGTTCCGTCGCGCATGACCGCAACCGACACCCAACCGTCTGGACCTCCGACTCCTCCCTGAGTCTAGTCCCGGTTTGCTCGTCGTTGCCCATCGTGTCCGTCACCGGTAGCTCCAGCTCCGGTTCCTCGTCTCCCAACTCGCAACCACCTCACCTGCCTCGATCATCTTCGGCATCACCGACCGTCTGGACCTCAACACCTCCTGTGCCTAGTCCCGGTCCTTCTCGCCTCACCATGACCTAACTCCGATGTCTTGCAATCACACAGACAAGCAAACCGTCACATAGCACCACACGAAACATCATAACCATAATAGCATAAATGAAAGGTACTCAAACCTAGAATATCCAAAACAAACTCAAACTCTCTAAACTAACCGTCAATTACTCATCACCAACATGGGGATACCTCCACATGGTCTCTCAATCTCCCCTTGATGAGTATATTGACAAACACAGAAAAAGCATAAGATTGAGTTTGTTTGAAGAGTCAAATATGGTCCAAAAGAAGGAAATGATGCTAATGACCATGTTGACAAAGGAGCAAAAGAAAGAGCAAGTTTTCCTCAGAAGCTCCCAAAGATCCCAAAATGTGGCTTTTTCTCCAATATTCTCCCCCTTTTGGCAATAAAATCATCAAGATGCTAAAGAGAGAATATAACATGGTGTGGCTGAATTTTATTCAATGCTAAGCAAATAGAGCCATGAAGATTATCCAAAATGACCAATTAGTATTACACTAAGCGATAACGTATAGGAATGCTATCAAGATCATAACGAGATATGCATAATCAAGCCAAGCCACATAAGTAACAATCTGAATATTAGATGAATTTTTGAGCATGTCAAGCCATTCAAGATCAAAGTCTAGCTAGAGGTATCCAAAGATGATGCAAGCCATGTCAATAGTCTAAGTGGAATCAAGAAGCTAGAATTGAATCAATTTAGAGTGCTTACAAGTTCAAGAATGCATCATTTGTTTAAGTACTTGGTTTTTTTGTAGTTAAGCAAACTGAGCACAATTGACATGTTTTTCTTTTGAAACTCATGGTCGTTGTCAACCAAAATTTTGTCATGTGCTAGATCTCAAGCCTTATGCGATCACTCCAAGCAATAAGCTTAAGGATATGATCTTGGTCATCCAAAACTCCCCCTGAGTTCATGCCTAGTGCAATGGCAAGCAGTCTCATGAGAAAGAATTGGTGAGATCATTTTTCGCACATAAAGAGATCTTTTTGCTTTTTAAACAGTTGTATGATTTATCAAGAAACTAGCATAACTCAATCTAAAGCTCAATAAAGATTCAAAGCTCAACTTAGCCTATTTGACATGGCATGAATCATAAGAGGATAACTAAAGACAGACTAGTCTCAAGAGCTAACATGACATGTCTTAATTCAAGTTATGCAATTTTAATTAACTTATCAATTGCAAAGGCTTGACAACACATATAAAGTTATGATAAATCGAGCAATTAAGCACATATCATGGTAAGATGTAATATATTGTAAACATGTCATATAAGGATAATAGTCAAGGCTCCATGTAGTTATATATTACAATGCAGAATGCTGAAATGCAAGAAAATCCAGCTCCCCCTCAACATGTGATGCACTTTTAGTTCAAGTTGAGTTATGTCAATATTAAGCTCTAGAAGCTCCTAAATGAACTCCCCCTGAACCAAAGCTAAAAACTGAGAAGCTGCAAAGAAAATCTGAAAAGGCAGTCCTTAAAGCATAGACAAGATAAAGAGGATACTATGGCTCAAACTGACTCTCATCTATCCCATATGTCACTAGGACTATCAACTGCTCTACTATCACACTAAGGAGTAAACACGTTCCTGTCTACCCAAGGGTGGCCCAACCCTTGCTAGAACCTATAAGAAGTGAGTGAGCTCAACCTAGTGAGAAGAGAGACAGCTAATAAGCAGCATCCTAGATCACAAGATGAGAGGAAGAAATCTAAGTAACTAGACGAGAGATACACTCTAATCTATGCTAGGAGGACTAACCCAAATGCACCTAAATGCAATGCAACAAAATGAGAACAGGAGCATAATTAATAGAATAAAGCAGTAAAGCCCAAAACAGTAAAGCGTGTCCATTGGCGAAGGTCTTCCCCCGAAAGTTGAGCAAGATCTACTCCGGGTACTTCAGGACAACGTGGACGTCTTCGCGCCCTCATCGAACACACTTTAGCGGTCCGCCCCGACGCCAAGCCGGTCAGGCAAAGGCTCCGGCACATGTCAATTGACCGGCAGCAAGCAGCCAAGGCAGAGGTAGAGAAGCTCCTCTATGCCGGAGTCATCCGCGAGGTCCAACACCCGGACTGGCTCGCCAACCCAGTGCTGGTGAAGAAGGCCAGTGGAGCCTAGCGTATGTGTATTGACTTCACAGCCCTCAACAAGGCATGTCCGAAGGATAACTACCCGTTGCCGTGTATAGATCAACTTGTGGATGCCACGTCAGGGTGCGAGCTCATGAGTTTCCTCGACGCATATTCAGGCTACCACCAGATCCACATGGCCAAGGACGATGAAGACAACACAAGCTTCATCACACCAGTAGGGACGTACTGCTTCATTAGGATGCCCTTCGGCCTAAAAAATGTAGGCGCCACCTTCACGTGCCTCGTCGTGCTTGAGTTGGCCGCCCAGCTCGGGAGGAACATCGAAGCCTATGTCGATGATGTGGTCGTAAAGACAAGGCAGTGTGCCTCCCACGATCAAGACCTTCAGGAGACCTTCGACAACCTCAGGCGAGCGGGCATCAAGCTCAACCCCGACAAGTGCATCTTCGGCGTGCAAGTAGGGAAACTCCTGGGTTTTCTAGTGTCTGGGTGCGGCATCCAAGCGAACCCCGACAAGGTCGATGCCATCCTCGCCATGGAGCCACCTAAGATGACGAGGGAGGTCCAAAGGCTCACTGGACACATGGCCGCGTTGAGCCACTTCTTGTCCAGGGCGGTTGAACGGGGCCTGCCATTCTTTAAGACCCTGCACGGCTGAGACAGGTTCCACTAGGGCAATGACTGCATGAAGGCTTTCGATGACCGCAAGAAGCACCTCGCAAGCCTTCCCACTTTAGTCGCCCCAACACCAAAGGCTCCCCTTCTGCTCTACCTCGCTGCAACAGCAACAGCAACAGCAGCCAGTGCAGTCCTCGTCCTCGAGGAAGGCACCCTTCAGCGGCCAGTATACTTCATCTCTGAGGCCCTTCAAGGCGCCAAGACGCGGTACACCGAACTCGAGAAGCTGGCCTACGCACTGGTCATGTCCTCGAGGAAGCTTCGGCACTACTTTTTGGCCCACCCCATTACTGTGTCATCCTCGTTTCCTCTAGCGGAAATGCTACACAACAAGGAGTCCATGGGGCGTATTGGCAAGTGAGCGGCCGAGCTTGCGCCCTTCTCCTTGACGTACGCCTCACGAACGGCAATAAAATCTCAAGTCCTGGTGGACTTCCTTGCCGAGTGGACTCCGCCAGCTCAGCATCACGTGCAACCAGAGGACCCGGTGTGGACACTTAACACCGACGGGGCATACGACGCTTCGGGCACCGAGGCGAGTGCAGTCGTCACTACGCCGGAGGGTCACCGCCTGCTGTACTTGGTGCGTCTTGTGTTTCCGGCGATGAACAACACGACTGAATATGAGGCGCTGCTCTTCAGCCTCTCGAAGCTTAAAGCCCTTGACGCACGAAGGGTCCTTGTTCGCACTAACTCGCGTCTAGTCGCGGGCCACATTGATCAATCCTACCAAGCCAAGGACCCTGAGCTGGCCAAGTATCTAGCGGTGGTGAGGGCAAAGGAGCACCAGTTCTTGGGCGTCACAGCCAAGGCCATCCATCGCGCGGGTAATGAACAATCCGACGTCCTCACAAAAGCCGCCAGCCAGTAGCTCCCCCTCCCTGAGGGAGTGTTCTACGAGGTCTTGCCTACGGTAGCCATCACTTAGGACAACCGCGACGTGGCCCTCATCTATCAAATTGCCCAGCAGGGCGATTGGCGGGAGCCCATCTATGGCTTTTTGCAAGGCATAGCGGAGCTGGACGACCCCCTTGAGGTCTAGCGTTTGCAGCACCGCGCCAGATCCTTCCAGGTGCTCGACGGTGTCCTCTACAAGAAGAGAGTTTGCACCCCACTTTTACGGTGCCTCTCACGTGACGAGGGTAAGCACCTCCTCGCGGAGATTCATGCCGGGCTCTGCAGCTCGCATATTGCGCCGAGGTCCCTTGTCAACAAGGCATTCAGACAGGGCTTCTACTGGCCAACCGCCATTATAGATGTACAAGACCTCGTGCGCCGGTGCCAAGGCTGCTAGTGGATGGGGCGAGGCTTCCACAGACCTCCGACGAGCTTGCAGCCCATCCCACCGGTATGGCCGCTGGCGCGCTGGGGCCTTGACGTTGAACCACTCCCGCGCACCCCGGGTGACCTTCGGTTCGTCGTAGTTGCCCTGAAGTACTTCTCCAAATGGCCTGAAGCGGTAGCATTGGCTAAGGTGACCTCTGCAGCCATGCAGCATTTTCTCTGGCAGAATGTCATCTGCCACTTCGGAGTCCTGAGGGAGGTTACTGTTGACAACGATTTGCAGTTCGACTCCGTACCGTTCAAGGCCTTCTGCAACCGCATGGGCATCACACTTTGATACGCTTACGTCGGACACCCGCAATCCAACGGAGCGGTCGAGCGGGCGAACAGGAACATCTCCGCCAGAGTCTAGAAGCGCCTCGTCGGGTTGCCGAAGGGCAAGTGGCCAGACGAGCTCCATAGCGTGCTTTGGTCCCTTCGCATGACGGTGACATGTCTGATGGGGTTCACACCGTTCAAACTCCTCTTCAGCGACAAGGCAGTCATGCCTGAAGAAATCAAGGCCGGTTCGAGGAGGGTCCTCTTCCAGGCCCCGACGGAAGAGCGCGAGTTGTCCCTCGACCTTCTTGACGAGGATCGAGTGAGCGCCACCCAGCACGTCGCAAAGTACGTGTGCCAAGTAGCGCGTGCACATGACTGCTCTGTGTACTCACACGAATTCCAACCGGGAGACCTTGTTCTCAAACGGGCGCTCCATGCAGCGACGGTTGGCAAGCTGGAATCGAAACGGAAGGGCCCCTACATCATCGCGGCGGCTTTACAGCGCGGAGCGTATCACAACACTGGAAGGGCAGACTCTCTGACACACATGGAATGCAGACCGGCTATGGCGATACTATGTATAAGGTCCAAGGCATGCCCCAGGCACTGCCGGCACCTTACCCTTTGTAATAGCTCGCCCACGCAAACGGGAGGTCAATAAAGCACACCGTTTGCAACCATGGTCTCCATTCCATAAATAAGACATGCGGAGGCTTGCAAGCCTCTGCGCGCACTCTTTCGAGTATAAATAAGACGCGTGGAGGCACGCCTCCGCGTGCAATCTTCGGAGTTTAAATAAGACACGCGAAGGCAAGCCTCTGCGTGCACTCTTCGGAGTATAAATAAGACACACGGAGGCATGCCTCCGCGCGCACTCTTTAAAGTATAAATAAGACACGCGGAGGCACGCCTCCGCGTGTACTCTTCGGAGTATAAATAAGATATGTGGAGGCACGCCTCTGCGCACACTCTTTGAAGTATAAATAAGACACGTGGAGGGACGCCTCCGCGTGCACTCTACGGAGTAAAAAAATCGCGTGACAGCCTCGAGCCTCTGCGTACTCTGTGGAGTATAAAGCGTTGAGAACTTGTCGTCCCGAACCACTCTACGGAGTATAAAAAAATAGCGTGACGACCTCGAGCCTCCGCGTACTCTGCGGAGTATAAAGCGTCGGGAACTTGTCGTCCCGAGCGACTCTACAGAGTATAAAAAATTGTGTGATGGCCTTGAGCCTCCGCGTACTCTGCGGAGTATAAAGTGTTGGGAACTTGCCATCCTGAGCCACTCTACAGAGTATAAAAAAATTGCATGACGGCCTCGAGCCTCCACGTACTTTGCGAAGTATAAAGCGTCGAGAACTTGTCGTCCTGAGCCACTCTACGGATTATATAAAATCGTGTGACGGCCTCGAGCCTCCGCGTACTCCACAGAGTGTAAAGCATCGGGAACTTGCCGTCCCGAATAGCTACGAAGTGTAGTTGGTCGCCAGCTCCGCTGCCGCCACTTCGAAGCGTAGGGGACAGAGCGCTCGAGCGTCTACTTCAGCTAGTCGCTATCTCCGCTGCCGCTACTTCGAATGGTAGGGGACGGAGTGCTCGAGCGTCTACTTCGGCTAGTCGCTAGCTCCGCTGCCGCCACTTCGGAGGGTAGGGGACGGAGCGCTTGAGCGTCTACTTGTGCTAGTCACCAGCTCTGCTGCCACCACTTTGGAGGGTAGGGGACGGAGCGCTCGAGCGTTTACTTCAGCTAGTCACCAGTTTCGCTGCTGCTGCCACTTCGGAGGGTAGGGGACGAAGCGCTCGAGCGTCTACTTCGGCTAGTCGCCGCTCCGCTGCTGCCACTTCAGAGGGTAGGGGACGGAACGCTCGAGTGTCTACTTCGGCTAGTCGCCAGCTCCGCTGTGGCCACAGGTGTGGGAGCCGTCACGAAGTTTATGCCTAGATGGGCGGGGTCATCGGCCCTTCGTTCCTACCCTAGCTTGTGCATACCATATACTGTATAATGAGGGCAAGGCCGGCAAAGATCGCTTCACACCCGAAGTTCTACATGTCGGTCGAAGACAAGTGCAATCACAGAACGACAGGCACGCTTATTTACTTCGACCATGGTTTCTATTGCATTAATGAAATAATGTTCACAGAGACACTCGGTAATTACAATCGTGAAGAAGTAATGTCTGCAAGTGCGTTCGGGGAGCTAAGGTTGCTACTCATTCGGCTCCTCTACCTTGATATGCTCCCGCACCGAAGTCACCCCCGCCGAACTCCAGGTCGCCCAGAAGCGTAAGGAATCCTCCGCCCACTCCCAATGCCGAAGGCGCCGCTGGACCATCAGGTCCGAAACTAGCAAGCGGCCCTTATCAAGCACCTGTTCGTAGCAAGCAGGGTATATGAGCAAAACACTTGCAAAAGTTCTTTTCATTTCATTTATAAAAGATGGGGCCATGTGGCGCCGTTTACATAGCTACGGACACAACAACACATGCCTACGATCCTAAGACTTCAGGGTCACACCTGCGGGTCAACGCCTTGCTCCGATCTGGTGGCTCCACCTTCGTCCCGTCGCGGGACGTTGTCGAGCCAGGCGATGAGGTCCACATCGCCCCGCAGGCTCCGCCGCATCGCTACCTTCGCTGTGGCTTGACTGATGTAATCCCAAATCCTCTGGTGGAAGGCACGGGCAGATCGGCGGATGGCGTGCACGACGCTAGACATGACTCCGCTCCTGGCAGGCAGTTCCAGGTGGGGGTGGCTAGCTCGCCGACATGTAGGCACCCCTGATGATGGAGGAGGCCGAGGAGGATTCGCGCCATTACCACCGAGCAGTGGTTGCCGAACGATGGCGCAGCACTCAGCGCAAGACCAGAGGCCTCTCCAATCCGCCGCAGTGTGCTTGCCAAGTCTTTAGGCCCGAAGGCACGGGACGGCACAACGATGGAGAGGTCCAGAAGCGCGCTCTTTAGAGCCTCCGTAGAAGCCCAGGCAGTCAATGAGGCGTCGGCCAGTGTTCGGTCCCTCTCCCCCAAGCGATGCCACTAACTGGGCCTTCTCCCCCTTCAACACGGAGATTTGTTGGAGCAGCCCGTCACGCTCTTCGGTGGCCGCTCGAGCGTCCGCCACTACCATCACGCCCTCCACTTCGAGGAAGCGGATATGCTCGTCCTTGTGGCGTGGCCTCTTCGGCCGCGTGGAGACTGTCCTCGAGTGCGCCTCGCTCACGGGCCTCAGCGTCCTGCAGTGCGCACGCAAGGGCAAGAACCTGCGCAACATGGTTGTCAGCAAAGACTAAAACACACAAGTAATTCGATAGTGCGAGCAGCGTACCCTCATCTCCGTGGCCTCCAGTGCACCTCGTAGGAGCTCTGAGCTGCACGATGCCAGTGCCCGTCGATCCAGCCCGGAGTCCACGCGGTCTGCTGCCCCTTGCAGAGCCCATAATGTCTCCGATCCGGGGATGAAGTCAAAGACGGTAAGGCGCCAGGTCTCTACGCTTGCGATCTCCAGTGCGGCGGGACTTGACGTCATGTCCGGGGTAGGAACTCCGGAGACCTCACGACCGCTTCCGTTGCTCGTGCCTTGTCCACGTCCGGGGGACCGAGCCTCGGCTAATGTTGATGATGGCATCAGTGAGCAGTTGGGGGAGAGCTTCGCGAAGTCGAGGGGAAAAGGAGTTACGCCTACCTTCGTCACAAGGTGGTGAGGGTTGAACGGTGGTGACGCCACCTACACCCGGGTGGCCGAGTCCCCTTCTGCTCCGCCAGCTTCTTCTTCGGAGTCACACTCCGACACGGCCACCACCACCACCTCGAAGTCTCCGATCAGCTTTGTGGGAGAACTCATCCGAGCGTGCTTCGCGCTTGGCTCGTGTGGCGATGCAGCTTCCACCTCCGCAGCAGACACGGGCGACGACGCTTCGCCTTCCATGGTGGTAACGCATCCCTCGTCCTCCGGTTGGCCCACGACCTCCTTGTCACCGAGCGTGTCGCGGTCCACCTCCACCTCCAGGTTGGAGTTAGTGTACTCCGCCAGGTCGGAGCTGGTGACCATTGTCACCTCCGCCCTGGCAGGTCCTTCAGTGGGTACGGTCGCCGGGCTGGATACGACGGCGGGTGAACGGGCCCTCCAGTGAGGGGGTGAGGCCTCCCCCCTATCGTCTCCATTCCAGGGCAAGCGTGGACAACAACCGGTGTGCCGCGCTCTGGCACGAGAATGCCTAGAGCCTCGCATACTCGGTTTATCCGACTGAGCCTCGCCACCGCCATGGACTCGCGAAGGCTGTGCTCCTTGGCCACGTATGGGCCAAGGAATACAACTGCTGCGCGCTCCACGTCCTCAAGGAAGAGTTCTATTACAAAAATAAAAAGTGGACAGGTCAATGCTACAACAAAATATGATGATTGCATAATGTACACTACGCATCTTCAAGAACTTACGAGGGTTCAACAGCTTGGGGAGCGAAGACACTGACGGGCGAACCTCGTCAGGGCGGATGGACCCGGGCTGGATATGCCATTGTTGGCCCAGCGGAGCCACGCCGTACATGAGGAACTCCTTCGTAAGGTCCCGCATGTTGAAGCGGAGTGCGATCCCCACAAGCCTTCGCGCCCGGTGCTCGTTGTCGCGGTCGAGTGCTCCCGAAGGTGACGTGTTGAACTCCATGGGCCGACCTGTGCATCGAAGTGGGGAGCTGCTCGCCATGCGGTGATACAACCACCAGCGCATCCAGTTGGACTCCCACTTGGCCCGCAGCACGAAGTTGACACTCCCGAAGTTGGAGAACTCTCCTCCTTCGAGCTTCTTCGGCTGGCACCAAGCGTCGTGGAGGTAGCAGAATAGGGAGGCACTCGGCCACGCCACCTCCATTCAGGACGCCCAGCTGTACACAGACAGGCGCGTTATGGCGTTTGGAGTCAGCTGCGCCAACTCCAGCCCATACGTCCGGAGAACTTAACCGACGAGCATCGCCGACAGGACCCAGAGCCTGGCTTCCAGGTAGGCAACGAAGATGACCGCCTCCGACTCCGTGGGCTGGGGCTCCACCTTGTCATTGGGGGGGGCAGTCGCACCGCACTGCGGTCAAACAACTTCCCCTCGCGGAGAAGAGACCGGATGGTCTCCTCCGTCACGAGGCTCCACCCCAGTACGTTGGAGCAGACGCCGCTCAGCTTCTCTTCTGCTCTGCAGCGCTTGTTGGTGAGCGATGCGTCATTATTGGAGGACGCATGACCGCTGGGCCGGCGAGAGTGTTCTTCATGGCAAGACATCGTCCTCTGCAGAGAGCACGGTGAGATGTGCGGTGGCGGTGGTGAGCGGCGAGAACAACAGCAATGCAGAAGCATGGCGCGAGGAAGGATCAGAGCAGTGTGGGGGCAGTTTGAGAGTGTAGGGGCAATGGCACGGTGACCGCAAGGCTTATAAAGCCTCCTCGCCCCCACGATCGGGAAGCACAACCGGCGGAAGCCGAACCGTTCACCTTCCCACGATCGGGAAGTGCGACCGGTGGAAGCTGAAGCTGCGCAGTCGCCCGGGCGCGTGAGTGTGCGCACGCGTCCCACCCCCTCAGGAAGGAATGCACGACAGCGGTCATACAATCACCTGACAGCGCACGACGTGCCAATCACGTCCCGCCCCTTGGGAAGGAATGCACGACAGCGGTCGCACGGTCGCCTGACAGCGCACGATGCGCCAATCGCGTCCCGCCACACGTTCCTGAGAGACCATGTGGAGGTATCCTCATGTTTGTGATGAGTAATTGACGATTATGTTAGTGAGTTTGAGTTTGTTTTGGGTATTCTAGGTTTGAGTACCTTTCGTTAATGCTATTGTTGATTATGCTGTTTCGTGCGGTGCTATGTGACGGTTTGCTTGTCGGTGTGGCTGCAGGACTTTGGAGCTAGGTCATGGTGAGGCGAGGAGGACTGGGACTAGGCACAGGAGGTGTTGAGGTCCAGACGGTCAAAGATGCCGAAGGTGATCGAGGCGGCTGAGGTGGTTGCGAGCCGGGAGACGAGGAGCCGGAGTTGGAGCTACCGGTGATGGACACGACAGGCAATGACGAGTGGACCGGGACTAGGCTCAGGGAGGAGTCAGAGGTCTAGGCGGTTGGATGTCGGTTGCGGTCGTGTGCGACGGAACAGATCAGGACTAGACTCAGGTGGAGTCAGAGGTCTCGGTCGGAGTCGGGTGGACACGACGGGCAGCGGCGAGGTGGACCGGGACTAGACTCAGGTGGAGTCGGAGGTCCAGACGGTCAGGATGCCAGGTGCGGTCGTGTGCAGCGAAGCGGACCGGGACTAGACTCAGGGAGGAGTCGAGGTCTAGACAGTCAAGGTACCGGTTGCGGGAAGCTTCCGGAAAGGTACTTGAGGGCAATTTGGAGAATTGACTCAAGTTTGGAGTGGAGAGGCTAGTTTCCCTCCATTTCTATGTGTGTTGACTTTTTGCCTCAATTGTGTGTGAGGCATGGAGTGGGTTTGGGCTGCCTCTTCTTGATTTTCTCCTTGTGACTGTGTGCATGGAGTTAAAAAGGGGCAGCTAGTTGTGGAGAGCTCAAGCAAGGCAGTAGGTTCTAGTCTCAGCATGCTTGAGAAGTAGGAGAGGGAGTGCTCTCAGTGTGTGCGTGTGTGTTCCTGAGAAGCATGTAGTGTGTTTCTTGTTCCCAATTGCATATGGGGATGTTGTAATCATTCATCTCTTGTAAGCATTCATGGTAATGAATTCATTTGTGATGTCTTGAGATGGAAATGATCCAAGTGTTTGCCTCTCTGTTGGATTTCTGTTCATTTTGTTTTTCTGCCGTTTCTTCTGTTCTTGAGTTTTAGAGAAGAGTTCTTGTTTGATTCTTGCAAAATGGAGATGCTCTGTGATGGGAATATACTCTAGACCATTTGGCCATTCCATTCCCAAGAGCAAATGGAGGATTCAATTATTTATGTCATCTCTCTGTGCTTCGCTCAATTTCCTCTGTTCTTGTCCTTTTAGGGTTTGGTGCCAGAGCATGTTTGAAACTTGTGATTTCCCTTCAAAAGATGGCCTAAGATTTATGCATTGCTGTTGTGACAACATCTCCAGTTGAGATTCACAAATTCATGAGCAAAGG
Source organism: Dendrocalamus latiflorus (assembly GCA_017311315.1). Lineage (NCBI taxonomy): Eukaryota > Viridiplantae > Streptophyta > Magnoliopsida > Poales > Poaceae > Dendrocalamus > Dendrocalamus latiflorus. The sequence goes on along the minus strand of CM029649.1, from coordinate 19,679,272 downwards.
ATGGAAGAATCATGAGAAATCTGAAAATTAGCCTCCTCACTACTCTATTTTCATATTTCAGCTCAAAACTTGATTCTTTGCTCTTGTGATGAATTCCCTTGATTTCTCAGGCCCCAATGCTATTTAGTTTAAGTTCTTACTCTTTTGGCCTGAGAAAAACAACAGCATTCCTCAAATTTTCCTAGGTTCTGCAGTTCCAGGCTTTTCTGTGCAAATAGTCTCATTTGGCTGTTCGTTGTCTGCTCTGCCCTCAAGGGGGCCAGTCTAACTGGAAGATACATGGCGGTTAGACCGCTCGGCCTGTGGCGGTCAGACCACTAGGGTTGGCGGTCCAAGCGGTTGGCCATCGGCGGTCTGACCGGAGGTAATGGGGCGGTCCGACCGGAGGTCAGATGGCGGTCAGACCGGCCTAGAACCGGCGGTCTGACCGGCCTTGACCCGGTGGTCTGACCGGCCCATGACCTACGGTCTGACCGTCCTGGCTGTTTTTTTTCTGTGAGCTATTTTTCACTGCCAGCTTCATTTTATTTTCTTGTTTGCCGTTTATTCCTTGGATGCCCGAGAGCTTCTATTCTCCTTCTTCATATATACTGTAGCTAACGGAGAGGAGATTCGTTTGTGGATACTTTTGGGGGCAAAATTTAAAAGAGGCACCATTCACCCCACCCCCTCTGTTGCCATTTCCAATCCTTCAATTGGTATCAGAGCCGGTTAGCTCTTTTCTATAGATCTTAACCGGTGTGTGGGCCATGGCAACTGACAAGTATTCCACCAAGCCCCGATCTTCAATTGGATCGACTATCCCTTTTGGAAGAGTCGGATGGAAACCTATATTCAGGCTCAAGGCTATGTGATTTGGCGCAAAGTTAAAACGCGCTTTGTTGTTCCTGCCGATGAGAACATCAATGTGGCGAACATGCCCGATGTTGAGGCGAATGCTAAGGCAAGGAACATCATCATCCAAGGTTTGAGCCGAAACGAGTTTGATCGCATTTCTCATCTTTCGTCGGCCTTCGACATTTGGGTGACCCTCGATGCTTACCATGAGGGCACCACTCAAATTAAGACGATTCGACAGGACCAATTCAAGCGAGATTACAACAAGTTTGAAATGCTCGCTGGAGAGTCCCTTGATGAGTACTTTGCGAGATTCCACAAGATTTTGAGCAACCTTCGAGCGGTCGGTCTCACATACCCCGACTCGGACAACGCTCGTCAAATGCTTTCAGCTTTGGATTTGTGTGTTTGGGAAATGAAAGTGACCACCATCAAGGACACGACGGATCTTTCGACTTTGACTCTTGATGCGTTGTACTCACGCCTCAAGACTCATGAGATTGACATTGTCTCTCGCAAGTCGAAGTCACAATCGATGGCTTTGGCCACCGATCCCAGTCCTGCATCTGGATCCTCCTCTGATGTGGTTTCGGGTTTCTCTCTTGCTGCTCTGTGTGAAATTGATGATGATCATCTAGAGCAGCTCCTAGAAAACCAACTAACCCTCTTAGCCAAAAAATTTTCTCATGCATTCAAGAGGGTTAGGGAGAGAAAGAGAGGAGGTCGTGTGATTTGCTTTGAGTGTGGTGTCCCCAACCACATTCGAGCAAACTGCCCTAAGCTGGAGGGCAAGAACGACTACGGCGATTCGAGTAAGAACGACTACACCAACAAGAACCGCAACAAGAAGCCCCCAAGCAAAGAGAAGAAGTTTCGCAACCTTGGCAAAGCCAAGAAGCTCTTCCACTGCATCCTCACCGCCTTCGACGACCTCGACCTCAGTGAGGTCGAGGGGTGGAGCGACGACGATGGGAAGAACGATCAAGATCCCAAGGATGGCGATGACTTCAGCGACATGTGCTTCATGGCCCTTGAGGGCGACATCAGTGATAGCGACCTCTACTCTGACTCCAATGAGGTATATCCCTCCTACAATCAGTTCAATGAAGCTTTTCTTAAGCTAGATAAATTTCATGCTAGATTTAGAGCTAGGTGTAGCAAATTAGAGAAGGAAGTAGAGAGATTGTCACGGGAGTTTACTTCACTTATATCTGCTCTCTCGCATGACGAATGTAATGTATGGTCTTCTTTACTTGGTGATATGGAGAAGTTAAGGACCTCTCATGATAGTGTGTCTTCTGAGCTAGATTTGCTTAAGGTGGAGAATGTTAGTTTGCTTGCTGAATTAGAGATGAGTAGGGCCCATGAAGCCCTTCACCATGAGAGGCATCTGTTGTAGGGGTGGCCCCCATCTAAGCCCAGCCGGCCTGCTAAGGGATCGTAAAGCCCAGAACGAGATATGTGCACTGACTAAGTAGCCCTACGGATGGTACATGAGTGTAAGGACATGGTTGTAAAATACTCCTCATGTAAATATATATACGGCTACCCTGGACATGGGGAAGGGGCCAACATTGTTCATCCCTCATCTCCATTACCACATTCTCACTTTACTGTTTGGTCAATAACCACAACAATAACCTATCACTTATTTCAAAGTAAAAAATAAACATATTGAAGGAAGATCCACTGACTAAGTCAGTTAGTCAGAAATTATTTTTAAGCCTGATTAAGTCATCGAACTTCAGTTATTGATTGAAATATTTCAACCAAGTGGGAGATGTTGGGAATTTTATGTGGCTTTCAAGATTTATTATGGTTATTGTCTATTTTACTCAATGTGGAATTATTCATATTATTGATGCAAGTGATAGGGAATATTTTGATGCGGAATTTAACTCGAGAAATTAATACTCGAGGTGCCAAGGACGGCTGTGCTGGAATATGGCAGACACATTTATTGAGATCAAGTCTTCTGGAATTTGATATGCATGCATTTGTCTAACCCGGGCACAGCACAGGGCGGAATAGCTGGGTTTGTTTTGCAGGATCGGCTCTGCAGGCTATTGACCCACATGATCAGATTGGAATTGATCTCATAAACAACCTGATCATGGCGCATGACTCACACATGTGTGCTTGGGACTAATATATTTTAGACTCATAAAACTGGTCTGTCTGATCATGGTTGGTGACATGGTTCAGGAGTCTCACGAGATACCAGAAACAGGTGGGTTAATTTATAACACCTGGAAGTGGAGTCTATAAATAGGTCCCTACCCTCTAGCCTCATTATGCATTGTGAGTGGCACCACGGAAAAGACAGAGAAATAGATGGTAGACCAAAAGCCTCCATAAAATTAATCTAGGGTTTGAGAAAACCCAACAGTAAGTTTAGCTGGAAGCGGCTCCAGGAGAGTGTCAAGCTCTTATAGGCATCAACATGACATGCAACTAAATTTGTTTGCCTCGATGTGACTAAGATTAACTCATTGAGAATTTAAGTAAAAGAAAGATCAACTGCACTGACTAATTCAGAGAGCAGTACAAGTGAATAAGTGACGCTTGAGTGTTGAGAAATGCACCTTGCACTTTTGATACAACATCTTCAACTTCTTCTACATGATCCTCATGAATTAGGTAAACAACTTCATAGTGCCGCACTGCAGAAGGAAGGGAGAAAGTTCATCATGTTGATCTTAGATCACCGGGCCTGTTCTTTACCTCACAATCCAACGGCTTTTGGCTTTTGCTATAATACCCAACTTTCAAACGGAGTATTTTCTTAAGACGGGGTCTACAAGTTAAACAATCTACACGTTAAAAGCCCAGCATCTGTACCAGCCAAAATCGCAAGTGAGTATCTGTCTCTCCGTAATCTGTACCGTAAACTGCCAAAATTTAAAAATTTCAGCCAAAAGCCATAAGCCGCAGCCGAAAAGAACAGGCCCGTAAATAGCTATGTAAATGACGCCAGCATAGACAGCCAATTAAAACTATCTAGGTAAAAGAGGAAAGGAAAGAGCTCTTACTTCTTTTTAGATTTAAATCACTCTCTAGTTGAATGTTAAGAAAGTTGTATAGCTTTTCTGCAAAAGTAATTGGGTTAGACAGATCACACATTTACATCAATCACAACAGGAGCTTATCAGTGTAAAAATGAATATCACCTTCTTCGGCATCAGCAAATTCAGGTGAAACTTGACCGTCCTCTTTCACCATTTTATGCAAAACAACCAACATAATTCATTCAGAGGTTCCTCAGTTTCCCTAGTGCTGACTTGTTTCCATATGGTTAAAACAAGATTTCAGTGGGAAGCCTGAAAGATAACATACTTGGAACTTGTTTGCTATGGGGTTCTTCTTTTGATGACTATTCATCCCGGTATCGTTGCAACCATTGTAGAATGCTGGTCTTAGTGTGCTCCGCGTGTCAGGTTGATAAGATGCTTTATTTCATATATCCTTTACGACCATTTGAACATATTGTTCCATGCATGAGGCAATTACCCATCACACTTTCTTCTCCAGGATTCTACTAACGAGTATGTATGCGAGTTATGTCAAAAGAATGGAAAACAGTACCGCCAAATATCACCAAGGCAAGACTACCAAACAGAGCTAGAGCTATCTGAATCTTCTCACTTCGAAAATACATCCATAAGCAATCAAATTGCAAATTCTAAAAATGACAGGACTAATGGTAAGGTCTGTATCAGTTTACTTTTGCACTCTAATGACTATAGGCTATTTTGATCTCATCAAGTATGTCCATGTTATAAGCCTATACTACTGACAGATATGTGCATGTAAAGCCTAGATTCAGTACTATGAGATCTAATTAACTTCATAATACGATATGTCCATCTACTCTGAAGTACTACTAACTTAATTTCGTGTTGTGTGAGCCTATTTGCATTTCGAAACAACCAACTCATTTGTGTTCTTCCATTTTATTTTGGTCTGAATTTATAAGCATGTAATCTGTAAAAATCACCTATATCTACTTGCATATATTGGGGTTGACCTTCCTCTAATTTGGGGAAATGCTGTACAGGTGGTGAGCAGCTGAAGAAGTTAAAGATCCTCTGCTTGCATGGTTTCTGTCAGAACGCATCAAATTTTAAGGGAAGAACATCATCACTTGGCAAGAAGCTGAAGCACATCGCTGAGCTTGTCTTCATAGATGCTCCTCACGAGCTTTCATTTCTGTACCACCCAAATCCAGATCACTGCTCTGACAAACCTTCACCACCGCCTGGCACAGCAAAAAGAAAACTCGCATGGCTAGTTGCTCCAAACTCGAGTTGCCACACCGAACAAGATTGGAAGATTGCAGATGCAGCATTCCTAAGGCCCTCTACCCCTAGGGCACAGACCATTGCTACCACCTATCAATATGAAATTCTACAACCGTATGCCCAATAGCGATGCAACTACTCCATTCTACGATGACGCGAAGACATTTGGAAATCTACGACCTATCCAGTAGGACAAGGTTTCTCTCTTCCTTTTTGACTTCTCCAAGTGCTAACCCCTGTTGTGCAGATTTTCATCTCTCGGTGAAGCTAAAAGACTACACGTCGAACAACACCCAGAAATTCATTGCTAGCCAATATAACCCCGCCTCCCTTCTTTCTACTCTACCGGAATCTCGGGGTCGAGATTCATTTAAGGGGGGTAGGTTTGTAACATCCTAAATTTTGAGGATTCAAAAATACAGAGTTTTTAAAACTTTTCTCGCATTTTGCTGATGTTCAAAATCTCTTTTGAATATTTATTTGAAATCTTTTGAATTTTGTGACATGCAAAAGAAGATATTGAGAAATAATATCCAAGTAATAATGATAATAGTGTTAATAAAAGATATGGGAATAATATAAGACAAGAAATTATGAATTCAAAAAGCAATTTTAAATTACACTTTAATCCAAACTAGAATTGAAATTTTAAACTCAGACCGATGATCAAAATAATTGGAAACTAAAATCAAAACAATATTTAAATTTACCCTCCAAATGATTTGAGTTGAGTCCATGATTTCAAATCAAGATTTAAAATTTTAAATATTGAATTCTGGCAAAAATCCAAACTTTGGTTGCTAGGCATTTGTTTTCCCTCCCATTCTTTTTCTACCATTCCCTTTTCTCCTTCTCTCTCTTACGCGCAGGCCCCACACCCCTCCCCTCTCTCCTCCTGCCGCTGGCCCCCTCTCCGGTCTCTCTTTTTCCCCCCTCCCCCTCTCTCTGCGCATGGGTCGAACACCCCGCCCCCTCTTTTCTTTTCCTCCCTCCTCGCATGGTCTTCTTCCTGCCCCCGTCCACTCACGCACATCGCCATTCACTGCTCTCGCGTCATCCTAGTCCCATTCCAACTGTGCGGGCGTCGTTAGCACATCGCCATCCTGCTCTGCGTCACCATGCCCTTCGCGCGTATGTCATATGGCATCGGCCGTCACCTCGCCGTCCCCCGCAGCCCATGCCGGTGTACACCCCAGCCATGTTGACACCCATGCTCTACTCCACTGGGTGCGCGCTCTTCTATAAGACGTCCTACGCCTCCAGTGCATTGCCTTGCCCCCCCCCCTGCTTCCTCCGTCTAGCTCTCAGCTCGAGCTGAACTTGTGCGCGCTGCCGACCGCCACCGCCTCCTCGCCATATCCCGCTCCCCGGTGAACCCCTCCAAAAATCAAGGGCGTTCTTCCGTGCCCCTAGGCCCCATCCACTTCCACTGCGCTTTAATTAGAAACCCGTGCGCCGGAGACCCCCCCTCCCCCCCGATTTGACTTCCTTCTTCAAAGCCAACCGCCACCGTATTCCGCACACCGCCGGCGCTGTTCCCTCCCGGGTGAATCCCCCCCTCGATTCCTTGGAGTAGAAGCACCACCAAGCCGCCGCGAAGATTTCCCCACCATCGGCCGGCCCTCCCACCGCCTGTACCTCGCCGGCACCGTGCCCATACCCGAGCCGCCAGCCCACCCTGGACTCCCTTCAGCTCGATGATTTTCCCGGTGAGCTCCCTCATGACACACACATGCTCACGCCCCTCCTCAACTCCACCCTCCCCCACCACCGCGCCACCGCCCCTAGTCCATCTCACCGCCGGCCGCCCCGGGCTGCCGCCGGCCCACCTCATCACCGTTTCGGGCCGCGCCACCTCCCCCATTAACCCCCCCACCACCGGATAAATCCGTTTTCCCGGCTACCGCAGCCTCCCCGGCCACCGTCCGCCGCCGGCGACACCAACACCGAGCGCCGACCAACTCCTCTGTTTTCCCCCGCCCAACTTTTAGCTCTTTTGTTTTCCTTCCGGAGTATCGTCAGCCCAGGCTGACGGCCCCCTTGGCTAGCTCGGCGCGTTTAAGAATCACAGCCTCAGGTCTTCGGTTCGATCCCTCTTGGCCGCACCCCTTTTCAGTTTTTTATTTTGTTTTGTTTAATCCGTTTTAATTAATAAAAATTAGGGAAAACTTGGAAATAATACATGGAAGCCAATAAATTCAAATAGGAAATAAAATAAGGTTACTTAAGAATTAAGAATTGATTATTTATGTATGAGCAACTAATATAGCTTAAATATTTATTGAGGTCTAACTATCAATTAAAGGCATTGATAAAATATGATGTTGTATAATGTCCAAATTTAATAAGAATATACTAAAGGTTTCTATTAAACATCAATAAGATAACTAGATATGCACGTGCGGCACTAAATCATTAAAATTAACCATTAGGTGCACACCTCGAATAATTAGTAAATAAAACTCCATAAAATACCATAACATAAGTTGTGAGGAATACATACCCTAAAGATGAATTTAATGCACTAAACCCCTACACTAGTCTATAGGACTAACCTAATGCATGGAACTTCCTAAATAAATATAAAAATGATAAAAGAAGTTATGGAATAAAAAGATCAATCCATGATACTCCAAAGCCAACTATGTCTAACCTTTCTCAAATCCGAAGTAGAGTATTCCAGTGAATAGTCTAGTATCATGAACTTTCCTTGGCATTCGTCTCAATAAATCTTCTTTGGCCATTCAATCACTTCGTTCCAACCCCAAATTGACTCCGTCAATACTCCGCGCCCCATCAATCTTGCCTCAAATCACCCATTAACTCATAGTAAAGCTAAATTAAGTTTACTTGGAGTTATTTGGATCTTTTGAGTTATTTGCTTCTATTTGAATTCAGTTGCTTAGCACGTAATTAGAAATTGGAGTACGGAAGAATCAAGGATCAAGCGAGATCAGGATCGAGGTGAAGAAAAAGACCAAAAGCTCAAGACCATCAAATGAGAAAGATTTGACTGAGCTCAAGACCGCGGTAAACCGCGCAAGGCGAGTCAATACTTTGATCATGTTGAACCTACATTTTCTGCAAATTACTTTTGTTTAAATTATCAAATTGCATGTTGTTATTTTATATGCAAATACATGTTTAATTTAGAATTCTAGTTAAATGCCTATTATCTAACTTGATTAATATTGTCCCTCCTTTGGAATATTTGGACATGAGAACTTTGTCGCCCTAGCAAAAATTATAATAGTAACCTTTCGAAAATAAGTCCATAATTATATGTCATGCTTAGTATTGCTTAGAAATTCATGGGCGCAAGAATGGTCAAGCATCACTTTCAATCATGAGAAAAGTTGGTTGGGCAGCCATGGTGGTAATGACTGGTGTATGTTGGATATGGTTATTTTATATTCCCAAAAACTTCAAATTGCTTATCTATCTGGGCGGATGGTTCGGGGGTATGGTGCAGGTGTGCACGAGAGTGTGGTTTGTGGTAGAACCGCCCAGCTAATCCTAAGGACTGAATCTTGTCATGACCTCCTGTGTAAAACAAGTACAACCACAAGTCTGTAAAGTACAACTTAGCTTAGTAAATTTACCGGACCCTGAAAGTCATCATCATGGCAGTAGTGCAAGGGGCTGTCTGGGTGGCAGACTTGAATGGGACACCGCAAGTGGCTGTCTAAGTGGCGGGCTTGAGGGTGAAGTTCTGCTGTGACGTGCTAGCAGTGTGGGTAGTCAGCTGCTAGGCGTTCAGAAGGAGAACATCCCGCACAACCTATGAGACCTGCCGCAAGCGGGCCAAGCTCATAGGGGTGAGATGATGGAAGGGGCGAGGTACTTTGAACGGTTATTGTGATGGTTGGCTCGACTGCACGTCTAAGGAATCGTGTGGAGCAACGAGTAAACCGTCTCTTGTGGGTAAAGTGTGCAAACTCTGCAGAGTCAAAACTATTCGAATAGCCGTGCCCACGGTCATGGGCGGACATGGGAACTTAACCAGATATAGTTCTATTTTAAAAACTTTGTGGGTGGGAATTGGAAAAGTGTGGGCAGTGGAAAGCTCTGATTTGAATTGTCCTGGGTGTCGTTCCAGTGGTAAGTTAAGTGGCTATAACGCTGAAAGATGCTATATGGTGCGGATGCCATGTAACGGTGGATGAATCTGGATCGCTATTATTATTGCATTCTCTTACACATTATGTTTTTGATCAAAACTGCTAGGTCTCAGGAAATTTCTATGTATTACATTTTTAAATAATGATAATACCTCTCACAAAATAAAATGTCAGGAAGAATAAATAGAGTCGTAAGAAAAGAAGATGGATGTTTGTGGTAAATACATAAAGTTGTTAGTGGATTCAGGTCGATCATAAAAAGGAAACGATAGTGTGGATTCTGAGAAAAATAAATTGGTGGAGTCTAAATGAATAGATAGGCTAGATAGATGATTTGAATGATTTTTGGAGAATTAAGGAGTGCAAAGGTAATTGCTGGATCAATTTTTGGGAGATATTGGTGATAATGGGATTAGTAGGATTTGATCGATTACTAGATGAGTCAATTGAATTGTTGGGAGTTTGGAGATATGATAATTGGAGTATAAACTTGATCAATGATACTTTTGGTGAAGGTATACTAGTGTGTTAGTTAGAAATAGATAATGGAAAATAAGGTTGATTATTGTAAGAGCAAATTGTGGTTGTGGATCAATAGCAAAAGGAATGGGTTGATAGGAATTTTGGAATACAAAAGATATTGGTGGATTGTATAATTGATGATATTCGCTGTTTGGAGTTTTAGACAGCACTCAATATAGGAAGTGTGTGTTCGGTAGATTAATCAAATGATATTAGATAGATGATGTCACTAGCTGTTTGGAGTTTTAGGCAACAATTGATCGGTGGATTATATAAATTATGATACTCGCTGTTTGGGGATTTAGGAAACAATTGATTGGTGGATTGTATAGTTGATGTTATCCGCTGTTTGGAGTTTTAGACAGCAATGAATAAATAAAGTATATGATCGGTGGATTAATTAAATGATGTCACTCGCTGTTTGGAGTTTTAGACAGCAATCAATATAGAAAGTATATGATCGGTGGATTAATTAAATGATGTCACGTGCTGTTTGGAGTTTTAGACAGCAATCAATAAAGAAAGAGTATATTCGGTGGATTAAGTAAATGATGTCACTCGCTGTTTGGAGTCTTAGACAGCAATCAGTAAGGAAAGTGTGTCTTTGGTGGATTAAGTCAATTATGGCAATCGCCGTGTGGAGTTTAGGTAGAATTAATAATACTATAATTTAATAATAATAATAATAATAATAATAATAATGCTACAAAAAGCGATTTTTGGCAAATAAAATAACACGAGCCTCTCCTTTGATAAGCCATGCATACTATTTAATTGCGTCCTGTGTGTTGGCTCGCGAGCACGGTGGTTTGTGCTCATATTCGCTTTCCCCACAAATCCAGAATCAGGAATCCAATCACTACGTTTCAGTAATACTTTTGGATCATGATGACGAAGAAGATGAAGATGTCAAGAACTAGGTCGCGAACCTCCAGTTGGCTGCCTGTGGGCATGTCCTGAAGGTCCCACCTGTGTGCTTCGTTCTTCCGCTGCTGCAATTTAATGATTTCGGCCTAATCGGCCCATGAGTAAGTCTACTATTATATTTACGCTTCCGCATGATATATACTTTGATATTCAGAACTGTAAACTGTGAGCACTATCTACTGATCCAGGGAATAGTGTAGTGGAATCACAGAGGATTTCGGGTTGTAAAGTCTGGGTCCTGACATACACATACCTTGAAAACGCAATATCTCAGATGGGGAACTTTGACGGCATTCTTGGTGTCTCCCAGGGCGTAGCAATGGCATCCTTATTCTGCCAACAGCAGGAAAAGTCTTCTGGCGCTCCGAAATTCAGGTTGGGGATATTCTGCTCTGGATATCCGGCACCTGTCGGTGACTTCGACAGCGAGCCAATCAGGCTCCTCTCTCTTCATTGCTTTGGCAATGGTGAAGGCCATGACAGGCAGATAGCAAACAGGGCAAGCGTTGAACTGGCCGGTCAATTTGAGCAGGATTGTTGTTCCATTGTTGAGCATGATATGGGGCATACAATTCCTACTCGGCCACCCTACATTCAACAAATGAAGGATTTTCTCTCCAATTTCTTATGAAATATTTGGAAATATGAGGCGATGTACTTTGTTGTATGTTATGACCTGGTTCGATGTATCTCTTCTCTTCGTGCACAAGATGCGCTATGTGTTGTGTTCACCGCTTTTTTTTGGTGTGTATTTGGGTGGATTGTGTTTTGCATTAAAATGTGTTTTACTTGATCTATTCCCTATTCGAGCTCGGTAAGGCCCGAAAACATGCAAATCTTCTAGGACTCGTACTGCCCCCAACTCCCCTTTGCCGTCGGCCCAGCCCAAAATGTTGTGCCCTATCCCCATGCTTCTTGCTCGCACATCGCTCCTCTTCTCTTGCACCGAGAAGTGTTATATGCATCGAAATGAAGTACGAACAAAGTACCAACCTACGATGTGTATCCGCTCAGAAGGAAGCTCTTCACCCATAAAACAGTCGTGGGTTCCACATCACAACTCCTTATCACCTCGGTGCCATTCGGTTGAGCTGAAATAAGTTGGTTTATTGTTGAAATTATACTATAGCTAGCTAAAATTACACTGTAGCTGATGGTAGTTTATTTGACATAACTAAATTTAAAAAAATAAAAATAGAAAAAATGTTAGCCTATCACGAACAATGTAAACGAATACGGAAAAAAACGACAAAAAAGCTCAAAACCCCTAAAAAGGTAGAAAAAACGAAATCTAATAATAGTGAAAAAATAAGTTAAAACCCAGAAGTTCAAGCCGAAATAAGTGGAGCCCTCATGTCTCATGTTGAGTATGTGCATAGCATGTACCAAATTAGTACATCTAGTATTACTGTCTCACACCATCGAAGGTTCCACTGCCTCTACTGCCACACTACCAAGCGCTCCTCCACGCCATCCACTTCCAACTCCACTATTGCCTCTCCTCCCGCACCGTTGACAGCCACTCCTCCACTCGCAGAGCTCACCCCCTCTATGGCTTTAGATCCTTTCCTTTCTACACCGTCGTCAAAGACTTAACGATACATCTTCTTCCTTGATCTCAGTTTATTTGAGTCGAGCTTGGCTTGTGGGCAGCCCTACTACCAGCCAGGCCTAATGAGCTGACTTTCTTGCTTTACGATTGGTGACGATATACCTCCATCTTTTCTGTCCCCGTTGGACGGCCAGGAGCACTGCAAGTCCGAGGCTAGGGTTCTCGGGGAAAAGAAGCCGAGTGAGGAGAGCACGAGAAGCGCAATAAGGAGAGGGGTTTAGGCGGCGGCTGCCGTGACCATGGCGACGGCGGCGCGATTCTTGCGGAGGACGCTGCGAGCAAGCGAGGTACTCGGATCGAAGCTACCTGCTCTTGATCACTGCTGATGAGATGCTGTTTCCCCTTTTTTCGTGTGTGTGTGTTTCTCTCTGATTTTTTGGGGACGGGGGGATTTTGTGGGTGCTTCTTCCCCTGTATCTTGATCCTTTTCGCCTTGGTAGCTTTCCTAAAGATTGGATCTTTTTGACGCGGTTTTACGAGAAACTTACATGAGTTATTGATGTGCCAAGCGTTGTATAGGTTTACTGTGTTCTTGACCTTGTTGCGTTCTTGTAAGCGTTTAGCCATTCATTCGATGTGTTGGCTTGAGGAGAAGCGGCATAAAGATCTCAGTTCGGTTTGTTTCATCCTCGATAAACTTTTCCGTGGATTGGATTAGGAATAGCTTAAAGTTAGCATGACATCTCGAAGGTAGTAGTTTAAGTATAATTAAGTATTTCAAGTATAACTAGTACCCTTTATTTCGAGAAAATTGATGATTTGCCATCTTCAAGAATGGGTTTTTTTTCTCAATTTCTTGCTGCCCTTAGAATTCTCGGTGATTAGCTACATGCGCGAATGGCTGGGTAGCTATTACCTTAAGAGGTGAGATAGAGAGAAGTGGTTAGTTTTGTCCTCCTTTGTAGCCCTGTTTGCATCTCATTGTTAGCTTAATCAGAGTGCAATTGCAAGTATCCAAAGGTTGGATTTTGTGCGTGATTATGGGTGGCCAAGCTCCAATTGCTGTTAAGTATAGGTTTGCTTTCTGATGGGAAGTGACAAAGTCTTCTCACAATGCATTTGTCTTTTTAACCTTAATCCCTGTGTTTAGTATCAGCAATTAGTGCCTTTTTCCTCAAAAGGTTTGAATTGTGATTCTTCTGTTTCTTGTGATGTTGCGCACAGAAAACGTCTTGGTTTTTATCTACTACTCACAATTTAGTTGCTCGTGTTGCTTACACCACCGGAGGAATAGTCGATGTCGGCCAACCAACACCCAAATCTCATCCTGAGGTACTACCTTCTTCCTTGATCGGTTTGATTCCACATGCACTTGCTGGTGGTTCCAAGTGGTACCAGATAGTGACATTTTGGCTGCTCTGTTTACTTTGGTATTTAGACAATGTTAGTAGTTACCTACTGTTTCTCTGGAGATGTAGGTGGGAGCTATTTCTTCAAGCATAGTTGGCCTCTGATTTCCAAATGCTGTAATATGTTGCCTTTTATCTAAGTCAGCTTCTTTTTCTATATCTGGGTGATGCAACTCACTTTGTACATACTTGTTGCCTAGGATATAATGATAATGCTACATGACCACTAGGGCAACATAACAAGCACCTCTACCATTATCATTTGCCATACAATCTAAATAAGATATTACTATCTTGTTGTAAAGCTGGGCCAGACAACCAGTTCTATTTCAAGATAGACTGTTAGCCATAAACCCATCATCATACAGAGAAGTTGGAGTTGGTGTGGAAGGTTGTGATCATGGTTGTAATTTTTAGATGTTTATAAGCTGGATTTGCACAAACTACTTTAGGATATATCAAATAAACTAGTAAGTTTAGCTTATAAGCTATGAACTTTAATAAACTGTCCACACAATAAGCCTATTGAAGCCAAACAGGCCTGTACTTATTGCCTTCCCATCCACAAAAATACACATTCTCTGTGCTAATTTCGTTGCCTTTACTCTTTTATTTTTTAGTTTGCCAAAATAATTCCTTTTTAGTATTTCCTAAACATTGTATGTGAACCAGTTATTAGCTGATGGGGAGATTACACCAGGCATCACAAGTGAGGAGTACATCTCTAGAAGAAAAAGGCTTCTGGAGGCTCTACCAGAGAAGAGCTTGGCCATTATTGCCTCTGCAGATCAGCAGATGATGACTGATGTGGTGCCATACCCATTCAGACAGAATGGTAATTACCTGTACATTACAGGTTGTACACAGCCCGGTGGTGTAGCAGTTTTGAGTGAGGAAACTGGTTTATGTTTGTTCATGCCAGATATAAGTAAGGAGGTAATGAGCTGTTAACCTGTTGCTGAATCAATACCTTTTCTAATTAAGCCACACCAGTCTTATTAATGTGGTTTCGTTCCAGGATGTAGTTTGGCAAGGCCAGACTGCTGGAGTTGAGGCAGCTGTGGATTTCTTCAAAGCAGATAAAGCATTTCCACTTAGTCAGATGCAAAAGGTTAGTTCTCAGGGTTTCATTCAGCATCTTTTTGTTTCATCACTTTTGAGCACTAGCTGTTACATCCTAATTGTTACCTTCCTACTATCACTAGTGATGCTACTTTGTTGTCTGTTGATTACTGAATGCTTCTCAATTGACACCACTACTGTTCAAATGTAGGTCCTTCCTGAGATGATTGAGCAAGCAAAAGTGGTGTATCACAATGTTGAGACATCTTCATCTTGTTATAAGAACTTGGATGCCTTCCGCAGAGCATCCCTCAACAACAAAGTAAAAGATCTTACATATTACACTGATGAATTGCGGTGGATCAAGTCAAAATCGGAAATTAGGTTGATGAGGGAATCAGCGTCTATTGTTTCTCAGGTATTTGGTTGAACTTTCGTTTTAGCCATCACACATCCTTAGGAGACATTGAGTCTTACTTTCTCAGTTCAACCTTAGATAGAAAATTTGCTGAATTGTGTTTGATATTGCCGTAGAGAACCATCGGTCTAATTGGTAGGTCATATATCTAAAATAGGAACTGGGGCACTGCTGTTTATAGGTGGGTTATGGGGGGTCAATGCTTGGCCAGCGTGCTGCTAGAGGACTAAACATAATACCTTTGCCAATGAGATAACCATTTTTGAGGCTGCCAATGAGATAACTGATGTTCAGGAATGTTCAGTCTTTTTTGGGTTTGGTAAACATGCCTCAACTATTCCTCTGCCCCCTTAGCTGCCCCCACAATTCAGGCGAATGCACTCAGAGATGCCCCACATACCCTCAGCCCCCTGCTTAACACACGGCAGTTTATACCGTTGGTTTTGGACCCCAATGAGATTACCTAAAAATAGCTGCATTGATATACTTACATCTAGAATCTCTAGCTCAAGTTGGTAATATGCAACCAATAAGCTAGAACGCGAAGACCAAGCGACTTAATTTGCAAGTCACATACTGTACAAGTGATAGAACAGTTGGCTTAAAGATGTGCACACCGTGACTCTTTTCTGATTCATTACTGAAACTATATAGTTTCTACTTGGCCAGTCTCTTTTGCAGACAATGTTGCTTTCAAGGACCCACAGGGAGGAAAGCCAATTAGCAGCTAAGATCGAGTACGAGTGCAAAATGAGAGGTTCCCAAAGAATGGCGTAAGCTTTTTACTGTTGACTGTGTATTGTCGTTATCCATTGACAGCATTGCATTGCGTCTGAGATATGCTGCTACGCTAGCATTATCCTGTATTAATTCACTTTGTTAATTGATTACTGACAACACTTGTTTCAATAAGTTCATATAGATAGGCAATATGAAATTAATATTGTCATTATTCTTTTTTGATGAAGCAAAGTGCGTGCTCAGTTGATTTGCCTTTTCTTTTTGCTGCTATTTCTTAGGTTCCATCCTGTAGTCGGTGGTGGAGCAAATGGCAGTGTTATACACTACTCAAGAAATGATAGAAGGGTACACACTTTCTCTAGTTACACATCTCGAGCTATCTTCTTGTAAAGTTGATGTTAGCTGTTTGACAGATCAAAACAGGTGAATTTCTGCTTATGGACGTTGGCTGCGAGTATCATGGCTACCTTAGCGATCTGACTCGAACATGGCCACCCTGTGGCAGCTTTTCACCTGCTCAGGTAAATGCTCAACTTTTATTGTTTATAATTTATTTATGTGCAAGACCTGTGTACTACAGAAAAAGTTGATTTTGTTTGGACTTTCCAAGACTTGAGTTCAGATTTTTAATCCTCACAACACATTGACCCCAGGAAGAACTGTACAGCCTAATATTGGAAACAAATAAGGAATGCATAAAGCTTTGTAAACCAGGCGCAAGCATTAATGAGATACATAATCATTCGGTATATCTTCATTACCTATTCTAATTTAATTTTTGTTGTAAATACACATTTGAAATTGCATGAAAATTTCGAAAGATCCATGTTTCAAATCTTGTACGTGCAGGTCAAGATGCTGATAAAGGGATTCCAAGAACTTGGAATTTTGGAGAAGGGAAAATCTATCCAATATAATTATTTGAATCCAACTGCTATAGGTTCATTATCTATCTGTCTCTTCAGTAGATTTGGCCTTCAATGCAAGGGATTGGGCTCTGGGGACCATGGTAACCCTTTGTCTTGCTGGTTTCCAGGTCATTCCTTAGGAATGGATATTCATGACTCCGTAACACTCAGCAAGGACAAACCCTTGGAGCCAGGTGTTGTAAGTAGAAGTTTTATTCCTCCCTGCCTAGTTAATTTAACCTTTGTGATAGTGATTATGCTCTAGTGATTATGCTCTGCTTGCACATGGACGCATTAGCCAGCTGGCACCTGTCCTGTACAATTTAAATGAAAAGAACTGCATTAACCAAATTTAGGATACCCACTATAACTAACTAGTTATTCCATTTCGTGCCATTTCAAGTGCAAACACTGACAAGAGATCCTCGCATGTGCACAGATAATAACCATTGAACCCGGGATTTACATCCCGCCGGTCCCAATACTGAACGAGAACGCGCCAGACAGGTACCGCGGCATCGGAATTAGGATCGAGGATGAGGTCCTCATCACCGAGTCCGGTCACGAGGTACCGCGCTAATCACTCATCCAGTACAGCTTGGAATATATTGGGATGGTAAATGTTGCCGTCAGGAATTGAAGATCACCCACCCTGTCCTTGGTTGCAGGTCTTGACAGCGTCGGTGCCGAAGGAGGTACCCCACATAACCACCCTGATGAGCATGGGCAGTAACTCCATGATGGAAACCCATGAGCTGAGAGCCGCCAGCAGTTGAGAGGCTCAGAAATCCTGGCCAGATCCTGTTCCACCGAAGATCATCGCATCCCCATCCCATTTGCATTCATTCTTGTCAAAGATGTGAGGTGAACTGGCCTAGGCCTCCTGGGGCAGGGTTTTAGGAACCGGAACTGTGCTAAGAACAGAAACCAGGGCAGTTCAGGTTTTTCACTGGTTTTCGGTCGATTTTTGCACAAACAAACTTGCCGTTTTTTGGGTTTGCAATTTTTTCTTTTTCAAGAATTGAAGTTTGGAACATACCTTAGAAGCAATAGTATAGCTATTTGTATGGAACAAGCAATCGAATGGGGTTTTGGAACCCTGCCTTGGGGTGATCCGTTGTGCTGCATGATATAACCATCAGGGAAATTTGTTTTGCCCATTACTTCGTCATTACAAAAGCCGCAAAAAATACGGGAACAACTGATTTTGATTTCTTCCGATTTCTGTGCTGTTCCAAACGGAGCCTTAAAAAAGAGTTAGAAGGCGAGGAAGTTAAGAATGAAAGAAAAAAGCAATGGTGTACCTCACTGCCGCCATCAGTGCCATCCCTGTACAATTATGCTTCAACTTATCCACAGTTAACTGTCGTCATCAGCAGGCAAAGCTAAAATTTGCACCTTCTTGTGTACACTTTACATGTATAATTCTGTGGTCTAGTACAATAGTTTTATAACATCATAACTCCAATATATAAATTCAAACTTGCTAAAAGTATGATACAAATCGTCAAATCTCTAAATCTCCAAATTGGTAAATCAAAATCAAGAACTTATTGTGGTCTGTGGCTGTATGTTTGTGTGTGCCCGCCACACCATTCCGCACAGACACCACGCTCACCATTGCCTGCTCCCACATGCCACCTCTAGCTCTGCTCCCCTCTTGCGGGTGGCGCCGCGGTCGCGTTGTTCCCCGTGCTACGTTGCTCCTCTCTACGCCGCATTGGTGTCGCGCTCGATCACTCACTGTTGCTTGCATGCTCCTGGTTAGCTGCTCCTGCAAGTGAGGTAGAGAGGAGACAAAAGAATTAGGGTATGGGAATTAGGGAGGAATTGGAAATGAAGGTGGTTGTGGGTTGGTTTGGTGCATGTAGGCTGGTGTGGGGCCGCAAGTGTGCTGTCCGTTATGAGCTAGGTCAAGAATGCAGCACTGATTCTGTAAATTTTTTTAATTTTTGGGTGAGCTCCACCCTTGGTCATTTGGTGTGGTTAGCCGAAAGAAACCTGGAGGCCACGCTGTGATCATGTGGAACTGTTCACATAAATAGTGATTTAGACTTTTTTTTTTCAAATTTAGCTCTCGAACATCTATTTTTATAAATCTAGTCATCTCATTAGACCTATCAAGCATGGCAGATACCTACCAAACTAGAGGAGCTTGGCAGGTTACTAGTCGGTGTTAATCATATTTGATTAGTACTAATTATATTTAATTAGCACTACTTATGTGCTTTACTTAGCGCTAATCCACATGCATTAATTGTGCCACTGTGCTACTGCATAGTGGGTGCTCGGTAGCACCTGCTACTAAGCCAGTGGAGCTCAACAGCCAACATGCTGAGCTAGGCCTAGCTCGGAAGGTACCTGTCGAGCTCGGTAGGTCCAATAAAAAATTAGATTTGTAAAAACAGATATATAAAGACTAATTCTTTTTTTAAAAAAAATGGCTACCGTATCATTTCTACGAATAATTTCACACACAGAGACACAGAGGATGAGATCATGTTGTGAGAATGGCTGGTGAAGAACAGCCAGGTAACCATGAATGTGCCTACTTATTAGGTTTTGCTGCGTTGTGTGAATAGGAGTTCATCATCATGGATGGATCGAGCTTGGAGATGAAGAGGAGAGCAGCAGCACGTTGGCGGCTTCGTGTTCGTACTATCGTGCATGCATCGCTGCCCTCTTCGCGAAGAGAAACCGCGTTGTCCGAACTCCCAAATATACCTACTCTCGTGTGTGCTCTGGGGCCACCCCATAGTGGAGTTATTAGTTACTACTTAAGGGTGCCTATACAATATTTAACTATTTTTTAAGACAAAATTAATCAAATAATAGAGTTATTAGTTTGCGTGTAGACGTATCACTGAGCGGTGCTGTAAAACAATTCTTCGTAGATAGTTCCTATCCTCAGCCGTTCAGTTCAAACAGCCAAATGCAGCAATAACCAAGAGCCTGCTCATTTGGACTGAAAAAATATAGTTTATGACTGAAATTGCACTGTAGCTGGCTGAAATTATATTGTAGCTGATGATGATTTATTTGGTGTAATTAAATTTAAAAAAATAAAAAATAGGTTAACCCATTACGGACAATGGAAACAAATATGAAAAAAAGAATTAACAAAAAGCTAGAAAAAGTCAGAAAAAGATAACATTTAAAAATAATAAAAATAAATCAAAAGTTAAAAACTAAAACCGAAATAAGCGGGCTCAAAACGGTCTCCTAGCAGTAGCCACATGGATGGATGGTCCACACGCAACAAGTGTAGTAGTAAGAAACTGGCAAAAGTACCAGATGTGTTAACCATGCAGCACCTCACATTGAATTGGCTGTCTACTGCACATGCAGAGGGAGCACGACCCTCAAGAACAAGGACGGGTTTGGCACGGTGATACAGCACCGTGCCATTCTCCCGCACCTGGCTGTCGGATCGGAAATCAACGGTCTAGATCGTCCGAAGACACGGCGTCGACGATACTGTGGCGATCCATCCGGAGCGTTAAACTGTCGTATATCAAAGAAGGGCTCCTCTACAGTACCTAAAATGAATATGAGTCGTATATTCCTTTTTAATCTAAATAGCTTTTGAGTATAAAATTATGTATATCATTCGAGTTAGCTTCTTCACCTTCTGCTGTCGTGTTAAAATAAATATGACGTAGGAGGGTAAGGACTTACTTGAACGGATGTGCATTATGGTGGCTAGGATGGGCAAAAATGGTCATACGAAAATACGGATTCGAATAAGCTATACATGTATATTCATATAGAATGGGGAGGTACCGGCCATAACGACATTTTTCAAAAGTATTACATGATTGGAGTGGCATATTTTAAATACATGTAATTGCAATGGTATTTCTCAAAGTTGGAACGATTCGAGCACTGTTCCAGCATGAGCTCCAGCCAACTGCCGCATTGAATTTTATCGTCTCAAAGGCTAAAGCTCTGGACAGCGTGTAGGCTAAGCTTGCCGATCAACGGCAGAGCATCGAGTGCATGTTACAGTACTGTGCCTTTTTTAATTGGATAATTGGATAAGAGCATTTTCTTTCTGGATTCTAAAAGCTACTTTTCAATTTTTCTATAATAACTAATTTTTAAATAGAGTATCTTTTTAAGGTAGAGTCTATAAATTGATTGTACTACACACTATAGCAACTTCATTTATATCAATCAAAATTGTATATAAATTTCTGTTACTCTTTACTCTTTCTTATGAACAGACCAAAATCCAATGACCGAAGAAAAAAAAAGAAGAGACTCATAGCCAGTTATCCTATTAATAAAGGCAGGCACTGTGACACTGCGCTCAATGGTCTGCCGTTGATCGGCAAGCTTAGCCTGCACGCTGTCCAGAACTTTTCCCTTTGGGACGATAAAAGGCTTGTTTTTTATGGCTGCAGTTTATAAATTTTTGTTATGACTTGCGACTTTTAAGCTGTTTATGAGAGAGATTACAGAGTAATAGAAACTCACGTGGTGTTTTTATCAGTATAAATAAAGTTACTATAATATTTACTATAATTAACTAAGTAGATTCTATTTTAAAAAGATACTCTATTTAAAACTAAGTATTATAGGAAAGTCAAAAACTGAAAGCTAAAAATCGTAAAAGACGGACTAAAATTCAATTCAATTCAATGCGGCCGTTGGTTGGGAGTTCACGCTGGAACAGTGCTCGAATTGCGACACCAGGGAGCTGTCAGGGAGAGGTGTTCGTGGACAGGCTGAGAGTTGAAGGCCCCATCCATGGCACTGTCTCCTGTCCATTGATTCACACAAGCAAGAGAGAGAGACATGCAGCGGCATCACTTGCTGCCATTAGCGAAGCCTTAGGGCACTCCCAATAGTGCATTAATAGTAGTTTCTATCCCTTTTAATCACTATAACAGCTCAGTATTTTGCTTATGTGTCAATGAAATTATTGTAGAGAGAGTAGAGAATGGTGAAACGATTTCTACAGATAGGAACCGAATCCTCGCTGCGATAGATGAGAGAAGAAACCACTGAAACTGCGTTGGGAAGACCTCGATCGTTTCTAGTCCTCGCACGCGAAAGATTGGCGCCACGCGCGTTTCTTCCCCGGCCGCGCCCATCCTCCCCATTGCAGCCGTGCCGACGACCTCCTCTTCGCCACCCGCCGCGGCGTTCCTCTACCCCGCCGCCGGCCGTTTCTCTTCCATCGCCGTCACCACTGCTCCTTCCCTGGCCGCGCCCATCCTTCCCACTGCAGCCGCGCCGTCCCAGATCCGGTTCTCCTCCCCGCGCGCGCGCGCTATCCCGCATCCGGTTCTCCTCCCCACGCACCGCCTCCCCGTGACCCGCCTACCCGCGCGAACGAAGCTCACCGCCAGCGCGAACGTCGCCCGCCTCCCAGGGCGCTCGCCGTCCGCCCAGGCCGCGCCGCCGTCGCCCCGGCCGCTCGCCGTCCGCCCAGGCCGCGCGCCGTCGCTCAGGCCGCTCGCCGTCCCCTTGCCTCGCCGGCGTCGTCCAGGAAAAGTTGGAATCTGGGAAGGAAACAAAGAAGAGTCTGGATGAAGATGGAGTTGGGAGAGAGAAAGAAAAAAAAAGGGCAACATTTATTACGCGAAGACATCAGCATTGTGTGAGGTAGTTTCTACGGATAGTTTCTTGCTGATGTGGCTGCTATAGAAATTATACGTAGTTTCCAGCATTGGGACTGCTCTTAAAGATGCGCACCGGCCGGCCTTGCTCCTCCCAACCAACGACCCTCGTTTATGGCGCGACAGGTGGGACGGCTGATGCCGCGTTGACGAAGCGTGCGGCGCCGTCCGATCAGAAATCAATGCTCTGGAGCATACCCGTCAGGACAGATCGGAAACATGTCGCGTGTGCGCTTGATGGGACAATATAGGTGGAATTAATCCCTAACCAGCTAGGGTCTATTCATGGCGGCAGGTTGCAGTCTCTTCAGGGACGTCTAATGTTAGATGCAAAATCAATGTTAAAATGCAGTTCCTATATCTATATATCCACATTCATATCGGATGCGATAATCCACCAAATAAAGTAGGAACCTGTTTTATAGTGATATAACGATATTTTTTATTATTTATTAACGGTAATCCGCTAAACAACGATATGTTTGGAACACGTTAAATTTTTAATGTAGTTTTTACTTTTTTATATTATTTATGGAGATATAACGGTATTTTTTATTATTTATTTTTCTTTAATTGAGTATCTTTAAAAAATTAACATATACTATAGCGTTACTTCATCAAAAAGCAAAACTAGCATTCTAGAAGCCTTAGTGGTACATCGGTACAACTTTTTGCCGTGTTTTTTTCTCTTGCTACAGTGATTACTACGACGCTCAACAGTGTCAGCCACAGTGATCTGTGAAACATGTCGGTCTCAGATTAGGCCGTTACATAAATCCCATCTGTTACACAATAAAATTTCTCGCTCAACCGAGACCATCAGCATTTCAATCGGACGGTCCAAAACCCGTCGCAGGGTTCACTCTAGCTGGCTAAACATTCCTATCCATGTCCCCCGGAGTGAATCCATAAATCAAATTCGTTTCTAGCAAAAAAATAAATTAATTAAATACATTCTTGTCGTGTAGTATATAATTCACAACTCCCAACCGCACTGGCCATGTCAACATGTCATATCGTTTCTCTCTTTTTTCTCTAGTGAGAGGAGAGAGGTGTCATTGTCTCATTTTTTTTAAAAAAAAATAAAATTCCTGTAGAGTCAGCCTGCCAGCCTATATAAGCAGACACCTAAAGCCCTTCTTCTCCAAGAACCCAACCTTGCAAACACAACCCTTCTTAGCTTCAACGAAACCTAGCAGGTTCTCCGGCGGGCGGCGACGATGACGCTGACAATCCCCGAGGACGTGCGCGCGAAGGCGGAGGTCTACGTGGGCGACGCGGCGGGGCAGGAGAAGACGAGGCTGCTGCTGGAGGAGACGGGGCTCCCGAGCGGGCTCCTGCCGCTCAAGGACATCATCGAGTGCGGGTACGTGGAGGAGACGGGGTTCGTGTGGCTGAAGCAGAAGAAGAAGGTGGACCACTACTTCGCCAAGGCCGGCCGCCACGTGACCTACGGCGCCGAGGTCTCCGCCATCGCCGACAAGGGCCGCCTCAAGAAGATCACCGGCGTCAAGGCCAAGGAGATGCTCATCTGGGTCACGCTCCACGAGATCTGCGTCGACGACCCGCCCACCGGCAAGCTTACCTGCAAGGCCATTGGCGGCCTCTCCCGGAGCTTCCCCGTCGAGGCCTTCGAGGTCGACGAGCCGCCCAAGAAGCCCGCCGCCGCCAAGGACGCCGGCAGCACCAGCAATGAGCAGAAGCAGCAGGTGAGAAATGGCGCCGCCGCCTCCGCCGAAGAGGCAGGTAAGAAATATAGCAACGCTAAGGAGGAAGAGAAGGAGGAGGAAAAGGAGGCCGCTTCCATTGATGAGATCGATGAGAAGATGAAGGAGATGAACAAGGAGGTGGTACACGCAGAGGCAGTGGCAGCCAAGAACTGATGACACCATGATTAACTCATCAGAATCACATCAGATGCATCAGCAAACAGAAAGAAGATTAAGACAGAGATATGCTTAATTAATTATTAATTTGGTTCTGAATAATGCATGCATGGTTTAGTTGTACTGCTGCTGTTATTAAAAAAAAGGTCGATAATGTATCATCTGATGAAGTTTAATTAAAGTCGATGTATTATTTTTCCTGGTTCGATAATCGATATAGTTAAGGAGATACATTAATTAATTAATGCCATGAGCTACAACTCGTACTGCCTTCTTAAATTTACTTGTGTACACTACTATACAAAAAGTATCACAGATGGTTTAAAAAGTTATTGTACATAGTTTCGTGAGCCGTTTGAGTTTATAAGTCAGTAATGACATGAGGTCATTACAGATGGTTTTCAAACTATCTACAATAAGTCACAACATAAATGATTTTTAAAAATAACAGTCTATGATGTGTATGATTTACAGACGATTTTTTAAAAATAATCGTATATGACGTATATATATCACAGACGGTTTTTATAATAACCATCTATGATATCGACATATCACATACGACTAATAAAAAATCGTTTGTGATGTATTATTACATATGGTTTTTAAAAATAACCGTCTATTGTATTACTAATCACCATCATGGTTTTCCGTATCTTTTTCATTCACTGGAAGCAGTATATATATATTTCATGGTAACACTAACATATGTAGTCATACCCACCCCACAATTTGAATGAGTTAGCGACAAAGTCATATCACATATCACACTTGAGCTTCAAACGGCATTAAACAAATCACACACTTGATCCATTGTGTGATTTGCCTCATGTCATTTGAAGCTTAAGTGTGATATGGGATCTGACTTTGTCTCTAGCTCATTCAAATTGTGGGGTGTTCAGGACTACATATCAACATATGTTAGTGCTACCATAAAATATATATGCATTGTTTCCAGTACATGGGGAAGATATGAAAAAAACAAGATATTAATTAGTTATGTTAATATGTGGTTTCTTAGTGGAGGTAGGTCAAAGTTTGTCTATGATAACCGTCTGCGAGTTGGTGATATCTGAAGTAGAAAAATAATTGTACACAGCACACACCAAGTATATCTTATAGAATAAGGAATAAATTAATATGGACCGTAAAGCCAAAGTGGTACAAAGTATTTAAACAAGATAATATCTCTAAAACCGTTAGGATTGTAAAATTGTGAACCACGGCAGGTGGGAGGCCATTTGGCGGGTGGGTGCACTCATCATGAGGTGATGGCATAACTCATTTTTACTCCAATCCTCATATGATAGCGATATCAAACTTAACATATTTTGCATAGCTAAAGAAAATCAAGTGCAACTTTATTTAATTATAATTGTGCGAGTTATTGACTTGAGATCTATATATAACTAATAGCTTTATATGAAGTATATAACAAATGAAATATATATATATATATATATATTGTTGGTGTGAATATGAGTAATATCAGATTGAATGATTATTATATAATTACTTTTATTTCTGTTTGGACCAAAGAGAACTGAAATATGACATATCTTTTATTTAGAGAATTGATGCTTAAGAGCATTAGCACTTCATCTTCGCGATATTGACATCAAAAGGGAATAATTGAAACTTAAACCCAGGCATTCATCCTCGGTACATGTATTGACAAAACAAGGACAGAGTAAAAGAGATAACTGGTAACCATGATAATATATTGTTCATTGCCATATCATAAACAGGAAATAAGAATGTTACATACGATGTGCTCGAGAGGGAGGCGGAATGCTCGGGGAGGAGGTGGCGTGCTCGAGGAGGAGGCAGAGGGGCTTAGGAAAGGAGGCGGTGGCTCATGCTCAGGGGTGAAGTTAGACAATATTAAGCATTCGAGTAGGGGCATGGGCAAACCCTAGAGTCCAAATATAAATAGGTTGAATAGAACTATCTGTGATAAATACACATTAGAGATAGTTCTAAATTAGAACCGTTTATGACAAATACACATCACATATGGTTCTAAATGCATTCTCATATACATAAATGCAAATTTACATATACATATGGCACAATCTAATATACAAAAATACAAATTCACACACACACACACACACACACACACACACACACACACACACACACACACACACACACACACACACACACACACACATATATATATATATATATATATATATATATATATATATATATATATATATATATATATATATATATATATATATATATATATATATATATATATATATATATATATATATATATATATATATATATATATATATATGGCACATTCTTATATGCAAAAATGCAAATTCACATATATATGATACATTCTCATATACAGAAATGCAAATTCAGTAATGCCTCACGTGTAAATATGTATTACTTAATTACTTTTTATTGGCAAGTAATGCCGTCATGTCGTTATACTGAGACCGTTTACATATATAGAAGACAGTAAGTATAAATTCAACCGGTTTTTTGATATTTGTATTTACATATGGCCAAACATAGTATGTCCAGTCGCTTCTAGTATCATGAGATAAAGGGATCAATACATAAGTACTATATAGATTCGTCCGATATGATATTTATATATATATTTGGAAGTCATTATATCTTGCTAGGGACTGCTACCGTCTTATGGACTGGAAAGGAGTTTTTCCCGGACTTGGGTCCTCCACATGTTCGGGGCCGTGCTTTTCCCGGATGCCACGGGGGACGCCGCTTCGTAGATGTACATCCACTGCCTCCAGGACTTGGTCGATGCTGGACAGTTTAGCTAGGGCTCGGCGGTCCTCGCGTTCCTCTACCGCCAGCTTTGCGAGGCCTGCAGACGCAAGGCGCCCACGTCGACGCTCGGTGGTTGCGTCTTCCTTCACTACAAGAGAAGTGCCATTTTTTGACATATCATTTATGTTATAATATCCAAAATTATGTCATAATTCACCTTTTATGACATCTGTGTGACGAAAATCGTTATGTCAAAAAATGAGCGTCACAAATTTGTTTAATGACGCTTGTTTGTCCCGTGTCACAATAACTTATGACATTTGTTTTATGTCACAAAATCCTAGGCCTTGTCACGTAGGCAGCTGCCACGTAGGATAAAAAAAGGTCATAAATTGTTGACATGGCGCTGACGTGACAGATTTAAAAACGTCATATATATGCTGACGTGGCAGATATAAAAACGTCATAAAAAATGCTAACGTGGCGCTGACATGGCAGATTTTAAAACGTCATAAAAAATGCTTACGTGGCAGATGACGTGGCAGATTTAGAAACGTCATAAAATGTTGATGTCACGCTGACGTGGCAGATTTAAAAAACGTCATAAATTATTTGGGCTGAAACAGTAATTGGGCTATTTTTTTCTCTGGCCCGATGGGTACCATTTTTTATGATTGCAGCCCATATTTTTTTCAGCCCACAATTTTGAGCCCATATATTTTTATCAGCCCATACATTCAAATCATCCAACAAAATGCACAAATAGTTGCTGTCTCAACACACATTCAAATCAAATCAGGTTTGATATTAAATATCAAGCATTTCATGCATCACCAAATTCAAAACACATAAAGTTGGTGTCTCAACACAAATTCAAAATACATATAGTTGTTGTCTCAACCTCATCACAGGTATCCATATCAAAATGATAACTCTAGCCACCAAAATTTCATCTATAGCCTAAGTTTGAGAGCTTACTACTCAGCATCAGATGATGCAAATTTGCTGCCAAACAAGGAACGAAGGAAGCCTTGGATCTCACTTCCTTGCTTCCTCAGCTTCTCAGTTTCTTCTGCATGCTTCCTTACTGCATCATTCTGATCCTCTACCTGCTTCTGCAGATTACCCATCTGTGCTCGAAGCTCTGCTGCTCCTGCCTTCTCAGCATGTAGTTCGCTCTCAAGCTCATGGACACGGTCATTCATTGCAACAACCTTGGCATTCCTCTTCATTGCTGCAGACTGCAACCCAACATTTCGAAGGAAAGTTGATTTTGGAAGAACTTGAGTTACAGCTTGGATAGGAGTCTTCGGATCTTGCCCTTCTTGTGTTGGTTGTGCAATGATGGCCTCCATTTGAGCCTAGCAATAACACAAAAAATTCAGATTTCTTGTATCCCAACTGTTGTTCATCATATAAGATAAGATAGAGAAAAGGTACTCACAATGGCATCCTGCACATTCTCACTAAAACCAAACTTGCTACTGCAGTGTGTGTCCTTGAAAATATCAATTGCACTTGGTGGCGCATCCTTATATTTTTCTTGCTTCTGAAATTACATGAAAACAGCAAAATAAGTTAACCGAACAGATCTGGTTGCATCCCTGAACATACATTTTGCTTCTGAAATTACATGCAAATAGGAAAACAAGTAACCAGAATAGATATATTTGTATCTACGAAAATTCATAGCACTAAAACACATCAGCATGCCTCTCTAGAACACATGTAGTATGTAAACATATCACTGTGTAGGCTGATCAATATGCAAACAGCAAAAGAATTTACTAAAACAGATTAGGCCCTTATTGGGCTCCAGCTATTTCATATATAATATTTATGAACCAAATTGAATATTGATAAAGTTAGCTATTTCATATTGACAAGTCATGAACAGCAACAATGATCCATTTCTTAGAATAATAGCAATTTGATACATCTTTATGATAGTTAGATTGCATCTCTGCAGCAGCAGAGCAGTTGTAGCCTCAATATCTCAACTAAAAAACAGAACTGTATAAAGATACAGCAGTTTATCTTACGGTGACATAGCATTGAGAAACATAGCTCCGAGATCCTGTCGCCTGGTGGTATTGAACTTGCTCAAGGCTATCTTTGTTTTTCAGACACTTTTCCTGTAGAAAGGAAAACATTAGTGGACAGATGATCCATTGTCTTTAAGGCATCATTTGTGAGAGATATTTAGGAAGGATACCTTGTGCTTTGGGGTAGACCACATGTCCACAAGTTCTTTCCACTGCATGTCAGTCATAGTGGGCAAAGGTGAAGTTGTTCTCACTTGGTTCACTCGGTGGTTTGGCTGTTTCTCTGAAACTGCAGGGTCATGAGTTCGAGTGCCACTTCCACGAACTTTTATTTTTTTTAAATAATTCCGTCCGCTTATCCTGGGCTGAGCAAGCCCATTAAAAAACCAGTTGGTTGGGCCCTGAGCAAGCTCATTAAAAAAACAGTTGGTTGGGCCACGTGGCGGTGGGACCTATCTTGACAGGTGGGCCGTATGCCAACAAGGAAAATGATGGTTTAAATAATTCAATATAATAATTTGTGACGCACCAGTTTTGTCATTAATTTATGACATTCGCAAAGTAGCCCCTATGACACAACAAATATTGTCACTACATGGATATATAATAATTTCTGACACACCAGTTTTGTCATTAATTTATGACGTTCGCAAAGTAGCCCTAATGACACAACAAATATTGTCACTACATTGATTTAGACTTGCATCATGACATTTTTTGTGACATTCATATTATTTTTGTCACTAAGCCAAATTACCTCTACAAAAACGTCATAAACTAGATGATTTAGTGACATTTAGACCCTTTGTCATGACATATATGTCACAAAATGACACATCTCTTGTAGTGCTTCTACAGGTGTGGATGTGGACACACATTCCTGTGGGGCGCCCTCAAGTGTTCCAGGCATAGCCTTGGCATCCACAGGGTGTGGATGACCTCGGCCCTACTGTGGCGTACCTGTGGGATAGCATCTCAGTCCCATTCGCGACCACTCGGCGAGCGTACGTGGATTACAGCAACGAGTTGGACACCTTGTCCCCCACGATGGTAAGAAATTGGTAATGCATTTATTTTTCCTACAGTTCTTGGTTTTTGTACATGGCTAATCGTGTGTTTGTCCGTATGTTTGCTTACTAGGTCTCGTGGGAGCCTTAATCCGAGCCACAGGTTCTAGCTCTACCGCTAAGCACCATGTGCCGCAGGAACTTCCATATTTGGAGGATGAGGTGTCCATTGATTTGCTTCTACACCGTGGAGATTCACCTCCCCCACAGAGTCGCACGTCAGTTTGGCCTCATGCAGTTCTACCCCCCGGAGGAGGTGTCGACTTCTGTTGATTTGCACCAGTAAGTTACAATTTTTGTTTCATTTAGGATTCTTTTGGTTTTTACTCTAACACCTATTGTTAACATCTGCTATATGTACAGGTTCGACAGGGTCCGCCAACGAAAGGTGACAGACTTCGCTCATCACCACCGAGACTACGTCTAGTGGTGGAGGAGGATGGATGACAACTGCAAGCGGGACAATACCCCTTATGCCAACTGCAAGCGGGACAATACCCCCCATGCCAACTCCAGCTTCCGGGATTACTTGTCATGGTACCACACTGCCACCCGCTACAAGCTGAGGCAGCAGTGGACCGATGTCGACTACGCGGACCTCGCTTCGTCCGAGGACGAGGACACTGCGTACAACAGGCGTGCGAGGGAGGGCACAATGGTCAAGGCCGCTCCGATTCTCGATCGAGTGGTACGGAAAGCATGATATTTGCAATACTTTGGTTCAATACGTTTATCTCGCACTTACTTATGTTTCCTTATTTCTTTAGGGGACTTCTCTCCAAACCTCGGTGCGGGAGATCGACGAGGCTCTCTGCTACCCAGTTGGCGACCTGGACAGCAAGAGCCGCCGCCTGAGGGACTTCTTGAAGGTATGAAGATAATTTGTTAAGTTAGATCCATTCAGCATGTATACAATTGTGACATATCATTACTTGCAGAGACTTCGACGTCGCCTCAGTCGGGCGGCGGGTCGTTGTGGTTGCTGCGCACGCTCGGACGTGATCATACCGGCGGCCTCCCAGCGCTCGGGTGCCTCAGCCGCTGCAGCCTCATCATCACACGTCGGCAGGCGCCAGTCCACGAGGAGCTCGTCACACACTCCGACTTTCAGTTAGGGCGATGACGACGACGAGGCGGAGTAGGACGACGATGAGGAGGAGCACGAGGACGAGGAGGCATCTACCCACGACAAGATTGGGACGTCGCAGATGCCGACACACCATCTACTCAGGCTTCGCAGCAGCCTCGTCGTTCGGCCCGTCCCCCGAGCACGTATACTCCAGGGAGTGATGCTCTGGCCAAGGGCAAAGGAAGGGCCAAGAGGCAGTGGGGCTGACTATTTTATGCGCTGAGACCTGTTATGTGATGGTTTGAGACTTATTTATAGTTATGTGATGTTGTTATTTAGGTATTCTGCTGTTTTGTATGTGCATGTGTTTTGCAGAAAAAATAGCAAAGTTAGCAGTTTTTTCTGCAGGTTTAGGAAGCACGGCGCCAAAGGTCCTGGCGCCGAGCTACGCAACTGCGACGCCAGGCTCTTTGGTGCCTCTGATGGCGCCAAAGACTCTGGCGCTGTAGTTGGACACCTCGGCGCCAGACTCTTTGGCGCCGTGCTATTCAAATACGGCGCTAGGATGTTTGGCGCCATGATAGGTGGGGGGCCGGGGCCGTGCTCAGGGTTAAGTCCCAGATCACGACGCCACGGCCGTTAGCGCCGTTGTTACATAGCACGGTGCCATGGGCTTTGACGCCGTGCTATGTCACCGTGGCTGCTACGTGTCCACACTCGGTGCCAAAGCATATGGCGCCGTGCTATGGACCCCGGGCGCCATATCCTTTAGCATCGTGCTAAGGGTCCACTTTTGCAAATCTTTTCTCCAGGGGTCTATATGTAAAAAACTTTCAAATGTTGGGGTAAAAAGCAAAAATTTTACGCGAGTAGGCTTGTTTCAAAAAATAGGATAATGAAACTGCAATCATATTTGGACTCTTACATCACAACAGAAATTAGTTGTCAAATTTGATGTCCAAAAGCAGCATTCTTCGCGGCGGCTATAGCGACTCCCGGTGATAAGGGAAGAGAAAGCAACGCCATCGATCGTATTACAAGCTCTTAATTGCAAAAGAAACAATGCTAGCTGGCCGGATAAGCACCTACTTGTGTCGACCGTACGATCGAGGGCGGCCACGACGACGGCGGCGATGGCGACGCCGCGGCCGACCAAATAGAAATTAAGAAAGTAGTGCGACGAAATTGCTAGCCAGCCTGCCTAGTATATATAAGACAGATTAAAGATGCCGAGACCGTGCCAATTAGGTCCTAATTAATCGATTATGTATAATGATTACCGTTTCTAAATATAATCGATTAGTGCGATGATTCAAATCGGCGTTACGTTCGTGTAACAGGGAGAAGACAAGTGCATGGCATCCATGTGCCTAACCCTAACTAAACTGTCTTTCAACAAGCAAGTGCATGCATGCATGCTCCATTAGGTGCAGCTTAGGGTTTTTGGTGCTCAAGCCTTTAAGCAGCCGGTAAAGTGAGCTTTATCGCTTCCAAATCCGTCGATGGCTTGATGCCATTAGTGGATGTGATCAAAGGGGCAAAGCTTATTCAAGCTTGTTGCACCACATGCCTAATGCCTTGTACAAATTGGTAAAGCCTTGCATGCCAAAGCTACGGCTGAGGATTCCTCCACGTGGTTGGAGAATTGTAGCTAGTGGAGATTGAACAAATGATTTAAAAGAATCTAGCTAGCTTGGAACTACAAGTCATGCATGCAATATTGTCGAGTACTTTCATGATGCAGAGAGCAAGTCTTGTACCTTACCTTGTTTTTCTTTCTTCCTTTCTTCATTATTGAGATTATTCTGAGCAAGATCAATATAAACGGAATTAGCTCTCTCCTTAGTAGTATGCTACTATTAATTCCTTTCTTTGTTGAGGATATTGGGCAAGACAAGGTAACGGTGTAGCAATATATCGGTAGCTAATCCGAACTTCTCCAAGATTGGAGACTGAACATGTGATCGATCTATTGTACAACATTGATCGATTTGAGTAGTGGATCGGACTACATCATTTGAGAGAGTAAGAGAATGAGAGAGATACTAGAAGACATTTGGACACATAAATAAGTGCCCAATACCACGCCAAGATAGCTAGGTTCTTCTAAATCATTTGTACTTTGTACAGAAACATACATAGTGCTCCCTCTTTTTTGACCTTTAGAAGAATGAATCCTTAAGAGGCAAAAATATATATCAACATCACGCCAGAAAACCTATATTTAAGGGCTTTACTTTTTGTATGGTAACTTCTGAAGTTAGAATAAGCAAACTCTGAACCTTTTCTTCCTTGAGTTTTGTATCAACACCACCATAAACCGTAAATGTATCCCTTTGAGCGCATAATTAAATTCATTGCATCTTCCAAACGTCCTCCAAGCTCCAGAAATTCTCAGGGAGGCCCTCAGAAAAGCTTTGCACCCATCCAGTGAGCTCTGGGTCCTGAAGCTGGCTACTGTTATCCTGTGTTGCCTCAGACAAGAGGCCCTGGTTTGGCTCCTGCATCCAATCCCCAACGTGCAGCATCTCTCCTGCGAGCACATCTGCATAAAGGTCGACGTCGTACGGCTCCGACGCGAACGAGTCCGACGACGAGGTCACCATGCTGGAGTTGTCCATGGACGCCGATCCAGACGGGGCATGAACGCCGGCGGCCTGCTGGAAGCGCTGGTCCACGAGGCGAGGCATCCATAGGTGCCTCATGGCGTCCCTCAGCTTGCTGCTGCTGGCGTCGCAGTTGAGCTGCTTGGCGTGCTTTTGCACCCGGGTCCTCCAGTAGTTCTTGATCTCGTTGTCGGTCCTCCCGGGCAGGTGCTGCGCTATCTTTGACCACCTGCGCGTGCAAACACGAGGGGGCGAAATGCAATTACAGGAATCCATGCAAAGGCAAGCTAGTAGTAGCAGCGAGAGAGAGAGAGAGAGAGAAAAAGAGGGACACAACTCAAGGAAGAGGCGTGCAGCTTTCGTGCAACCCATACATGCATCCTCCTCCAGGAAGACCGAAGACTTGTACCGTCTCAACTGTGCCCTGTGTGGCATCTAAGCCTCTTAAGACTTGTACAGTCAATAACTTTTGTCTATGCTTTCTAAGACGATAATAGACAGTAAAAATGTTAATATAGATGGAGCATAGGTTTTAGACTTGTAAAATTGTTTGAAAAACGATTTTAAGAAACTGCTACGTTTACTTCAACTTCCAAAGAAACTAAAGCTAAATGAAAAAGAAGGATCTTCATGTTTGACGGGCAAGTCCACGTCATGCTAGACTGGAGCAGTACTGTACTACGCGCGTACAAATACAGTACGCGCACACACGTGGCCCGCCATTTGATGCCCACACGAGCCTAGTACTTTGCCTCTGCTTGTCCGATCAATGGCTGACACGAATCAAGCGAGTTATACGCGCGTGCGATGATGCATGTACCGGCGGCGTGCATGATGCATGTGACTAGCATGAGAAACAAAAAATCCAGGGTTTATTTACCGGTTGCCCCATCGGGAGTGGAGGTCGAGGATGAGCAGCTGCTCGTCGGCGGTGAAGTTGCCTCGCTTCACGTCCGGCCGGAGGTAGTTCAGCCACCGCAGCCTGCAGCTCTTCCCCGTCCGCTTCAGCCCTGCAGGCATCCATGCATAGACGCAGTTTAACTCCAAGAATTTAACTCACAAGAACTAGAACTCGGTCATGAATCTAAGATGCATGCATGGCCGGCCGTCGGCGGCGCGCGTGACATACGTACCGGCGGCGCGGGCGAGGGAGTTCCAGCGGCCCTCGCCGTGGTCGGCGATATAGTTGACGAGGGTGATGTCCTCGTCGACGGTCCAGGGCCCCCGCCGGAGCTCTGCCTCCTCTTGTAGAACTCCGTGTTGGTGTAGGTCGTCGTCAAGCAGTGCCGGGAAGCACGCCATGGTTGTGGTGTCTCCGCCGCCGCT